>CM053607.1:116245153-116276157 GCA_028646535.1 Procyon lotor | reverse complement strand
TTCAAATGGAAGGATGGGACTAACGCAGCTTTCCATCCTAAGGTTTTTATGAAGGAGCTGCCAAATTCTGACCTCCATCTCTACTACCTATTTTATACCCCTCCTCAGAGAATCTAAGATATGTGGTCTGTAAAATGTACTGAGAAACCCAAAACAAGGAAACCCATACCACTTACGCTAATCACTGCCATCTTCCCACTGACCCTTGGTATCTTCTCTGCTTCGTCCTCACTCAGTGACAGAAAGCAGTGTGCAGGAAAGAAAGGCAGTGAGGGGTAAGACGCAGGGCTGGGGTGGGGGGAACGGAAGTTGCTGGCAAGCTCCCCACAACGAAGTCAGCTCTTTCCCCAGAGGCTGCAGCAGGAGACTCTCTGTTCTGAGGCCTTGGCAATTCAGACCCAGCATCTCCTCTGCCTGCCTCCTGTTATGACTGGCTTGGGAAGGCAGGCGCCTCACATTGCCAGGTCAGAGATGGCCTCTGGGGCCGGGAGCCCAAGCTCAGGCCTATTTCTGACTGCCCTCTTTCATCCTCTGCCAACATCACCGTAGACAGCACCTGTTCACTTCACTTGAAATGCAGCCACATCCACCAGCGCCTTTCACTCGGGTCCCCCAACAGCTGTCACTCAAATACTCAAATACTCAAAATACCTCTCCACCACCCCAGGCCTGCTTTGGATTTGACCTGCTGACCTCGAGGTGAAAGGCTCTCCAGTCCATTACCCATCCCTGGTTCATTCTCCCAGGAAAGCCTTTAAATATATCCCTTCCGAGCACAGGGAAATGAGGTATTATGATTTGGAAAGGCCTCGTGACTTTAAAACACATCCAGGAGGTTCAGTCCCATAAAGATTTCACGAATAGCCACGGAGCCAAAGCCAACTGCTCTTTTTTCATCTTGACAAGTCAAAGAAAATAGAAATAATTAGACAGGGAGACTTGTCCCTTCAGAAACTCATGTAATTCCTTCACAGTCTCTTTCTTAGCTACTACTCCCGCCATTTCCCCTAAATCACTCTCCCATTTTCCCCAGAATCTGTAAGGACAGACAAGACCAAGTGGGGTTAGCTGCAAACTAACAGCTATACCTAACACCTAAGGGACATCTCTGGGACAATCTCCTTTGACGTTCTTCTACTAAATGCTACCTGGTTCTAACATGGTCTGCTTTTGGTCACCAGAGTGTTGCCTAAATTAGCTGAAGCCTGTAGGCCTTACGTTTTAATCAGGATGCAGCAAGCATATTGCAGGGCATCTGTTTGAAATTAGGAACATATGCTACGGTTGATTCACATTCAGAGGGGTGGTGGTTCCTAGTGCCTGGTGAGTTCCCCTGAGTACCTGGCAATGGTCAGAGCCAGCATGACTTCTGGGGAGCCCCATGAATGAGGGGGCCCTGAGGGCTTCGTCCCAGAGCAGCCTGAAGAAATAGGGCCCCATTCCCACAGGGGCTCCTAGGATATACTTG
The DNA here is from genome assembly GCA_028646535.1 of Procyon lotor. NCBI lineage: Eukaryota > Metazoa > Chordata > Mammalia > Carnivora > Procyonidae > Procyon > Procyon lotor. Next base: position 116,274,689 of record CM053607.1, on the reverse strand, counting down.
TGGGAGGCCTGGGAAGCCTGTCTGTCCCCTCATCATTCGCTCTGCTGGCTGGAGTCAGGCTGTCATCCTCCTTTGACTTAGGGGGTCAAAGGATGACCCTGAAACGTGTTTTTATCCTTCGATTTTTTTTTTTTTAATTTTTATAGACTTTTTTTTTACTTGGGAGAGAGAGCGAGCATGAGTGGGGGGGCAGAGGGAGAGGGGGAAGCAGTCTCCCCACTGAGCAGGGAGCCCAAGGTGGCGAGACTCGATCCCAGAACCCTGAGATCATGACCTGGGCTAAAAGCGAGAGTCTTACCTGACTGAGCCACCCAGGTGCCCCTATTGTATGATTTTTGGTGGGTCTATGTTCTCTGTATAAGAGCCTCCCAGGGGGGCGCCTGGGTGGCTCAGTCGTTAAGCGTCTGCCTTCGGCCCTTGTCATGATCCCAGGGTCCTGGGATCGAGCCCCGCATCGCTGTGTTTCTCTCTGTCAAATAAATAAAAATCTTTAAAAAAAAAAAAAAAAAAAAAGAGCCTCCCAGGAAAATAAATAGAATAGAATAGAATAGAATAGAATAGAATAGAATAGAATAGAATCTACTCTCAGTTTCTTTTTTGGAACCAGGAAACCTTGTCTTTAGACCCAAATGAAGACCCTGTGCAGATTACTGGGGGCAAAAGCAAAAGAAGTTAAATTGCAGTGCCCCTGCCTTCCGTGGTCTGGGGAGATCTGGTGGATTCCCAGCTTTCCCTGCCGGGTTTCCCAGGACCTGGAGCCAGTCGGTGACATAAGAGTCCAGGAGAGGAGCCCATTGTCACTATAGTCCAGGGGATGATGAGGCAAAGCTTCACAAAGGAGATGAGCTCTAAGGCTCGCCCGCATTCAGGCGGGTAGCAAGGAAGCGGGGGGAAAGGCATTAGAGGACAGGGGGCACTGCCTGAACAGAGACCTGGAGAGAGGACCCGACCCAGATAAACCAAGAGGCTCGGGGGACTTCTGTAAGTCTGTTCATGAGAATACCAGTGGGATGGCCGGCTGTCCTCTCTCAAGGCACAGCGAGCGCCAGCCCCCCGGGGGCCCTGCACTTCTATTCCATAGATTCAGAATGTCCTGAACTAATGTTTTTATGAGAATGTCCTGAACTAATACGCTCAAGTTTAAGTCTGAATGCTCCAGTATAAAGCCAGCACCACAGCAGAAAATACAATGGATTAGATTTGGTAAGCTCAGCAATGCCACTTCCTGGTTCTGGACGGTACAAGCTAGGACTCTCGGACCTGCTTTTTTCAAACTATAAAGAACTATGTTTAATTATATATATAATATGTATATTTGTTATATATATAATTTTTTAAAGGTTTATTTTAAAGAGAGAAAGCATGAGCAGGGAGGGGCAGAGAGAGTGAGAATCTCAAGCAGACCCTCCCTTCTGAGCACCAAGCCTGATGCAAGGCTCCATCTCATGAGCTCGAGATTACGAACTGAGCCAAAACCAACTGTCAGATGCTTAACTGACTGCACTACCCAGGTACCCCTATATATAATTTATTTTATATATTTTGTGTTATTAATTTAATATAAATACTTTTTAAGTTAAATATATATATACATATATTAGGCCTGAGAGAAGGTTCAAAGATCCTTCTGAAGTAAAAACCACGCAGGAAAATGTTCCAGAATTGGCAGACAGATTTTCCAAGGATCGTTACAGACTAATAATTGTTAATCCCCCTTCAGAAGAAAAAAAAGAAAGAAGTTACAGAACAATGATAAGACTCTTGAGACTCAAAGAAAAATAATCATTTTTTTACATTGGCAAGACTGCCAGGTTCTTAAATGAAACTTTAAAAAGGCTAACCATGCTCATGTAATACATTCGTAGTTCATCTTTATAATGTAGTAATTGACAAGGGACACTGGAACACTGATTGAAAAATGAACATTTTGAAAATTCAGTGATTAACGGCCTGACTTTTGAATATATTGTTACGTATGACCAAGTTTTGGGCACTTCCTTCTTGTCTGTCTACATCGGCAAGCATTTTTCCATTGAAACATATGTTTGGGTGGACAAGTATTTTATTTGGCAGCAACCTAATAGTTTAAGTATAGATTTCAACATCAAATGTTTGCTCCATAAGCAAATGTTTTTCAAACAGAAGCATTTCTCACAATTGTTTCCTCAAGCAAATGTTTATCTTGGAGCCAGCAGAGAAGGCCAAGCATTCCAGTAAATCTCTTTAAGAACGTTCATCACGATGATTTCGTCACCTTTGAGAGTTTCTATCAGTCACATTCTCTCACAGATTTTCATGGGTTGCTTTGCAAGGCTAGTCCCCAAAATACTTTGTAAGACAAGTGCAAGCATTTTCTAGACGATTTTTTTTTCTTGGTAGAAAGAAAGTGGAAATACACACACGCTTAGCAATGTTTCATCTGCATAGATGCCTTTTTATTTGTAATATGATTATTGGTACTATTGTCTTCTCGTTTCCAGATACAGAGTTGTGAAAGTGGATGGCATGGGTCCCTCTGCTCCATTCTCCGTGACAAAAAGGAGAGGCTCAAGCCCATGTGAGTCTCTGAGTAATTGTGTATTATGTGTGTGAAGACAGAGGACCACTGGGATTTGAAGAATCAGCAATGAGGTAGTCTGGCCATACTCTTTCAAGTGCAGATAATAGAAGTTAAATTCAACTAGTAATAACTTTTTTTTAAAGGATTTTATGGCTTACGTATATGAAAAAAAATCCAGGCTATTTGGGCAAGCCTGGTGCTGGGGATTGAGGAAGGCACATATTGCATGGAGCACTGGGTGTGGTACATGAACAATGAATCTTGGAACACTGAAAAAATGAAATTAAAAAAAAAAAAAAAAGGAAAAACCAGGTTATGGGTTCAAACAACAACATGACATCTCAGCACTTCTCTTGATCTTTTGGTTCTGTCTTCCTCTGTCCTATTTTATTTTGAGAGAGAGAGAGAAGGAGAGAATGTGTGCACGAGGCAGGGAGGGGCAGCCAGAGGGGGAGAGAGAGAATCTTAAACAGGTTCCACACTCAGTCCAGAGCCAACGTGGGGCTCAATGTAATGACCCTGAAATCATGACCTGAGCCACCCACACACCTCCCTCCCTTGATTCTGACAATTTCATGCAACATCTGCCATGTGGTTGCTCCTAGCAGCTCCAAGCTCACATTATTCTTCTCAATAGAAGTCCAAGGGGAAAAGCTCATTTATTCCAATTGTTTCAACGAAAGTTCCGGTGTTGAGGCACATCTGGGTTGCTCAGTCGGCTAAGCATCTGCCTTCGGCAGAGGTCATGATCCTGGAGTCCCAGGATGGAGCCCCACATCGGGCTCCCTGCTTAGCAGGGAATCTGCTTCTTCCTCTGCCCTTCTCCCACCTCTCCATGCTTTCTCCCTCTCACTTACTCTCTCTCTCAAATAAATAAAATCTTAAAAAGACCAAAGTTGTGTTGTTGAGCCCTAATGAGCTAATTTTAGTCACCTAGCTACCTCTGAACTAAAAATCATTCCAACAAAGGAAATGGGGTATACTGACTGGCCAAGCCTGGACATTGGCCCTAACCAAATCCAGAGGCTGAGATTTGGGACACCAAAGAAAAACTGGGTGCATTACCAGAAGATTTGGGAATGAATACTGAACAAGTAAAAGTCAATGGCCCCTTTCCTAGGATGGTTTTGCCTGCTAATAGCTATAGGTCCCTTTTTTTTTTTTTTTTTTTTTTAAGATTTTATTTATTTGACAGTGAGAAACACAGCGAGAGAGGGAACACAAGCAGAGGGAATGGTAGCGGGAGAAGCAGGCTTCCCGCCCAGCAGGGAGCCCGATGCGGGGCTCGATCCCAGGACCCTGGGATCTGACCTGGGCCGAAGGCAGACGCTTAACGACTGAGCCACCCAGGCGCCCCTATAGGTCCCTTTTTATAGGGAATGTTTCCATGGACAAGCGCAGGGAGGTGACAGCAAATCTGTATTCATTCCTTGGATAACAGGCAGAAGTACTTGGCCTTCTGTCCTAGAACCACCAAAAATGCCTCCTAGGAGCAGAGCTGTAACTATCAAGTTTGGCTCTGAGAGCAAGTCATCCTGTGACCCACACCAGTATATGCACCCCCTGTTTCCCTATTCACTTTCAAGGATTGACTTAGAAGCAGCCAAGGACAGGTAAGCAGCAATCCTGGGGTGAAACTTCTAAGAAAGCTTTTAAGAAGAGAGTTTCAGTTGCCATGCCCTTTAGACTTCTGGCTTTTGCCTCGTGCTCTTCCCCATTTCTTCCATCCTGGAACACACACATCACAAGCCAAGGTATAGAAGTCATCTTGCACTGCTGGGGAAGAAAGCTACAAGCGTCTCAAGGATGAGTGAGAATGGAGAAGGAGCCCAGGTCCCAAGTGGAATCACTGAGCTATAATCCTAGCCTTGGGCGGTCTGCCCCTCGCCTTCTGTTGGCGGCCAAATGCAATCTTAACTACTACACAAATCTCCGAATCATCTGTGTAATTCATGATGTGGTTTACAGAAGGGTTTTTATTAATGAGGCATAGCTGGTGACTTGATTTTTATCAATTATTCTTGCTCTCTCGGCACCGAGCTCATGATTTTCATGTTTTACAAAGACATCCACCATCTGCATAGGCAGTATAGCTGGCCAGTAGAGTTAGTAGGTCTAACTCTAAGTCAGAGCATTTGGATTCAAACCTAGCTCCAACACTGGAACTGGTAATTCCATGAACTCTGAGAAGTTCTTTAAAGCTTTCCTTGCCTCAAGGACTTTATCTATAATTTCCTAGTGTCATGAGCAGTCAATGTGCTAGTCCTAGAAGATATTTACAACACAGAAAGTGCTCTCGATAGGTTTTATAGCTTATTGTATACATTGCCTTTTAAAAATGTGCTTAAAATTCTATGACTCCTACATTGTTGGTATTGTAGAGATAACTCCAGGCAACACATACGGCTCAGCAATAAGCACATGGAATGAGGACATTGATGGTTAATTGTTCCAGCTCCTTATCCTCCTGTTTCCCCCTCCCACCTCTGAAGAGCACTTCCAAAATTATGCCACCAATATCCTTATTCAACTCTAGCTGTAAACCAAGGTTGATTATGTTTTTACCTCTAATTGTGTATGAGTCACACCCCTATCCATACACAGAGTGTTGTCAAGACAGTCTGTGCCATTGCCCAGTTCCTCTTGACCACAGACCTCGTTTTTTTCTCTCCCAACTTGATTCCAGTCACTTTCGAGAAAATTTATTCCAATGTTTAGGCCAATCTCTTAAATGTACATTTACTTGCCTTGGCTGAATATAGTTTCTCATCGACTCTAAGAAAAGGCTGGATATGAAATCAATAATTATGATTTGAGAACACATATATTTCACACAAAAAGAAATGCCTCTGGAAAAATACATGCCATTTTAGAGTCTATAACAAGTAGGCTAAGTGGTAGGTCACTGTCTTGATCATTAGGACACTCATCTTGGAGTTAATCGCTACCTTACTACCTCCTCACCCCCAACTAAAGAACATGCTATTTGCTGGGAAAAGGACTGGGTTTTAGGATAAAGGTAAACACTTTTAGCTAAAATTGATTGAGCACAGATTATGCACCAAGTAATGGGTTAAGTGCTTTTCATGTATCATTTCATGGAATTTTCATTTTTTAAAAGATTTTATTTATTTATTTGACAGAGAGAGAGAGATCACAAGTAGGCAGAAAGGCAGGCAGAGGGAGAGGGGGAAGCAGGCTCCCCGCTGAGCAGAGAGCCCGATGCAGGGCTCGATCCCAGGACCCTGAGATGGTGACCTGAGCCAAAGGTAGAGACTTTAACCCAGTGAGCCACCCAGGGGCCTCGGGAATTTTCATTCTGACACGAGTTACCTTTTAAGGGAAACATTTACGTTATTTTATTTACAGTTTCACTACTTAAGAGTGCATCTCTAAATAATATCTTTCATTTCACTTGCTTCTGAATTTTATGAATAGAATAATGCGTTTTTTAGAATCTGGCCTCTTTTTGCTCAAAATTATAAAGTTAAGCTCTATTTACATTGTTGTATATGACTTAGCTCACTGACTTTCAAGGTTACATATCATAAGAACACAAACCATAATTCATCCATTTTAGGTAGATGGACATTTGGATGGTTTTCATTATTTGGTTATTATGAAAGATGCTGCTATGAACATTCCCGAACCTCTATCTTGTTGCATGTATGCATGAGGTTCTGAAAAGTAGAGACCCATCAGTAGATTGGGTGGATCGTGAGGTCTGTATATCTTAAACTTTGCTAGAAAGTACCAAACTGTTCTCTCAAACAGTTACATTAGTTTGTACTCCCACAAGCAAGGGAAGAGAGTTCTTGCTGTGTCATACTTTGTTAACTCTTGGAGTTGTTAGTTTTTACTTTTTTTTTTCCTTTTTGGTCTATCTTGGCTAATTTTGACATTTCTATATTAACTTACATTTCCTTAATTATGGATGAGTTGAGCACCACTTCATAGGATCACTGGCTATTTGAGTTTCTCTTTTGAGTGGTGCCTATTAATGACTTTTGCAAGATTTTATCTTGGGTTGCCTGATTTTTAGATCTTGATTTGCAACTTGTTTTCCCGTTATGAGTCATTCATTTATTGTATGCACTTCAGATCAAGCTTCTCCCTGTGACTTATATTTTCAATTTCTTGATGAGTCTTATTTTGATATAAAATTTTAATCATTTTTGTATGATCTACAGTTAATGATTCATTAAGAAATCTTTCCCTAGGGGCACCTGGGTGACTCAGTTGGTTAAGCATCTGCCTTTGATTCAGGTCATGACCTCAGGGTCCTGGGATGGAGCCCCATGTCAGGCTCCCTGATCAGTGAGGAGTGTGTTTCTCCCTCTTTCCACTCATGCTCTCTCTCTCAAATAAATAAAAATCTTTTTTTTTTTTCAAGAAATATTTCCCTATTCTGAAGTCACAAATATATTCTACTATACATTTATTTCTTAAACATTACTGGACTTCTATTTCTAGCCAAGATGGAATAACAGGGACTGAATTTACCCCTCTATCCAAAACCACTAAGAAACCCCACAAAATATGTAAAACAACAGTTGTCAAAACACTGAACATCAGGCAGTGAAAAACAGTGATCTCTGAGAAAGGGAAAGCAAAGGAGATGAGCTCTCCCCACCTGGCCCAGCCTACTGCCTTGAGACTGGAGGAAATCGGGTGGAAACCAGCAAACTTGCTGAGTTGAGGAGACAGAGCCAAGATTTTGAGGAGTCCAAGGCAGCTAGAATCTGCAGAACAGAGGACTCAAAAGACAGAGAAGGACTCCAGAGATGTGCAGAGAGCCCCCTAGAATGTTCAGCAGAGTGCTGATCAAAGTGTAAGTGTGTGTGTGTGTGTGTGTGTGACCAATTTTCCCTCCTCTGAGGAAATCAATGCTTCTAGTTTCTTAAATACCCTCCCTGAAACACTCTATGGATTGTATTCCCCTCTTTGTGTCAAATGTTAGGTGACACACACTGCTTTGTACCTTGGTTTTCTTTTTAAGAAATATGGCTTTGAAATTGCTCCAGATCTATAAATAGCAAGCTTTCTCAAAATTTTTAAATAACTGTTTGATCTAATCATTAATTTAAGCAGTTCTTTACTGATGGCCATTTAGACTGGTTCAAATTTTTGTTATTACACATAATGGCACAATTTTGCATATTTTTTTTGCATATTGTGATGAATATTTAGTAGTGTGCTGTTGCAGGCTCACTTGGGATTTTGAGAGAAATTTGTTAAAATTTCACGAACTGCCAGCACTGGTTGATGTGAGGAGACTAGCTTGAAATTAACCAGGTAGAAAAATTTATACCATTAAAACTGGCAATGCTGGGGTGCCTGGGTGGCTCAGTTGTTAAGTAAGGGTCTGCGTTTGGGTTGGGTCATGATCCCAGGGTCCTGGGATCGAGCCCTGGGTCAGGCTCCCTGCTCAGCAGGAAGCCTGCTTCTCTCTCTCCCACTCCCCCTGCTTGTATTCCCTCTCTCAATGTCTATGTCTCTCTCTCTCTCTGTCATATAAATAAATAAAATCTTAAAAAAACAACAACAACAACTGGCAATGTCTATAGATAAAAGCCCATTCCTTTATTTTGGGGGACAGTTGTTTCTTAAGTATGTACAAGTTCTACTGAACACATTTCCAATAGTGGAATTGCTGATTCAAAGGGTACGTAGCACTTGTAATCTTGATATATGTAGTCAAATTACCTAGCAATGTATAAAAGTTATTCCTGAATTCTTACTAACAGTGTTATGAAAATTATTGATCTTTGCCAATTTGATCAGGGAAATTGGTTTCTCAATGAGGTTGTAATACTTATACCACTTAATATTGAAAACAAACATCTTTTTATATGTACATTTAAAATTTCTTTCTACAGGGATGCCTGGGTGACTCAGTCAGTTAAATGTCAGACTCTTGATTTCAGCCCAGGTCAAGATCTCAGGGTCATGGGGCGCCTGGGTGGCTCAGTCGTTAAGCGTCTGCCTTCGGCCTAGGTCAGATCCCGGGGTCCTGGGATCGAGCCCCGCATTGGGCTCTCTGCTCTGCGGGAAGCCTGCTTCTCCTGCTACCATTCCCTCTGCTTGTGTTCCCTCTCTCGCTGTGTTTCTCTCTGTCAAATAAATAAAATCTTTAAAAAAAAAAAAGGTCTCAGGGTCATGAGATGGAGCCCTGAGTTGGGCTCCATGCTGGGTAGAGGCTGCTTAAGATTGTCTCTCTCCCTCTCCCGATGCCCCTCTCCGCATTCCCCACCCCTCTGCCTACCTGGGCACATTCTCTTTCTCTCAAAAAACAAAATTTCTTCTTATGAAAAACCTCTATTCATTCCTCTGGCTGTTCCCCCATTTAAAATGTAGAATTTGTTATTATGATTACTTGTAAATGCTCCTAATATGTTAAGGACATTAGCCCTTGTTCTGGGATATGAACTGCCTGTATCTTTTCTCCAGCACATTGTTTGCTATTGAAATTTGTTATGGTAGTGTTTGCAGTGCAGATTATTCAAAACTATTTTTATGAAACTAAATGCATCAAGATTTTCTCTTGATGTTGGGGCGCCTGGGTGGCTCAATTGTTAAGTGTTTGCCTTCAGCTCAGGTCATGATCCTGGCTGGGATCAAGTCCCACATCAGGCTCCCTGTTCAGCAGTGAACCTGCTTTTCCCTCTTCCACTCCCCCTGCTTGTGTTCCCTCTCTTGCTGTCTCTCTCTCTCTCTGTCAAATAAATAAAGAAAATCTTAAAAAAAAAAAAAAAAGAAAAAGAAATAGTTCTTTAACATGATGTGAGGTAGGGGTCCAACCTCATTGTTTTGCATGTAGAAAGCCAGTTGGCTGAGCACACTCTGTTGAAAAAACTATTTCATTATTGAATGGTCTTGGCTTCCTTGTAGAAAATCAATTGACCCCAACTGGGACAAAGCCTTTGGGTGTTTAAGAGCAGGTTCCTTGGCATGGGGTGGGGTGCCTGGCTGGCTCTATCAGGTAAGTATCTGACTCTTGATTTTAGCTCAGGTCATGATCTCAGGGTTGTGAGTCTGAGCCCCACGTTGGGCTCTGTACTCAGTGTGGAGTCTGCTTGAGATTCTCTCACTCCCTCTGCCCCTCCCCTTGCCTGCACTCACATTCTCTAAAATAAATAAATATTTATTTAAATATCAGATAGACTGTTTTTTAAAAAGAGAAGGCTCTTTGGAGGTAGAAAGCAAGAAACTGAGTCTCCCAATAGTAGCAGAGTAAAAGGCGAGGAACCAAAATGATCCCAGCTGTTGAGGAACATACTGACTCATCCTCTGAAGTTGTGTTGTTTCTTGAAGGCTAACACAGCTTTGGTTGGGCTGGGCTCTTTAAGGCATCCTGAGTGAAGTCTCCTTCTTTTCTGTCTGAAGTTCCAACACATAGATCTTTGGGGGTGCACAGAGGCTGTTCAAGCATTTCACATGCTTATTTCAGCCCATTTCATTCAGATGGAAAAAAAGATGTGGCCCCAACACCTGAGTGTGCCCTATACTTGTGGCAGGTCTGTAAGTTCCTTGGGCACAGGGGCAAGAATGTCCGATCCCAGGTAGCAGTGCCTGGCACATAGTAGGACTTCAAGATATATTTGCGTAGTGAACAAATGCTGGATAAATCAACTGTGTCCCCTGTAATCCCTTCCTCTCTGTTAGGATCAGACAAATACGACCCCATCCTGCCTTCTGACTAGGAGCTGGCTGGTGGTTGGCAAAGGTGAGTTCTCAGGCAGGGCAGACAGAAGATACATCTCAGAGTGGTTGCTGAGCTGCTCCCAGGACAGGTCAGTTCCGTGTGGTTTCTGGATGCCCCGTACAGGTGTTGCCCCTGTGCACAGAGGGGGTCTGACAAAGAGATCTGGGGTGTGGTGGGGAGACTGGACCAAGCCAGGCTGGGCTGAGCCCTTTCCTCTCTCTACTCCTCTCTACTTTTGCCTCCTCCCCTTTTTCTCCCACCATTGTCACTCTTGAGCTAAGAAAAGGCAACTGGATCTCCTCAAAGATAGTTACATCTATTCTCCTCTCCACCAAATACTTTACATTTCCTCTTCTTTTTTTAATGCTAAAAATCAAACTTTCCTTAGGCAATGCTAAATCCATTACTGTTGAGTCTCCGAAAAGCCTTATCTCCTTCCACTCTCCTCCTTGTCAACCCTACTCTAGCCACACTGGTATCTTCACTATTCCTCAGGAAACACAGGCATGTTCTCACCGCAGGACCTTTGCATTTGCTCTTTCCTCTGGCTGGAATGCTTTTTCCTCCTTGACATCCTCATGGTTCAGTCCCTCTTCCCTTTCAGGCTTTATGGAAATATCGCCTTCCCAGTGAGACCTGCCTTGATTTCTCCTTCCTTGCTTATCTACCTTCATTGCTTCACTTTTCTCCATGGTATGTATCATCATTTTATATAGTACATGTTTTTGTTATTTATCTTCTTTAGTGTCTGCCTCCCCCAAGAGAAGGTAAGCTCCTGGAAGGCCCAGAATTTGAGCCTGTTCAGCTTTCTCTTTCCTGGTGCCTAGAATAGTGCCTACTCTCGATGAGTACGTGTTGTATTTTGAATGACTGCATGATGGGATGAGGTGCAGAAGTAGAGCCTCGTTTCCCATTGCGTCCTGCCATGCTTCCAGTGACCAGCTCTGAACTCAGGGGCCATGTGGCCCCTCCCAGGTGGGAACAGACGTGTGCTACCAGGTAACCCTATGATGGCTACCCAGTGTGAAGGGCCACATGCCGTCCCGTGAGTGACTGCATTTGGAGCAATGAAATGAGATGAAAACTGAATAGAGAGTTTATCCACTTAGGTGAAGTGATCAGTTGTGTCCCGAAGGCTCAACCATACAGTCCTCTACAGATCTTGTGGCACAGAGGTCAAGGGTGGCAATGACATGGGTGCTGGAATCCTAATGAAGTGTCTTCACATAGTTGTTATGTAAGATCAAAGAGGTAATCTAGATAAAGACCAACCATTCCCCCCTACCGCTGGAATGCTGCCAGAGACCTTATCATGAGCACAAGGAAAGGAGGAAGTTGGATAACTCATTTGATTGTCTGCGGAGTCCAAGTCTTTATCCTCAACTCTTCGTCTGGATTGAAACGTGCTGTATGTGATGTTCTGTTCAGGATACCCTTGACTCTCAAAACTAAATGAATGGTGGATAATGACAGCGATGTGAGAAAGGAGAATAATCCTTAGTGTTTCTCTAGACACCTAGCATGGCTAGGAGAGGGTTTTGCTGTGAACACTTCCCCCAAGGAACTATAGTTTGAAATGCTTGAAGCATGCCTCCTTGACAATCAAGACGACCAAAGATTTGTGACTCCAAAGTGGTAAGCATTGAAGGCTTAGATTGAGGCACACTGGTTTGAAAGATCCATACGTGGCTCTAGAACCAGGTCACGAATGATCCACCATCTCTCTTCATGAAGCAGATTGGTACTCTTTGTGGAGCATGAGCTTTAGTAGGCTATTTCCTTAACTATAAAAACTCAGGCAGTTTTATAAGACGTGGAATCTGAGCAGTCATCTCACCCACCATGTGTCAAGCCATGTCCTCTATACGTTCATGAGGGGCTTTGCCTCTGAATATGCACCTGGGATCTTGAAGGTTCCAATCACCACTAACTCGCAGCTCCTGCTCTCTTTATTGCAAGGCACAGAGCAGGACTGGCTGCTGGGTGGAGGCATGAAACTCACAGATAACATGGGAGCAGAGGTACCGGCTGAGGCTGCTAGGCAGTGAGAGGAACAGATGTGGCATTCCACGGGGCCACCTCGAGAGAGGAGGGACACCATGGGGAGGAAAGGAGCTCATCCAATGAGCGGAGGGGGTGAAATCTGTCTCTTTCTCACATAGGGTACTCCCTCATTCAACAGTCATGAGGCTGAGTCTCATCCCTGCGCCAGGCATGCTATGCTGTACACTACAGGGGATGCTGAGATGAATAGGGACAGTACAGGTGTGCAAGATGTCCACAGTCTACCCAAGCTCAGGGTACACGGCACCAAGGGGTCTGGCACATTCCTTCAGAGGCAGCGAAACGAATCAGGAAAACTAAGTGATACACAAGGCATTTGGCTCATCACACAGTGAGAGCTGGATGGGGCAAGAATATACTACATGGAAGAAAAAATAAAATTTCAAAATACACGTAGGAGACGGTGTAAGATGAAACTCCACAGATGAGGGTCTGACCCAAACAAGTCGAGAAGAAAATGCAGAAAGTCTTTTTTTCAAGTTCCTTAAGTCAAAAAATCAAATCACTCCGGTATGATGTATTCAACTTAACCCCTTTGCATAAAGATGTATAAAGATTCATTTTTAAAATTAACTTTTTAAAGATTGATTTAAAAAAAAATAAAGTAAAGAAGAATTTCTTCTTTCTCAAAAACTCTCCTAATAGCAGAGATGTCAAGATGTGGTTCTAGGGGCGACTGGGTGGCTCAGTGGGTTAAAGCCTCTGTCTTCTTCTCAAGTCATGATCTCAGGGTCCTGGGATCGAGCCCCACATCGGGCTCTCTGCTCAGCAGGGAGCCTGCTTCCTCCTCTCTTTCTGCCCGCCTCTCTGCCTACTTGTAATCTCCCTCTGTCTGTCAAATAAATAAATTTAAAAAAAAAATCTTTAAAAAAAAAAAAAAAGATGTGGTTCTAGAGAGTTTTGTTTTGTTCGTTTGTGTTAGGTATACTCTAGCCCAATGTGGGGCTTGAACTCATGACCCTGAGATCGAAAGTTGCATGCTCTACTGACTCAGCCAGCCAAGTGCCTCAGTTCTGAATAGTTTTAAGTTTCTCAAATTTCCATCAGAAATTCTAGCCCCTTAACCCCTAGTCGTGTAAAGGAACGGACTTTTCCTCAATCTCATAAAAAGGGCCACGCCAACACAACTTCCAGACAAGTCCCCCAGGCCCAGCCCCCACTCCATCTTTTGCCGCCACACCATGGCACCTGAGGCTCTTCCCATACGGATATTCCAGTGTCATTTAACTCTTGATCATGCCTTGTCAAGGGCACAGAGGTAGAGATTTTGTGAGAAGTAAAAGAGGGTGTTGCTGGGTTGAAGAGTGACCCCCGGGTCCCCAAGTGAGTGCCCGCTGGAAACCTCAGAATGTGATCATATTCGGAAATAGGATCTTGGCAGATGCAAGTATTTAAGATAGGGTCCTACTGGAACAGGGTGGGCCCTAAATCCAATGGCTGATACCTAAGAAGGCCACTGGAGCCACAGATCCACAGGGAAGACGGCCATATGAAGATGGAGGCACAGAAGAGAGTCAAGCTGCCAAGAACCACTGAACATCAGGAGCCACCAGAAGCTGGCAGAGGCAGGGAAGGCTTCCCCTCTAGAGCCTTTAAAGGGAGGATGACTCTGCCTACCAACACACCCTGATTTCAGATTTCTGGCCCCAGAGCTGGGAAACAATATGTTTCTCTTGTTTTAAGCCATCCAGCTTGGGTGACTTTGTTACGACAGCCCTAGCAAACCAACAGAGGGGTCATGAAAGGAATTGTGATTAGAAGCAAAAAGCAATACACCTCAGGTGAAAAAACGGATGACTGTACTAATGGCTGTGCATCAGGGGAATGGCTGTGTCCCATATCCCCTGCTCCGGGGAAATGCCTGACATAGACCTATGCACTCAAGTTGAAGGACTATTCAGACTGGCCCCTTCCCACCAAACCCGGAGGTTGTAAGCCAGGGGCAGGAAGGAGGAGTAGCCATCTCCCCCCGCACCAACCCCCGTGCCTCTTGTGAGGCTGGAACAAACTCTCTGGAGTCTCAGAAAAGACGTCCAAGTTTAAAGTCTTTGAAACCACTCACAAAAACCACAGCATGAGGCATACAGACGGTTTGAATTTCTACCCTGTGGGACCCTGGACCAGTGCTTACTCGCTTTCAGTCCTGCTTTCTCTCACTTGCAAAAGAAGAATAAGAATACCCTGGACTCTTACCATCCACATGTTTACCATAAAATGCAAAATTCACTCTCCAGAGTGCAGAGCTGCTCTAAATGGAATGACCACAAATGCCGCTTTGCTCCAAAGAGTGCCAGTTCTTGCTGTTATCCCAGCGTGACTATCAACAGCCCCCTTTTCCCTCGAGACAAGTGTCCCAACTTGGTCATGCATTCTGCGGTCATCCAGGTTTCGAGGACTTCTCACGAATGTGGCAGAGACTAAGTGATGGTGCAAGCCTGCCCCTGGCCAGGTCACTGTAGAGAAACCATGATCATCTCAGACCTACGCCCTTAGTGTTACTGGCACTCATCGTGTATCTTTAATGTATCTACTTATTGTTTATTTTCAGTGTAGCAGGAAAACGTAGTTGGGAGGTAATACCGCATAGTATTGTGTATCAAGCACAAAATACCCATTGTGATTGGTGTTCCGAATGCTTTATATAATACAGAAATCTGTGATGCATGTATCGATACTTAAAATGTTCGGGGATATTTGGAACAAGGTGACTATAATTTTTGGATAAGACTGGAGCTCATGCTAATGCTTTATATTTAAAATAATGACATAGAGTCTCATCCCACAAGTCCTCTCTCTGGCACATTTTCAGGAGCAAATTAAATCAACAATGAAGGATACTGACCTCACTGGGCTGTGACAACTAAGTAGAACACACACCCCCACTGGAAACAAAAATGTTACATAGAGAGGAGGACTTTCAGCCCCTCGCCTGGTGTATGAGAGTGCTCACCTACATTATTTCATTTTTCAGTTCTCACGTAAGCTGGGTGACACATGTTTAATCTTGCGTGGAGGGAGCGAACCTTCCCTCAGACTGTGACAGGAAATTTCAGGGTACTACTGGCCTGCCAGGGGACTGGGTCCTTGGTCACCGATCTACGCAGTCAGGCCTGGGGCTTCTTAAACCATCCTGCTGCCTTCCTGCTGCTGCTGGGCCCTACCAGGGGGTGCAGGAGATGCCTGACCCAGCCGCCAAGCACCCTCGCACCCACCCCCTTGTCCCAGTCCCCAAGTGCTGCTGTGACAAAATCATCACCAACAACAGGAACGGGTTACCTTATAGTTCTGGACATCAGCTGGCCAAACTAGGTCTGAGGAGCTAAAATGGAAGTGTCAGCAGGGCTGGTTCCTTCTAGAAGCACTACAGGAGAACCCGTTTCTGTGCTTCAGCCACCTCTGGAAACCAGCGCTTTCCGACCCCCGGCGCTTTCCTCCAGCTTCCAAACCAGCAGCATGACATCGTCACACTGCCAGTGATCCAGCTTACCCCCCTCCCTCTTGCCAGCCTCCAGTGGCTCCACTGCACCCACCTTACCACCCAGGCTCATTTTCCCCATCTCAGGATCCGGCACTTAGGTCCATCCTTGAAGCCCCCTCTGCCGTGGAAGGTAACATACGGGCACAGCATCTGGAGTTAGCATGGGGACATTTCGGGAGGGGCCATCATGTGGCCCAGCTCACCCTGCTGAGTTCTTTCCTCCCTGGGGCCTCCCTGCCATCCAGCCTCTCCTGAAAAGCATGGCACTGCCCTGTCAGCTCAGGGACCCCCACCCCTCTCTCTGTTCATGTCTGGGACCCACCCTAACTCTCCTCCTCTCCAACTCAGCCAGGAGAATCTTTTCTCAGTTTCAAAGTGAGAGGAAAGCACACCCCAACTCCTACCCAGACATTTTGTTCAGATCCAGAATCTTCTAAGCCTCCCCCAACAGGTAGGCTCTGGGAGCACAAAAATAAGTAATTTATAGGGTGTTTCTGCACTGTGGCCAGTTACCTCCTTTTCCCGAGATGATGAATATGAGCCAAGCATCTGATTAAAAGAAGGGAGGTGTGGGGATGCCTTGATGGCTCAGTGGGATTAGCCTCTGCCTTCAGCTCAGGTCTTGATCTCAGGGTCCTGGGATCGAGCCCTGCACCGAGCTTCCCCCTCTCTCTATGCCTGCCTCTCTGCCTACTTGTGATCTATCTCTCTCTCTGTCAAATACATAAATAAAATCTTTAAAAAAATAAAAGAAGGGAGGTGAAGGCGAGAATATGAAAAAAGTATGTAAATTAGTATCTCCAAGCCTCACCCAGTCACATTTGCAAAAGAATATAGACCCCTGTGAGGGATATACACAGAGCCATGTCAGGGAGGGGTCCCAGAGGAAATCAGCCCGAGGTCTGGCTCTCCCCACACCACCTCTCCTGCTGGTGACTTCTCCCCCTTCTTTCCACTGCAGCCACCAGCTTTTGTGGCTCTGAAAGCACCCTGCCTCCCCTTCAAAATAGTGGCCCTAATCTTCACAGAACCTTCGCCTGTGCTTCCGTCAGCACACCTAAGACAGGCTGGCATGTTCACAAAGAGCTGCGCTCAGCACCACAACAGACAAAAGGAAACAGGTACACAAACTACAAACAGCATAAACAAGACTGTGACTCCTGGCAGGTGTCTGACCATGTGGTCCTACCGTCTGGCCCAAGAGGCGGTTGGAGCCGGCTAAGAAGAATGGCTTTCTCTTTCTACTGCCATCCCTGCTGTCACTTACCCTCAGTCTTACCTTTTACTCCAAAGCAGGTGTCATATTATCGTCTGATACAGAACAGCAAACCAAGTGGCTCTTTTTTCTGGTTCCAGTTAAATAGCAGCGCTATTTAACTAATATCCCCACATCTGCCATCCAACACAGCACTCGGCCCTGGTTTCTCGGGGCTGTTTCTGAGCACAGCAGCCTGGAGATGAGCAAAGGACCAGGAATGAGAACCACGAGTCCAAGAATGATCTCGGCCTTCGCGTCTTAGCTTATGAGCTCCACCTGTGGAGAACTACAGATGCTTTGCACAGGTAAGGATGACCCCCTAACACCAACATACACATGTAAAACATGTCAGTCATGTGTAATTGTATTTTCTCTATATAATTACACACTGATAGAACAGGAAGGTAAATTTTCTAAGGGAGCGAGTATGGAATTTTAAGGGAGAAAGAATACTTTTTATTTTATTTTATTTTATTTTAAAGATTTTATTTATTTATTTGACAGAGAGCTCACAAGTAGGCAGAGAGGCAGGCAGAGAGGGAAAGTGAGAAGCAGGCTCCCTGCTGAGCACAGAGCCTGATGCTGGGCTCCATTCCAGGACCTTGAGATCATGACCTGAGCCGAAGACAGAGGCTTTAACCCACTGAGCCCCCCAGGCGCCCCGAAAGAATACTGTTTAAAAGAGAAATACAGAAATAACCCAATTCAAAAATGGGCAAAAGACTTGATAAACATTTCCCCACAAAAGATATGCAAATGGCCAATAAGTATGTGAAAAGATGCTCCACATTATTAGTCATTAGGAAAATGCAAATCAAAACTACAATGAGCTACTACTAGGTTCTCACTCAGACCCAGTAGGACAAGTTTAATTGAAACACACACACACATACACACACATACACAGAGTAACAAGTGTCAGTGAGAATGTGGATAAATTCAAACCTTCCCATGTTTCTGGTGGACATGTAAAATGCTACAGTGACTGAAGAATACAGTTTGGCAATTGCTCAAAAAGTTAAACATAGAATGATCACAACATTTCCACTCCTAGGTATGCAAAAAAAAGACATGAAAATATATGCCCACACAAAAATCTACCCCTGAATGTTCATAGCATTATTCTTAATGGTCAAAACATGGAAACAATCCAAACAACCATTAGCAACAGTTAGCATAATTTGAACAAATGTCCAAATATTCTTAGCCCTACATTGACAAAAACTAAAAAGTAGGGAGGTGCCTACATGGCTCAGTCAGTTAAGTGTCTGCCTTGGGCTCAGGTCATGATCCCAGCATCCCAGGACCGAGCCCTCCACCGGGCTCCCTGCTCAGTGGGGAATCTTCTTCTCCCTCTCCTTCTGCCCCTCTCCCCCCTTGTGCTCACTCTCTTCTGCTTATTCACTCTCTCAAACAAATAAATAAAATCTTTAAAAGGAAAAAAAAAAACTAAAAAATCAAAACAATCCAAACATGCTTCAGTGAAGCAAGAAACTATAGTTATAAGTATCACATGGAACATTACTCATCCCTCAAAAGGAATGAACTACTGCTGCGTGCTACAATGTGAGCAAACCTCAGGAACATGCTCAATGAAAGCCAGACACAAAAGGTCACATACTATATGATTTCATTTATATGAAATATCCAGAAGAGGTAAACCCATAGAGACAGAAGGCTGGTAGGTGATTGGAAGAGGCTGGGCATGACTACTTAATGGGTAGAGAGTTTTCTGTGGAGGTGATGAAAATGTTTTGAAACCACATAGAAGAACAGATTGATTATTATGAATGTACTAAATGCTACTGAAATCTACTCTTTAAAAGTGTTAATTTTTTATTCTATCTGAATTTTACCTCATTTTTTAAAAAGATTTTTTTTTTGGTCCAAGAGATAGAGATAGAAAGAGAGCACAAACAAGGGGAAAGGGAGAGGGAGAAGCAGGCTCCCTGCTGAGCAGGGAGCCCAACACAGGACTCCATCCCAGGACCCTAGATAGTATTTTCTGACTTCTCTAAGAGGTGGATGATTTTTATGTCAAATTTCCCATGATCCTGGTTTGAACTGACTGAAGCCAGACTGAAATTGGGGGGAGGACTTTTTTTTACGAACAGAGCAAATACAAATTAAGCCGATGCAACCCTAACATAAACCTTATATATGTTTTCTTAAACCAAAGGTGTATTTACTGTCCCTCTTCCATATGTTTATCAGCTCTGCTGATACCTCGGAAACCTGCTCCAGGGAAGACTATGTGTCATTTGTGCCCGTTGGACATATAAAGTGACTTACATTTCTGTCACCTGTCCCTAAAGAATGTGTGTTGTGTGTTTTACCTCCTCGCCCCCACCCCGAGGGTCAATTCCATGATGAGGCTTGATATCCCAGAGTAAATCTTGAAGATGTTGCCTACTTATTTGGATAAAAATTGTCTCTTAATCCTTTGCTCACAGGATATGAAATAATTAAAAATAGAATGCTGTAAGTACAATCACAACTTGGATCTTGCAAAAGTATGAAAGAAAAGGAAGCTCTCAATTTTCTTATCAAGTGTACATTTTAATGGCTAATATTTCAGTAATAATATCTAGCATCTCCTAATACTGCTACATGATATTCATATGTCATAAACAATATCTCGTTTTGTTTCTACAATAACCCCATGATGTAGGTGGTACAAATATGAGGAGTGTCACTTTACAGATGAGTAAACCGAAGCTCAAAGGGCATTTAAGTTACATGCCTATAGTGAAATGACCAGGAGGTAGTAAATCACAAGTCTGGCTCTGGCCCTCTTACTCCTCCTGTATTTCTTTTTCCTCTTTTAAAAAAAAAGGGGGGGGGCACCTGGGTGGCTCAGTCGTTAGGCATCTGCCTTCGGCTCAGGTCATAATCCCGGAGTCCTGGGATCGAGCCCCGCATCGGGCTCCCTGCTCGGTGGGGAGCCTGCTTCTCCTGCTGCCATTCCCTCTGCCTGTGTTACCTCTCTCGCTGTGTTTCTCTCTGTCAAATAAATAATAAAAATTAAAAATTAAAAAAAAAAAAAGAGGTGAGGGGTGCCGCCTGAGTGGCTCAATCGGTTAAGTGTCTGCCTTCAGCTTGGGTCATGATCTCAGGGTCCTGGGATCGAGCCCCATGTTGGGCTCTTGCTCAGCAGGGAGTCTGCTTCTCCCTCTCCTTCTGCCCCATCCCCTGCTCATGTTCCTGCTCTTTCTAAGAAATAAATAAAATCTTTTTTTTAATAAAATCTTTTTAAAAAAAAAAATCTCTTCCTCCCCTTTTTTTTTTTCATGCCATAAACAGTCCCATTGGAATTTGGTAATAAATAAGTAAACAGGTGAAGTCTGATGAAATCATTAGGGTTTTTATAGAGTATTCAGGAGGCCGGGAAATAGTTGCTCTTCTTTGATTTTATATCTTTATGCTATCTTCCCCAAGTATTCTCACCGGTAATTTCTTGAAACATTTTAAAGAGTAAAATGCAAGAGAGGTGAGGGTTTTCCAGGATTGCACAAATAATCTGGACTATTTAAACATAACTCTATTTTTCTTTAGAATGCCATAGTCATTTCATTCCACAGCGAGATTCTGGCCATCTGATAATAAAAGCCTGTGGTAAAATGATTCGTCATGCACTATTTAGTGATTTGCGATAAAATCCTCTAACAAAAACTAGACCTATGCAGTTATTATGAGTTATGGGCAAAATTATACTCACTTCGTCTAGTCAGAATACGTGTTCTTATTTTTGTAAAACTGGCTTAGTTTTATGACTAAAGACTTTCAAAATGAACGCTCAGTCCCCCAAATTCTGTAAGCCCATTATAATTAGAGTTGAGAGCAGGGCCCAAAAAACAGGTGGTTCTGAATAACCAAAGGTCCAAGTTCCAAGAACCAAGGATGTTTCATAAATTCCGAGTTTTTATTTTCATAAAGATTTTATCTATTTATTTATTTTAGAGACAGAGAGAGCATATGCGTGCCCATCCACACAAGTGAGTGGGGAGAGAGGGTGAGGGAGGGGGAGAGAATCTCAAGCAGACTCTACTGAGGGTGGAGTCTGAGATCATGACCTGAGCTGAAATCAAGAGTCAGATGCTCAACTGGCTGAGCCACCCAGGCGTCCCAATTTTGAGTTTTTACATACTAAGTTACATATACGAAGAGTTCATTTGTGGTTAATCTGAGACATCTATGTACCAAGGAAGATTACCATGAGACAGTAAGTTGATACATTTCCCTAAAAAGCTTAACATTTTTGTTATTATCATAAGTCATTGTAACAATTCTACTAGTCTTTTTGAACCATTAAAAAGTCTGCAGCCCCATCTTAATACTTGCAAGTTCTACTCCTCCTAATCTGTGAACAGAAAAGATCTGACGTTACTGAGTACTTAAGACGTACTAGACTGTATCCTAGACCATCCTAGATATTTAATTTCACTAAACTCTCATCAAAATATTGGGAAGGTTATCATCTCCTTTTTAGAGCTGAAGACACCAAAGCTCAGAGAGTTCGAGGAAATGGTCTGAGATCCCAGAATTAATAGGTCAAGCTAGGGTTCAAATCCAGGGACTTTTGACTCCAGGGGCAAGGCTTCCAACCCCAAGTTAATGAGTTAACTAAGGAACCTAGCATCCTGACATCCAACAAACCTCCTGGGTGATAGGAATACAAAGCCAGCTCCAAGCCTGCTCCTCTAACAAGTATTTTTCCAGCACCTGCTAGGTGCCTTGTCAAGAGCAAATTAGCAGATACAGTCCCTGCCTTCATACTCTAGAGATGAGGTAAGACACCTCTAGAGCCAATGTGACTCAGGGACTCAAATGAACTACATAAGTGGCCGTGATAACATGTCACAGGAGAAAGACCTTCTGGTTCCCAAGCAGACTCACAGGATGAGGGGGAGGAGGTGAAAAGAAATAAATCTTATAACTGTGTCAAATGTAGTAAGTCTAACATGAGACTTTCGATTGATTTAACAAGCACTTGCTGGAACACCAACGGAGTCCAAGGCACCAAGCAAAGCCTTCCTATTCACAAGGTATTCCAAAATTTCATGCACCTCTAGTTTCCCATCTACAGGCATCTCCGCAGAGAAGGCTGTGCTTCCATTGAAAGATCACCAGCATTTCTTAAAGATCTCACTGATTATCATAAAAGTGGCATATGGTGCTAAGAGTCTCTTCTGTGTGGGGAAACTGGTCGGACCCGAGGACGCAAGGGCAGGGTGTTCCAGACCATATGACATGCAAGCGATGACCAGAGAATTGAAGCATTCAGGCCGTGTCTCCCTCTAATGCATCCAACTGTGGAAACTCAATCAGGTCCAGAAATGAATCAATTTCCTTTGCCTGTGTCCTTAAATTTGATGAATAGAGCCTTTGCTTAGAGCTACTGAAGCTGCTATTCATCTCAGTTAGTTGCTAAATAAAACGTTGTTCTTGGATGTTATTCTGGTGAATATGACTTTGGAGATTTTTCATTTAACTATGTAAGTCCAAATTATTCCCCGAGTGATTCTACATTTGAGCTATTTTTGTTCCACATGCTCCATATTTTTTTCCACGTTAAACACTGGGAATCTAGCAAGACCAGGTTTTCTTGTTGACCGTAAAGATGATTAACAGGTACAAGCGCCAATTTTTGTGAGGAACAGCTAAAGACATCACTGTTGAGAAATACTTTTCAATTCAATGAGAATGCATAATCAGGAAAGAGTTTTGGACCTCTAGACATACAAATTTTAAAGTAATGAAGAAAGGCAACATTTAAATAAATAAGTTGTATCTGATGAGAGTAGTGGTGGTTCTGACTTGCAGTAAGAGGCTAGTTGAACTTGACAGAACAGTCCAGAACGCTGTCGTCTTCTACAGTTAAGGACTTGCCCAGTCATATAACTAGTAATGGTAGAATGTAATTGGGCCATTAGTCCTTTTTTTCTTTAAAATTTTTATTTTAAGCTAAGTGAAATATGCTCATCATTCACAAAGTCAGAAAGTAAAAATGAAAAGGCTTCTCACGAAAAAAAACCCACTGGTCCCTAACTTACCCTTTCACCACACCTCTGGTCTCTGTCTTCAGGGAGTACACTTAGAGTTGTCACTTCCAGCATTTATACATCTTTTTCTAAATCATATACTTTTATTCATAAATTTTTATTATGAAAAGTTACAAAAAGTATATATAAGTATATATATTAAAAAGTATATAAAAGTATAGACATTTTGTAATTTGTTTTATATTTTATTTATATATATAAATTATACATACACACACACACACACACACACACATATCTCCATGCACTTACACACTCACATTTTTGATGAATTCTTTAACAAGTTAAAACCATCATGACACCTGGGTCCTAAATACTATATGTAAATTATGCTATCTTTCCTTCCTGTCTTTTAGACATTATCATGCAACTTCATGTTTATGGGAATTGAGGAATGAGGTTTTGTTGTTGTTGTTGTTGTTTTTTAAGAATTTTATTTATTTATTTGAGAGAGAGAACATGAGAAAGGAGAAGGTCAGAGGGAGAATTAGACTCCCCACAGAGCCGGGAGCCCAATGTGGGACTTGATCCTAGAGCTCCAGGATCATGACCTGAGCCAAAGGCAGTCGCTCAACCAATTGAGCCACCCAGGCGCCCTGTTGTTTTTTTTCTATATCACCATCCATCTGTTTCACTTCCCCCATCCTTCCAGTATCATTATGGTACAACTTTTGGTTAAATATATTCAATGTTGTATACTCTTTATTTTTCCTGAAATTAATAATTGCTTTGATTTTTTTTCACTTGTTTACTGCCTTTGCTTAGTTTTTTTTTAAGTCTTCCTATACCATCAGTAGCCTTTTAAAACATTTCAAACAGACCAATTTCAATGATATATACATGTAAGTGCATATGTTAAAAAAAGCTGATAGATAGATAGATAGATAGATAGATAGATAGATAGATAGATAGATAGATGGATAGAGATAGAGATCTCTCTGTCCTAGAGAACTCTCCCCTTGGCTGCCATCCTTGAACTGCCTTTGCCTATCTCCAAGTTTAGATTTCTTGTCTCCTGATTCTCACGCTTGGTATACGCCCTTGTCTTGGCAGAACACTGCCTCTAATAGGTTCATGAGGAGAAAAGGGGAGCATAAGGGACTACATCTATCTCTTGAGTCATGCTGCTCCAGTCAGGACTGGTTTCCCTCCTCACCTGTTGTGCAGCTGTCATCCTGGCATCCTATTCCCAATTATGCTAGGATTGCTGTCACCGTGCTCCTGTGTTCCAGCTCTGCATACTGCATACTGTGTCTCCCTCTTTCATGGCTTATTTATTCCCTTGCCTTGGGAGGGCACAATCTCCAGGAGCTTCCTGAGAAAGGGTGCCCAGAAGGTAAAAATTTTTCAAGCTTTCACGTCTGAAAATGTTTTTATTCTACAGTTGATTGATATTTCGGCTGGCAATGCATTCTAGGCTGGAAATAACTTCACTTCAGAATTTGGAGTCATTCCTCTATTGCCTTCTGGCTTCCTGTGACACAGTTGAGAAATGTGAATTCTGATTCCTGCACCTTTGTATGTGACTCATTTTTACTTTTTTTTTTTTAAACTTGAAGGCTCTTCCTCCTATTTTGACATTTTAAAATGACGTGCTTTCCTGTGGATCACTTGTGATTCATGGTGCTGGATATCTACTGGCTCCTTAAGTTGGGATGTATGTTCTCCTGTCCTGGGAAACTTTTTAAAACTTAAAAATTTTTTGATGCTTTTTTCCCTCTTTTTTTCTATATTTTCTCTCCTATTACTGAAATGTCTGTACTTGTTGCCTAATTTTACTGACTTTAATCTTTTAGCTTCCATTTACCCTTTTCTCTCTGTTTTCTGGAAAATTTATTCAACTTTCTTTTTCAACGTTTCTAATCCTGACCCTGTTACCTCTTTTGCTATTATGCTCTTAGTTTCTGAAAATTATTCCTTCTTCTTTAGAACTCCTTGGGTTTTTGTTTTTCTGGGGGGGTTTTTTGTTTCATTTTTTGTTTTGTTCTTTTGATCAAGTGTTCTTTGGCATTTGTTCCCTAAATGCAGTACATTCCCTTATGTCTCTGAGGATAGTCATGATTTGGGACATGTTTTGTTGCCATTTTCTTCTCTCTGTACTGCTTCTAATGTCTCCAAGTTGCTTTTCTCCTCACTGGTTGATTTTAGCTTCTATCTTCTGGTTTAGCGACATCCTTTGGATGCTTGGCATCCTTGACTGTCTGCCTTAAGTTTAACATGGGGAACCCAAAAGCTGATTGGAAGTTTTGAGATGTTTGGTTTGGGCTTATCCATGTTGAGCTTTGCTGTTGAATGATCTGGCTAGATTGGAGGGGTGGGGTGGCGGGGGGGGCGGGGGTGACACTCCTGATTTCCATAGCTGTAGGTGTTTCCTCTGGGGCTGGTCAGTTTCCAGCTGGAATACTTTTATCTCTCTCCCTCCTAGAAGGTAAAAACCTGGCTTCCTGTACTCTAAAGAGCAGAAAAGGCTGAGAGGATTCATTATTTAGTGCACATTTGCTTAATTTTGCTGTTTTCATATGGTAGCCCCCTTCCTCGCCCTCCTGCTTAGCACTGCCTGGCATCTCTCAGTCCAGACTTCACAGGGACTAAAACTCCAGGGCTCTGCCAGGCTGGAAAGGGACTGATGCCTAGTGTGGAGAGGGCAGCAGCGAGGGGTCTGCTCACTGCCACAACAATTCATCAGGCCTCCTGATTTTGCTCTGCATTCCAGCTCTCCCCCTCTGGTTCCAGAAGTCCCCTGTGCTGCCAGTTCCTAGCCTCTGAGCATTGTGCAGAGAAGGGAGCTTGCATCTCAGCCTGCCTCGCTTCAGGTTGAGAGTCTGGTTTCCTGAATTTGCTAAGATGCCTCCTGTCCATCTGTTTTGGAGTTTATATAATGTTATTATCTCCTTGCAGTGACCCTGCCCCTGGCAAGTTTATCTTTTATTTTAAATTTCTTTACTGTAGTTTTCATAGGGCTTCAGGAGGCAGCAAAAGTAGACAAGTGTGTTCAATCTGTCATGTCATCTAGAAAGCTCTATTATGTTTTTTTCCTACTCCATTATAAATATTTGTGCTAACTGTGTAAAGTGTGTAATCCAAGATTATATGATAAAGATAACTGTGAAACTTGTATGAATAACCATCTTCACGAGCTAGAGTAACAGTATCAGATAAAACCATGAAGGTAGGACAGAGGTTGTGAGTTTTAAAAGCAAGCAATGGTTGAAGAGGAGGAAGGAAGAGAAAGAATTTTAATGTATTATACATGATGTTGTAAGTTCCAACTTCCAACAGGGAAAATAGAAATGATTAGCTAAAAAAAAAGATACATGTAGACTAAATCCCCCTTAAATGGTAACTAAGCCACTAAGGAGAGAGGAAGCTCCAGGAAAAAAACCTGACAAGTGATCAATGCTACCTTATTGAGTATTTGACATAAACAAACCATAATCAGTTTCTGTTCATGTATTTTACGTTAAAAAAACAAAAGTCTTTACTATAATATTGGAATACTATAAAATTGCAATATTGAATTACAATACTGAAATAAAGTCACTATTATAATATTGAAATCTATAGCCCTGTAGTTAGCATGGATGTCTCCTCATGAGGACAACTGAAGAAAGATGGTCCATTAAAGCAATGACTTTTTCAGTGCTTGTTCATTAAAATAGCAGGACTTTGTGTTGAAAGTGCCAAACAACTAGTATCTCCTGTGACAGGTTGCATTTCCTCTCATGTCTCCCCCTAAGTTTGGCAAAGACACCTGCTAGAAAGTCAGTGTCAGATACCTGGGCTCCAGGGCCTGCCAAATGGAATCTCTAGAAGAATTTGGGCAAGTGGGGGCGCCTGGGTGGCTCAGTGGGTTAAAGCCTCTGCCTTCAGCTCAGGTCATGATCTTAGGGTCCTGGGATCCAGCCCCCACATCGGGCTTTCTGCTCAGTGGGGAGCCTGCTTCCCCCTCTCTCTGCCTGCCTCTCTGCCTACTTGTGATTTGTCTCTCTCTCTGTCAAATAAATAAATAAACTATTTTTTTTTAAAGAGTTTGGGTAAGTGGAAAGAGTTTATGAAAAATCTTCAAATAGATTGCTTAATACTCAAAATTTAAGAAAAAAACAAAAAACAAACAAACCCTGGGGCACCTGGGCAGCTCAGTCGGTTATGGGTCAGACTCTTGATTTTGGTTCAGGTCATGATCTCGGAGTCATGGGATCTAGCCCCACATCAGACTCTTCCCTCAGCGGGGAGTCTGCTTGGGACTCTGTCTTCCTCTCCTTCTGCCTCTCTCTCCACTCGTGGTCTCTCTCTCCCTCAAATAAAAAAATAAATCTTAAAAAAAAAAAAAGGAAAGAAAAACAACCCCAATGTATTCAGTGCATTGCTGTGGGCAAAGAGGATAAAGGGGAAGCCCTAGGGAATGACATTCTCCCTGCAGAGAGATGAAGCTGATGCCAGGTACGATGGAGAGATCCTTCTCTGCTGGTCAGCTGTCTGGGCCTGTCCCAAGGGGGATGCCATGGAGACTACAGTTGGGGTTCAAAGCAACACCTAGACAAGCAAGATGTGTTCTGCAGCACTACCTTCCTCCTCATAAGGCTTTCTCCCCTCTGAAAGACTCCCATCACCACCTGTCAGTCACTCCTCTGGACACGGTTTGCCTCATCAGAAGCCATAGCTTCACTTTGGTTTCCTTTTGTTTCTTCCCATGGACTATGCCTGATCTTACAAAGACAAACTGACGAACATGTGAAAACATTTTTTTTTTTTTAATTTATTTGACAGAGAGAAACACAGCGAGAGAGGGAACACAAGCAGAGGGAATGGTAGCGGGAAAAGCAGGCTTCCTGCCGAGCAGGGTGCCCAATGCGGGGCTCGATCCCAGGGCCCTGGGATCATGATCTGAGCCAAAGGCAGATGCTTAACGACTGAGCCACCCAGGCACCCTGAAAACATTTTTTGATGACACTCTGGCTGACTGTGCCAAATCACTTCTGATTCATTTTACATCTTAAACCAAAATATATTCACCATCTGATGATAGCTTACTCAGTATGAAATTTCTTTCATTCATCCAAAGAATAATCTCTTTAAAAACAAAAAAAACCTCTCTGGTGTCTGGGTGGGAGATATCATTTCCTCATTCCCTTATGCCATAGGGAAAATGATCACTAATTACATTTTAGGACATATCCTCTCTCTTGTGCCACTAAGATTAGTACATGTGAGCCTATAGTACGGGGCTAGGGTTCTTCATTAAGGATTCCTCACTTAGCCAAGTGCTGCCTTGATGTAGACCTGGTATCTTGGCTTTACTTCTGCAACCAACATGATCTTGCTCTTCAGATGTGCATTCTCTTGTTCATTTTTGCTAAGACCTGAGGTCTCTGTGGTTTTGACCTCACTGTCACCTCAGCCTATCGCCAACCCAACATTTGTGCTTTGAATCAGATTTTGTGGCCCCACTCCTGTTCTTCTCAGTATGACCTCTGAATTTCCACCGTTACAGCAGAGCTGGCAGGTGGAAATTGTACTCAAAAGGAAATGGCCTTGAAGCTACTTATATGGACACTGGGCTGCTGTGTTCCAACACGTTTCATTTGTAGGGCACATTCCTACGGTTGGGGGTGCTGTATAACCTTATATGGGTCAGGCCTTTCGACTGCAGGCAACAGAATTTAGGTTAGTTTACGCAGAGAGGAGTTTATTAAGAGGTATAAATTAGTTTATAGAATTTCTGGAAAGGTTAGATAACTGGGCTTGCTCGTGGCTCAGCCAGTTTCAAAGCAGCCAGGGGAAATGGCCAACCACCCTACTGGATTGTTCTAGTGAAACTTCCCTACCACTGCCATTGACCACACCCGGGACGCCAGGGACAGACTCCAAAAACTTTCAGCACAACGGAACCAGGAAATACAGAAGCCTTACCCATGGTGCTTGCCAGATCTGAGCTCTCCCTGCAGGGACCACAACCTACATTTGTCATCTCTGCCTCGAATCCTAAAAGGCACGTCTTGTTGGGGAAAGCTAGGTCACATGTGGACACTCGTCACAAGGAACTCGGGGAATGCAGTTTCAGCATTCCAGCCTTCAAAGTACCAGAAGGAAAGCTGAGACGCACGTTAGCAAGTTAGAGAGTGAGGCATTTACGTTATGTGGGGCACCCGGAAGGGAACAGGAATTCCCAACATCACTCAGCTGGGATGAGGACGCTCCCACCCTGGGGCCTGGGCTGCAGCCAGAGAGGCGCTCCTAGGTGGTGGGGGGCAAACAGTGTCTGGTCGGGCAGACAGGCTGGGGCATAGGTGAGGAGCTAGTGCAGCAGGGAATTCACTAGACTGGGTGTTGTGCACCCGAGAAGGCCAAGACAGCCGCATCTAGGAGCCACCGCACAGGACCCCTTGCGGCCGTGGAGTATAGTTGGCGG
>CM053607.1:116233160-116245053 GCA_028646535.1 Procyon lotor | reverse complement strand
AGCGGGGAGTCTGCCTCTCTCCCGTCCCTCTCCCAGCCCCTCCCCTTGCCCGTGCTCTCTCTCTCTCTCTCTCTCTCTCTCGTGCTCTCTCTCTCTCAAATAAATAAATAAAATCTTAAAAAAAAAAAAGTAAGAAAGTGAACAGGTTTCTCACACAGTGTCTCTCCGCCTGAGGAAGAATGGAAGACTGCGCGGGAATGGCGCAGGATTCTTTGAAGCCAACAGCTCCTACATGAGCACCACAGATCCAAGACTGTGACAGGATATAGCTGTTCTCAATTGCTGCAGGAGACATCACCCCTCAAAACTTGGCGTCTTCAAACAAGGACAGCTCACCGCGGCCTCACACTTGGGAGCGCCAGCGGCGCAGCTCCAAGGCCGCCTGCGCGCCGCGCTTGCGCACAGGCTGCGGGCGCGGCTGGGGCGGGGCTGCCGCTCTCCGCTGGCTCCGCCCCCCGCCCGGGGCGGGGCACTTGGGGCAGGTGGTGGTGCCGGATCCCGCCCCAGGTGGCCGCTCAGCGTCCTGTGGCCGCGTCTCTCGGTGCCCCCAGACGGGAGGGCAGAAGTTCAAGGCCACGAGAGCCCAAGCCTCAGGGAACCACCTCGATTCCGCCACACTCCGCTGGAGAAAGCAAACAAGGCTAGGCCGGCTTCCAGAGATGGGGAAATGGACCCCGTGCCTGGAGGAGCTGAGCAGCTCAGGGCCATTATGTAGCCGGATGGGGCTGAGATTGGTCGTCATTAAACCATCTGTCGCACGTGGGTAAGTTAAACTGACCTCTTTCGGCATTCCGTGCCAATACAGAAATTCCACCCTCTTCCTCCCAAGGCAAACACACTCATCATTATGATTACTGATTTCCCACTGGTTGTTAGGGAGTTCGGAAGACTTGAAATGCTATGTTTGTAATGACTGCCATGGAAGGCCGGACTCTTAGTGACCTGTGAGGATGGCATTAACCACCTCCTTGGCTTCTTGTGAACTGGAGCTTAGAAGTCATCCACTCCTAGCAAGAATGTCATGGATTCTTGTCATAAATCCCCTCCAAGACGTGAGAGTCTAGAACTGCAGCCGCTACATCAAGCCTTGAGGCACTTTATTGGGTCCAATTGAAAACGTCATGGTGTCCAAGTTTCTCGGGAACGTTCCCTCAGTGAATGGAAACCTGAGAGGCTTTTCAGAATCGTTCTCAACAGCTTCCCATGTGCCCTTGGAAGAGAGGGTAAAAAGCCTCTTTCTCCTGGACTTAAACCCTTTCATCTGGGCTGACAGCGGCAGACAGGCCCACTGTGGCCCCAACTGCTGGGACGTCGTCGATGCAGGCGGCCAGGGACTCGGAGCAGTTGGGGGGTTGGGGAGGCACCAGGCCTTTTGGTGTCAGAGCTAGCCCAGCACTGACTGAGGTCCTAGCCCAGACCTTGCACTCTTATCTATCAAACCCCAGGCAGAGATGAAAGGCTTTCCTGTTGTGATATGGGAAGACTCTAGGAGCCAGGCAGATGGGACAGGGCGTTTCTGCCAGGCCCAGGCCACATCGCTCCCCGGGCCTGGCTGGCTGGCGGTGGCACCACGGGAGGCATGGGAGGCTTGCCAGGGACTGGTGTGGCCCTGCGAGCAGGTGGGGATCCAGAGGGCTCACCTGAGATACAGGTGAGGCTCCAGAGCCTTCCTGCTTAGGCCCGGGTTCTTCTTCCTGCTCCCTGCTCCCTTGTCCAATTCCCCATTTTCAGTTGCCACATTTGGAAACTACTGTATGATAATGACAAGATTTGAACATCTTGTCTTTTGGGGGAAAACAAATTTTTTTTCTTATATTGCAGGAGAGACGATACTTACTTCTTTTCATTTCCGTAACCCATCTCACATTTTCCAAAAACATTTTCAACTTACATATCACAAAAGACATCCTAGGACATTGTAGTAACTGAATTCAATAAAAAAAATAAAAGGCAAAGTTAGATGAGCAGAGGAACCAAAAGCCTGAAAGGAAAAACATCAATATAGTAAAAGTATTTATACCGGGGGGATTGAGATTTTTGAAAAATCTTTTTTCCCTTCATTTTCCTGACGCGTAATAACCTTTTATATGTTTTTACATACACGAAAAATTAATTTGCTCCAAATTTTTTGTTAGAGTAGGCCCATACCGAGAGCCCCATGTTTAAGGAGTAATTAAGAATTTTGTTTTCATTCCTAAGATAATGCACGAGCATGTTGTTTGGATTGACATGAAACCAGTGGCCTGCAGTTTATCTTCTAATTTTATGGCCCCAGATTAGCCCTGCGACAGTGAGTACAGGCTAGATTTAAACACTATCAGTGTCTTTTCTCTCCCAGGAAAGCACATTAAACTGCCACTCTGGTCCCTGGGACCTCATCACCATGAAAGTTCTCTGCCCTTCAGGCCTACCTTCCAACAGGAGCAAACAAACAAACAAACAAACGGAGCAAGAGGAGAAGAACACTTTCTGTAACAATTTCAAATATGTACTGTCGGCTTGCTTTCTTGATCAGTGCTCTTGACCAGAGATCCTCGGAGTGACTGGCTTATCAGCTGATGGAGGAATGATACTGGAGGAGAAATCCACACAGACGTTGGTAGCCAGTGGCCGGCCCTGAGCGCACAAAATGATAAGAATGCCAATGTTTAAAAGAGCTCGAACTTTTTGAAACAGAGGACTACATGGATGTTGTCAATCTGATGTTTTAACGAGGAGATAGATGCTGCCATTTTTACTTTGCCAACTTTTTTTTTTTTTTTGGTGGGGTGGGGTTGGGGGTGGGGGACGTGTCTGAGGACACCAATTATATGTCAAATTGCAGCCAAGGAAAAATTGGCCTCTAGACGCCGGCTGCTACCAGGGATTGGGTGTTTTTTGTAAAACAGGCTAGAAGTCTTTTCATGCCTCTTTAAAAATAGAAATCGTTTGAGCTTTTCCAGATTTCCAGTTTTTCAAGAGAAATCATTCAGGCAATTTCATCTCCAGGAATGCAACTTACACGGATGTATTTGAAGTGGGATTTCTCTCTTCTACAATACTGCGGTTTCCTTAAACACAGTAACTCGTTACCAGTAAATGAGTTAATTTGTATTTTCCCTTTTAAATTAAGTCTCATATATAGTATGATTCAGTTCCACTGAACATGTTTTGAAGTAGATAAATATGCTCAGAGTAACTTCATAAATGTCCCCTTGACTTTGGATTGATTATTTCATCTGGATCTGGTGAAGGCATTCCGTATGCTTAGAAACCTCTTCGGTTTCTTTTTGTGTTTTAGTGCTCGGTGTTAATGGACCTCATAACTGTTGCATGAAACACATCTATCAACGAAGGTTTAGGAACACACATTTATACCAGAACTGTTTAAAATTGGCAGCCTTGGTGAAGAGTAAATAACAGAGAAAGGAGAGAGCACAAATCTACAGATCAATCAAGTAACAGCTGGTCTCCAGAGAATTTTGCAAAGCGTTGCCTGAACCCTCCAAGTAGACCCACCCAGCACTCAGATCAATGCAGCACAAAGGAGGAACCATATGAGCTGATTGTAGTGCCCTCGCATAAGAGGACTTTCCCTAATTTTTGGAATATAATCAATATTCAGTCAATCTCTGACATCATTCTAAGTTGCAAGCACTATATTCATCGGCTCGCCACTTCTCATGGCTTCCCAATTCTCACGCTCAAAGCCAACCAGGCTTCCATGTCCCCTTCACTAACCACTTGTGACCGCTGACTTTAAGTTAGAGATTTGTGAGGTCCCCGTCACACCTGAAATTCATAGAAGCAGGACTGTTGAAGTTCCAGGTCCAGTTCAGTTCCTCAGTTTTACCTAACAGTATCTACCTCACAGGGTAGTGTGTCCAAGGTGACATGTCCACAGTGGGCACCAAGCGACTGTTAGATTTGCAATCTTTCTCACGGGGCGGAGTGTCCCGCCTCATACACTCTGGCCCATTGACTGACATGCAATAAATGTGACTTTAGATCGTTTAAGCTCTTTCCGTGTCCACAGCCTACCTGAAGTTCCTTGTGGGCAGGGAACCAGGCGTCCATGCGTCTTCGCCTTTGTACCCCAGTGCCGACCACGGGCAAGTGCCAACAAATGTCAGTGCTACTGCTTCTCTGGTTGGCGAAGGGGCTCAGGGAGGGAGAGGAGGGGACACACCTGTCATTAAGAGTGTTGGTCAGGAGAAAGGAGGTGGGTGGGAGGAGGGATGAAAGACGGTGGGGAGGAAGGGGGGCATCTGTTGTGATGAGCCCAGGATGATGTATGAAGTGCTGAAGCACTGTATTGTGAACCTGAAACTAATATTATACTGTACATTAACTAACTGGAATTTAAATAAAAACTAAAAAAAAAGAAAAGTGTTGGTCAGGTTTGTTCAGGTTAGCAAATAAAAGCAAGATAACTTTTTAATTCCTTGGAGACTTTTTGTCACGGGAAGTTTGGCAGGGCAGTCCCCGAAGGGGAAAATGCTTGGGTAAGTGACTAGCTCCAGAAAGATACACTGTGAACACGAAGACAAGAACAAGAGGAAAGCCCCAGGAACGTCACCCCAGTCCTGAGTTCCAGCCAGTAGACCCTACTACCTTCCGATGAGCTAAGGTGACTGTTCCCTTCTTCATCACAACACTTAAATGTCCAGGTAGAATCTCACCATTCAGATAGCTAGTTATGACAAAGCCTTGGGCATTTATTTGCTAATCAGGAACTGAATTTAACAAAGGTATTTGTGCCAGGATCGTTATAGTTTGAGGGGAAAGTAATATCTGACTCAACTAAGATGTTATTCATATAAATGAGGAAAAAATTGGGGCGCCTGGGTGGCTCAGTCGTTAAGCATCTGCCTTCGGCCCAGGTCAGATCCCAGGGGTCTGGGATCGAGCCCCGCATCGGGCTCTCTGCTCTGCAGGAAGCCTGCTTCTCCCGCTACCATTCCCTCTGCTTGTGTTCCCTCTCTCGCTGTGTTTCTCACTGTCAAATAAATAAAATCTTTAAAAAAAAAAAAATAAATGAGGAAAAAATTAACAGTGCACCAAAAAAAAGGGTTTTGAAAGACAATGAAATGTAGCTTTGAGAACCACATTTATTTTGAAACTAGCAGAAATCTAAAATTTGCTTCTTCTATGCTAGGACAGAAGCTACATATGATAAAACCGTACTCTCTCGTACTCATAAATCAGTAATAAATGGAACACAAGCAGTCCTTTTCTGTAACGAATGAAAACCAGAACAAAAGTGGTGAATTATAACAGAACATTATATATTATTATATAACAGGATATTACAGGAGATAACTGCCAATAGATTAGCTACTCCCTCTTATAATTCATACAGACAATATATTTGTATGAATTTAATATTAATTTTCCATTTTATAATTTTAATTGTATAATTTACACTATGATTGCTTCAAATGTTTTTTGAAACATGTAAACAGACTACAAAGAAATGTATACAAATGAAGGTAACTGTATTAGGTAGTGAGATTGATTATAAGTGATTTTTGAGGAGTTAATGACAGAATTTTCCCAAACTGGTGAAAGACATCAAATCACAAGACTTAAGAAGCCCTGTGAATCCCACGCAGGATTAAAAAAAAAAGAAATCTACACCTAAGCAAATTCTAGGAGAACTGCTTAAAAAAACAAATATGGAGAGAAAATTACTAATATTATCAGAGTTTAAAAAAACACAGATGTGGGGCACCTGGCTGGCTCAGTCAGTAGAATGTCCGTCCGCCTCTTGACCTCAGGGTTGTGAATTTGAGCCCCCACTGGGTGTAGAGATTACCTAAAAATAAAATCTTAGAAAAGAAACACATATTATTTTTAAAGGAATAACAATTAGAAAAGTAGATTTTTCATTAGACATAATAGAAGCTCTAACTCAAAAAAAATGATACAATCATATTTCTGAAAAAAACTAATTTTATATTAGCCAAAAACATCCTGCACGAATGACATTTGCAGGGACAGCTGGGTGGCTCAGTCGGTTAAGCATCTGCCTTCAGCTCAGGTCATGATCTCAGGGTCCTGGGACTGAGCCCCATTTCAGGCTCCCTCCTCAATGGGGAGTTTGCTTCTCTTTCTTCTCTTCCCCTGCTTGTGCTCTCTCTGTCTCTCTCAAAGGAATAAATAAAAAATCTTAAAAAAAGAATGACAATTTCAGATAAACAAAAAATAATTTCTCATAAGTAGACTAGCACTTAAGGAAATACCAGATAGAGTTCTTTAGGCTGAAGGAAAATGACCATGTGTGTGAAGTCGGAGATATAGAAGTAATGAAGAGTAATGATCATGTGGATTTGTGGATAAATCTGTGGATAAATCTAAGTATATATGACTTCACTAGGCAATAGCGATTATGTGCTATGGGGATATAAATATAATAATAAAATACATGACTTCCATTGTGTAAAATTTCAGAAAGGACAAACGGAGGAAAGTGTGCTGAGGTTTCACATTAGTCAGAAAGAGAGTAAAAGTAACAGATAAATATTAGGCTTTGGAAAATCAACAATGAATGTTGTAATTGTTACTATAGCTACTGAAAGAGCATTAAAAGGAATGTGTTACTACTACACTGGTAGAGAAAGAATAAAGAATATTAGAACCTTTCCCATCCAATCAGGATAAGGTAAGAGAAGAGGGAGAGAGGAACATAAAACAGGGCACTAAGAAAAAGGAAACATTCAGGTATTAGACTTAAGTCCAAATATATAAGTGAATACATTAAATGTAAACAGGTTACATTCTATTTAAGATAAAGATACCCAAACTGTATTTTAAATATTACGCTATTTACAAGGGATATATTAAAACATAAGGACAGAAGCATTGAAAGTACAATCATTGAAGAAGACAAACCATGCATTCAGTAAGCAAAAGAAGGATGGTGAGTTACAGTAGTATCAGACTTTAAGGCAAAAAGCATTACTGGGAATCAAGAATGACACTTCAAAATGACAAAAAATCCAATTCATCAAAAGATAATATTAGATTTGTTGGCACTCAATAAAATTGCCTTAAAACATCCCAAGGGGGGGAAAAACATAAAGCGAAAGCTCACAAACCTACAAGGAGAAATAGACAATCTTACAGTCATAATGAGAGATTTTAATCCACTTTTCTCAGTAACCCATAACAAGCAGATAAAAGTTGGTAAAGACAGAGATATAAAATCCAGGATTGACAAATTGGATCCAATGGACAGAGAGAGACTAGAGAATCTAACAAGGGTAGAATAATGCACTGAATACACAGAGAACAGTTTGCAAAAATTTGATCAGGTCCTATGTCATCAAGCAAGTGTCTACATATTTTAAAAGAATAGAGGTAAGCTGGGAATCACTGACAAAAAGATTTTTTTAAGTTGTATTTTGGAAGTAAGCTACGATACTTTTAAATAACATGTGGGTTTTTAAGAAGTGTACCCAGGGCGCCTGGGTGGCTCAGTCGGTTAAGCGGCTGCCTTTGGCTCAGGTTGTGACCCCAAGGCCATGGGATCAAGTCCCGCATCAGGCTCCCTGCTCAGTGGGGAGCCTGCTTCTCCCTCTTTCTCTGCCTACTTGTGCTCTCTATCTCTGTCAAATAAATAGAAATCTGGGGTGAAAAAAAGTGTACATTACAAAATACTTTTAACTGGGAATAATAACGAAACGATTACATATCAGGGGTCCCTGCATGGCTCAGTTGGTTGAGCATTCAACTCCTGGTTTTGGCTCAGGTCATGATCTCAGGTCATGAGATTGAGTCCCACACCTTTGGGCTCCACACTCAGCATGGAGTCTGCTTGAGATTCCCTCTCTCCTTCTCCCTCTGCCCCTCCCCTGCTTATACACTCTCTCTCACTCTGAAAATAATTACATATCAAAACTTGTGGGAAGCATTTAAAGCTGTGCTTAATAAGTGACATTTTATCATTATAATGGCACACAGAACAATATAGAAGAAGAAAGATAAAAAAAATTGATGAACTAAGTGAAGTAAGTCAGAGAAACACATACTGTATGATCACTCTTACAGGTGGAATCTAAAAAATACATTTAAAAAATTAAGCTCATAGATACAGGGAACAGATTGGTAGTTGCAGTCAGGGGAGAAATAAGTAAACTTATTTTTTTCTTAGGTCAAATAAATTTAAAAAACCTAAATTCCTTGTATCTTACTTTTTTTTTTTTTCGAGAGATGTGCTATTCATGGCTTTAAAAAGAGAATTTGGGGGTGCCTGGGTGGCTCAGTTAGTTACTCCTCTGCCTTCGGTTCAGATCATGATTCCAGCGGCCTGGGACTGAGCCCCACATTCGGCTCCCTTCTTGGAAGGAGTCTACTTCTCCCTCTCCCTCTGCCCCTTCCCCCTGCTCGCGCTTGCGCACTCTCGTGCTCTCTCTGTAGCGTTCTTTCCTTCAAATACATAAACTTTTTAGAAATAAATATGAGAATTTGGCTTATAGAACATTAAAAGGTAAAATACTACCCCCACACGCTTATTAGAATGGCTAAAATCCAAAACACTGACAACAACAAATGCTGCTAAGGATGTGAAACAATGGGAGTTGTCATTTATTTCAAGGGGAGAAGTCAGGATGTCAGTTTCAATCAAAATTGAACATACTCTCACTATATTATCCAGTAATTACTCTCTTAGATATTTACCCAAAGGAGTTGAAAACTTATGCCCACTTGAAAAACCTGCACACAGCTTTATTTATAACTGTCAAAAACTTGGAAGCAACAAAGAGATTTCCCTTGCTTGGGTGGAGGGACAAGCAATGGTATACCATACAATGGAGTATTACTCAGCAATAAAAAGAAATGAGTTATCAAGCCATGAAAAGACATAGAGGAAATGTAAATGCATATTACTGAGTTAAAAAAAAAGAAAGAAGAGTCCATCTCAAGGAGATAGAAAAAATAACAGTAAATTAAACTCAAAAGAAAGTACAAGGAAGGAAATAATAAATTTAAGAACATAAGCTAATGAAATGAAAATAAATATAATTACCAGCTCCCTTGGTAAAGCTGTTCAAAGCAAAAGTGAAAAAGACACTAGGTTTTGCAGATCTATGAAGTTGTTAAAAAGATGTATTAAACAACTTTACCTAAGTACATTTTAAAATATAAATGAAACAGGGAGATTCCTCAAAACATAGTACATGTAAAAACTGATGGAAGAGAAAATTTAAATAATCCTTCAACTATTTAAAACAAATCAAACCTATAATTTAAAACTTTTCAATACAGGGGCACCTGGATGGCTCAGTCGTTAAGCGTCTGCCTTCGGCTCAGGTCATGATCCCAGGGTCCTGGGATCGAGCCCCACATCGGGCTCCCTGCTCGGCAGGAAGCCTGCTTCTCCCGCTACCATTCCCTCTGCTTGTGTTCCCTCTCTCGCTGTCAAATAAATAAAATCTTTAAAAAAAAAACAACAACTTTTCAATACAGAAAACTCCAGGCCCTGAGGGATGCTGAGAAACATTCAAGGAAGAAATGAAGGCAATATTTCCCAAACTCAGAGCACAGGAAAAATAGCTACCATTTGCCAACTGCTATTAAGAAGTCCAGAATAATCCTGATATATAAACTGGCAGGAAATTTCAAGAAAAGAAAATTTCAGGCTGGTCTGACTTATGAATTCAGACACAGATACCCTGAAAATAAGATTAGCAAACTTCAAAAAAAAAAAAAAAAAGATTAGCAAACTTCTCCATTAACTGAAAGATGTAATGTTTTCTTTTGTTTTGTTTTGTTTTTGAAAGATGTACTATTAAATATCAGCTTGATATCAACTAGAGAGCTAAAGCTACTTTACCTATTGTTTTTTCCCCAAACCTCAGGAGAAATGCCATTTTTTCCAGTTTTCAGTAAGTTTGTTAAAAAAAAAAAAAAAACCACACACACCATATCTAGCCATATTTAAAAAGGCTAATACGTGTGGGCATATTCCAGAAGGCAACACTGGGTTAAGATTTAAAAATTGATGCAATTCGCCACATTCAGAGACTTTTGTTCAATTTCATTACTGAAACATTATTTCAATTGATTTGAATAGAAGGGGAAACATTATTTCAATTGATTTCAATAGAAGGGGAAACATTATTTCAATTGATTTGAATAGAAGGGGAAACATGATTTCAATTGATTTCAATAGAAGATGTTGATCAAAATCATCACAAAAAGTCCTAACAAACTAGGACTAGAAAGGAATTTTCATAAGCTGGAAAATGATATCCTTTCCCAAAAGCACCTCAGCAAGTATCA
Source organism: Procyon lotor (assembly GCA_028646535.1). Lineage (NCBI taxonomy): Eukaryota > Metazoa > Chordata > Mammalia > Carnivora > Procyonidae > Procyon > Procyon lotor. Next base: position 116,234,787 of record CM053607.1, on the reverse strand, counting down.
GACTTACTGGTGAAATATTGAAAGCTTTCTCCCTGGAATCGGGACCACGACATGTTCACTTGTTGCCTAGGGCTGCTATAACAAAGTACCACAAACTGGACAGCTCAAAACAGAAATTTATTGTCTCACAATTCTGGAGGCTACAAATCTGAAATCAAGGCATTGGCAGAGCGCCGTTCTCTCTGAAGGGCTTAGGGGTGGATCCTTCTTTGCCTCTTCCTAGCTTCTGGTGGTTGCCAATGACTCCTGGCATCCCTTGGCTTATAGATGCATTCCCTCCAGTTTCTGTCTCTGACTTCACATGGTGACTTTCTCTGTGTACGTCTTTATCTCACTTTTTTTTTAAAGATTTTATTTTTATTTTATTTTTTTAAGATTTTATTTATTTTTTGACAGAGAGAAAGAGATCACAAGTAGGCAGAGAGGCAGACGGGCGGGTGTGGGGGGGGAAGCAGGCTCCTTGCTGAGCAAAGAGGACCCTGAGATCATTACCTGAGCCAAAGGCAGAGGCTTAACCCACTGAGCCACCCACGTGCCCCTATCTCACCTCTTTTTATGAGAACACCAGTCCCAGTCATCTTGGAGTAGGGTTCCTACTCCAGTATGACTTCATCATAACTCATTACATCTGCAGAGACCTTATTTCCAACTACAGTCACATTCACAGACTCTGGGGTTTAGGACTTCAGCATATCTTGTTGGGGAACACAACTTAACCTACAAAATAATAACCACCCCTGCACTGTTACATCCTTTTGTACTGAGCGTCTTAGCCAATGCAATAAGGCAAGAAAAAAAAATGAAAGCTATTAAGATTAGAAAGGAAGAAATAAAACTTTCATGGACGATATAGTTGTGTATGCAGAAAATCCTAAATAATTCACAGATAAATTATTAGAATTTATAAGTTTAACAAAGTTGGTCTATTTAAAATTAATGTACAAATTTAATTTTACTACAATAGCAACAAACAAGAAAATAAATGTTTAAAAAGGTATACTTTACAATAGTACAAAAAAAACACCTAAATACTCTGAAGTCAATCTAGCAAAATAAGTATAAGTAACAAGTATAAAATCTTATTGAGAGAAATTAAAGAAGACCTAAATATAGTACCCCTGAAACAAATAATACATTATATGGTAATTAAAATAAATGTGAATAAAACATTTTTATTTGCTAAAAAAAAAAAAAAGACCTAAATAAATGGAGGAATATGTCATGCTCATGAACTGTAATATAACAAATATGCTAAGTCTTTTCAAAATCATCTGTGGATAAAATGCAATCCTCATCAAAATCCCAGTTTACGGAAACTGACAAGATGATTCTCAAGATTATATGGGCATGCAAAGGGTCAAGAGGAGCCAAGAATCTGCTGAACAAAGTGACAGTACTCGCATTACTAAATATGAAGACTTATTATAAAACTATTTTCATTAAGGGGCCCCTGGGTGGCTCAGTGGGTTAAAGCCTCTGCCTTCGGCTCAGGTCATAATCTCAGGGTCCTGGGATTGAGCCCCGCATCGGCGGGCTCTCTGCTCAGCGGGGAGCCTGCTTCCCTCTCTCTCTGCCTGCCTCTCTGCCTATTTGTGATCTCTGTCTCTGTCAAATAAACAAATAAAAT
>CM053607.1:116206385-116224010 GCA_028646535.1 Procyon lotor | reverse complement strand
CAAACGACGGGTTTGTTTTCATCCTTTCTGATGGAGGCATAATATTCCATTGTATATATGGACCATGTCTTCTTGATCCATTCAAGGAGATCAGATTTTGAAACTTTTATCCCCCGAATTTAGGCTCACGCACTCCCCCATGAACTTCTCAGTACAGTGGTTTGTATTTCTGTGCATATTTGAACCACATGTGGGTACTCGAGTGGGGAAGAGCTGGGCGTATAGCCATTGCTGATCTTTCTACACGACACAGCAAATTACCGGGCACTTTCCCCTCCCCTGTGATGAAAACAGGCTCTGTGCGCCTGGCTGGAGCCTCCTCCCGCATCTCCCTGGGTCCACTCTCCCTGCAGTCTGATCTGCACACCAGAGCCGCAGGTGTCTTTTCAAGTGTCCATCACATCATGTCACCTGCTCATAGTGTTCCAGGAACTTACTCCCGCCACCATCTCCAGGTTCCTCTGCTCACCTCCTGGAGGTATTCATCCAACTTTCAGTCCCCAGGACTTGCCAACTCTGGTCCCTCCTCAGGACCTGCTGGTCTCTCCCTGAAATATCTGTTCTCCCTTGGGAAGATGCTCGTTCTCAAACCTACCAGGTCTCAGCCTCCACATCTCCTCCACAAAGAGCCCCTCTGTGGTCACGCCACTCTGCACCATGATTTTTAAACATCCCTAGCATTGAAGTAGAGTTGACATATATCAGTTTCCAGGGTTGAACCATTCTGTGCATTACCCAGGGCTCACAATGATAAGTGGGGTCAGCACCTGCCACCATATAACCTTATTACAATATTGTTGACTCTATTCCCTGTGCTGTATGTTTCATCTCTGTGACTTATTTATTTTACAACTGGAAGTTTGTATCTCTGAATCCCCATCACCTATTTAGCCCATCTCCTCACCCTCTTCCCTCTGGCAACCTCCAGTTTATATCTGTGAGTCTGCTTGTGTGTCGGTTCATTTGTTTTTTAGTTGCACATGTAAGTGAAATCTCTTGGTGTTTGTCTTTCTCTGACTTCTCGTGCATCTGAGCAAACTGTTACTTCATAGCAGTTTTCACCCTTTGTAATTATCCCATTTATCTATTTGTTGACTCTCTTTTCCCTGCAGAGGACATAAATTCCATGGGAGCCGGGCATCTCCTGACTTGTTTCTACTCCTCCTTCACCGCAGGGCGGCGAGGAGATCTCAGGAGGCGCTGTGGAAGGCGTAGATGCCCGGGGCCTGTGTTCCCAGCACCCAGCTCCAGGCCGGCTTCATGCTTCGCAGCAGAAACTTGATAAATGCCGGAGTCAGTGACCTTGAATGAGGATTTGCTAACATCTTCTCCAGTTCCCTTAATGTTTCTTTACATCCTGATTTGAAAACAACGATTTCCTACAGTTGCCCACTAATTTGATTGGGTTAGGTAACTACACACTTGGATGATTTCTTAAACTGTCCTTGACAAATGATGAAGCTCATACAGTGGTTAGAAGTCATGGTCGGGTGATGCCCTAGGGCAGTGGTTTTCCAAGTTTGGACCTGGGACCAGCAGCATTGGCATCACCCAAGAACTTGTTAGGAATATAATTTCTTTTTTTTTTCTTTTCTTTCTTTCTTTCTTTTTTTTTTTTTTTCTTTTTTTAGGAATATAATTTCTCAGGTCCTTCCCCAGATGTCCAGACTCCAGTGCTCTGAGTGTAGGGCCTGGAGATCTGATAAGCCCTTTAGGTGATTCTCCTGCACGAGGAAGTTTGAGAACCGTACTGGGACATTTCAAATTATTTTCATGTTGCGTATTTTTTAAAAGTTTAAACTTCTTTATAAATTTTTTTTTAATTAAAAAAAATAACTTTGATATTTCTAAGGGCAGCAGACACAGTCAAACATTGTCAGGATGGCTACAACGGAAGGCTGATAATACCTTTAGGACATCAGCATCTCCACAAAACTAATAATTAGGTATTTTAAGTGTAGTGAAAGATAAGAGCTATTGCACTTTGTAATTATCTTCTTTCACATGAACTTTTATATCTGGTTATCATGGTAATTTTTTTTTAAGATTTTATTTGTTTTTTAGAGAGAGAGAGAGAGAGAGAGATCACAGTTAGGCAGAGAGGCAGGCAGAAGAGAGAGGGGGAAGCAGGCTCCCCGCTGCGCAGAGAGCCCAATGTGGGGCTCGATCCCATAACCTGAGATCATGATCTGAGCTGAAGGCAGAGGCTTTAACCCACTGAGCCACCCAGGCGCCCCAGTAATTTTTCTTCACAGAAGGCAACAAAATGTTTTTCTAAATCCTTGGTATCTTACTAAATTTAAATCTGAATTTGAATGTGACTTCATGGAACTTATAGAATATTGTGATATTGGATGGATGAAAATCCCCAAAATTTGTCATTATGAAGTGTGTTAAGTGCTATGAGGAGAAATGAAGCTTTACTGCAGTTGCAAGGAAGATACCTAATTTAGATCAGGCGGGGCAGGAAACTTCTCTGAGGAAGTAGCGTGGAACTCGAAACCTAAAGAGTGCTGTAGGAATTAGGCAAAGAATGGGGGAGGGGAATGTGATACAGAGACACCAGCAGGTTCTAAAGCCTGAATTGGGAGAGAACCGTATCAAGCCTCCACAGAAAGTGAATGAGTGTGGAGGACAATGAGGGGCTGATGCCAGATCCCACAGCACTCCCCTCGAGAGGTGGCGTTCAAGACTTTGACTCATAGCCTCCATAGTGTAATGGGAAGCCATTGATGGCTTTTACACAGAAGAAATATGATCTATTTTATTTTCTTTTATTCAACTTTGTTGAAAATAATCTTATTTTTTACATTCATTTATTTTTTTTATTAGTCATAAGGCATTTTTAAAATTTTTTCAAGTTTTCTTATTATTTAGATTGTCTCTACCCTCCCTGTGGGATTTGAACTCATGACCCAGAGATCACTCTCCTCTGACTGAGCCAGCCAGCTGTCTCAGCATGAGACATTTTAAAGCATGAATTTTTTTTTTTTAAGATTTTTTATTTCTTTATTTGACACACAGAGATCAAAAGTAGGCAGAGAGAAGGGGGAAGCAGGCTCCCTGCTGATCACAGAGCCCGATGTGGGGCTCGATCCCAGGACCCTGAGATCATGACCTGAGCCGAAGGCAGAGGCTTTAACCCACTGAGCCACCCAGGCGCCCCCAAAGCACGAATTTTTTTTAAAAAAATCCTTCAGACAGCTTGTAAACATCAACAAACAATATACCACTTAGGATAATGCCCATGACGTATCACACTTGAGCCAGTTAATTTTTAAAAGATCACTCTGGCTGCTGACGGAGAATGGACTGGCCAGGTGCAGGATCTGAAGCAGAGAGACTGTGAGGGGACCCCTTTAATAATCTGGGTGAGAGATGACACTTTGTTGGAGGGCGATAGCTGTGAAGATGAGATGTGGATATCAAGATGTATCGCACAGCTTACCAATGACCCTAATGATGAACTTGGATGTAGTAAGTAAAAGGAAGGGAGAAAGCAATCAAGGATGGGTTTTGGGCTTGCAGAGTTGGGTGGTGGTGCCATTCATTGATTGGGGCTGGGAGTGGGAGGTTGGGACCTGCTTTATACTAAATGTCCCCCCACCCCCAAATTCACATATTGAGACCTACTCCCCAGTGTGATGGTATTTGGAGGTGGGCTTTTAGGCAGTGGTTAGGTCATGAGAGCAGGGAATTCCCTTGCCCTGTCCACCGTGCAGGGATACCACAAAAAGAGGTCAGTCCATGAACCAGTCCCCACTTTGGCCACCAGCCTCCAAGATGGTGTTTACAAACCACTCAGTCTGTGGTACTTTGCTGTAGCAGCCTGAATGAGAACAGGAACCCTAACCCCAGGGAGCTCCCAGTTTCTGGATAAACCCTTTCCTTCTTGGTTGCTTCTCCAGTGTTTCTCCTTCCTGAGTTCCGTCTGCAGCAGGGAGACAGGGAAACTAGGCATATCACTGCCCCACCAGCAGAAGGAAACCAACCTGGATTGTTCCCACTGTGGTGATAGATGGGTGCTGAATTCTTTCCCACTTTTTGCACAAGGGTCAGGAAGAGGCTCTGTAGCCGGGAACAGAGCAGAGCCCCGAGAGCAAACCTGTGAGGTTGATGGCCAAGGGCATGACATCCGTACCTGCCTGAGTGTCCACGTGGTGTGTGGTGGGATCATATCTACTCTTCTCATTGACCACTCCCAACCCTTGCACCGGGCAGGCCACGTGCATCCCCCAACAGATGAGAATTCAAACATGAGACTTTCTAGGGCGGACGACCTGACTTCCGCAGTGTTTACGACTAGAGACAGTAGTTGCTCAGGGCCTCTCAGGTGGAACCCAAACAGCTCGGCTCAGGGCTGGGCCTCCCCCAGCTGCCAGCAGTCAGCCTTGCTCCAAACCAAGGCATGACACAGAAGCCAGCCACCATGCACCAGAGACACTGCCACTTAAATCTCACCACCGCCCGGATCTTTCCCTTTGACTGCTGGACACCCACCCCATCTTTGTCGATCGACTTCTACCATACCCTTCAAACCTCAACTCAGAAGAGACGTATTTTTTAAAGACAACGAGCAGAATCAGCCGAAAGATAAATGCCAGTGTTGAACACAATCTTTATGATCCTGGGAGATTTTAAGTACCTCGTGGTGTAAATGCAGACATGTTTTTGGTTACTGGTTCTGAACACACTTACCAAGCATCAACTATGGGTAAACCCCCGGGCGAGGGTTACAGTGAATATCTAATGCCTTGTCTTAGAGGAGCCTCCAGTCCTGGAGCAGATGGGAGACATCCAGAAGGAAGCAGTCAGAACCCCAGCTGAGGAAGTTTCCAGTGAAAGCTCACAGACGGAGCCTCATACTGAGTCCTGAGGGGTCATGGGGAGCCGAAGCGATGAGGGAGGCTTGCAAGGCAGAGCAAACATCTTGTGCAAGGTTTGGAAGCCCCTCGGAAGTTCTGAGATCTTTGTAAGAGAGCTGTCCTTCCCCGCTGACAGGGAGAAAGGAAGCCTTGAATACCCTGCTCCACAATGACCGGTTCTCATTCCCGTCCTCATGACGTCCTGTCACAGTTTGGGTCCTGGTGCCCGGAAGAGCCTGAGGGAGCAGACCCGTCTGTGGGTCCAGGTTGGAAGAAAAGATTTAAGTTTTCAAATTGAGGTATCTATCCAAATTATAGGACTTACTACTTAGCACCTGGTACAGAAGGGGACCAGAGTTTTCCGGACATTCATGTAGAAGAAGCCCAGCGTGTTTCGGGAAGAAAGTCCTTCCCACCCTCTGAAACAGTCAGGGATGTGGGAACAGATGACTCCTAAGGAAACCTCAGAAGTAGGCATGGGGGGGGGGGGGCGGCGGCAGGGAACTGGCATGCTGGCTTCTCTCCCTGTGCTCCAAACCTCTGACTCCTGAGCCTTCTGTTGGAACCAGCGATGGGTTGAAAATTCCAGGTTGGGATTTTGTGATGCATTTAGTGTTGACTTGAGTATTTGTCAGATGGACCTTTTTCCCCCTCTCTTCCTTCCAGACAAGACTCCTGCGACTCGTCACTGTTGTTCTGTGTTAGTGCCAATTCCGTCACTCAAGAGCATCAGTAACACCAGCAAACCACAGGCAGGTAATGTTATATTACCCCGAAAACCTCTGCTTGGTCGAAATGGCGAGTCCCCAAGACAAATGACAGACTGAAGTAGAAGCCGTTATGTATTTAACAGCACAAAAATTTTCCATTACAAATACTCTTTTTACTCTTTCTTAATTAAAAAAAAAAAATGCCTTAAGGGGGCTTTGAATTTCCAAGCCTTCCAGATCAAAGATTTCTTCAGCTGTCTGAATTATAGGAATGTTGAAAAAACAAAAACAAATCCTTTCCCTGCTATAAAATCCTTGCCATGTTTTTGTCTTTATGTAACTCAAAACGGCTGAACTTTTCAAAAAAGGAGTTTGGTGAGTCCTGCTCAAAACCCAATAACTCATCAGAAATGAAGTAATTAATACTTTTTCAAAGTGTCCTTCTAATCAATATGTCCCAGGAATACATTTTACTAAAACTTATCTTGTTTGATGATCCCCAGAATTGCTAAACAGCACTTGGAATAAAACAACTTAGGGCTCAGGATACCAAAATATTTTCAATTGCTTATTGAAGTGATTCAGGACCAAATTTTAATAATAGGGACACGGTGGTGGTGGTGGTGGCCAGGATAATTTTCCTCTGATTCTGCACATGCCTCTGGCTACTATATGTCCTTCTTACAGCGTGATTGCTCAAAGAACGAACTGTTGAGGGGACGCCTGGGTGGCTCAGTGGGTTAAAGCCCCTGCCTTCGGCTCAGGTCATGATCTCAGGGTCCTGGGATGGAGCCCCGCATCGGGCTCTCTGCTCAGCAGGGAGCCTGCTTCCCCCCCTCTCTCTCTCTGCCTGCCTCTCTGCCTACTTGTGATCTCTCTCTCTCTCTCTGTGTCAAATAAAATAAAATCTTTAAAAACAAACAAACAAACAAAAAACCGAACTGTTGGTTGCAAAAGCTTTTGCAGAAAGCATAGGCTTTTTGTAGAGCAGTTGTTGGTAGTTGTGAGTTTGCTGATGCTTTTCGTCGAAGGCATGACCCTCCATGTACGAGAACAGATCTGAGCAGGAGGTGTGTCCTTGGGGTCGTTGGCCACCTGCTAGAATACACAGCCTGGCAGTGTTATTACCTGGCGCCAAGTGCTCTCACAGTTTCTGCCCTTTGAAAATGAACCCCTTTTTGCTTCGTCACTAGGGGGAGGTCATTATGCTTGTACTAATTTAAAAAAAAAACACTACATGGAAAAAATCATGTCTGCATGCACACGGGGAGCAGCGGCTCACGTGCCTGCCCTCTGACACAGACTTGCAGTGCTTTCTGTTTCTAACACGTATTTGTTTCCAATTTCCTCCCATGTTACCTTAAAAACAGTTTTTAAATACTTTTTTCTAATTACTTTTTTTTACTTTTTTCTAATTATTAAGAAGAAATGCACCTTAGAGGAAAATCAGAAGACCAAAACAAACAAAATATATATATAAAATTATAAAAAATATATAATACATATATCATATAAACATATATAATATATATAATAATAAATATATATTTATTATTATATACATTATATTATTATCAATATATATTATATGATTAATAATTATATATTTATATTTCTATATAATAATTAAGTATTAATTATTATATATTATATAATATATTTATACAATATATTGATATAATATGTAATTTTATTATGATATAGTATTTATATTTATATATGATATATATTTTTATTATATAATAAATATAAATGTAAATATATATTTTTATAAATTATAATATATTTTATTATAATAAAATAGTATATTACATATTATATATTGTATATAATTATATATAATTATATATTATATAATCAATGATATAATAATATAATATATGATAATATGTGTATTATTTATATATTATATGAATATAATAATATTTATATATTATACACATTATATATTATTATCAATATATTATATATTGATAATAATATATTTAATTATGTATTATATATTAATATATAAAATATAATATATATTTAATAATTATATATTATGTATAGATATGCATTTATGATGTATAATGATAAATATATATTATATATAATAATATATATTTATATATAAACTTAAGAGCTTAAAAATCCCACTATTTGCATTTGCTTTGTGACAATTGATATTTTGTTGCATTTGCCTTGTGAGAATGTATTTATATGCTGTGATGATGCTGTGCAGAGAATTCCTACTTTTTTCTGGAAAAGGGCCATTTTCACATGTTGCTCTAAGTTTTGTATCATGCAACTTAATGCATGTTAGTCTATTATGGGATGTATGACTTATAACCATTTTGGGGACATTCAAGTTGCTTCAGTATTTTGCTAGCATAAATAATTCTGCAAGTCACATCTTTTTTTTTTCCTTAAGTAAACTCTACCCCCAACATGGGGCTCAAACTCATGATCCTGAGATCAAGAGTCACATGCTTTACCAACAAAACCAGCCAGGTGTCCCTGCAGTTCACATTTTTGTCCATAAAACTTTTCAATATTGCTTAGACAATATTGTTAGACAAAGACTTTCAGTTCCAAGTCACAAGCGTTCAATTTGCCCTGGCTTAAGCAAAAAAAAAAAAAAAAAAGGGAATGTATTAGCTTGCAGAGCTAAAGAGATTGGGGTAGAGATGTGCTTCAGGCATGGCTGGACTCAGGGGCCCATTGGTGTCTTCAGGAATACAGCTTTCTGTTTCCTGGATCAGCTTCCCTTCGTGAGGGTTTCATTCTCAGACTTGCTGCTTTACAGCCTCTGAGAAGCAAGATAGCAACCCTTTCCCAACATTTCCATTGGAAGTCCTACAATTAAGACTCACTACCATGACTCAGGTCAAATGCCTTTTCCTGACCCAGTCACCGGGCCCAGGACATCCTTCAGGACATTCCTCTTCCACTTCACTTCCCACCACCCTTGCTCTGCACACCGATACCCTGATCTTTCTTGAAAACACCAGCCCTACCACCACCCGGGGCTACGGCCTCACACACCCTTCCCTCCATGTCCCTGTGGCTTACTGCCCCTTCACTTCCTTTAAAGCCTATGCTCGGGGCTTCCCAGACCACCTCTTTACTCTCTGTCCATGCTGTTTCTCTTCAGAGACCTATTACTACCTGATGTCCTGTTACATGTTTGTGTGGTAGATGTTTTAATCATTTGTCTTCTTTCATGGGGACCACAATGGCTGCCCCCATTAGCAACTCTACCTATCACTCAATAAATAATTATCAAGTGAGCTAGTCAATGAGTTTTCCAGGCCACATCCGCACCCGTGTGTGGGGTCTGCCTTCCCTCCTGATAAGAAAGGCTTGAGGGAATGCTCTGATTCCCCAAAGAAAATGGGTGGCCATCCCCAGGCCATGGGGACTGGATGCTGGACTCACCCAGACAGTGATGCCCATGACAATTTGACGTCCCTTTCCAGGGCAATGTCCCAGGAATAGGACTTCAAAGGATGTGAATGTTTTGAGTTGCTGGATGTGTATGCTAGCTCCCCTATAAAAATCTTCCTTGTGGCACACGGAATAATCTTTCTTAAATGCAGACCAATTCATGCCCTTTCCCCAACTCAACACTGATAGATCCCCACTGTACTGTGCATCAAGGAAGAACTCGACCCTGGCCCCCAGGTCCTGAACAGTCCAGTCTCAGCCTGGGCCCTCTGACCTCTCAGGCTCCAGCAGGCCCCGGAACCCGCTCCTCCTCACCTTAGGACCCTCACGACTTCGGGTTCCCTCTCTGCCGGGAAGGCCTGCAGTGCTGCCCAACTGCTCCCTACTGTCTCAGCCCCGAAGGAGGCCTTCCCGGACCCCTCCCCCAGCACTCCCCTCCCAGCCGCCCCAGCACACGTGGGCATGCCTTCTTCACACTGTCGGCACACTTTTTGTCCCCTTATTCATTCTGTCTCCACACCTAGAATGTTGGTTCTCTGAGGTCTTTTTCTCACTGTCCTCTGCCATATTCCAAAACTCAAAACTGGTACCCAGCGTATCGAAGGCCTTCGGTAAATTTTTTTTTAAGGTTTTATTTATTTGACACAGAGAGAGAGATCACAAGTAGGCAGAAAGGCAGGCGGAGGGAGAGGGAGAAGCAGGCACCCCGCAGAGCAGGGAGCCTGATGTGGGGCTCGATCCCAGGACCCCGGGATCCTGACCTGAGCCGAAGGCAGACACTCAACCGACTGAGCCACCCAGGCGCCCCATGGAGATGGAATTTTTTTTAAAAAGGCGGTTCTCAAAATTGATTTACTTATTTCTTCTTTGTTTATGGACTTGATGGAATTAGATGGAATTCTGAGGGTCCTCACTCCATGGGTCTTAGAGGAGAAGCAACGGGGCTGTTTTCAAAGATACCGCTCCCCGCTGAACAGAAATCAGACACTCTCTTCTGACCAGGTATGTAACAACAAGGCCCAGGTAGGGTTCCACTTCCCCATCTAGTTTAAGAACAGTCCAAATCTTCATGCTTCTTGTGTAAGTGAGGGACAAAAAAAAAAAGCCTTTTGTTGTAACTTGACTCAAGGGAACTTTGTAAAGATGTTACAGTGAGTAAAATTAGCAAATGAATCCGCTCAGGTATTTGGGATGTGGTTAGGCATCGTTTCTGTGCCCTCCTATCCCAAACTATCCACTTATGTTAGCATTCTGATTTACAGAACCCTCTCTAATCTGTTCATTGTTAACATTAGAGTACATGTATTTTTGTCATGAATCTCTTTAAAGAACTTTAAGTAAAAAAAAAAAAGACTTGCAAAACTAGAGTTGACCTATATAAAAGCATTTAATAAGACACAAAAAGCACCTTTTTATCATGTAAAAGTTCCTATGACATATATCAGATTATAGATTACACTCATCAAATCTCCCTTTACCTGCAGAGAATTTCTGTTTGAGTACAAAATAACAAACTTTACGTCCCCATCTTCTTCAGATGAATCTTCAGCGTCACTCAACTTCAGGGTTACATTTAATTCAGCAAGATAATGATTGTGTTCTTCCAACAAAAACAGACAATACAAAGTTTCCTAGTTTAAAAATAACACCCCTGGAGGAAGGGGCTAGGTCTTTGATGAAAGGCCAAGTCCCTAGACAAGTGATTTACCACAATTCATGCCAACTAAACACCGAGTGGTTGATGTCTTGAACTTTCCTGTGATTGGGGGTGAAACACAGAGGTGAGAAAACAGAGGAAAACAGTAACTCTGGAGACTCAAAAGACACACACGTGCACACACACACACACACACACACACACACCTCCCTGTCAGAGTGTGTTTCTTGTTTTCTGCCCCTTGTATCACCAGTCATCGACCTCAACCACAAACGGGGTCTTCACGTCTATCTTGCCGCTGTTGACGATGGAGCATTCGGTGAGGGGACGGTCATGCCCATCAGTTGCCTGAAGTTCTATGGAGTGGACCACGGTCTGGGGAGAGAGAAGCAGACCCCGGGGTCACGTCTCACTGGTGACTATGGTGATCACACGTGAAATCAGTGGCTAGCCTGAAAGCCCTGGTTAGGTTGGTGGTGGTAGTGGTGGTGGTATGATACAGAAGTCATGCAAGCCAACTGTGGAAAACTTCAGATAGTCAGGAAATGTACATATAACAGAACGAAATTTACCCACCACCTTGCTACTGAAAGAACATATTTGTGTATCTCCTCACTTCTTGTAATTAGCGTTTTATCTGGTAAAAATAATATTTCCATAAACACAGAGCTCTAATCAAATGTATTTCTACCCCCTTTCTACCCCAGTGTAAGAGTCACCATGGAATATGAGTCCGTTTCAATAATACCCTGTAAACGGTGTGGGCATAAGAAACTGGGTCAGAAAGCAGACTTAGAAGTGGACCTAGTTCTGGGTTTGACCATTTCAAAGCTGACCCAGGCCATGAATCTACAGGTGGAGAGAGAGAGACCCCAACCCCACAGTGGTGTGAAGGCCCCCGCTCCACCCTGGAGGGCTGCACATCCCAGAAACGACCTAGGGCTTCACACTGAAGGAGGGAGGACTGGTCCCGGAGTAGAAACGGGGGCTTCTGACCAGTTTCCCAAACAGGGTTGAGACAAAAATAGCAAGAAGGCATCTCATTGCCTCGGACATGGTGCCACCTAACCCTGTCGCTGGCCAATTTAGGTTAACTTCAGATAAAAGACCAACAGTCTTCTAACAATAATTATATATATTTCTAAACATTGTGTCTGTGCACACATGTGTACACATGTCTGCCTAAACAGTGGCTTCCCATCTGATTACTTGTGGAACATTTTATTTATTTTTTAAAAAGATTTTATTTATTTATTTGACAGAGAGAGAGATCATAAGTAGGCAGAGAGGCAGGCAGAGAGAGAGGGAGAAGCAGGCACCCCGCTGAGCGGAGAGCCCGATGTGGGGCTCGATCCTAGGACCCTGAGACCATGACCTGAGCTGAAGGCAGAGGCCTTAACCCCCTGAGCCACTCAGGCGCCACTTGTGGAACATTTTAAAAATGTTCATTTAGAGTTAAAATGGAAATTTCTTTTTTTTTTTTTTTAAGATTTTATTTATTTATTTATTTGACAGAGAGACAGTGTGACAGGGAACACAAGCAGGGGAAGTGGGAAAGGGGGAAGCAGGCTTCCCACTGAGCAGGGAGCCCAATGCAGGGCTCGATCCCAGGACCCTGGTATCATGACCCGAGCCAAAGGCAGATGCCCAATGACTGAGCCACCCACGCGCCCCAGGAAATTTCTATGTATATTTTACCACAGTGTTTAAAAATGCTTATTTGTGTGCCCACCTGTGGACACTGATTCTGTAAGTCTGAGGTGAGCTCAAGAAAAGTGTAGCATTCACAAAGCAAGCCAGATGATCTCTGGGTTGGAATTCAAGAGATTCTGAAAATTCCTTGGAACAGTATAAAACACACCCAGACACACATTTTTTCCCCCTCCTTGAGAGAAAGCCTATAGTTTTCATTCATCTCTCAAAGAAGTCTAGGACTCATAACACGTTAAGGACTGCCCCGTAAGACCAGGGAGGAAGGAAGGTGCAGTCGGGTCGGGAGTTAAGACAGAAGATCTAGAGAGCGAGAAGAAAATCCATGGCCAGAAGAAGAAAACACGACACTTGCACTCTTCATTTCTCTCACAGGTTAGCACGATGTATTCAAAAACACTCATCGCATGAATGTTTGAACCTCATTACATTTAAAATTTTTAAAACCTGGTTAGGCTCACCAGTCACAAACCCAAACTGGTGGAGCACAGGCACACACGCGTGTTTAGTTCACTTAAAGAGCATCGTTCTATGTGGGACTGAGGAGGGCTGGCATTCATTACTGTGTACGAATAGATGCTTTGGGGGGCGCCTGGGTGGCTCAGTTGGTTAAGTGTCTGTCTTCAGCTGAGGTCATGATCCCGGGGTCCTGGGATCGAGCCCCGCGTCAGGCTCCCTGCTCAGCAAGGAGCCTGCTTCTCTGTCTCCCTCTGCCTGTTGCTCCCCTACTTGTGCTCTCTCTCTGTCAAATGCATAAATAAAATCCTAAAAGGAATAAAAACAAAATCAGATGCCTCGAAGGATAGTTATGGCTCGTGAGAACATAGGTCTGTCCTTTATTGTGATAGGTGTCTGCCCTCTTTCTCTCTCGTCCCGTTGCCAGTGAGAATCCTCTCTTTGGCAGCTCAGGCTGAACACTTCCTTGCCTTGTGAGGGAGGTTCTGAGTGGGTCAGTTGGTTTTTCGATGGTTAGAATCAGGATGGGGGTAGAAGCTGTGGAAGAATTGTCACAAGTGAGCTTGGCTCACTTGCATTTGGAAGGAAGAGACAGAACAGCTCATGTGAAAATGAAACAAAATTGGGACGTCTGGGTGGCTCAGTTGGTTGGCCTCTGCCTTCAGCTCAGGTCATGATCCCAGGGTCCTGGGATCCAGCCCCTCATCGGGCTCCTTGCTCAATGGGGTTCCTGCTTCTCCCTCTGCCTCTCTCCGCTCATGCTTGCTTACTCTCTGTTTCTCTCTGTCTCTCACTCGAATAAATAAATAAAACCATTTAAAAGAAAATAAAAGAAAATGAAACCAAATCAAATATGGAAGAGGGTGAGGGGTGGTCAGGAGTGGTCCAGGGTTGGGTTGGGCAGATCTTTCGCCTGCTAGTTTAGGAGCTGGGAGAGCTTCTGTGGGCAGCTGCTAAGGAGGAAAAATGTTGAGAGTGGAGGAGAATAAGGATCTTAAGAAGTTTTTCTCTGGGTTATGAATAGGACCCCTGAGATATTCTTTGAGACATACCTGTAGGAATTTGAATTCCCTCTCGTAACTGCTTGGAATTCCCTCTCGTAACTGTTGCTCTACTGACCATGTGTTTAGAGGGGACTTATTTCTGTATGGAACCACGTGGTGCTCAAGGGATTTTTTTCATATTTTATTTTCAGTTGTGGTAAGAAACCTAACATAAAATGTTATGTATTTCTCAGTGTACAGTGCTGTAGTTTTAAGGATATCCCCGTTACCGTGCAGCTCATCTGCAGAACTTTTTTTCTCTTGCAGAAGTGCAGCTCTGTACCCACTGTACACCAGCTCCCCATTTCTTCCTCCCCGCTGGCCCCTGGCAACCACCATTGTACTTCATTTTACGTGTATCTGACTACTTTAGATACTGTTTGAAAGCGGAATCATGTGGTCTTTTGTGACTGGGTTATTTTACTTAACATATTCAAGGTTCATCCATTTTGTAGCATGTAACAGGATTTCCTTCCTTTTTAAGGTGGTATAGTAATCTGACATATGCACATATGGGGCCCGGGTTTTACTTAGTTACGTTAAAAAAGAGTTTCCATTTATATCAAGTAGCGAGATAAATTAAGCCCTCAATTTTTCCGCGTCAAGTCTCCATCCTCTGCCCTTGTGCTCCTCACAATTACAAGACCACACACAATTCACCTTTGAAGAGGCAAGTCAGCACAGAATGATGGATCTCTAACAAGCACATTTTAAGATTAAAATAAATCACTGAAAGTACTCTTGCTATAAATATAAAGCTTTGAATGGGGCATAATAACATATCACATTACCATTCCATCAATGACTTTTCCAAATACCACATGTTTGCCATCCAACCAGGTGGGCTTGGTCAGGGTGATGAAGAACTGAGAGCCATTGGTATCGGGCCCAGCATTGGCCATGCTGACCCAGCCAATGCCATAATGCTTCAGTTTGAAGTTCTCATCTGGAAACGTCTCACCATAAATGCTTATACCTGGGTGAGATGAAATTAAAAAAAAAAGAATCACCAGATGTTATATGAAAGTAAATTCTTCAAAGGGATCCATAAGATTCTAATAGAATTGGTTAATAGAACCCTATAGGACATGGGGATGGGGAAAAGATGGTCAAGCATAAGGAGAAATAAAGGAAGTGATAGGATTCACTCCTATCAGGGCACCAGAGACTCAGACAAACACACAAAAAGCCTTAAAGATGGCACTATCCTCTGGCCTCAAAGCAAGATGCCAACCAAGCAAGTCAACGATTTCACTCTGAAATAAGAAGGTAGGGCGGAATGACATCGTTAAGCCATGTGGAAAGGTGGGCCATCCTACTGGTGCCATATTTGTCGGGAGCTTCACGTCATTCCCGCCTCAGCACCCAACCCTGGCACAATCAGCACTTAATAAAGACTCTTCACTAAGCCTCACGACCCTACAGAACAGGTCTTCTCAATCTCACTTGGAATGAGGAAACAGAGGTTACAGAGTTTGAAAACTGCACGGTAGAACCTGGCAGTCACGTGACTTCCTAACCCTCAAGTGGCAGCTCTTGCCCACACCTGTGCTGGAGCGGCAGTCAGCCTGGATGTCATGAGGCACGACACCTTCCAGGCTCACCAAGCTACAGAAGGGGTAGCAACAGGAGCACCCAGTGATCTGACATTGAGCAGAAGAGCCAAAAGCAGCCATGGGAATCAGCTCCAGCCCAGCAGCGAGGAGGGCAGAACTGGTTTCTCCCCTGAGAAGAGTACAGACCAGGAGAAATATCTGCTCTATCCTCTAACACCTTAAATGCATGTCATGCCCTCCTTCTACTTTCTGCAGGGCTCTACATCCAGCAGCTGCCAACCTCAAGATCCTGGCTTGGCTGCACAAGGACCACAAGTGGCTATACAAGACAGGCTATTTAGAGCTGATTGGTCAGTGGCCTGGCAGGAAAGCTCTGCTCATGGAGAGCTCTAGGCTAAATGTAAGTGATCTAAAAGGTCCTTCGTCCAAAACACAAAAGAGAATTTTAACTCAAGAGGATTGTGCACACTTCCACATTGGTGCGCGCGCGTGCACACACACATGCACACACACACAGCAGGGAAGATAGAGAGAGAGAGACAAGTCAGGAAAGAGGACACAGTAAAGCTCACCCGCTGTTCTGGTGGGCTCCAGGTGGGAGAGTGGGTCACCAGTGTCAAGGGCATTGCTACTGGGAGCTGCACGCTCTTCCAGGGAGCCCGGCCCTGCAGCAGCAGGGGAGGGAGGGCTGCTCTCCTGGGCATCCTCCCCCAACCCACTGACCCAAGGAACTGAACCTATTTCTCTGCTCCATTCTTCATCCCTGTACCCTGCAGCATTTTTGCAAGGACTAGAAGTAATTCTCCCAAAGGCCCTGGCAAATCCAAGGGCAAATCCAGGCTATTTTCTTATAAAGAAATCATTGAAATAAACATAAAATTAGTGGTGATGTGTGAAAATGGGCCTAAGGATCTCTTTACAAAGTTAGTGATTTCATACCCATCAGAACAAGTAGGTGCTGAATTAAAAATCTTAAATTTACTTCAGTGAATTTACATTCTAGTGTAGTTGGCTCTATTGTGTGTATTCAGGAAAAGGACTCCTGACAGTTCTGAGCCCAGAGAGCTTGGTTACGTGCAGTCCCCAGTGAGGAACAATCAGCTCAGGGGTATGTGATGGTCCATAAATTTAATTATTTGTGCTTCATAGAACTCTAACTTGGCTTATAAGAACATATATTATAATTTGGACATTTCATTGATTACTTATTATTATTGGAAAAGCCGACAACAAAGTGAAAGAATTTGAAAAAAAAAAAAAAAGGTTGGGTGGTTGGTAAATCTACCTGCAATGCTGCCACCTCAACTCTGGTCTCTCCCTTCGGGCGTGTTGCCCCCAGCCCTCCTGCACCACATCAGTGTCTGGAGCCGGCTTCCCCCCATTCTGGCACCAGTGTGAGCATGCTTTCACATTCGACCTTTCCATCCCCTGTGGGCATCTCTCTCAACCACTGCCTACCGGGAGTCTAGCATGTTAATAACTGCAGAGCCGTCTCCTGGATGAATATATCTCCACTATGGAAAGATAAGGAGCCAGAGCAATACTGTTTTCAAATGTCAAGGCCTCCCTCATTTGCACCTGTGACTAGATTTTGGGAGCTGAGATCTCCCCCCACCCCCTAAACCTGGTCCTTCTGAAGCATTAGTTTGGTGGTCATGAGGAATTCATTTCTTAGGTCTGGGAATTCAGCTCAGTGGGTGAATACACGGCCTTGGTCTTGGGTTTCAGTTTGGTAAGCAGAAAAGGAGAAACACAGAAGACATGATTACCGCCGGTGCCGTCCCCACTCGTGAAGTCTCCTCCTTGAATCATGAAATCTTTGATGACGCGATGAAATTTGCTTCCTTTATAGCCGTATCCTTTCTAAAGAGAGTATGTCAGTTGAATTTACAGGTAGATAGAAACCATACCACAAGGTGAACCCCACTGTTTTTAGTATATGTGCTGCCCAAGCAAGCGCTGAACCCCACTGTTTACTGGGACATGACCCAAAGAGAAAATGACACCAACTCTCTCTAGAATTAGGTCCCTGCAATGATGTACTGGTAGAAACGTACCATTGATGGACCCAAAGTAAAGAAAGAAATCGGCTGTGGAAGTAGGGTATTAATGTGAGTAAGTGAAAAGAAAGCAGTCTGCATTCTTACGTGCTGACTGCTTCCCCTCGATTTCTAGGGACCCTGAGGACACTGAGCACCA
>CM053607.1:116150333-116205885 GCA_028646535.1 Procyon lotor | reverse complement strand
TGGCTCTTCCAGATCTTAAAGCTGGGGAGGAACAGGGCTTTGTGAATAAGGCAATGTCGACAGAGGCAGAAGGACTGCTGGAGGCCAGAGTCCCTGGGCTGTTTGGATGCCACATTTTCTACCAAGTTTTTGTCAGCAGGCTGGAGGGACCTCTCCATGAATCTGGCTAAATAAAGATTCCTCCTAGCTGGGTCCAGCTCTCTCTTCATTTCCCTTTTTCTCCTTCTCCCTCCTTTCACCTGCAGCCTGACTCCCCCCTCCCCTCCATTTCCCAGGAAAATAAATCTCTGGGTGGAGGCAGGAGAGCTGGTCTCAGAGAACCCTTCTGAATAAATGTCTATATTAATGAATTATTAACTCAGCCATCCATGACCTTAAACCTAGAAGCCGGAGCGCCGAGGGCAGACAGGAGAGCTGCTGAATCCTTTATTGGAGTCCTGTCAAAGGCAGCAGACCATTTGTTCCCCTCCTCCATCAGGAAAAAAATAATTAATATGAAAGGGAAACTTTAAAATTGTATGTCAAACGAAATCAGATAGAGGGTGTCCCTGACTGAATCCTCTTCTTGTTTTCCTGCCCCTTCCTGCCACTCCCGCCTGGCTCTGGCCTCCAGCTCCCTTCTTCTCCTCACAGCTCAGGGTGCATTGGGCTTCCCAAGGATAATTTTCAGGGAAAAAAATTGCTCGAGAAAATGATGAATTTGGGTAGTTAATTTATCGATCCGGACTCCTCTTCCCACTTGTTTTATTTTAGAGGTCATTAATCAATGAAGAAAAACACCACCGTGTCCCCCCGTTTGCATTTAATACACTCACGCTCCTTATTTATTCCTCTGGAACAAATTCCCAGCAAATATTCGTCCATCGATTTGGGAGCGATGGATTTTTATAAAGGTTTGATCGCTTCCTAAGTGGTGCAAGTGATTTGTTTCCGCGGTCTTCTTCTAAATAATGAAGAGGAGGGGAGCGGATTTGAGGGGTGCCTGTCCTTGCGGCCCGTGGGCTCGCTTACTAAGACCCCGGAGAGGAGACCTGTAGGGAGGCGGCGAACCCGCTGGGCCCGGACTCAGCCGGGTGGGTGGGCGGCGGCCTCTGCCGGCGCTGAGCGCCCCCGGGCCGCCGGCTGGCCAGCGTTTGCAGCTCTGCGCCCGCCCGCGGGTGGCGGGACCACGGGGATCTCGGCCCCAGTCCAGCCCCTCCGGCCTTGTCCGGGAGCCAGCAGCGCGCCGCCTCGCGTCGTAGGTCCCCCGGGGAGGCGCTGGGGTACGCTCGGACTCCCGCCGCACTCCCCTCTAGACCTGGTCTTGCGCTCCTGGACCCCCCGGCCTTCTGAGCGCCCGCTCTAACTTTTAACCGCCTCCTTCACGCAAGTTCTCTAAGGCCTTTGGACCCTAGGGTCCCGTCTACCGGAGGCCCGTGTCCGCCCGGGGCCGCCGGCGTGGGGGAGGAAGGGGCTTGAACCTGATGAGTCAGGGATCCCATACTCTGGCATAGTGACAGGTCGAGGCTCCGCTGCAGTCTTTGCTTCTCCCCTTGAACCCCCACAAGCAAAGGCAGCCAGATCTCCCTCAAGGTACCGGACACCCCTCTGGCGTCAGTCTGGAAGGTGAGGGGAGAGGTTGGACTAGGGTGGGCAGGAGAGTACACGTGGCGCCTCATGGCCCCGGTTTCCAGCACTCAACAATGGTGTGACCTGAGGCAACCTATTTTCTCAGCCTCCGTGTCCCCATCTGTAACATGGGGTTAATGGTAACACTTTCTCCGTAGGGCTGCTGGGCGGAATAAACGTAGTGGAAGCGCCTACCCGCGCTTGGCCAATCCGAGGCTCTCACGGACCTATCAGCTAATCTTCCCAGGAAGGCAAAGCCCTGGCTTCCAGGGTATGGGCGCCAGGAGGCCTTGGGAGCAATTGCTGCAACTAGCGTTTGAAAATCTGGAGAGTTTCGAGTATGTTTGGGGGGCGGTACGGGGAGGAGTTCCCTGAGGCCAGTCCCGGGGACCAGACGCTCGTTTGCGGGTCGGCTTGGCCCCAAACAAGAAGGCGGCGGGGCCGCTGCAGGCAGCGTCCGCGCTCCCTTCCCCTGCTCCCAGTCTCTGCCAGAGAACTAGCAAGGAACCAGGAGAGTATGAGAAAGAGAGCTTGTCCCTTCTCCCGAGGCCCGACTGCTCCTCTTCGGCAGTTCTTCCTGCAAATGGATTGAAACGGGCCTGGAACTTCCTACTCTCCTCCCGATGGAGTTGTTCAAAGCCCGCGCAGAGTGCTCGTTTAGCCTCAGGGCCCACAGCACGTGGGTTTTCCCTCGTGGTGTCGGCCTTAAATTTGGGTACTATCAATCTATCCAAAAATGACTGATGACCTTGTCACAACGACGCCAGTCAAAACATTGTCGGTCCAACTCTGTTCCAACCAGCGTCGAGGCAATCCTGCGTGAGACCCGGACAAAGTCTAAACAGCGCGGTTCCCAGGCTCAGACGAAATGAGTGGTGGGAAGACAAAAAGAAAAAAGCAGAAATCAGGAAGGAGTAGCTATCAATTGTTCGGAGTGGCGGGTGCTAAATAAAATAGGTTGGCTTGTTTGGGGAAAGACAAACGGCATTTCTTCTCTTTGAGTGTGGACAGAACTCCGGCGTGGGGAAAGCACCTGAGCCGGTCAATTTCACACCTGCTGTCCGTGCCCTACCCCCACGGAGCTCTGCCAGTGCCTGGAGGAGCCGGGGGCCGGTGCCCAATTCGTGGATGTGAGACCGCGCAGGGAAGGGCAGCCGCGCGGCCCAAGCACCCGGAGTGGTCAGAGTGGAGGTGCTCTCCCAGCGTGCACCCCGGACGCCAGGTTTGGGGCAAGAGCCTCCTACAAGACCGCCCCGGGGCAGCCCCTAGCAGTCAAGGGCAAACAAGCTTCGCCGGCGTCCGAGAGCAGTTTAACACTGTGTAAGAGAGCTCCAGATACTTGCCTCTGATGCCCACATGGAGAAGGAGCGAGTGCCCCAGGGAGACAACTGGAGAGTGGGTGGGCTTAGCGCTAAACCTAGTGAGACTCCTTGCGGCCGCCTCCCCAGCTCCCCGGCCAGACTTGAGTCCCGCCAGCACTAGGCGCCCACGAGAGACCCTGGGTCTCACGCCTCCCAGCTCACCAAAGCCTGCCTCCGCGGCTGCAGTCGAGGCTTTCGTACCAGGGCTCAACCCGCCCCGCCCCCGCCTCCCCACACGAGGATTTCTGTGGGAAGTTGCGTGGCGGGCTAGTAGATTCTGGCACGCAGCAGTACTCCTGGAAAAACTGAGCCGGGCAAAAGCGCAAACCGGGTGGTGGGACTTGGTCCACTCGCCGTTTGGGCGCGCCTGCTCCGATGCGGACACCCGAGTGCGTACGGAGATGCATTCCGGTTTCCCCGTTTCCACTGCTTTCAAGATCAGGGCCGTGAGCTGGCACCTCGAAAAGACTTATCACGCGCAGAAAGAGACAACAGGCGAGCAGGAGACGTCACGCCAAAAACGGGCGGGGGGCGGGGTGGCCGGGTGGGAGGGCCGAGGAGGTACCGGTGAGGGAGAGGCGCACCAGCGGCGTGTGGATCCAGCCGAGTTAGAACTTCCTTCTTTCCCTCTCCCCTCCCCTTCGTGATTCTGGCCAGCCTCCCGCCTCCCCCCACTCCCTACCTCTCTCTCCCCCTTTCTCTCTCCCTCTTTTTCTCCCTTTTTCTGTCTCTCGCCCTCCCCCTCCCTCCTTTTCTCTTTCCCTCTTTCTGTCTCCGTCTCTCTCTCTCACACACACACACACACACACACACGCACGCACACACACATTTGTATTTTGTGCTTTCGTAAAACCCACGTGTCCGGCCGAGAGGCTGCCAGAGCGTAGAGCCGAGGAACCGGGACGCGGCGGCAGCCGAACGCAGCAGCCCACAGCCGTTCGGATCCGCGCGCGGGCCAGCCCGCGCTCCCGCGCGTTCGGCCGAACTGCTCCAGCGCGCTCCGCCGGCCTCCGCGCCCGTCGCTCGTGGCCAGGGTGGGTTCGGGGCGGCCCGACCACATCTAGGGCTTTCCTTCCCCGCCGCGCAGGGGCATGTAGCGCCCCCGGGACGCACACTCTCCCGCACGCTCGCCGACACACACGCACGCACACACCCGCCGGCGGCTCCGAGTTTCCAGGTAAGGCGAGCCTTGTCCACGGCTGGGGGTCTGGGGCCCCGGGGAAGGAGGCTGGAGGTCCTGGGCTGGGGGCGGGGGGCGAGACTGTCCCGCCTCCTGGCGCCGGAGGCCGACGCGGCCCCGGCGTTGCGCCACTCCGGCTCGGGTCGGTTCCGCGCGCCGGCCGAGGGCAGGCGCTGCGTCCTGCCGCCGAGTTCTGCGGGCGAGCCCCCTCGAGCCCTCGCGCCGGGCTTCGACTGTGCGGGGCTGGAGCTGGGCGCCCCGGGCTGGAGGCAAGGCGGGGTGCACGGAGCTCCCTTCGCGTGGTGCTGCGGCTTGAGAGTAAACTTTGCGCCCTAGCGGAGTTGGAAAGAGGGAGCCGCGGCGCCGAGCGGCAGCAGGCGGAGCCCGGGGCTCAGCTCTGGCTCCGGGGTCTGGGCGGCCATCCTCCCCGGCCCTGGGGCCCGGCTCACGCGCACCCTCCTCTCTGCCGTCTGCCCCCAGCCTGAGAGGTCGGACATGCTGAAGCCCGGAGACCCCGGCGGCTCGGCCTTCCTCAAAGTGGACCCAGCCTATCTGCAGCACTGGCAGCAACTCTTCCCGCACGGCGGCAGCGGCGGCCCGCTCAAGGGCGGCGTCGCCGCGGGTCCCCTGGGCGCGCCGCAGCCTCTACAACCGCCGCCGCCGCCCCCGGAGCGCGCAGAGCCTCCGCCGGACAGCTTGCGCCCGCGGCCGGCTTCGCTCTCCTCCGCCTCCTCCACTCCGGCTTCCTCTTCCACCTCGGCCTCCTCTGCCTCCTCCTGCGCCGCCGCGGCTGCCGCGGCCGCCGCCGCGCTGGCGGGTCTCTCGGCTCTGCCCGTGGCGCAGCTGCCGGTGTTCGCGCCTCTGGCCGCCGCCGCCGTCGCCTCGGAGCCGCTGCCCCCCAAGGACCTGTGCCTCGGCGCCGCCTCGGGCCCTTCCAAGTGCGGCGGCAGCGGCGGGGACGCGCGGGGCGGCCCGCGCTTCCGCTGCAGCGCGGAGGAGCTGGACTATTACCTGTATGGCCAGCAGCGCATGGAGATCATCCCGCTCAACCAGCACACCAGCGACCCCAACAACCGTACGTAGCCGCAGCCCGCGCGCGCTCTCCAGGGGCGCTGGCGCCGTCGAGCGCGGGCGCCCAGCGGGGAAGCGGGGCGGATGAGTGGGGACTCCGGGTGGCGGGCTGGTCCAGGCCGCGGCTCCGCACCTTCCAGACCGTTGTGGCAAAATTTTTCCAACGTTAGAGAAGGCGAGAGAACGGATGGGAGGCCAGGTGGCACCTCGGGATTCCCTTTTCCTTCCCCCCTCATTCCGTGCTTTGCAGCCCCAAGTATTTAGACCCGAGCTGCTCGAGGACCGGGCAGACAGATCTCCGGCCTCCCGCAGGATCGTGCCCGGGGCCGGGCGGGTACTAGCAGCGCACGCGGGGGCTTGGCCTGGCCTCAGTGGGACACGGGAGGGACGCTCAGCGTCTTGGGGGACCGTGAATTCCAGGGCTTGTGTCTCCTTTTCCATACCTTACCTTTGGAGTTAACTACATTAGCCCATTTTCGGGCCGCTGGGTTGTAGCAGACCGGCCCAGAGCATCTGGGGTAGGAATTTTGGATGACACCGGGTCAGTCTCTCCCTGCAGGCAGGCATTATTCTTCGGTCTTCTATTCACTTAGAAAGGAGGAAAAGAAAAGTTGTCAGCTGCTTAATGAGAAAAACATTTCCAACTGTAGGGTAGGGTCATTCCCTGCGGATCCCGCGTTCTCACCGCACCGGTGATCATTTAAACGTTCTCAATCCGTAGGCACGCTTGTTGGTTTACTTTTTTTTTTTTTAATGATTGTGACAGTGGTTTAGTATTAGAAGTGTACTCTCCTTGTTGCCGAGTAAATGGCAAATGCTTAATTTAAAAATTAGGTAAAAGCCTAATTAGAGCTAGGGAGGGTCTCTTCTAGCTTCGATTCCTCTATTCAGAGTTTCAAACGCCGCTCACAAGTACAAGCTCCGTTTTGAGGTCTTGCTACAAAAGGCTAAATGAAGACCAAGAATACGTATGGCTGTGTGTCCAGTTCTTTTTGATCCGAAGTTGTGATGTGTTTACATCTAAGGCCTTAGTGTAGGTGCTCCATACATTGCAGAGATCTCTGGAGAGAATATTAGAGGTGAAGAGAGTCAGGTTGAAAGCAATAGAGGATTGGAAAGATCAGTGCTCACTTAACCCTTTTCATCTCATTCCTTCATTTAGTTCCTGTAGGAGGAGAGTTGATAAACATGTATAATTATTCTATTTTGAATAAGCCCCTTCCTGCAGAATGTCTACCACTCCGTGAACTTCTTAACTCGTTGTAAAAGCAAAATAACTACAGGTTTCAGCTAAAGGACTCCCAGAGCCATTATTTTGGTGAGAAAACACTAGATAGGAGCCTAGTGACAGCGGTATTTTAGTCTTTTCATAAGGGATGCAGATCGGCTTTCTGATGGAGATAATTATTAGTAACAAAAAGAGCAGTTGTATTTACTTTTTCCCCTCTCCAGAGTTTGAGGATAAAGTACTGGTTTAAAATGAGGGTTTCTCCTTGAATTTGCCCTGCTGTTAAGAAGAGGTTTGTATTTCGGAACTTTAGAACATTTGATGAAATTACATTGTTCTAATGAATTTCCAAAAAATGCTTATCTTCCTCCTGAATTTCTCGAATGTGTTTTCACAAACAGTTCTTTTTTTAAAAAATGTGAATTGAAAAGGCAAGCAATGGTTTGGAAAAAACAGTTCTGAAATACAGTCCTTGTGGGCTGAGAGTGCCTCGTCAAACTTGCAGTTTCTCTTCTGAATTAAATGAGTGTTGGAAAAGATTCCTGCAGCAGCACCCCAGACCTCTGGCTGTTCCCTGGGCTCCTGTATTGTTCACAATGCAATCTTGAGGTTCAGTGCACTTTCACCAGAGGAAAACCTAGATTAATCTGAGAAATAATTGGAAGAGATTGCTAATTACTATGTGGCTATGGAGCCAGCTTATCATCCAGGTGACATTTTCCTCTGGACGGAGGAAATGAATTATGATGTATTTAAATTATTCCCATTGTGTTAATCTTCTGGTATCCCCTTTTGAGTCAACTGGACTGCTTCCCTGTGCAAAATGCAGGGGAGACCACAGGAGGCAAAGAAAGACAGTTTTCCTATTAGAGGTTGCACTTCACATTGTTTCCTAATTAAAGGGCCTTTGAGAAAGAAAATGGAAAGCTGAGGTAGTTTTGTGTATCGCTGGCTGAGTGGGCCTGCCATCCTTCCAGAAACTTCTCTGGGCCAGAGCACACACTCGTTGGAAACCTTGGGATATGTTTTCTAAAGATAGAGTGGGAAGTGATTAGTTTTAATCTAAGGAGGGGGTCAACACAAAACCGAAAAGCAAAGGGTGGGAAACATTGGGTCCCCTTTGGCGGGGGTGTGTGGGGGGGAGTTGGTCTGTTACTTGAAAGGTGGTGAAAGCCAGAGTTGCTCCCCATTCCCAGATTGTAGGCAGGTGGGGGTGGCATGGGGGTAGAGTGAGAGGCTGTCCAGAAGGGAAGCATCTATTAATTTTTCCCCCTGCACACACTTTCCTAGTTTCCTCTAAAAGCAGTCTGTGAAATGACCACTCAGCATTGCTTCATTTTATTATTTTGTATTTAAAAGGGTGTTGAGTCATTTTCTCTTTCTCTTACAAGGCTAAGGAAGGGACCCTTTACTTCTCTTCCCTTTAGAAAAGTCCCTCTTTGCCTCAGAGCAACAACCCAGTAACACGTGTGAATCGTTAACACTCGCTTCACCTTGAAACTTTATTGGCATCTTTGGCCAAGACCACAGTTAAGGCCTAGCGGACGGTCCTGTAGCTTGCTTTCACACCAGAAGACTTAAAAACAGCAGGCACTGTATATGCTTGCCGGCTTGAATTCTTCCAATGTATTTCTCTTATGCCTGTGGGTTAATTTATTCCACCATTGAAGTACACTTTCCCCTGGCTCTCTGAATGCTTATTTGCCTCCTTTTTTCACCTCCCTGACCAGGGTGGGTGGTGTGTAACAGAAATGGAGATCGGGGGCCTTTCTTCCGTGTTTTGTATTACCGTCCCCCGCATTTGCTGCCTGGTTGCCTAAAGCCACTGATTATATCAGGCTCCTCTGCTGTGGCCTCTTCTCAGCTTCTGGGAGCTGGTGCCTTGCCCGAGACCCCCGGCACTCTTCTTGGAAGGAAGCGAAAGGCGGCCACAGGGCGCCCCTGGTGTTTGTATGAATGATACCGGGCAGCGTTTCCGGGCCGGTCCCACTGCCTTTGCAGACCTTTCAGGGAAGGTATTCCCTTTTCCCATCTGGGAGGTAGTTGGCAGCTAAGTCCTGGGGGGGGGAGAGGTCTCTCCCCTTGCAGTCGGGACACTTTGCAACTTCCCCAGCTGGAGGTCTCTGCCTCCTTGGGTGTTGGGGGAGCCCTCGTGTGCAGGGAACAGTGGTGGGAACAGCACGGGCAGGTGCTCAGGTGTCAGCAGGGCACTGCCCTTTTCTCTTGGTAGCACCACCCTTTCCGGGGGCAGTGAGAGAGAGGGAAATCTGGGGTTTGTCTAGTCGAGCGGTTAGAGAGAGAGAAAGTATGCCCTTAAAGGAGGGTACTATGTGACCCTCCCGAATTTCTTCCCACCCAGTTGGGAAACGCAGGTCTGTTTGGGGGAGCTCCCAAGCCCAGTAATCCTGCCGTGGGGTCTTCCTGCCACCAAGGCCCAGGCTCTGCCGTTCCTGCCCAGAATCCCTGCTGTCAGCCGCCAGTGACTTAGATTTCAGAACTAGTCCCTAGTGGGAGGGAGGCTTGGAGCCAGTGTGTGTGCTTTCGTGTTGTTCTATTTTTCTTTTTCTCTTTTCTCTCTTTTTGTGTGCAGGCCCAGCCCCATCCCGTAACATACATGATTTAGCTATTTTACATCATTCGTTATCTAGCGCCCTGAAACTGAACATAGAGCCATATATTAGATTGAGGTTAGAAGAGGTGGCGACTGTTTATTTAAGGTGATAAAATGGTCCATCAGCAGTAATCTCCATCGATATGTGCCACCAGGAGATGAAGGATGAGGGGACAAGCCACAATTAATTGCCCTATAGTTTTGTAGGAGAGAGTGGAGCCAGCCCAGGCCCGCTTCGATCTCCTCTCCCTCCTATTCATCATCTCCGCATTGTATATGGCGGCCTCGCAGGGGCAGGGGCCGGCCAGGTTTATCTCGGCGCAATATTCTCTCGCCCGCACACCCTGGCGGTCCCATTTAATTTATTAATACAGTCATCGGAAGACAAATAAAATCCACAGTGCGTTCCCCCCCTTTCTTTCCCTCCCCCTTTTGTGTCTCGCTCTTGGTCCCTGGGCCAAGCCGGCCGCAGGGCGGAGCGGGGGAAGCCCAGCGCCTGTGCGATTCGCGGGGAGCATTAAACTCCCCTAGAGAGAGTACTCCAGAAGGTTCCGCGCGCGCCCACAGTCGGCTCCCCTTCCCAGTGGTCGGGCTAGCCTGCCTCGTCTTCTGGACGCGCCTCCGGGGCCTCTCGGGGAGCCCGAAAGGCCCCAGCAGAGTGGAGGCCGAGCAGGTGAGGAGGCAGTGGCGCGGCCACTTCTGGTCTCCTTGGGGAGCCCCGGGCTGGCAGGCAGGGGCTGAGGCCTTCAAGGTTCAGACTTGGGTGCGGGGCCTCCAGCGGGCCTGGGCCAGGCCATCCGCCCCGTCCCGTCTAGCCGCTAGCGCGTGAGAGCTGGCGGCAGAGCGCAGGCTGGAGGCTGGGGGCGTGAATCCCGGTGTGGGAGGCTCGGGCTGTGGCGCTCTTCCTCCCCCTAACCCCCCCCCCCCAGGTCTCGGAACCCAGGCAACCCCTCCTCCGAGCGCAGAGCGCACAGGCCGTTACCAGCAGGCGGCACTCCCGGGGCGCCTAGCCGGCCGGGATCGATGAGGGCCTGCCTCGCCGGGCTCGGACTGCGGACCTGGGGGCCGCGACCTCCTTGGCGGTCAGGGAGGATTTATAGCTTAGCTGTTACTGCCGCCCAGGCGGAGAGGTAGGCTTCTCAACTGCTCCTCGGTTTCCTTTCCAGAGGATGAGTGAGGGCAGGCGGTGGAGGCCCAGAGGCGTCGGGGAGCCGAGGCTTAGTGTGGTAGGGGCTTCCCGCGGGTCCTGGCTCCTCCAGGGCCCGCAGGCGTCCGTCAGCCTCCCCAGACAGAGGGGAAAAAAAAAAAGCCCGAAACGTTTTAAATTTCACCTTTCCTAGAACTCGAAATGAAACACTAGGAAAGAAAACCATGGCCTGCTTTGCCCCTCTTACCTTCAAATAGGTCCGTTTTCAATTGCAAACGTAGTGCATGTGCTTGGAAAAACACTCCAACAGTACACAAGGACGTGAAATGAGGAGTGAAAGTCTGCTCTTCATTACACGGAAGTCAGTGGGTGAATAAGTGTAACCTAGTGATACCTCCTTCTCTTATTCAGGGACGCATAAACAGGAGTACCGACAGACCATATTCAAGATAGAGGAGAGGCAATCTCTCCTATTGCCTACTGCTAAAATATCAAAGTATACTGCAAAGTTTCTTGCTTGGAGAATCATAATATTTTTCACAGATATAAAAAACACTTTACAAATACTAATTGTGGACTTACAGAAAATTACCCTGATTTTAGGATAACCTAAGAACATTTATTTGCTTACTTTTTATGAATACAAATCGACTGCTTTTATGTCTTTCCTGGCGTGGAATGCTGTGTGTCATGTACACATTAAATACATTTTGGAGGGGAGCCGTTGGGGCGTCTAGCCAGCTTGTCCCTCAGACCTTTTCTTAATAGGTCTCCTTATAGCTCCACTCTAGAAAACGCTCTGCTAGAATGTTTGTCTTACTGTGCTGATTTTCTCAACCCCTGAGTAGTAATTTAGTTGGTTTGAAGCATCTTCACGGTCCTCTGGGACCCTGAGACATAGAGTCAGAGGCCAGTTATTTTCAATGGCAGAGGTTCTGTGTATTAAAAAACAACCTCAAGATATAAGATGTGATTGGATGTTATTGGTTAACCTCTCCAGCAGAATATTTTGGTGGAGGCACGAGGTGGTTTATCAGTTAAGTCTCACGTAATTAAAGTGGATTGTCCTCGCTTTCGCTGCTGTGGACTTCACGCACAGCCAGTCTTCTACATATTTAGGGAGAAACTCAGCTTTTTCTAAAGCAAAATGCCACTATTAAGTTTTTCAACACTACTGGAGACCATTGAAACTTCGCCGGTGGAAGAGAGTTTTGGAGGACTGCTTGGAGAAAGGGTTAGCCAAGTTTCATCCTGCCTAACAAATAGGGGGAGTGTGTTTGCTGTCTTTGGGGGATGGTGACTGGAGTTGGTACTTTTCCTCCGTATTTTATTACTGATGTAGCTGGTCTGCTAGTACAAGTTGCAGAGATGTGGGCAGTTGACAGGATCTCTGGTGTGGACAGGTGGGGAGTGAATGAATAACCAGACACTCTTGCTTCTCACCCTGTGCCTCATTGAGCCAATTAGAAAGGGAAAGTGAGTTAAGCAGCTCTGTGGAGTGATTTGGTTTTTATTTTTTATGGAGCATAGTGCCTTTGCTTATTGTCATTTGTTTTAAGGTGCTGAAGGATCATCTCTGAGGCCAGACACTGAAATTGAGAATGATGGATATCATCTGTTCACTTTCCGATACATTTAACCTCCCGAAACGCGAGAGTGCGGGAGAGAGATGCAGAAATTTCTGCAATTCACTGACACTAGAGCAATTTTTGTGGCCCCCCCGAATAGTGCTTTCAGTGAAATTCTTCAATTCTATTGATTTTGAGTTTGGGTATAAAACTCTCCCAGCTCTCAATAGTCTCCGAGGGTCTTTAGATTTGGAGGCTTTGAAGTCAGGCAAACCTGACTGTGAGTCTTTCTACCACTTTCTGGTTTCTGATATGTAATCTAGTTACATTGCTCGTGAAGCCTCAAATTGCCTCATCTGCAAAATGGGGATCACGATATGGTGATTATTTGGTTCAAGATAGGTGTCTGGAACGCCATAGGCACTGGGTGACTTTGAGTTTTTATCATCATTATTTCCATTCCCCCTCTGTCTTGAAGTTGTCGTTTTCACAGTCAGAAGCTTGAGAGGATGGGTGAGGCGTTTCTGGAAGGGCTGACATATGGTTAGGGTAGGAATACTTTGTCTAGTCCGTAGAGTCAACAGTGGAGCCTGAGGCGCTATTTGTATTAGTTGGTGTTACTGGGAGAGGGGGCTTTTGTGTGACGGAGGTCCAGAGGCACGGGCACTTCCCCACCTGTAGAAATAGGTGGGTGCTTTTCACTTGGGAGGACTGGGAACTGATCAGGAAGCTGCAATCAGAGGGTCCTGTCATTTCCTGGGCTCTCGGAAGGAGTGCGGGATAGGGGGTCGAGGGGACAACCCGGCCAGCTGGAGCCCTTCTCCACTGAGATGGACTAAAACAAATGGTGAAACCAGGGTTCACTCCCCGAATCTGGGTTGCCCTTACTGGTTCCTTCCTTGAAGATTCTTCAGCGATTCTCTTTGTCAGAGGTTACTTGGGCTTTCCTCTGTCTTAGCACCGATGGGGCACACTTAGAGTGATCCTGATCCCCCAGGCCTGGGGGCGACCAAAGTCAGGCGCAAGTGCTGGGAGGCTCCGAGTACACCCCAGCTCCCGCCATCCGTCAGTGCGTCCCTAGCCCCTTGACATCATGGTCGGTGCCACGGGGCTCCGTTGCCGAGGGGGCACCGTGGCTCCCCAGGGAGGCTGGGCCTGGGAGGCCAGGTTGCTCCGGCAGGCGCTGAGGCTGCCTCCCTGAGGCAGGTCTGCAGGGCCGGGGCGCAGACACCGCGGCTCCGCCAGGCCCATTAATAACCCGGAGGGCGCTGCGATCCGACAGCGAAGTCGCCGCAGGCCCTGCTTCCCGCAGCCGCCTGGCCTTTTCCCACTTTCCCATCCTATTCGAGTGGAGGGACCCTGAGCGTCCACCGCCACCCGACCCAGAGGGAGGGTGAGGGTCCCCTCGCGCTGCTAGGCTGCTCTGGGGAGCGTCGGAGAGAGATCTTTGTTCACAGCAGTTCTCCCTCGCTTACAAGTCCTGAGAATTGCGTGCAGCCTTGGGGATCAGCCGTCTGGGCAAGAGTTAGGCCCCCCACCACTGAACCATTACCCTGATCCTTAAATTTGCGATTTATTCCTTTTTGACTTCTGGGAAGAGCTTGCACTCCAGCACAGGCACTCCATACCCGCCAGAACAGTCCCCTTTTCTCCACCTGTATCCCTCTGGCTGGAGTGGCCAGAGGGGGCGCCGCCAGGGGCCCCAGAGCCATTGCGCCCTCAGTGGCTGGTGTCTGGCTTTCCAGACGCCACTGGGGGGCCATGGCCGGCTCTGTACTCCGGTGCAGGCACCGGGCTATGGGTGAGCCCCTCCCAGTAAGCAGGGCGCTCTGTGCTGGGCCAGTCCCCCCCACCCCCCCGCCCGCCCTGGTGGTTTTAGAAGGATATTCTAGAATTGTAGAAAAAGGAAAACCAGCTATAACCAGGCTACCAACGTAGACTCTGAGACAGGAGGTTGAGGGAGAGATGGGCTCTTCTCCTGGCACAGTGAAAAACACTCTTGCAAACACCTAGTAGCAGAGGACTCCTGGAAACGGGAGAGGTGCAGAGGGAACTAGAGAAAGAAGGGAAAAGGGAGAGAGAGACACACTGCCAGGAGTAGAAGAGAGGCGAGGCGGGAGTTCCTCAGCGGCAGCCACACCATCCACACCCAGCTCGCCAGACTTTTGGGGCACCTGAGGGCTCGCCCCCTACTGGGCCAGTTTGGGTGCCGCGATTTCCCTCTCCCCCTCTTCCCAGTGGCCTCGGCGGGCTGAAGGGCCCAGTTCCGCGGCAGGCGGCTTCCCCAGGAGAGGATAGAGTGGTCTCGGGGCTCTCCTCTCCTCCTCTCCTCGAGGATGGGCGGGCCACCTGAAGCGGCGGGTTAACCTTCTTCCTTCCTTCCCTCCCTCCCGCCCGTCTCTGGCAGGTTGCGACATGTGCGCGGACAACCGCAACGGCGAGTGTCCCATGCACGGGCCGCTGCACTCGCTGCGACGGCTTGTGGGCACCAGCAGCGCTGCGGCTGCCGCACCCCCGCCGGAGCTGCCCGAGTGGCTCCGGGACCTGCCGCGGGAGGTCTGCCTGTGCACCAGCACCGTGCCCGGCCTGGCCTACGGCATCTGCGCGGCGCAGAGGATCCAGCAGGGCACCTGGATTGGGCCCTTCCAGGGCGTCCTCCTGCCCCCAGAGAAGGTGCAGGCCGGCGCAGTGAGGAACACACAGCATCTCTGGGAGGTAAGCCCCTTGCTGCCCAGCACCTTGCCAACTATTCGGAGCTTTGGCTGGCCAAGAGCTTGGCCCCTGGTGGTGGTGGTGGGGGGGTGGGCAGCTTTGGGGAGAGCCTCCCGAGTTCTCCAGAGGGTAGTGGAGGAGAGGTTTCTCTGGGCTTGTAAATGCCAGGTGTCCGCAGCTCCTGCAGGAAGGAGGTGCCGACTTTGGCCCTGACTTCTAGCCAGGAAGACAGGGCCTCTAGGTTTCTGAAGACAGAATGTGCTTAATGAGCCTCTCCTCCAGTTGGGATGGATTTGACTGTTGGTCTCCCTGGGTCTTGAGAGAAAGAAAAGGCAGAAGAAGTGATGGTGCAGAGGAAGCCGGGGTGTTGGGGTGTAAGCTAGGTGAATTTTGTGTCCCATCCCAAACTCTTCCAGGATGGTTTGGGGCACTGGGCAAGAAGGAACATAAGCATAAACAGGAGGAAGAGGGTCAGGCCTCTTTTCTCAGATAAAAACATTTTTCTTAGTGCTGAACTTGACAGACGGGGGCATGTTTCGTAACTTTCAGAGTGCCCAAGTAATCAGAATTACGTCACGAATCAGAAAAATCACAAATTCTGCTTCTCCTCCGACAAAGTACAATCATGCAGTCCTCCACAAGAGAGAAAATCAAAATAGGGGGAAACTCAGAACACCTTGAGATCACCCAATTAGTGATACTACTTCAGGGGCACAATCTTATCTCGTGCTATTGTTTAAAAATCAGCAATCTATTTGAAAAATGTTAATCTGAGATTTCTCCCAGAGCTTACGGTTGATTATTGAGATCCAGCTCTGAAAAGGCAGAGTGTTAGTGGCAGGTAATCCCCCCAACTAGCTTTAGCCACCTCTCCCCCATGGAGTGATTTCTGAAATACAAGATGGTGGAAGTCTTACCCTTAGGGCCATGTGTAAATCTCACTGAGGCCAGGCAATAGAATGGGAGCAGCCAGAAAAGAAAGTCTGTGAAGTGCCAGAGGCCAGCTTGGCCAGGATCTTAAGATTACATTAATGGATCATTTCTACGTACACTCATTGTGTCATACACTTGGTTGCTGGCCTGTCAGGATAGCATGCTGACTATGACATGGGCATGCTCCGTGTGAGCTGCCTCCTGGTCACTGACTAAAACTCGGGGGACTCAGTACTCCACTCAGATTTTTGCAGAACCCATTGGCCAGCACTATCTTGGCCTGGAGACACAGTATTGTGAAAAACAAACCTGGTCTCCACAGCCGTTCCATGAAGGTTGGCATGGGGCGCTGGGCCTGAGCCGGTAAAACCTCCTTTGACAGGGGAGGAGCTAAGTGGTTGAACTTAAAGCCCAGGAGCCCGAG
This sequence comes from Procyon lotor, assembly GCA_028646535.1. NCBI lineage: Eukaryota > Metazoa > Chordata > Mammalia > Carnivora > Procyonidae > Procyon > Procyon lotor. Next base: position 116,190,042 of record CM053607.1, on the reverse strand, counting down.
ATGGCCACATGGCGGCCCTGGGCCGCACACGCTACAGTTATCTGCTGGGGCACTGTGCCATTTCTGGGGCACAGGGTTCCATTTCTCTCCTCAATTGGAAAAAACAAAGACACATTTTTAATCTTTCAGGATAGGATTTCTTGAGCGAGGAAGAAAATGTTGGGCATCTTTATGTCACCAAAGAGTGCCTTTTTTCTTCTCTTTTCCTTTTTTTAAAACAGAATTTTTTTTTATAAGAAAACAGGGCAGGAGAGTATGGCTTGGTACGTAGAGCCAGGTTAGAAGTTAGAGCTTTTTGGATTGGAAAAACTGACAAGTGGGAAATAATCAAGGCATCTGGTTTTGAAATATTTCCCAGTTGGTTTTTGTTTCTGACTAATTAGTTGTAACCTCCAATGTGGTTTAAAGTTTATAAAACACTTCCAGGCACTTTTCATGTTCCAGTAGTGTTATTAGGAGCTCTAATACCCTACAGTTAAAGGTCTGCCAGTACTTTTCCAAGGAGATGGTAAAGCAATTGTTCAAGGGTACAGATTTGCTCCATCTGCAAATGTTAAAATTGAACACTGTCATATTGCCTTCTGATGCCCCAGGTTTGGAGTTCATCTATTTTTTAGTGTCAGGGGACGAAGCCATAAATATGGAAAAAAACCAAAACAAACAAACCCATAGTTCATTGTTTTGTTTTAAAGGATTTGGATATGATTGGGATGTTGACCCGAGATCACTACACATACAGAATATAATGATACGTATTAATACTGAAAATTAGGAAGCCTTCCTTTTGTGCCTTTCTTTGTACTTAATTAAGTTAAAATTCTGTTGAAATAAGGAGAGTGGGAATTGAGCAATGTTGTTGATGCCCCAGTGGAGAGGGAGTGCACCTTACCTGTTGTTTTTAGGTACATGAGTTGGTTCTGTGTTAGAAAGATCACCTGCTGGGTACATGCAGGCTTCAGTGGTCTCCAGATCTCTCCTTCTAGATTCGGAACATGATCTATTTATTTTTATCTTCTGTAAGAACAGTTAGAATAAGCAAACATTTCGGCGATGGAAGGGGTATTAAAACTGCAGCCATGCAAAATGTATCAGTCTCTTGAGAGATCCTATAAAATGTGACAGAGTGGGGCCAGGTAACTTAGAGCCAATGTCCATTTGTAAGATAAAACACTTACTCTAATGGGTTTCAGGTTTTTATTAGTATGATTATTTTTAAACTATGAAGTCTGAGTTTATTTTTAATTTTAAGCTTTATGATTTTTTTTTAATGAAACGTAATGCTTTGAATTTAGTTTAATTTATAAGGGGAGATTCTAAGCTTTGGATTGTTCCTGAAATGTTAGTCTTTGCTTTCAAACCTAAATTCTCTTGTGAAAAAATTGTCATCATCATATTCTTCCTGTTAAGAAAGATTCCGTCATCGGAATACACAGATCTATAGGAAAGTTTTGGCACTAATTATTTAATGACTCACATAATAATTATCCATTAAAAAAAAACACATTCTTTTAGCCATTTTTCCAGATTATCAGGTCGACATAAAGCAGATCTTTAAAAACTTGAAAGCAGTTGAATCATGACCACTTCATTTTAAAAGTCAACTGGAATCGTCTCTCTCGCTCACATTTTTTCAAGTCACTTGCTGATGAAGAAATGTCTTTATATTTAGAGTTCAATACTCGGGGCCTGACGGATCTTACCAGGGTTACTTATCTTTATTTCAGTACAATAAATGGATTGCTAATCTTTTCCCGTCACTGTTTCCAAGTAGATGATGGATTTTTGTTTCGGTTTACAGTTCATTGTTTTTAGTATGGCTATACTTTATTATACACATGAAGGCTTATTACAGAAACAATCAGGTTCACCTTAGTTACTACTTTTGTTTAATCATTAAAAGCTCTATTTTCTTTGTAGAAAATGACTTTTTAATATTTAACATACATCAGCCATGGAGAGTTAATTTTTTTGTCAGTGTGCTGTCATCTTTTAGTTAATATTTTCTTTGTGCTAATCCTGGTTCTTAAAAATACAGCAACTTAAAGAAAGTTCAATATCATTCCATTACCTTCAATATATTTTGGCTCTTTGAGTGTATCCATAGGAAATTCTAAGAGTTTTTCTTTTTCTTTTTCCTCTTCTTTTAAAGCCAGAAGCCCAAGTGATTTTTTGGAGTTTAAGGAGATTAACAAACTAAAAGCCAAATTACTAGTCTTTTTTTTTTTTTTGGCCAGTTTCTTTTAGAATCAGATTTTAATGTGTTTTACAAAAAATAGTAAATTCACAGAGTTTAAAACAAAAACATTATAGGATGGATTAAACAATCACTTGCTTTGCTTACATACATTTATTCCAGCAAGACTTGGATGCATGGTATATTTCTAGCTGTTTGACCATAACGGGAAAAATCTTTCTGAACGTTTTGCAAAGAAAACGTAGTCTTTCTCAGCAATTAGATCTTACTGATGAGAGTGAGATAATTTTGTTCTAATGTGTTTTCTAATAAAGGAGTGAAAGGCACATTTGATTTCAACATTTATGAAAACATTATCTCAATTATTAATGTGCTCTTTTTCCCTTGAGATAAATTAATCTAGTTGCACATGGTTTCCCCTTTCTGCTTAACATCAGAATTTAATATGGCTGGACCTGAGGAATGTACATCATGTAAACCTAAAATTCTACTGGATATAAAATACAGAAGTTTTAAAATAAAGTTACAGTTTAAGATAGGCCAGGATTACCTATGCCTTTCAAATCAGAGTCTGATTTGACAGGAAATTTTAGTGACAACGATAAAATAAATCGTACTTGTTTTCACCCTCGAAAAATTATGCTGGTAATTGAAATAATGTAGTGACTTGTTAGGATTACAGTCAAGGTACTAGAAAGGGTTTTAATTTTATAAAATCTGTCTTTGCTTCAGTAAATTTGAGTGTTTTATTTTCATTTACACTGTGCGAAAACCTTCATTATTTTAATTCAGAAAAGCAAAGGGGATAACATAGTGTGGTTTTTTTTTTTGTGGTTTGATTTTATGCCACAACATTTTAGATTTAATAAGAGATTTGCTTTTAAGCAAATGGTCGATTTTTCATTATTACCATTTAGCTTAGGTCAAAAGACATTGATGAAACCAATATTAAAAATATATTACACGTTACTAAATGTTTATATTTCAAAACCATCACCAGCAATTGGTGCTTGAAAGGAAATGAATTGGCTTCATATTTTAAATGCATTGCTTAACGTTTTTTATCATCATCTAATTCCACGTGTAGTGCTGCATTCATTTGTGTATATATATTTAGATGTTGAAAAAACAACTTAAAATTGTTAATTTAAAATGAAATTAAAATCACTTAAAAATTTGATTGAAATCTTTTTAAAATTGTTCCCGTGATAGTACTGTAAGTACATAGTCCATAGTTTTGCTTTATAGACTTTGGCTCATTGGGCCTGATTCACCAAAGCAACAAGGGACAGAATTATGTGGCTGGTCCCAGTCACATTGAACTAGAAATTGTGCTTCTTAGTAATTTATCATTTCATATAATGGACTGCTTGTCAGCACAGTTTTGAATATGTCCATTTCATGAACGCCAAATAATTTCTCCTTAAGAATAAACTGGAGTTCTGTTCCTGTGATGTCTTCAGTTTATAGAGGAACAGAACAGCTGGTGTATCTCTTCGGCTTTGCCTCATTTGGTTTGAAGAGGTCTATGATCGCGGTGCCCATTTGATAGAGTGTGAGCATTTTGTAGTTTTACATAAACTGTACAACCATCTGCCGCCTCTTGGAATGGTTTCCAGCATTGTGTTAAAAATCAAAACTTTGTGCTTCAAGTCGGCTTTGCAGAGGCCTGTGAAAGTCCTTCTTTTAAAGGGTTTAGGTCTCGCCCTGCCCAGTGCCACCCGTGGTTTTCTAAGTCCAAAACAGATACCGCCTTAAAGCAAAACAAAACAAAAAAACCCAGCATCAATAGCAGCGATTTAGAAATTCTTATACTAGGGAGGTTTAATCCAAATATGCATGTGACGTGACAAGGCTTCAGTTGCAGATACTTTATGAAGAGTGATGTGTTCTATATCTCAGGACTCTTTTTCTCATGAGTCAGTTCATTTTATCTGCTGTTTACAGATCGCTTCTCTTATTGATAGCAGTTTGTCCATGCGAAGGAAATAACTCATAAGTATGTCTTGTCACAACTGCATATTTCCTGACATGCTATGCTTTCCCACCCCCCTTTTTTCCACAGTGATTTAACCGTAGGGTCAAGAAATTAAAGTCAGAAGCTCAGTAGTCCCCCCCTCCCCCAGTAGCCAGCGAGCCCAATGAAAATGTGTTTATGGTCATGTTGGACCTCGAGGAACCTGCAGGGGGGCCTCTTTATTTTATTATTTTACTGTGTCACTTCAAGCACTTTGAATTATCTGAGGAACTTTCTTTTGTTACCCAGAGATCACGTAAAGGCGCTTGTATAATGTGATGGGTTTTTCCCAATTTGATGGAATACAAAAAAGCGCCTGTTTCTTAGCTCAGGGTCAGGTCCACAATACCCAGACCCCCTCGTGCTGCCGATCAGAAGACTGCCATGCCTAGACCCGCTGTGGGACTGCCTCGCTTCCTCGCTTGTTTTTTTTTTTTTTTTTTTTCCCCAAATCTTCCAGGCTCCAAGCTTTCATGAGTTCAGACATTCCTTGTGTATTTACACAAGGAATACAGACTCCGGGATAGCTACTTAGCATAAAAGCCAGAGAAGCCAGAGCAGAATATTCTTTTCCTTGTAAGCCTTTGCCACCTCGCTCAGATAAGTTACAGAATTCCATTATCCAAATTGTTACACATGTGTGACAGAGGTTGACCTTTTGTCATGTCAATCCTTTTTGTGTAGGCCCCAGGCTCCAGCCTAATGGCTCAAACCCTGATTTACTCACTGTAATAAGGGCAGGAGGTCGAGCAATTGTCAGGCCGTCCTCTTCTTGGAGCCTGGTTGAAGGCTGTTAACACAAAGCTTTTCAAAGTGAATTTACAACCAGCACCACTGACAGAGGCCAATCAGCGCACCATAAATGTCAGGTTAGTGAGATTGAGCAGTAAGTAAAGTAGTGACAGCACGCTATTGGCAGGAATCAATTGGCCAAGGTTTTACTGAGAAGAGCAATCCAGGGGTGGCGGGCTCAGGGAAGGTGCTAAGTGTGCAGCCTGGGTTTCCAGGTGGGAGCGCGGAGACGTACCTATTGGGGGGGGGGGGTTAGTGGGCACTGGAGGGTCTCGGCGTCCCCCGCGCCCCTCTGTGGCTTGGTGGCAAAGAAGGATCCAGCATTAGACAGAAAAGAGAGGGAGCAAAGCTATGAATGGCGTGAGGCTTCCAAAATCAAGGGGACGCAGGCAGGCAGTGCCTCCCTGTTCAGCTGGGAGGTAATTGTTGTTATTCAAAGTCCAGAACCCTAACGGGGATGTCCACCGAGGTGCAGATGCAAGGAAGACCCCCCCACCCCCCCCACCCCCACTCTTCTTGGGGCCATAAGCATTGTGAGAAACTTCCGTGGAAGACACTAATGAGTGATTATGGGTTGAGGGCCTGAATATCCATGAGGTGTGGTTCTCCCCCAGCCCATGGAATGTTTTTATCATTTTGTGCAATGACAGCCTGGACAACAATTCATTTAGCTCTGAAGGCATCAGCATTAAAATGGAGGAATCCATTAAAAGGCTGTATGCAAGGATTTATAAATTAGGCAATTTCCTTGATTATTGCAATCATTTACAAAATTGATTGTTCCAGTGTGGTATAGACAGATTTCAGCAACTGTCATTGACAACAAGCACATTGGCTGGTATCTATAGCTACTGGTCACTAAACCAGGTCACTGGACCTCCCGCCACCTCCCCTGCTGTGTTTGGTCTCAAGGTCAGGCAGACGTTCAGAGAACCTTAAAAATTAGGAAGTTTCAGTTGCCTTCAGGGGAGACACAGGTTCTTTTAAAGATTTGTAGCCTTGTTTGCACAGGTGAGTTCTTGTGGAAGAAGGTGCTGATGATCTCGACGTGTTTCAGATCAGAAGCACAGATTTTGAAACGATGCCAACCGAAAAGGAGATCATTTTGGCAAATTGCAGCCATAAATATTTGTTTGATTGCAGATCTGAAAGTCAATAATGTGTTTTATTTGTTGGTCCTTAGAGTTCTAATTATCCAATAGATATATCGTAGAGTCCCTGGATTTTAGGTCAATTAATTCTGGAAAGCATAATAAAGACATTGTTACAAGTGTGAGGTGCTCAAAATGCTGCAGATTTTCCTATAGGAGAACACACACCACAAGTCCACTTGGTGCTTAATCACTAACCACAAACCACAGGGTTGCCTTTATTCCTGAAATATCAGAGAGGGGCGTGCCAAGTGTGTCTGCAGAGCTCTGTCCCATGAAAGCTGGCCATGCGGTTTATGCTTAGTACAAAATAACTGACTTGAGACATTTGTTTTTAATCATCATTTTGTTTTTAATCACAATTTTTCCCTTTTGGAATTCTGAAACAACATGGGGCTTGTAGAATAATAACACTTGAGAAAATCGGTTAACATTGTTTGGAAGACATGGACATTTTTTAGCCTGTCCTCCTTTGAATCCATAAAGATTTGATCTCAGGGTAGTCCTTTGTTTAAAAGGGCAAACGTTGTGTTTTAGGAAACCCTATGGCTTGGAGTTTGGGTCTTGGAGCTTCAGAAGCCAGAAGTTCTTTCCATTTTTAATGAGTTGTAAGAGTCATGGCTTGCAAAGTCAGTAGAAAGGCGGTATTTTCATTTCAGTGTCTAGATATTGTCGCCTCATTTTTATTTACACGTTCCTTTCCACAGGTATTTCTGGTTTCTGTTAAGACTTAAAAGCCACAGGACCAGATCTGTCCAGGGTGAATGGTGAAGGAGACACTCACTATTACAGATGCTTTCTACCAGTGCCCTTGTACATTTATTTAATAAACCAAAATCTACAGCATGCTGCGGTGAAATAATGATATGTGGCTAAGCCCATTTTATTAAAATGAAGAGTGTTTTTCACTCTCTGATCGTTCTAAATTAAAGCTGCCTCAGATAATGAAATGTCTTCTATAGAAACATTCAGTGTAATCTAATTCAGAAACTTCTTCAGTGCTTTTTAATTGGAATCAAATTAAATGTAATCAAGTCATGTTTTCAGGGTCTTGTAAAGCACTGAGACCTAAGTGTCCTTAGCACGCTTGGGAATATTAATGTTGCTCAGAAATTTAGTACAGTGGTGCTAAATTCTCAGATGTCCATGCAGACTTCAAAATGGTAGATAACGCATAAATAAATTTTTGGTTAGAAGACAGTGCTTTCAGAATCTGTTTCATTTGTCCCCAAACTAATGTTGAAATTCATTTGTGATATGTGTGTGCATGTATACACACACACACACACACATACACACACACACACAGACGGAAAGCGTGTATCATTCCTAGGGGAGCGAGCTCTAAAAAAATGTTGGACTAGTGAGAAAAGCACTTAATTTCAGTTTGTTGCAATTTAATTGTAACTTACACTTGGACCTGGATAATCTCCAAAGTGGAAAATCTAATAATTAAGCTTTAAATAATGGAAATGAGACTTTCTGGGGAACCTAATTAATGCTCATCCCAAGAAATCCAAAATATATAGAAGTATACAATAGCAGTAACTATTGTGGATGATTGGTTTTTTTTAAAGATTTTTTTTTTTTTTAAGTTATCTCTACACCCAGCACAGGGCTCGGATCCATGACCCTGAGACCAAAAGGCACATGCTCCACCGACTGAGCCAGCCGTGCACTACCAGCCCCTGTCCCCCCATCCCCCACCCCATGGTTGATGACTTTCCTAATGGCCTTCTGTGAGGTGACTTTATCATATAATATGTGTTTATTTCATTGAAATCACAGTTTTGGTACAGACACTTGCACAGTGTCCTTGATACTACAGAATAGATTTTGGGAAGGCAGCAACCAGTGGCACCATTTTCATGGGATTTTCTGCAAATGGTTGAATTTGGCTCAGCCATGAATAGATGTTGATTTGGGGTGTAGTTCCATCCTCTCCTCTCTATTTCTCCTGGTGGGAAATTTCATTAGCAGGCTGCAGGCCCTGCTGTATTACAGAAACACTTCTGATATTTTTTTATGTTTTTAGTGCGAGTCTTTAATATGACCAAGAGGCTTTCTGGGGTCTGTAGGGAGATTTTAGTGGTCCTCAGAGAGGAAAAAATTTCTGTTTTTCTTTTTATGCATGAAGGTGTTAACAAAAAAGGATCAGATCTCTTTGAAATGCTTTTCTAAGCGGGAAGGCTCATTAGTTTACCTACTTTCCTTGTTGGACTTGAGGAAAACTGCTAAACTTCTTTGTGCCATTATTTCTCCTTGTGTAAAAGAGAGGCCACTGTACTATTGTGCAAGTTAGACAGTATTTATGACTTTTGCATAACAAGAGAGATTCCCCTTTTTCAGTTGGGATTTTAATAGTAATTTTTAAGTCACTACGTGTAGTGAACTGAACGTAGTTATAAAGAATGTCATTATTGGATAAAACAAAATTGTGCAGAGTAGACCATGACACACAGTTTGAATGGATTTGATTACTTACTATAAAAATAGGCTTAAATAATATTTAAATGCAAACTTATTTAGTGCTGCTTACACTTAAGAAAGGATTACATGTTAAAGAGATCCTAGGGACCCCTGGGTGGCTCAGTCATTAAGCACCTGCCTTCCACTCAGGTCATGATCTCAGGGTCCTGGGATCGAGCCCCACATCGGGCTCTCTGCTCAGTGGGGAGCCTGCTCCTCCCTCTCCTTCTGTAGCCCCCCCGCTTGTGCTCACTCACTCTCTCTGAGAAATAAATAAAAATTTAAAAAAGAAGAGATCCCATATAACATGGGTATAAAATAATCGTTGGATGGCTTTACTTTTTTTAAGTTTATTATTACCATATTTTTAGTAATCTCTACACACAACATGGGGCTTGAACTCATGATCCTGAGATCAAGAGTTGCATGCTCTTCCAACTGAGATAGCCAGGGGCCCCTGGATGGCTCTAATTTTTAAAACTACATTTCTAACGGAGGGCAACAAGGATAACGCTAACTATTGGACACATAAATAAGAGTTTCTAGGTGTATGATTCAGTAAGTGACATGATGACTCTTCATCCTCATGACAGAGAACGGACTTGCAATATGAAATGTAAGAATGACTGAGAGACTTCTAAAAAAGTTGCAAGGAAGCCCCAAAACCTGAAGGTTCTTTGACCATGGACCTCAAACCAGGAGCCATTCATTAAGTGTGACACTGGATATTGAATTCTGAATAGAATAGCATCTCAATACCTAGCATCTTGTGGCTTGTCAATATATATTAAATGACAACAAATCAGCATTGTGGCACTTTTCCCACTGTCCATGGAAATGTACATACTGCTCTGTGTGTGCAGGCAGATACCCACATAATGGTACACCATACAGATTTTGAATGTGTCAGTTTTGACCTTATGAAAAGCAACACTTCTGACTAACCTTGGTTGTTTTTTTTTTGTTGTTTTGTTTTTCTTTATTGAGGATTTATATATTAGAGAGAAAGTATGCACAACTGGTGGGGTAGGCAGAGGGAGAGGGAGAAGCAGGCTCCCCGCTGAGCAGGGAGCCTGATGTGGGGCTTGATCCCAGGACCCTGCGATGATGACATGAGCTGAAATCCACAGAAGGACGCTTAACTGACTGAGCCACCCAGGTGCCCCCAAAAGGAAGAATTCTAAGTGACCATTGGTAATTAGAACATTTTAGGTGGAAAAGTCAAAATAAAACCAAAACATGTCCTAAAGACCAAAATTTAGGTTGAAATTAATATAGTTTTAATATATTTTATTTATGTACAGAGAGAGTGCAGAAGCAGGAAGAGTGGGAGAGGGAGAAGCAGGCTCCGTGCTGAGCAGGGAGCCCGACACGGGGCTCAATCCCAGTACTTCGGGGTCATGACCTAAGCTGAAGGCAGATGCTTAACAGACTGAACTACTAAGGCACCCCTGAAATTAATATTTTTAAAAAATATATGTTTATTTCATATTAATCGTTTCTATCATGGTATCTGTAGTTACTGCTTAGATGGGATTCTAAGCAGGGGTGATACTCAATATTTGATAACCAGTTCAGCTCTGACTTTGCCTGGTGAACCAGGATGCCTACCACCGGATCTGTGTCCCATGGTGTTGCTTATCAGCTCTGAATCTAGGAGAGTTAGCTGAGCAGTAGCCTAACTATTGAATAAACAGTCAGAAAGAAAAATAAATTTGTAATAGATACGGGGGTTTGGTTTTATAAGGTAAAAAGTTCTGGAGGTTGGTTGCACAACGACATGAATATACCTCACATGACTGAACGGTACACTTAAAAAGTTAAGATGGTAAATTGTATGTATTCTACCCCAATTAAAAAATAACCTACATTTTAACCGACTTTTCTTCTAATTCTTGAACTCTGGCGTACAAAAGAATCTCCCAGTGCAGGGAGCCAAGGGAAATTCAACCTGGGCTTCTGCCACTAAAAGATTCTGATTTGGTCATCCAGCCCTGGGGCCTGTCAGTCTGTTTTCTTAACATGCGTCTTATGTGGTCCTCGAACTGCACTTGAAAACAGAGAATGCTGGACTCCCTCTGGAGCCAGTTTGGCCTCTCCCCAGCTTCGTTTCTACCCCCGGTCTAGTCTCTTCTGTTCCTGTGTTCATTCTAGCTTTCCTCTCATTCTTGCTGCACCTTGGTGATGTCTGGGTATTTCCCATCTCCTCCCTGACCACTCCCCCACCCCAAGATGGATGGATAGACAGAGATGAAGATACATAAAAATATTGGTAGGGCTAACAGATAGCAGGATGTCTTCCCATGACTTTGATCTTTTTTCCTTTTTTTTTTTAAAGATTTTATTTATTTGACAGAGAGAAGCACAGCGAGAGAGGGAACACAAGCAGAGGGAATGGTAGTGGGAGAAGCAGGCTTCCTGCAGAGCAGAGAGCCCGATGCGGGGCTCGATCCCAGGTCCCTGGGATCTGACCTGGGCTGAAGGCAGACGCTTAATGACTGAGCCACCCAGGCACCCCAGTAGCCGGTGAATTTTCTATATGCCAACTTGATCTGCACATTTGCTGATTTTTTCCTGTCTTTCTCCTTGACTTCTTGATTTCTGCCTATTGACGGAGGTAGTCTGCAGGTGTGCAGTCTGCTTCCAGGTCTCCCCTTCTCACACCCAGCTCACCTGTTCTTACTGCTTCAGTTGCTTTCTTGCATGGATGCCTCCCACATTCCAGCGTCCATACCGATCTTTGTGAAATCCTGGATTCTCAGTTCTCTCTGAGACGTCTCTGTTTGGAGATGTTGTGAAGTGAATTCACTACCTGCCCCTGCCCCACATCTCCCCTCGTTGGTGGCTTTTAGTCCTTAACTTACAGGGCTCTCATAGTCCTTTTTGGCCTGTGAGCCCAGAATTTTAGAGCGACTCTAGTGGTTTTTAAAAATATTTGAATTCCTGGAAACTAATGGGGTATCTCACACACAAAAGACACTTACTAGACTTCATCAACCGATGAAGAAACTTTGCACATGAAAGCAAAAGAAGTTACATAACTTGCCTGAGGTTGTATGTAGTGAAGGTAGGATTTCCACTGAGTTGGTGTGGGCCATAGAGACCTTGCTCTAAACCAATCCATTGCTATACTGCTTGCCCCTTTCCACTCTCACCCCTGAGCTCCCATTTTGTGATGGGGCTCGAGTGTCTGCCACAGATTTCTCCATGCAGCTGGCCCCAGCCTCGGGGCCTGAATGTGAGCTTTCCCTCCTTGGTAGATACCACTTGGGCGTCTCAGGTATAGCCCAACCACAGCTTCATAGAGACTTGATACCTTATCCCTTTACATGAGTAGCCCACCTTGTGTTCTAAGACCGTGGGCACCATATTTATTATGCTAGAGAATTCAGACTGGCCCCGCATTCACAGAAATCCATTTATCAAGAGCCTACATATGTGACGTGTTGTGCAGACCGTGGAACTGGGCATGACCAACTCTGCCCTTGAGGACCATGCAGTGGTGGAGCCATGTTTCCACTTGGAAACAGGTGCAGAAAGTGCTGTTTCAGTGCCCAGAGGTGACTTCCTGCTGGAAAGGTCACAGAAGGAGGAGGTGTTTGACTCTAGGAGTTGGGGATTGGAGGGAGGTGCTCCTGGGGGAGGATCAGCCCCCATCAATGGATCCACAGTCTTTCCAGTCCCAACTCTCTTGCCTCTATCTGTCCCTCCTCTCAATGAACGGCTTCCTGTTCTTTGGTCTACCAAAGTCTCGCTAGTTTCCAGCTGTGGTGTTGCCTGAGCAGTTTCGGTACTCAGAGAGTTCACCCTTCTCCCTCCGGTCAGGCTATACCTTTGACCTTATTAAGAGCCACAACTCCCAAGAATTCATTTTAGGCTCATCCTGGGTCTCCACCACCCTGTCCATGTTCTCTTGTCCTCAGCCATCCTCTTGACGCTTGTCGAAGTTGTGCTTTATGCCGATGTTGCAGCTGTAGCCTCCATCGGTAATAAGCTCATATTTGGGACATAGTTCTACTGAAAAAATAACTGGTTGTTTACCTGTAATTCATCTCTGACAGGCTGTCCTGTATTTTTATTTCCTTAATCTGGCAATCTGATTAAGAGGCTAATGGAGGAGATACGTCACAGAAAAAGGGATGACCCCCGAGACTGTCCGGAAGGCCAGTGTCTGGAAACCAAGGGGATTTAGAGAGGCATGGTGGGAGATAAAGTTGGAGGGACTCTGGGAAAGACTGTGCATTTTATTGTGGGTGAAATAGATCTTGAGCCAGAAGTCGCATGACCTAACTTATGTTACAAAAGGGTCACTCTCGGTGCTACGTGGAGAAGTCTGCGATGGGGCAGGGCTGGTTGCTGGTAGCAGGGAGTCACAGGACAAGGTAGACCGGGAGTTACGAGAACATGCGGTCATTTCAGTCTCAAGGCCTCCTCCTTGAGCTCCCCTGAGGTGTGTGGGAAGGTGGCTTTGACTGGAGGAAGGCTATGATGTCCCTAGTTCTCTCCACCTCTGTGACTTGGATCTGTTTGTCACACGTGAGTAACATTGGGACAGATGGAGGTACAGTCACAGACGCCTCACCTCCTGTCCCTCCGCTGTCAGCAGTGGGACCCGTCTTCACCTTTGCCCCTCTGGTTGGCATCGCAACGAGGCCCTAGTACAGTGAGGTTGTAAAGATGGCACCTCTCCCAAACACACTGGGATCTGCCAACCACAAGGCCGTTCTCGGATTGAGGCGTAGCCGGGAATCCTCCCCCCGCAGAGAGGACACTTCATCTGATTGACCTCAGCCTCCTGCCCAGACTCTCATTTATCTCCCCTGCTCCCAGGGAAGCAGCTGCCCCCATGTAGGGGGCCACGTGGACACACACTCTCGAGCTCAGTCCTGTTCTCTCGCACTTTTTTCCCGCCACAGCCCTTCTTGTGAAGTCTTTATTTTTCTGATTACAGAGGGTAAATGGGCGGGAATCTGGAAAATGCAGAAACGTGTTTTTGAAAACAAGAGAAACATGAGCTGTGCAATCAGTTTGGTGTCATTCTCACTGCAAGTAGGATTGTCCTGATCTATAGAGAACAACATGCTCTTTGCTCTTAGCATAAAATCGTGATTGAGAATTTGTTGAGTCTCCAGCGGTGATTTTTAGGGCTGTCTCCCCTGATGACGGCCAAATCCGATGGTTCAGCATTAACGTTGGTCCTTCCTCCCTCTCTGCGTCTATCTCTTCCTTCCTCCCATCCATCCTTCCCTTCCTTCCTTCCTTCCTTCCTCCCTCTCTCCTGATTTTGAAGATGTTACTCATCATTTGCTCTCCCGAATGCCTCAGATCGAGCTTGCCAAAATACCTGCGGGAAAAAGCGCACACAGAGAAGCCGAATACAAACCAGAAGAATTCTAAGAACAGCAGCAAATACTTCTCCATCGCTGTGCTCATTTCCAAGGGATTTCCTAACGGGCTTGCTGATGGTCTGCTGTGGCCTCCGAGTGCAGGGAGTGCTCCGTCCCGCTGGTGCTGGTGGGCTAGGAAGCTGGATCCACGAGGCCAGGCCGAGCTGGCTCTCCTGACCTGTACGCTCCAGGGGAGGTTTCCATCTGTCCAAATGTTAGGCTGGAACTAAACGCCTCCACACAGTGATGAAATCCCTAACAAATGTCGTGACAACACTGAACATAAGGCCTTAATTTTTTTCAAATTGCTTGCATTTACAGTTAATTCAATTTGAATGATAAGTCACCTCCGTGTGAATGACTCACGCACGTACAATTAGGAGCTTTGTTTTCTGGAGAACACGAGACAGGGAGAAGACGTCAGTTTGCAAACCGTGTTTCCAGCTGAGAGATGTGGTTTCGAATCTTTACGCATCATGCATTCTGGGTCCGGAGTCACACAAGAAAATGGAAGTCTCTTTTAAAGGCATATTTGAACCCCTGTCCATAGTGGCAGTTGGAGGGGATAAATATGCAAGCCAGACTTACTTAAGTGGCGAAGTGAAAAGCAGTGTGTTTTTTTGTTTTTTTTGGTTTCTGGTTTTTTTTTTTTTTTTTTTCCTGTTACAGAGCATTTTGCTTCAGATCAGCTGAAACGCCTTTCCCAAGTCCAAACCTTTGGGGACTTAGAGGGGCAGATAGATGAGGCCTTGCAGACTGTGACAGAAGAGAGGAAATGATTTCAAAAGCAAATCACTTCCATGCTGTAGAAAAAGACAGGAGAGAAACAGTAAGGAAACATCCAGAAAACAACCATATAAATAGACGATTGCTGAAATATTTGGATAATTTTGAGAATAAATGCGGGCTAACATTTTTGGACAGTGAAATCAGCTTTTCATAATAACTCTGTCTCCCAGCCCGTAATTTCCTTGTTCTCCCTAATTTACTTCATTTCTCTGTAGCTGGCAAATTCCCGTGTTCCGTAACTCAAATAAACTAGCTTTCCAGCTACCAAGTTCTTTTGTGAGACTCTTGCTTCCTCACTCCCTGCTTTTGAACATGAGTTGGCTCTCATCCCTGGGCCAGGGGCTTCAGAGCCCTGGAGGAACTTTGGGCTTTGTGATGACTCTCTGCCTGGCACTTCCAACATTTCATTGAATTTTGGACCCGGCTCCGGAGTAACTCCCGAATTATGCAACTTATGGCTCCTGGTGAGGGCAGTAGGGACTGGGAGAAGGCAGCAAATACGCCTAGGCAGTCTCTGCTAGGGGCTTATGGCACAGCTGGTCATTGCCAAGGTTGGACTGCCCTGGAAGGCAGTGGGTCATTCAAGGTACCTTTGGGTTTTGGCATTTTGTTTTTTTCCTGGCCAAAGGAGAGGAGCAGTGGTGACTTCTTCTGAAAACACTGTTCGATGGCCGGGCGTGATGGAAATTTTCATGCTCTTGACTTTGGATTATAGCACGTTGTGTCTGCGAAGTTTAAAATGGGGAGTTTAGGGACACATGAGAAAGGACGAGATCCGTAGGAGGAAATGAGGTGGGTTATGTTTTGCCATCCCATCGTCCCCTTTCTTGTTGGGCTCGAATTGCTGATGGATTTTTCTGCTGCTATGAGATGGCTAATGCTGGACGTTCCGTTTTAAAATCTTGCTGAAGTTGCTAGACCCAGGAGAGCGTGTCACACAGGGTTGAGTGTGGAGCCCACGCATTGCTCTGCATTGAGAACTGGGCTGGAAACTGTGGAGATCTGTTAAATGTTAACGAGGCCATCGCAGTTCTGAAAGGCTAAGGAGAGCCATTCGTGGTCGCGTATTTGATAAGCTTTCCCTATGTGCCAGGCACCGCACAGGATCAATGGAGGATGGTGTCCTGTTGGAAAGATGTATTTTGTGGGGCGCTTAGGTGGCTCAGTCCATGGAGCATCTGGCTCTCGATCTCAGCTCAGGTCTTGAATCTCGGGATCATGAGTTCAGGCCCCGTGTTGGGCTTCTCGCTGGGCCCATGTTGGAGACTACTTGAAAAAAAGAAGCAAAGACCTAGTTTGTGCCTGGGAGGTGCTTATAGCCTATGAGGAAGACATCAAATACCAGAGAAGGTATTGAAGTGAAATAAACAAGTCAGAGTGAGCGTAAGTGCGCACGCGATTGAGCCCATCCAGAGAGAGAACAGAGGAGGTGAATGAGGGGCTCGTTGGAGGGCAGAGGCCTCTGATGCTTCTGGGGGCGGTTTTGCTGGAAGGTTGTTCAGGGATGGGTGTGCGTGGCAGAGAAACCAATAAGAGTGACAGAAGGTAAGACAGGAAGAAGAGCAAGTGCAGAAGCCCAGAAGGGGAGCGAAGAAGCTGTTAAGTGAAGTAAGTCAAGCAGAGAAAGACAATTATCATATGGTTTTACTCGTGTGTAGAACACAAGGAATAGTGCCGAGGACCACAGGGGGAGGGGGGGAAAACGAAAGGGGGGAAATCAGAGAGAGAGAGACAAGCCATGAGAGAGATTCTGGATTCTGGGAAACAAACTGAGGGTTACAGAAGGGAGCGGGTGAAGGGATAGGGTTAACCGGGTGATGGGTATTAGGGAGGGCACATGTCATGATGAGCAGTGGATGCTATATACAACTGAGGAATCATTGAACACTGCATCCAAAACTAATGATATATTCTGTGCTGGCTAACTAAACAAATAAAAAAAATACATAAGAATAAAATTTAAAAAACAAAAGCTATTTTTGTCTGAAAGGTCAATTTGGTCCGTGGGTCTCTGTCCGAGAGGTGACGAAGTCAGGCTGAGCACGGACACAGGAAGGCCCATCAGTGAGCTTCCTGAAACCTGGGTAGAGAGTTGAGGTTGTGGGGGGGTGCATGCGGAGGAAACTACGACGTGCCCTCTGGGAAGGGGACTCAAGGCAGGTGGGTGGCACGGGACGTGGGTTTGCCTGGACAGGTTGTGTCTCGACAGGCTCATCTGTAGGTGGCAGAAATCTCACAGTTGTCTGAGATCACCCCTCCCTTCAGACTGAGCAAGAGGGTGGTAACGCGAGGGCCACCCCTGGATGGCAGAGGATTTCCGTGACGAAGGCACGGACGACCTTACACGTGAGCCACCAGTCGTGGCCCGCAGCACCTGCTTGAATTTGGTACAAAACTGCAGGGAGCATCTAATGAGATGGACCGGAAGCACAGGGGGGCAAGTGTGTGTAGAGCGGGACTTGATAAAGCGTTTCGAACCTTTCCACAGTGGAGAGCAGTTCTCTGGTCACAAATCACACAGATGGTGATGGTGGTAAGAGTCACTCACGGGGGCGCCTGGGTGGCTCAGTCGTTGGGCGTCTGCCTTCGGCCCAGGTCAGATCCCAGGGGCCTGGGATCGAGCTCCGCATTGGGCTCTCTGCTCGGCAGGAAGCCTGCTTCTCCCGCTACCATTCCCTCTGCTTGTGTTCCCTCTCTCGCTGTGTTTCTCTCTGTCAAAATAAATTAAAAAAAAAAAAAAAGAGTCACTCACGGGTATCCGATCTTCTGTTGAAACAAAGGGGAGAATCTTACGCTTTGTGTCCAGTGAATGCATCTTGTTAGATTCAGGCTCTACTTGTCTCTGCCCCTCTGTGGTCCTCCAGTGAGTAGCCCGGACCGAGCTGCACAAACTTAGTGGAAGGAAACAAGCAGAAACCTAGGAAACTCAGCTGCCTAGGAGCACAGAGTAGAAAGATGGGTGTGTGCACATTTGGGGGCAGGGAGGGGGCAGTGTTCACACGACACCTGCAGGGAACTATGGATACTGGGCCACGTGACCGAAGCGACCACCGGGTAGCAATTCACTGTTAGTATTTCCTGCACAGCCGAAACGACAGAGAAACGAACTCCGTAAACTAAAAGGAACAGGCAGGAATGCACATGTTTGAGTTGCGATCCTAGGAGGGAAGACCCACGAGGAGATGTAAGCAACTGAAGGAACAAGAACAAAATGGGTGATAAAAGTTAGGCGTTGAGAAGGCTAGGACTCGGGCAAGGGGGCGATCATCCCTGAGAAGGTGCAGAAGGGGCTGCGGGGGTGAGGAAGACCCAGCGATCCAGGCAGAGCAGTTGGGGTACAGGTGCCCAGTGCGTGTGGGGTACTCCACCCTGCCACCTTCTGGGCCATGGCACTGTTTCCTCAGCTGCAGCCTCTCCACTCCTGCCCCAGGGACCAGAAGCTTCCGTGGGGATGCCTGGCCCTGCCCCCTCCCCTCCTTTGGAATTAGAGGAATGCATCTGTTTTTGGGCTGGAGATTAGAGTTTCGGGCTAGGGGGTTGCAAGGAAAGCTGTCTTTTTGGGTGGCCTCACAAGACATGCTTCAGACCCGAAGCTGATACTTCAAAACTTCCTTCTCCGATAATCTATAATATTCTGTTTTTAGAACTACACTGTCAGTGGTGTCAGAGAGACCCCCTTCTCAGATGATTCATCCATTTAAGACTAGCAGTAATATCTCTTGTTTGGAAATTAAGCAACAGAAAGGAATTCAAGGGGGCAAGCTAAATAAGGACATTTTAAATGAAAATGTATCTGTGGTTATACTACCGAATTAAATCAGAGTGGTTTTATTCCAGAGTGTATAAAGGTTAAAAGATTATATTTTAATAGCTGTTCCCATTTTTTTTTTAAATTTGGAAAACTTGAGTTAATTATTTTTTAAGGGGCGTCTGGGTGGCTCAGTGGGTTAAAGCCTCTGCCTTCAGCTCAGGTCATGATCTCAGGGTCCTGGGATCGAGTCCCCCATCCGGCTCTCTGCTCAGCAGGGAGCCTGCTCCCCACCTCTATGCCCCTCTCTCTGCCTACTTGTGATCTCTGTCAAATAAATAAATAAAACCTTTTTAAAAAATGTCTTTTTAAGGTCGTTCCCTTACCGTGTCAATGTTCATTCGGTGTCTTGTAAAGAGTTTTTGGTTAGTTTTGAATGTCTTTCATTTTATTAGAGGACTTCGTTTCTTCTCAGTTCACCTTGTTCCACAAATAGAAGTGGCTCCGAGAAAGCCCGAGTTTAGAGACGGATATGTGTTTCAGATGAAACAGGGACATTCTAAATAGAAACCAAATGTGCATGATTTAAAAATACTCTAGAACCATTTTGATGCTGGGATGTCTTCTGTGCATACGATGTTGTCTTGGCCTGGTTCCGTCATGGAAACCTTCTCTAGGAGTTCTGCTGTTGGTTTGTGTGTAGAATGGATATGTTCTTCCCCGATGTAATGTTTCGCTCTGTCATCTAGAGCCCGTGTGACAGCGGTAGAGAGAGATGTGTAGTCTCAGTCTGAGATCTCATTCTGAGAGCTCTAGCTGACACGTTGTGCAGTGTTGGAGTTCTTCCTTCATTGTTTTTTTTTTTTCTTTTTGTTCTTATTAAACAAGTTAATTGGTACTTTTATAAAAAATGGAGAAAATACAGAAATTTTACATTCTCATCATCGACTCCCTAGAGATAAACTCTAAAATTTTACACGTATTTTTGCTAGACAAGGTGTGTGTGTTCATAGATGTGTGTTCTGCCAAAAACTTTTTTTACTTAAAATTATTAGCTACCCATGCCCTACTATAATTAATAGTGTCTATAATCATCCTCTTTGACGCATTGTCCATTAAATGAACATTTGTTTGATTGTTTCTTTATCATCGCTTAGAGTTTATGTTGCTTACCATTTTTCACTATTCTAGTGAACATATTTAGAAATGGTCCTGTATCTGTTAGAGCCATAATTTGGACTTCTGTCTCTTGGGAATTATTTTTCTCTTTTAGGAGTTATAATAATAATGAATAAAGTAATATATGGCAAACAAATTCTTAGAGTCCCATTTTTAACTTACTAGGCCTATCGTTAGTATGTGAAGCTAATGTCTATAAACATTAACTCTGTGATGTTTTGCAAATGGTAATTCCAAAAATGTGAAATTTCTTACTTTATGCAAGAGCGGGGTCCTGAAAAATGGTTTTAGGTCCCATGTTGCAACCGAACGTCTTTAATCCACGACGCTGTGGTGTCCAGGCCACTGGGCTGCTTTTTCCCCCTAAATCTTTATAGAATTTTAAATATAAGCGTTAGAGAAAAGTAAGAGCAAAGAAATAATATACTACATTCTCTTGCATCCGGATGCATTTCCAGTAATTTTCTCAACATTTTTGTTTCTTCTGTTCTCTCCCACTTTTTAAAAAAGAATTTTGTCAATTTTTTTTTGTTGTTGGAACATTTTAAAGTCAGTCTCAAATACTATAATGATATATCATCTATCTCTAAAAGATATAGGTTAAAAAAATATATAACCACAATATCATCATACTCAGCAATTAATAACGCATTTGTTAATATCATCTAATTTCCATATTCGGTCATTTCTGCCCCTGCAATCTTTCTCGCGGTTGGTTGGTTTGAATAACAAGCAAAACAAGATCTACACACTGCATTTTGTTGAAATATGTCTTAAGTCTCTTTTCATTTCTAACAGTTCAGTTGTTGGGGACCTTTTTTTTTGAATGAGAATTCTTGAGTCTCACCTCTTAGCTAAGAAATCAGAACCATCAGGAATCTGGTCTGATGGTGTGCATTTTATAAAAGCTCTAGTGGGACACCTGGGTGGTTCAGTTGGTTAAATCACTGCCTCTGGCTCAGGTCATGATCCTGGAGTCCCAGGATTGAGTCCCACATCAGGCTCCCTGCTCAGTGTGGAGTCTCCTCCTCCCTCTGACCATTTCCCTCTCATGCTCTTTCTCTCTCTCTCTCTCTCTCTCTCAAATAAAAATAAAGTCTTGAGAAAAAATAAGAAAAGCTCTAGTGGTGATTCTGATGGACAAACAGCTTGGAGAACCTCTACACAAAGGAACATACTTTAAGACACTTTAGACATGAATATTTTAGTAGAGAAGTAAACTTTTACAAAGGTAAGTAATCACCCTCCCGATTTCTTAGTTTCTTTATTTTATAAACGTGAACCCTTTCTTTTTGGATTTCCCTTAAATGGGACTGACCTGTGTGGATGATGGTTGAGATGCCCTGTGGCTTTTTTCTATAGTTGCTTCTTTTTCTCCTGGTGATATTCCTTGCTGTGGGTGTTTCCACTGCTTTCTGTGGGGAAGTCCATGATAAATTGCTCAGTCTGTTTGCATCATATCTGTGGTTACCTGTCTTCCCTTGGCAAGACATTTTATTTGTTTTTAAAATATTTTATTTATTCATTTGACAGAGAGATCACAAGTAGGCAAAGAGGCAGGCAGAGAGAGGGGGAAGCAGGCTCCCTGCTGAGCAGAGAGCTTGATGCTGGGCTCGATCCCAGGACCCTGAGATCATATCCTGAGCCGAAGGCAGAGGCTTTAACCCACTGAGCCACCCAGGAACCCCTGGCAAGAAATTTTAGAACAGAAAATGTGTAGAGAAGTAGACAGAAAGAAAAACTACCTACAATCTCTGTGCTCAGAGGTAACTACTATCAGTATTTTCACTGTGTTTCATTCTAATTTTTTCCTATGATAATAAAAAACGGGCAGTGCCTGGATGGCTTAGTCGGTTAAACGTCTCACTCTTGATTTCAGCCTACGTGATGGTCTCAGGGTCATGAAATCAAGCCCCGTGTCAGGCTCTGCGCTGGGCATGGAGCCTGCTTGAGATTCTCTCTCTCCTTCTCCTGTCCCCTCCCCCCACAAAAAAATAAAAAAAATTAAAACCTTAAAAAAAGTCTAAAGTCTTGCTTTGAAAATTTTTGTAACTTTCACACATAATAAATTGCAAATGATTTTTCAGTGACTGAATATTCTTTCCCATATGTTTAATGGCTGCCTAGTATTCCAGCATATAGGTGTGGTCAAATTTTGGATATTTGTCTTGCTTAAATTTTTTCTCTTGTATGGATAATACTCTTTCAGAATCCATATGGTGTTTTTTTTGTTTTTTTGTTTTTCATTTTTGGCATGTCTATGATTGTATTTCTGATTTAAATTTCTATTTTTCTAAGTTAAAATGTTGATGCATTTTAACAGCTTTTAATTTTACACAATTTGTCTTTGAATGGGTTCAGTCAGTTTACGTTCATCTGAGTGGAAGAGGGAGTATTTATTTCCCTGATTTCTGGTCTGCACTGTGTTCCTTCTCACTGTGCAATCTCCGTCTGTCCTTCCCACTTTTCATATTAGTGGTTTTTAATATAGGCCTTCGGTGATGTTTTCTGAGGCACGTCTTTCTGATGATGCATTTTGGGCCCTTTTGACCATTTGAGTGTTAAGAAAACACACTTTGGAGGTCTGGGAAACCACCCGTGGTCAGTTCAAGTGCCCTCAGCTCTCATTACAGGGAATAAAGGATGATCGGAACCACACTGTGCAGCTGGCTAGTAATTTTTTTTTTTTCCATTGACTTTGAATATTTTAGATACTGCATTACTGGCAGAGAGAATGAAATGTCCAGGTTCTACAGATGGCTGCATTTCATGGGTCGAAAAAAAAAAAAAAATAATCCTGTCTCTTACCTTTAGGATCCTTGGAGTCCACGATTTTAGCAAAAAGTATTTTACATTTGATTGTAGTATTTTCATTTTTGTTGTCCTTTGTTGTCTTCCTGCATTTATGTTGCTGTTGTAGTGAGTATATGATCTCTCCCTCCTCCCACGCAAACTCCGATACCATTCTGATAAAGTTTGAACCTTTAGCCCCATGTAGTACAGACCCTTTGAAGTGCCTCCTGATTTCTTGTCTCGTTTTTCTGGCTGCCCCCAGTACAGTGTCTTGTCCGAGACGGGAGCTCTGTGGGCTGTCATTACAGGGTGACTAAAAAAAAAAAGAGTAACATAGAGTAGAAGGGGGCTGACAGTCGAAGTTTGGGTGGGGAAAGGCAGAGCCAGAATATTTGCATATTTTGAAAAATGGAAGAAATCCATGGTTTTGTGTGAACGCTAGCCCCTACACAAAGCTCGCCAGAGTGGCAAGGGCAAGGTCAGGGAAGACAAGATCCCTGGCAGGTTTCAACCTGGCCCATGGTGAGCAAGCCGTGGAGACCACCCTGCCTCACTGGGCAGCTGCTGCTTCTGGGTGGAGGGCACGTTGAGGGTGTATGTCTCCGTTTTGTGCTGCTATCGTCCTGAGCAGCCACACCAGAATGCTCCACATTTGTGACTGTTTATGCAACACAACAGGAAAACCAATCTGGTGGTTTTCTAAATAATTATTTCAGGGTAGATGGCCAGCAGGATAATTCAGACGCCAGTGGAAATGATTATTATCTTCAATGGTCCACTCGAGGCACTCACATTGGTAGAATGAATGTTGCCAAGCTGCAGTTTACTTTTGTGCTGTTTAGACACACTTCATATGGTGCTTTGTTTAAAAGACCTCAAAGTATTTTTATGGAAGTATTTACAGGAAGTTTGGTTCTGAAGGGCTCAGGCAAAAATATCATTACCTCATTGGTAAATGTATTTCTCCACATCTGCTTTTTAAGACAATAGCCTAACTTTGACTTTGGCATAAGGGGAATGGCTCAGGTCTTTCAAAGATACAGTGCCTATTTCAGAAACTTTGCTGTTTTTGGCAATCACACTGCCTTGATTTAGGTGGAACAGAGATCAGGGATTAAAATGGCTCTACCCAGGAGGAAAGGAGACAAGTTTGACAGCAATGAAAGCCAAGACGTTGCTGCATCCAGAAAATTTATGGTTAGGACCAGGGAAGTCTGGAAAGTTAGACAACTCTGTCATTTATTAATTTATCAGCCTGTGCAACATGTTTTACTTTAGAAGACTGATCTATGACCTCTGAAAGGATATGTCTTCAAGCTCAGGTTTTTTTTTTTCTTTTTATAAAATAAGGATATCCTGCGTATAGTTTTCTAAAACAGAAAGGTAAAGGGAAAAGAGAGCTGTGCTTTTGCATCCAGATCTGTGGGGAAAAAAATGTACTTTTCCTCCATATTCACATTTTGTGTACCCAAAAGGTTTGATGATGGAACCCCAACATTACAAATATTTTTCTGCAGAAGGAGTAATAGGTGGCTGGTAAAAAAAATTTATTTTTTAAAACCTTATGTTGCATTTTCCTGAAAACTCTTCCAGTCCCCTGCCCTATCCATGTAACTACACACACACACACACACACACACACACACACGCACACACACATGCACTTGCGCCCACACACTCCCATAGACCCTTCATCCCTAGGTGCCTTTCCTGAGGCTCAGGCATCTGGGCTTGCTGTAGATTTTAGATCTGGGTGACTCACACTCTGTTTTGATGCCTCATTTACATTGTGGTATCATAAATCACTCCATTTTTTAATCATCTGACCAGTGAACACCCCAAAGCATTAAAGTTAAACAATGTTAATGGGGATTTACTTTGGATGCTATTGTTTTAATGTGACAAATGGCCGTGCATCACGCCGCGTAGCACGGTTTATTTATGCAGACATAATTAGGCCTTTGAAATGAAATCTACAGTGAGCCATTTGCCAGAAAATCAAAGCCTACTTGATATGGTCCGTCCTGCGATCTTCCTTCTCCCGTGCGCTTCAAGGGTCTCAAGCACAATAGAAACTAGATGAATACTCTTGGTTGGGAGAAAGTGTACTTTGGCTCAGGAGAGAAATCACCTAGTCTTCCCACAGCGGAACACTTCCTCCTCGCTATCTTTGGCTTTTTTTGGTAACTTCCAGTGGGAGAGACTCGAAAGTTAGAGGGGAAAAAAATGTTTTTGGTGTCAGATGTCTAAAAAAAGAGGCATTTTCCAAGAGTGGTCTCATGGAGGAGAAGGGGAGTGTCGGGCTCTGGAGAATGCGGAGCTGCCCACGCAGGTTCTAGAAAGAAACTGCAGGAAGCATGTTCTCAGAGATCTTGAACAGCATGCGTGTGCTCATTTTCAGGTCTCTGTCAAGGTTCCCAGGGGTCCTCGTCGGTCCCATGACTGTACCTTTATTCTGCCGTGCTTCTGTGTGGGTGAGGAGGAATATGAGAAGTGGGAACACATTCAGTGCTGGGTAGATGTTCCTTTATGTTCCTAGTTACTTACACTTTACTAGCCAGCAAGTAGGGGCCAAGTGGGCACAGCGGACACGTCCTGGGAGTGGGGAACCAGCTTGTGGGGTCTCCTCACCAGTTCATGTCAGTGTCTCCCTCCTGTTTGCATGTAACTCGGGCTCATCATCTTCGGTCTGCGAGGCCGTTGGTAGAAAGAGGGACCATGATTTCATGCGTTACATCACATTGGTGGTAATTACCTAATCTCTTGCTTGGCACTGAATGTCAAGGAGGTGAGTGACAGCTCCAAAGTCTGTAAGCAGGGAGTTGCTGACCCTAATTGATTGTGATTTTTTGGGGGAGTGTTCGAATGTAGTATCTCTCTAGTAGCGGAGAGCTGAGAACCATCATTCTTTGAGATGAACATTTTTTCCTAGGCTTGACTTATTAGTGATGGAAATGGCCTCAGGTCAGCCTTCACCATTTAGCAGTGAATTTCACCAAAAAACTAGACTCCCCAAATGTCAGCCACCGCCAGGGTCTCAGATTCCACTTTAATCAAATTTTGGCTGCTTGGGCAGGATGAATTCCTCGGACAACAGATGATGTATGTTCTCACATGTTGGTAGAGTGTAAGAAATAAGATTAATGTTAGGAGAATGTTCCTAGCCAATAATAAGAATTTCCAGAGGTTCCTTGGGTTCCAGGAAAGAAATTTTCCTGCCATTCCCCTGACGCTAGCTTTCAGAGGCTCATCACAATTATAATTGCTGATAAACCTGTTATGCTTTATTATGTGGGACCAAGTGTCATAAGGAAAGTTGATGAAGGTTTATCGTTTTTGTTGTCTTGGGACAGATGACTTAGTGGTCACTTTAGGTGAAAAGCTGGACCCCTCAAATTTAGGGAAGGACCCCAACCCACTCTCAACAGTACTGTCTCTTACTCGTATTTACTGAAACCCCTCAGAAAATCAGACGGTTGAGGTGGAAGAGAAGAAATCAGAAGGTTGGGCAAAGTTCCCATTTCCAAGTCTTGAAACTGTAAATTTGAGGGGAAGAGATCTGTGTCTCTCTTATTCTCATAAAAAGATGGTGTGTGAGGCCTCACTTAGAGAAGAAAACAGAGAAGTGACTTTTTTAAATTGAAAAAGCTGAAACATTAGTTATGAGACTTGACCCTTTTTAAGATGTGTTAACTTCTAAGTCTATGCCTGGAAAAACAAATCTACGAATGAAAACAAAGGCCAGGATTTTGATCCTAAAACAGAACTTGTAGAGAAGTGATTTTCTAAGGGATTTCTCAGATAATATGTGAGGATGAAGCCATTTAGCATCACGTGGAACCCAGGACTTGGTGTGTGGATTAGTTGTAGCAAAACAGCGTCTTCATTGGCAGATGGATTACCTCCCAGGGTATTCCCTAAACCTCCTGAACCAAGGTTCTAGATGACATCGTGCATTATAAACAAGCAGGACAGTGTTTGAGGACATTAAAAAAGATTGTCCTGGGTCTTCCATGCATCTTTTTTCCTTCCCATGCTCCACAAAGAGTGAGCCTTCCTGTGAAGGGAGCTCCATGGGCTGGTACAATGAATAAGGCCTCAGCAGTCATGGAGCTTGGCTCAAACCCTGGCTGTACATCATGGGACTTGGGACAAGTCACTGTTAACTTAGTTTCATTTTTTTTTTTCATTTGTAAAACGAGCAACGCCAATCTTGCCGAACTCTGATGAGGATTTAAAATTGTATGAATTTCACAGCATGTTGTTTGTCACATAGTGGGTTCTCTGTAAATGTTTCCTTTTCTTTATTGCTTAAAAAAAAAAATCTAGAGTATGAAGTTCTGCTCCACATAGGATCTAAGCCAGAGAGAATCAGAAAATCCAGTGTTTCCAACAAACCAGTTCCTATTTATAAAGCAGCACTTAAATATTCGAACTACCCACCTGGCATCATGTGTCTTCCTTCCCTCCCCCCTTCCCTCCCCCCATCCTTCCCCCCTCCCTCCCCCCTCCCTTTCTTCCCCCCTTCCCTCCTCCCTCCCTCCCTCCCTTCCTCCCTCCCTTCCTCCCTTCCTCCCTTTCTCCCTTCCTTCCTTCCCTCTCTTCCTCCCTCCTCTCTTTAATTACTCTCCCTTTCTTCTTGTTCCCTTCTTTCCTTTCTCCTTCCTTCCCTCCATCCCTCCTCCCCCCTCCTCTTCTCTTCTCTCTTCAGTTGTTTCTCAATACCAGTTAGCCCTGGCACATGTTTTAAAGTATCAGGAAATCCTCAAGCCTGGGGAATAACTAATTTCCTCATACACGGCTTGGTGCTTGTATGTTTTTGGATCAGAATCAGACACACAGGATCTCTTTTTGTAATGGCTTCATTAAAAAAAATCTCTCATTTGTTTTGGGATATGTCTTAAGAGGTAAAGTCCGCGTGTTCCGTTTACATGGTTATAGTATTAAGAGATTAAAAATTACACTTGAGCCAAATGACAGTCAATAAGCAGTTATTAATTCTCTCAAGAAATGGTCTGAGAGGTTGATACAGCTGTAGTTCCCTCTGTATTTATTCTTGCTAGCATGCAGTATTTCCTGCTACTCTAGTAGTTCTTTATGTTAAAAATGATCTGTAGTAATGTTAACGCTGTTCGCCGTGTGCTGGGCATTGTTCTGTGAGCTTTGCACACCTTCCCCATCTTATAATCCTTGAATCCTCCCTTTGAGGGCGGTTTGATTATTCCCATTTCCTACGTCCAAAACTGAGTCCTTGAGAGGCCGTACCTGTCAGGACGCGATGATGCATTTTAATGATAGATTGGAATATCTGTCTTTCTCAGGAGACCAGAGCCAAGCAAACTTGAGGTCAGAGGTCATATCCGACTCAAATGCATATCCTCTCGTTGTGATAAATACTTGCTGAATGAACAGTGATGATGACAGTGATTTCCAGACATCACATGTTTATTATGTGCCTGGGACCATGGCGGGTGTTTTGCCTTTAGAATGATGGAGGTTTGGGGCTCAGCTTTGTTCCCTGGGAGGAGTGTGTCCTGGAGTGACTTGGTCAGGCTTCCTGTGTCTCAGGTCCGTCAAAAGCAAAAATGGGCATCATAATAGTATCTTTCCTGTAGGGCAGTGTGGGGATTAGGGGAGCCAACACATAAAGTACTTTGAACAGGGCCTGGCACGGAGCACGCAGGCTACGAATCCGACCTGTCGTGGTTCTTTCCTTCACGAGCATGTCTCCTTCCAGAGTTTTTCCCTTCTGGAAGAACACTTTTAAGAAGTGTATGTAATATGTAAGGCGGACAGTGAGGTGATTCGATTTGCTCAGACAGAGTGAAATGATGCTTACAGATCAGCCAGCACCTGATCACCTCACGCTCTGTGACATTGTTTGTACCTACAATAAGCTGGCTCGGGGTCTGTCCTCTCAGCGGGCTTCCACTGCTCAGCACAGGATCATAAGTAGGTATACTCACCATGCCTGTTCATTGCCTTTCTTGATAGCCTCATTACAAATGTTGATACAGAGAGATCTCAGCTTCCTTTGTCTTATTCCTCCAGCTGAATTCCTACCTTGTGGCCTTTTTGTCATAAGAATCCCATTCCTTAACACATGGGGTGCAGAAGTGTGGAGAAACACCTCAGGCCTTTCAAAATCAGAATTCTTAGGGGCGCCTGGGTAGCTCAGCGGGTTAAAGCCTCTGCCTTCGGCTCAGGTCATGATCTCAGGGTTCTGAGATGGAGCCCCGCATCAGGCTCTCTGCTTAGCAGAGAGCCTGCTTCCCCCTCTCTCTCTGCCTGCCTCTCTGCCTACTTGTGATCTCTCTCTCTATATCAAATAAATAGATATTTAAAGAAAAAAAATCAGAGTTCTTGCTGGCTCAGCCTTTGCCCAAGCAGGATAAACACAGTCCCCTGTCCAAGTAACAACGAGTTGTGTGGCTTTTCTTGTTTGTTTCCCCTGTCCTAATTTATCAAAGAGAAGTTTCCAGATCCTGGGTGCTCTCTAAGGACTTTCTAATGGGTTTCCTTGTTGAGTTTTTCACAAGAGCAGGTATATCCTCGCCGTATCTTTGGTGGAGCACTCTCCAAGTGTGTTGACATTTCGGGAAGCTTTGAGTGTTTCTAAATGCATCAGCATTTGGGGCTGAGTGCTTGGCCCAGACTCCAAGAAATGCATCTACTCGTGATGGGTCCCAAATTTGATCTTCAACACGATGAAGTTGTGGGTGTGGGTCCGTGTGTGCATATACAGGACGATAGATCTTACAGAATCCGCTCCCCACACTGGTCCTTTTTTTTTTTTTATATACATCATTATTGTAGAAGTTTAATTATTAAAAATATTCTCTCCCAGATATATTAGCTTTTTGTTAATGCTTTTCTGTTTTTCCCAGGATGTGAGTTTTATACCTTTACGTTTGTTGAAGTTTGACAGAATCTTACGTGTTGTCTTGAACCAGTATTATGTAGAAGACTGCTTTCTGGCAAATGGCATTTTGTCCGTTCAGTTCTTGTAGCCTGTGAAGTGTAACATAGTCCTGTAATTACCTCCCCACTAAGGGGCCTCGTCAGGAGAAGGGCACACTGATACCGAGAACACAATTTATGTTCTGGAAAAAAGAAAGTCAGCAACACCGAGTATGGGAAGGCTCTCGATGTGCAAGTAAAAAGGAAATAGGACATGGTCGCAGAAATCGTGTAAATAATGGCCTTTGTCACAATCCCTTTCTCCCTCTAAAAGAAAGGATTCTTATTATCATGAGTTGTGTGTTTTTACCAAACTGAAGAGAGGGTAGTAGGAATCTCGTCAGTTCTCCCAGTAGAAATGTGGGTTTTGCCTGTAAGTGAGAGAAATAACCTTGTTGTTAGCACTGGTATGGTGCTTTTGAAATGGACTCAGACTGAGAATTTCCATCCTAGGAAAGGGGGAAAAATATTTCCAGTGTCTTCTTGCACTTTCTCTGGGGGAAAGAAAAAAAGAAAAAGAAAAAAAAGCTAAAATCCAAACACAACCGAAGTCTTCTTTTTCATTAAAAGTCAGAATTAGCATTGCAAATACAATCCAGAACCTCAGAGCTGTCACTTAGGGTGAACCTTTTGATAAATTGGATCTTGATATTTACAAAATCTATTAAAATACAACCAATAGTGTGTTTGTTTATATGTTGACAAGATGATATACACCCTGAAGGTCAAGGGTGATGTGAACTGATATGGTGTTCTTGTCAAAGTAGCTAAAAAAGGGGGGGGGCTATTTAAAGAGTTTTGATGGAATAATGGCTTCACCCCGAATGTGACAGCAAATGCAAGGATCCTCAGGAAAAAGTTCTATTGATTTGAAACAAAATCTGTGATGTGTATCAATCAAAAAAAAAAAAAAAGAGAAAGTTTCTCTTCCTTCTGTAGCATGTTGAGAAATTGGCAGCTCAAATGGAAAAACAAATAGTGAAATTAAACAGAAAAGCATTGATTTAACTTCTTGGGTGGTTTATCAAAATGCCACAATGAACTTTTCATTCTGTCTTGTCATTTATTAATTACCATCTTTTAATCAAACCAGTGAAGGATCGCTTTACACATTTTTGGACTACTTCTATATAAATAGTTCCCAAACTGAAAGTCACTTTGTCTTCCTCTTCTTCTTCTTTTTTTTTTTTACACTAAATATCTTGCTCTAATTCTCAGCCAAGTTGTAGTTCTTTTTCCCTTGTAAAAAACTCAAAGCGCATCTGAGAAATAAACTCGAAGTTTACATAATATTTTTCTTAGCATGATTTTACCACTGCATTTGTGTTCCTTGGTTCTCTTTTCCTTAACAGTTGTAACGGCCTGAATTATTGGAGACGTTAGTTCTAAAATGTCACACCAGACGGAACGTAGATGCATTCAAAGTCGGTTAAGTTTTTCAGCAGAGATCTTTAGTTTAGTATTTCAAATGGTAAGAAATGGAGTGAAAATTGTTCATGTTAACTTCAAGGGAATAGATTAAGCTTTCATGAGGGGGGTTTGTTAACAGGCTTTTAACAAAATATGAATTGGTAAAAAGAGGTAGATTGAGATGTTAGATCCCGTCCTTTCTATTTAGAAAGCATTTTTAATTTTTTTGTATTTGGGTTAAATAGAAAGCTATTTAATGGGCACATTTGAATTTGTTTTTGAAAGGAGCTGAACTTCTCCATGTGTCTGCCATAAAATGGATTAATTCAATGAAATGAAGCCGGAGTAACTATAAACAGACGTAAAAATTATTAACCTCGTATCTCCACCATTTTCGCTATAAGATTTCTGCTAAACAGTATGTGGTTTTGCCTCCAAGAATTAATTCTTTGAGTACTTTTCAATAAGCCGGTTTATCTCAAGTTACGGCTCTCAGCATGCAGAGACATGTAATAAGATGTTACATAAGGTGTCAGTGTTTTAAGGAGCTAATCATTCTGCGATGCTCTGGGCAATAAGGACAAACAGATCTCAGCAAAATAAATTCCAAAAAAAAAAAGTAAAACTAGGCTTTAAGAAATACTGATCTGAAAAAAAAAAAAGAAATACTGATCTGTGTTCTCCTAAAGTTAATTAAAAACTTTTGCCGAAAACAAATCTCTCTGGTTGTCTTGATTTAAAAGATGGTCAACCCAGAATTTGCGATTGTTAGATAGTTTATACAGGCTCCATGCCACAGTGAGGTCAACTTCATGCACTTATTTTCAAAGTCACAAAGTCCTACACAAGTGTTATTATCATTTGAACATGAGCGAAGCTACCTTTGTGCTCATTCAAAGCACGTTACTCTTTCTATCAGATCAAGTTTTAGAAATCAGCGACTGAGATGAAAGTGTCAGTGGAAGAATCTTTAAGACCGGGTAGGATTGTGAAAGTCACATGCTGGAAAAGATAAGGTCGCTCCTCAGAAGAAAAACCAAATAGACATCACGGGTGGCAAGAGTGAATGTGGAAGTCCTAACTCCCCCCACCCCCACTTCCCAGGGGCTCCATTGGCATTAAGGACCTGTGGATTTAATAAAAATTTATGCTGTGTCCATCAGTGGGATGTCCATAGGTGGGGTGTTGGTAATGCGACATTACCCCCAAACTACCCTCAATTCCCTAGCCCAGAGACCCAGGAACTGTATCTTAGCCACTAAACTATTACTAAAGCCGATTAATCACCCCTGACTGCTTCGAAATAAAACAAATGATTTAAGAATTAAAGTTTCTGTATCCCATTATCAAACTCATTAAGTCATCTCAGACTGCCACATTTTGGATGAATTTCTAAATTCCTAAGAATATATTCATGTACATTCATCACCCCCTAAACACACACACACACCCACCCACCCATGTTCCACACATACTAAAATAACCAAACCAGTCCATTTGGACCCCACAGTTCAGCAACTATTTTAGGGTTTCATTAGTTTGTTTTGTTAACCGTCCCATTGCTTTGGGATAGTTTAAAAAAATGTTTTTAATATGTTTTCACTCTAAGTAAAGGAAATGAAAGCATTACAATTACGTTTGCCCAGGGTCTCAGTTCTGACCCAAAAAAGAGGAAAGCTTCTTGTTAGGCCAGGGCTGACTGTTGTGCTGGGTGTGCATGGGTTTGCTGAGGGCTCTGCGATGCGGAAGTGATCAGGTTTTTTCGTGAGTGTTTCAAGGACCATGTAAAGGAAAAGGCCATCTTTTCGGAAAGCCCCCTCCCGCTCGGAAGGTAGGCCTGTGTCTCCTTTTGGAAATCATTCCACTTGTACATTTCAAGACTATGATCCTATGGCTCGGGCTTTGAATGTGTTCCTTGGCCTGTTGCATGGTGTAACGTGAACCACACCACTCCTATTTTATTTCTGCTCTGACCATTTTACTGTGTTTATGGGGCTCATGTTGGCTGAGAACAGCAGTGAGATATAGAAGGCTGTTCACCCAACACAGTAGACTGTTTTACAAAGTGGATACCCAGGAGGCCCAAGTGTTTCTGATTGTTCTTATGTGCTTTTCTTTTGTAGGAAGAATGAAAACTGTGAAAAGAAAAAAATAACCTAATGAGAAACTACTTAAGTAGCCAGTACAGCTAAAAGATTACAAATAGATTTTGGTACCTTTGACTCTTATTTGGGAACATTTTGGCCACAGATTTTTAAAACATAATCTTCTTTTTGGGGGGTAAGAGGCTGGGGGGTGTAACTCCCCTGGATTGTTTTGGTTTTACTTTTGATTGTTTGTGGTGCTGTTGAAAGGTTGAATATGGCTGATGTTACGTATGCAAATTTATGCAAAGGAAGATGCCTCCTGCTGGTATTTTTCTTTCTAGTTTCCTTCTCATTTTCTAGCTGTTGTTTACCTCCCATATTATTCTCTCTCTGTGCCTCCCACTGCTCTGCGCACATCCTCAGAGTTCTGTCAGCAAAGTGGGCATGGGAAGGAACCTCAGCAGCTGAGAGGTGCCCCAAATTCATACTGCGGGGTGAGGACCAAAGCCCACACTCCACAGCCAGGCCCCCCCCAGGACCCCGATTCCAAGCTACATTGCCTCCAGACAATCCCATTGTCTTGTGCAAGTTGCTTCTCTTCATGCCTCAGTTTCCTATCTGTGCCACGGGTTAAGAGACTGTTGTGAAGATTCAGCGAGCTGATGAATGATTTGTCTTTGCAGACACCCCTGGCACAGGGCACCGGCCAGAGGCGTGCTTGCTGTCTCTTGCCAGTGTGCTCATCTCCAAACCCCTTGCACATTTGTGCACGCAGTAGAATCAGCACAAAAGAGCACTGAATCGGGAGTCCGTAAACCCCGGGGGTTGGATCTGGCTCTGCTTGGATTTACTGTGCCAGGTGACTGTCCCTAGAGGTTCTGGGAGCATCACGTTTTCGAATTTGCGAGGAGACTTCTCGGGTTACCCTGACATTCGACTCAGGAATGCGCAGAGCAGAAGGTCAGGGGGGCTTGGGATGACTCACTCTGGTGTCACACACACCTAGGGCAAGGCTGGCCATGGACACCACGGCTGTGTTCTCGTTTCGTAAGCCAGCCTCTCCCAAAGTCGAGCATGTTGTAGTCACAGTAATGATAGGTCGCCTGCACTAAGTGGTTTTAATACATCCAGTGCCTCAGGCCCACGATTTTATAAATATTCCTGCTTTTGATGATGCCCGTGTGAACAGATCGATTTACCGTCGTCTAAAGAAGGTGAAGTAGGCAGTGGTCCAGGTTCTGTAAAGATAAAGCCAAACTCCTTAATGCCGATGCTGAACTTGGGAAAAGCGTGCCTGCTCCCAGGGTAGGCAGCCCTGTCCCTTTCACTTACTGTTAGAGGCCAGAACTCTGGGACAGAGGATTTTCTGTGATGTAACACTTTTGGTTCCAGTCATGCTTCTACGTCCAGAGATAAAAACCTTTGAGGCTCTGTGAGGAGTTCTTCCTATTCTCCTAACTTTTGCTTTTGTTTTCCTCTAAAGAAGAGCCTCGGCACGGCGAACCGTGCGGCCCCGTATCCTGGAATCCTAAGTGCTAAGGAAAGCAGTAGCTTTTGGCAGTTGCCCGAAGCCGAGGCAAGTGTGAAACACCCTCTGGAAGGAGAGGGCAGATAGAAAACGAAAATGTCAGGCACCATTCTGATAGCGGGTTATCTTATCACGGGCGTGCAAACATGTATCCGTTCACTTTCTGCAAAGCTTGTCCAGCGCCTCTGTGGGCTCCTCGCCTGATCTGCGGGCGCGCACAGGTAGACCACGTTTCACGTGGCAGCTGTATTTTTGAGACGTTGTGAATACGTTGAGTTGTTTTCGTTCAAGTCCTCCTTGAGGGCTCTTGGGAGGGTGGATGTTCTTAGCGAAGCTTCTTGTCAGGCAGTCACCCCTTTATCTCTAGTACATGCGGATTTTGATATATCGCATTTTCTGCAAGCAAAGCAGGCATCATTAGAATGTTGGAAGTTTGGGGCATATTAGATAACAAGTGTCTGGTTTTGTTCCACTTGTTTAGGCTGTTTGTTGTTTCTTTTCGGAGGCCCGGAGGGAAGGCACTGGGAATGTCAGCGGGTCCCTGGCCCAGGAGAGGCGTGGCTCTTCCAGACTCTTCTTAAGTGTTGTGCTCCCCCCGGCCCCCACCTCCACCTTCCAAGGGCACTTCAAGGTCATTTTTTTTAATGAACAAAAGTTCTAATGTTAAATATTTCTTTGACAAATAAGAAAAGGAGAAGAGGTTTCCTTTTTCAAGATTTTATTTATTGAAAGAGAGAGAGAGCGAAAGGGAGGGGGCAGAGGCAGAGGGAGAAGCAGACTCCCCGCTAAGCAGGGAGCCCAATGTGGGACTCGATCCCAGGACCCTGGGATCATGACCTGAGCTGAAAGCAGGTGCTTAACGGACTGACCCACCCAGGCACCCAGAGAAGAGCCTGGCTGAAATGAGCTTTAAAGGATGCCATAGAATGGCTTGGTGGATGGTGAGCACTGTTCCTTTTTAAGGGGTCTGTGTGCTGCACTCACGTGGACAGTGCAGAAGGAGCAGAGCTCTTCTTAGAGTGAAGATTTGTTCTTGCTATTGTGTTACTAAGTTAGCATCCGTTCTGCATGTGCGCGGCTTGGTGTGCTGAGCTTGGGAGAGAGGAGGATGTGGACAGTGGGGCCATAGGATATAGGTGGGACCCTTTGCTGTCCTTGAAAAGTTCTTTAGAGAATTTTTTTCCTCCCTGGCATAGCTGATGCTGTCCTTGGCTCACAGGCTTCACTCGGTGCTGACAGTCTGTGCCGGACCCTGGTGACTTATTCCTATGGAAATCCACCACATCAGGGCCCCTGGGGGGCTCAGTCATTAAGTGTCTGCCTTCGTCTCAGGTCATGATCTCAGGGTCCTGAGATCGAGTCCCACTTCTTTCTCCCTATGCCTCCTGCTGTGCTTTCTCTCTTTTTCTCTCTTTCTCTCTCAAATGAATGAATAAGATCTTAGGGGAAAGAAAATCCACCACATCTAGTGTTTGATTCCATTGACTGATCCGAGCAGTGCTTACAAGGTGCAGATTTGGTTGAACTAAATAGAGGAGTGTGCAAGATGGGCTGGGTGACCGAGGAGGGGGAAGGACCCGTGGCCACAAAGATGCAGCAGGAATGGCCTCCATTTGACATCACTGCCTTTATAATTTGTTTGTGAAAAGATGCTGACATACCTGGAGCCCTTCTTGCAAACTGCGGTCAGCTCTGCATTTGCTTTTTTTTTTTTTATTTAAGAGAGGAACTGTGGCATTGGTCGTCAGTTTTTCTTAAACCATTAAAGAATATTCTAAGTGCTTTTGCAAGCTCCTAAGACTTTCTAAGTGACATCATAATGTCCGACCATATTTATATCATAATTACTGTGATTGATGAAAAAAAGGGGGACTGAGTCTTGAGACACTCTAATATCTTTAATCTGAAATTATCTATGCTGGCCAAATTGGCTTGCCTGTATTTTCCTTCCCAAAACATTTGGTCTCAATTGTAGTTTTCTTTCATTTTTTTTTTTTTTTTAAAAAAAGGTCAGAAAAAGTTCAAAATGACATGATGGAATATATATTTGTTTGGAAAAATGATCTGGTTATTGCCATGGCAGCTATATTAAATTTTTAGGGTTATGTGATATAGTTTTTATATTAATACCATCTTTGAAATTTATTTACATGATGTCACAGCTCTGATGGTTACATTATATCCTTGAAAGCAAAAATGTACAAACTAGCCAAGATTTATGCAGCTTCTTAGTAGGAGACAATTATTCTGTTTTAAGGGGGGGAAAAGGTATTCATTGGGTTTTAATTATTACCATTTAGAAGATGACATGTATTTAATTTATAGCAAAAGAAATGCAAAGATGGTTTCTAGAAAAAAAATTGCTTACCTAATAAAAAATGTCTTAGGAAAGCTCTATGATTTTGCTTTGTAATGAAAGCAGGGGTCTGAGAAATGGGTTTCATGAAGGACAACATCCTTGTGTTCATTCTTTGCTCTTGTGAGTGGAATTGTTATATGTGTTTACTCCTGCTGGAACTTTGGTTTGTAGAGAGCTTACTGATTAAGAGAAGCTAAATTGTTAATTCTTAAATAGATTCTAGTTATAGGCATTATTGTTTCTAAAGTTGTTTACGGGCCTCTTCTTTCAACAGATAGGTCTTCCCTTTTAAGTTGAATTTCAGATTCTGAGTTTAAAATACTTAAAAAAATGGAATCTTTCAATTTTTAGGGTGAATTCTTTTTTTTTTTTTTAAAGGTTTTATTTATTTATTTGACAGAGAGATCACAAGTAGGCAGAGAGGCAGGCAGATAGTGAGGGGGAAGCAGGCTTCCTGTTGAGCAGAGAGCCCGATGCGATGCGAGGCTCCAACCCAGGACCCTGAGATCATGACCTGAGCCGAAGGCAGAGGCTTAATCCACTGAGCCACTCAGGCACCCCTTTGGGGTGAATTCTGACAGTCATTACAAGGGCGATGACAGAAAACTATTACTGAAATAGAGAAAAGTATACTTTTTCAGAGGCTTCTCAGTATTCTAGTTCCTTGGTTTTATAACCCAGTTTTGAGTGATTATACCCCAAGAGCAGGATTTTCTGTAAAATAAATATATTCAATCCTGATTGTCTTGAGGATATCGAAGTATTGTTATTTTCCCCCTTTAAGCTATTATTTTAACTTAAAAGGAAATACAGTATGATCTCCCGAGCTAAAATGAGATGATTTGGAAATTCAGTTTCAAGTTGGAATGTGCCTTCGTTAATTTTGTAAACATTATTGAATGCCTTGGCATTTATGTTTTTAATTAACAACTATTTTTAAATTAAACAGTTGTAGAAGTTTTTCAAAATTTGTTGTGATCTGGCACTTTTAATATTTAAGGTTATGGGTTCACTGAGCTACAGAGAAAAAAATCGTTTTTATTTTTCTAGGAATTTTCTTTGTAGCTGCCTTATTTTCCTTAAATTTTGCACACCCTATGGGGTGGTTATTCTCTTTTTACACCTGAGAAAACAGAGATTAAGTAATGTGTCCGAAGTCACACAGCTGAGGTTCCTGATGCCTGCTTTGCCTAATTCCACTTAACATACAACACCTGAGAGTTGAAAATTCTGTCCTTTTCTTCTATACTTAGTTTTTCAGAACTTTTGAAGTGGGTGGACATTGTTTTGGAAAGGAAAACCCAAACCCACCAGTCAAAAGCCATGAAAATGGTGCGGTTTATTGATCACTTACTACGTTTCAGACACTTATATGGATTTTCTCATTTCATCGTCACGGAAGCCCTTGGAAGTTGCCCAGACATCTTCCCCATCTCACAGATGAGATAAATGTTTTGCTCAGGATAACATAGGTCATAATTGCTGAATCCAAGATTCATACCCAGACTGGCTGCTTCCACTCTTACTGTGTCTCCTTTTCCCTAAAATCTAAGCGTATCCATTACATGTTTGCATAAATGAATTCACTTTCAATTACTTGGAACTTAAAAGACTATACCTGTTACAAAGCTTATTCTTAACTTGCTTATATTTTACCACTTGGAAAGTACAAATAGTAACTAAATTTCTACAGGTGCGATAAAAAGGCTTGTCACTTATGGTTATGTTAATCTGCTCCCTCCCCCTATTGGGCATCAAAATATTTTTGTGTTTGCTTAAAATGATTGTGTTATGGCTTTTATCCTTCTGGATGCCAGCTGTCAAGTATTTCTATTTAAGTTACGGTTTTGCATAGTTACTTCACAGAATCATGGAAGGTGGGCTTGGAGCATCCCTAAGATCATCTAATTTACTGTCCATGCCTCTTACTGGAGAACATGGAGAGTCAGCTTAAGTGGTTTACCTACATCACAAAATTAGTACTGCCCAGGTTGGAATTACAGCCCAGGATTCCTAATCTGTAGGTCATCTACTAATGAACCTACTAGGAAATAAAAAAGCACGAGCCAAAGGAAGATCAACAATGCTTTCATTTATAAAAATTTTTCAGTTTACGAAGCAAGTGGTTCTACTGGGTGGTTCATTCAATGTGGGTACATACATACTTTCTTTTTAGTAGGAAAAAATGGCAGCATCAAAGGGTTTGATCCAAGCTGGAAGGGAATGCTTTGGAGTATTAATAACCATTAACTCACTAACTCCAGCAACAGGCAGTGCTTAAGGTTCAGAAGGCTGAAACACTGAGCTGCCTGATGTAATCTTGTCCACTCACATGATCTCTGTCCTAAAAATATCTATCTTAGCAACTAAACCAACCTAAGGACTCCATTCCAGTTTGCTTTCTAGTGCTCCTAAAAATGTGGTCCCAGACTTAAGCACAGCCAATACACTGAAACACATCTGCTGTCAAATATAAAATGAAAGTGCCATAAAAGGAACACAGGAAGCCCAGCGTCTGTAGATCTGGAAAGAAAGAAATGAGAGTTAGATACGAGACTTTGGAGACCGAGAAGTCTGTCAGACTCTGAAGAGAACCTCCCCAAAAGTACCTAACACAGGCTAAGAATTGTAGCTCATTTACTGGTGCTGTCCACTCTCGTTTCTCCATTCAATACTGTGCTAGCTGAATGTGTGGGATTTGGCAGTAGTTGTGTGTGTGTGTGTGTGTGTGTGTGTGTCGGAGGGTGGGTATGTGTCTGGTGTGTATAGTGTGTCTGTGTTTGGTGCGTCTGTTTGTATAGTGTGTGTGGTTGGATAGTATGTGTGGTGTGTCTGTATGTGTGGTT
>CM053607.1:116137930-116149833 GCA_028646535.1 Procyon lotor | reverse complement strand
GGACATTATTGCTGTGACGGAGGAGCGGGGAAAGATAGGATTGCAGCAGAGCCCGGGGATGGCACCCGGCCAGTGCCCTGAAAAATGGCAAACATGTCATGGCTAACAGCTGGATGCAGAAATATTTCTCTTTAATTTGGACGGATAAAATTTTTTTCACAGCGGGGCACTCTCAAAAGAGTACGACATCAAAGAGGGTGGGTCTCACCAGTGAGACATCAGCTGGCTCCAGGATGGAGCAAAATGAATGAACTGTCAGGACTTTTCCAGCGTTTCTGCTTCTGCCAAGTGAAAAGTTAAAGGTTCAATGGCTTGTTCAGATCACAGACAAAGTCCTGATAATAGAAGCCTGATTCCTGTCCCCCCCCAACCCCCACCCCAAAGTCTTCCTCTGATCAACAGACAGAGAATGTCTGAAGAAGATTCCAGATTGATGGATGGCAGGCTTCCTATCGACGGCCGCCGCCATCCTCGGAGATAAGTAGGACGCACCACATGTTCTACCGGCTCCCAGGAGTTCTTAGGGGCTGGGGGCTCTGGGCGGGAATCCTCCCGGCCCCCCATTGTCCTCCGCTAGCCTGACACTTAGCAGCCGCTGAGCCCCGGTGGGACAAAAATATCCGTTTCTGTTTCTTCACATGGCCGGCGCCCTGAGGCGGGCTTCCCAGACCCCACCTCGGGTGGTTTACAGTTTATTGACACTTTTCAACTGTTTTTCTGATTACCATATTTCAGTCTTGACTTATATGTTAGTATTATCTGCAAGCTCAACATAAACCTCTAATGATTTTCTAATATTTCTGGAACTTGATGAATGTGAATTGACAGAGTACAGTATATAGCTTTATATCAGCATTACTGAAAATACAACGACGGACCATATAACCATTACTCATTTATTTTATGGGGCATTTATGGCTTGACCTTTGAAGCCTCATCTTGGAAATCTCGGCATTCCAGACATGCGAAAATATGCCAACCCAAAGGGAGAGGAAAGAGTTTTCCTGTTAGAAATAACAACAAAGTCAGTTGATTCTGGTGGAGGGAGGAAGGAGGAATTATTGAAATGAGACAGCCTGTGGTTCTCCATCTGAGATAAAAGTTGGAAGACTGAACACAAGTAAATACGGGCACACTCAGCTGATGGGGACTTTAATGAAGACGCTTCCCTTGTAAAATATGCTTTTCCTCCACCAGACTCCCTATCTCCCCAGGTTCTTCACGTTCCTGGTCATCATTGCCAGGGGAAGGAGAGTGATTTTTTTTCCCCGAGTTGGGGGTTGTACCTTTCTTCGCTGCATGCTTGCTTTGGGTCCATGTTACCAACAGATGAAGGAATTCTCACTCAATGGGCGTGTGCTCTGAAAATAGGAGTTTGTGTCATGCATGATGTTATTAATCATTAGGAGCATTTTTATGACCCTCGCTTGGAGAATTTCAGATGCTTTTAAAGAAAAAGCTCTGCATGTCTCCCTGATAGGACAAATAGGATTTGATGAAAAAAGCAATAATGTGGTGGCCTGTGATGGGAGGGGGGTGTTGTCCCTGTCAAACTCACATATGACTGCGGGCAAGTCATTTAACCCTTGTCAGCCCAAGGTTTTTATCTGTACAGCAGAGTAACATGCTAGCTTACCTTACAGGCTCCAGTGAGCTTGTGCAAGTATGTTGTAAACTGGCCTCATTTTGCTTGCTCACGAGAGAGGACGTTGGGAGCCCACTGACGTGTGGTTCTTGCTGTCTCCCTTTCTGGACTGGGAGGCGGTGTGCTCCCTGGTTGACAGTGCTCCCAGGCAATGGTCCCAGGACACTCCAGGCTGCCATGCATGGACATCCCCTCCTCTTTGGCCAGTTCATTTGAGTGTTCCAACAGCTTGCCTACCTCGGCCATCCATGTGGAGTGTTCATAGAGGTCCTCGAAATCAGGGTCTCCTCTGGCCATATAAGGCCACTGACTTCAGAGGTCAAGCAATGCTATGTGGTAGTGATGTTTGCTGAGGGGCTTTGGGATTTGAAACCACAGTTTAAAACACATGTAATGACTGCCTGTTTGTTATAAATATGCCCCAGGTATGTTCTTAAAGGTGTGGTGGGTACCTATGTCTTTTGGATGACATTTAAAAAAAAGATTTTATTTATTTATTAATTTGAGAGATAGGGAGAGAGAGAGAGAGAGTGCCTGCTTGCATAGGAGCAGGGGGGAGCAGCAGAGGGAGGGGGAGAAGCAAAGTCCCTGCTCAGCAGGGAGCACGATGCGGGGCTCGATCCCAGGATCCTGAGATCATGCTCTGAGCCAAAGGAAGATGCTTAACTGACTGAGCCACCCAGGCACCCCTGGGATGACATTTTTACAATGCTGCATGAAACTGAAGACTGAATAAGTTTCTGAAAGTGGGAAATGTAGGATCCATGAGGTATTGACTGAAACTGAAAACAGTCCCGCTGTTTTCTATGTGGTGGTCACATCCATGCGGTGTTTTAAAATATTTTGTTTTCTCCTGTAATAGGCTCATCTTGGGGGTTAAAAACACCAACTGGAATGATCGTTTTACTCTCACATCTCATTCGTGAGATCTCACGTCTCACATCTCACTTCAAATCCTTTTCTTCTCTCTCTCTCTCTTTTTCTTTCAACACAAGTTGATTTCCTGGTCTGTATGAAGGCTTGTGTAAGGTGCCTGTGAGTAAACTTACAAAGTGGTTACAGTGTTGTCCTGCCCTCAGTGAGCTTGCGGTCTGGTGACCTCAGAAGTAAGGAGTTTGCATAGAGGACCCCCAGAACCTGGTGGCGAGCATCCCCCAGCAGGTTGGTCGGTTATGTTTGGGCTGATGTTCCCCATCTAATTATAGTGACGGCCTCAGGGTAACTAATGTTCTTTGGGCTTTTACTGTGTGCCCAGATCTGATTTCA
This sequence comes from Procyon lotor, assembly GCA_028646535.1. Lineage (NCBI taxonomy): Eukaryota > Metazoa > Chordata > Mammalia > Carnivora > Procyonidae > Procyon > Procyon lotor. Next base: position 116,146,922 of record CM053607.1, on the reverse strand, counting down.
GAATTTTGCATACAAAAGCCCATTTGATCTTTCTATTTAAGCATCCCTTTTTCAAGGAAGATCTCAGCTTCTTCCAGAGGTTCGGCGACTGTCCAGAACCTCGTTGGCCACCCCCAAGGTGGATCCCTGCTTTGGAGCTGAGACCCACATGCCCTCTGCGGGCGCTCCTGACTGGAGGGACTTCCACGGCGTGTTTTCGTTGGTGCTACTTACGAAAGTCTTCCGGACAGCCATACTATTTAAAGTCAAAGCTTTTATTTAGCAACAGAGGGTGTTCTGGTTTTTAAGTGTTCCGAGTCAAAATACTCAAGAATTAATCTTCTGTGGCGATGACTGTGTAGCTGTCCATGGGCCACAAAATATTTGCACCCTCTCCCTCCTGACCCCAAGGAGTCCCACAGAGAAGCATAATTCTTTATTCATCTTGGCAAACGGTGTGTTTTTTCAACTGAGGTTCTCAAATTTCTGATACATTTGATTATCGAGACCCTGCTTTTCTGAATGTTGGGTGCTGTGGAGAAGAGGTAGAGGACATAGGAGAAACCGTCTTGGTATCGTCTTCCCTGCTTCTTGCTTCTCCAGCTGCTGCATAAGGACTGAAAACAGTGCTGGGTTTTCAGGTCTAAACCGGAAAACTCCCAAAGACCACTTTGTGGCCCTTTCCTGTGGCAATTTTTTATTTCGTTTTAATTGTCATGTGAAATTCATCTTTGCATTCCATACAACTGAAAGAAGTAAGATTCAAGGAGGATATCATATTTTCTTTTACAAGCCCAGGGGGAGGGGTGCTGGGGTAGTTCAGTTGATTAAGCCTCTGCCTTTGGCTCAGGTCCTGATCTCAGGGTCCCGGGATCAAGCCCCGAGTTGGGCTCACCACTTAGTGGGGAGTCTGCTTCTCCCTCTCTCCTGTTCATGCTCTTTCTCTCTTAAACACACACTCTCTCTCAAACAAATAAATAAATAAAATCTTTTGTTTTTTTAAAAGAAACAACTTCTGCATTAAAAAAATAAATACATAAGTAAAAAAATAAAAGCCTTGGTAGATAGTGCTTAGAATGGAGTTTTAATTATTGTGAGGATTTATTTCAATTCACTTCAGTGTGTTTTGAGGTCCTCCTGTGTGCCAGGCCCTTTGTTAGACGTTTGGGCCTGCAGTAGGCTCCCTCACGTAAGCCAGCCCATGAAAACCAAAGGCGGCTGGCGTTTCACCACATGACCTAATGCTGCTGTCTGGGGCCTTGTCACAGGGACAGGTCAAGGTGTGGAAATGAAGGAGAGGGGGCCAGCAGTGTTTCCCTACTCACTGCATATCAGCGAATCCTTTTCCTATAAAACCGTTGGATTTTTTTTTTTCTTCTTTCCATGCCGAAATTTAAGGACCCAGGTTCTGGAAGGAACAGATTAGTGTTTAAGCTCTAAGGCAAGTTCCCTTTGTGTGTAGTCATTGGCTCTCTTCAGGGTCCTGGCAGAACTAAGGGAGGTGAGGGAGGCCTCAGCCTATTCCCAGTGGGAAGGCAGAGGGATGGAGGTGGGTAGGGGACCTGGCCATGAGACCCCAGTCTGCCACTGACTTGTAGTCCCTCTTTGCCTCAGTCACCGGCTTTTGGAGCCCCTGTTTCCTTATGGACAAACCAATCTGGTTGGAATGGATGATCTCTGTGGTCCTTCCCAATCTGATTTTCCTGAGCTCTAAAGGTAGCCAAGGGACTCAGCATTCAGGCAGAAGAATGGGTGACTGAAATCTTCCCGGAGGCCTGTGGTTTTTCAAACAGGGTCCCCCAGTTCGCTGCGGGTCCTTAGTGATATCCCCAGCAGCTGTCTCCAAGAGGAGGGGTGAGGTGGCTGGTGGGTGCTTTCTGGGGGACTTCCTTCTTCTCCACTTTTATGTGGAATTTGACAACAACTTTGCATTAAAGGGGATTCTTTGTTTAAGAAGGTCATGGAAAGCCTCTTTTGGTAAAAAATGAAAGAAATGAACTCTACCCTCTGACTCCTTGGAAAACTGCAGCACAGAAAGCTTGGATCACAACCAAATGGTGGCTTCTGGGCAGCCCAGGAAAAGGGAATGTTTGCAGTGTTTCCACATTAGCAGTTCAAATGGTTTTCCTTGAAAGTGCCCCCGGCTATCACAGACTGAGTTTTAGTGGTAGCAATAATTCCTTTATGGCTGACATTACAAACTTAAATGCTTAATGAGGCCGAGCAGGTAAGTAAATTAGGGAAGTAGGGGGACTGGAAGACAACAGGGAGGAGTAGAGACTGTGGAGAACCAGAAAAGCACATGACTGATCTAAAGAGGGTGAGCTGCTTTTCTCTGCTCCACTGGATTATTGCCAGAATGAGGACTCACCTTTTGATTTTTTTTTTTTTTAGAAGAATTATAAATGAGGTAAAATTTCCAGATTTTTAAAACACTGTAGAGGAAAAAGAAAGTTGGTCAGTTGCCGGAGTTCAGCCTCAGAGCCCTCGGTCTGCACATCTAGCTTCGGAGAAAAAGAGAATGCTCAGAGCTTCCAATTACCATCATTCAGAAGATAATTTTCTTGCTATCTGTGGAAATGAGCCCCACTTAGTTGCTGGCTTACATAGTTCCTATGATTATTATCACTAATGTAAATTGGCAGCATTTATAAATGACAAAGCCATGGACCAGCCACTCGGGATTAGCATTTATAACACGACACGGGTCTATTCTTTCCTCCTTCTGTTCACATTTAAAGTAGACTCATGTTCTAGGAAGGTAAGGTCATAGGAGAGAGTGGTGTTCCCTGATATCCTGGATTGTGATAAATGTACAGCTTTCCCATTGTGGTTTTTCAGCTAATGCCATGTACGGTTCGTAATAAGCAAGAATGTGTGATCATTATTTGAACCACATGTGTGGCATCCCTGTAGATATTATTGGATTGAAAACTGCAAAAATCCCCTTAAAAAGGTAAGAATTAGCTTTCTCTGTTATCTCTCCAGTCCCATTGATAAAAGAGAAAAGAGAAAGTGCAGACCAGAAACAGTGGTTTTAAAACAGCAACAACAACATCACCAAAGAAATCAGTGCCTGATAATGTAGTGATGCGTATTACAAATATTTTCCTAGGAGGATGACACAGATAGCGTTTTTAACCTTGGGTCAGATAGCCTGCTTCTCTCTTTTAACGAAACATGCAAAAACCAAACTACAAAGAAATAAATGCCTAGGTTTTCGTTTATTTTTCTCTCTTTGATTTTTTGGAAAAATCATCCAAAAAAGCACAAAGTATAATATGTAAATGTCAGTATACAGGCCAGCAAAAAAGTGAGTTAAGTGTTAAGATTTTGCTGTATTTGCTTCAGATTTTTTTTTAAGAAAAATGAAGCTTTTCAGATAAAGTTTCAAATAAATTCCCTTTATTTTGTTTCCATTCCTTTTTTTTCCCAAGGCCAGTGCTCTGATAAAGTTATCAGGAACCTTTCCAGTGTCTTTTCAGAATTTTACTGTATATATAGTTATTTACATGTATATTGCAATATATACTAGTTTAAAATATGCTATTGTTATTTTTTATATTTTGAAATGCTAACAAATAGTATCGTATGTATCATTCGGCACCCTGTTCTTCTTAATCTGCTGCTCTCTGTTCTTTTTTTAAAAGATTTTATTTATTTATTTGACAGAGAGAGAGATCACAAGTAGGCAGAGAGGCAGGCAGAAGGAGAGGGGGAAGCAGGCTCCCTGCCAAGCAGAGAGCCCAGTGAGGGGCTTGATCCCAGGACCCTGAGATCACGGCCTGAGCCAAAGGCAGCCACTTAACCAACAGAGCCACCCAGGTGCCCTTGCTGCTCCCTGTTCTTGATGTTTATCCCTATCAACCCGATCTGAACCTGATCTGAATGCAAACAGGTCTATGTCATTTTCTTTAAGTGTCTTATATTATCGTACTGGATAATTAAAGCACAATTTATGATGCTTTCTTATGATGATGGAAAGTTCAGTATTTCTCATTATGTACTATTACAAACAATGGTACAGTGAATGCCCTTGGACTTGTCCTCTGGGGCACACATGTGGGAGTTTCAGTGGAAAAGTTTCCTAGAAGTGGTATTGCTGAGTCCTAGGATGTATGCATCGTCAGCTGTATTTTGATGTCGTCGAAGTGTTTTCCAACGTGACTGTGCTTTCTTACACTCTTTATCAGCAAAGCTGGAGCTAGCTTTCTTGACATCTTTACTTCTTTGGGAGAAGGAAAGATTTTCTTTCTTTCTTTTTTTTTTTTTGGAGCTACCTTTCTAAAACCAATATGCCAGATACACTTGCTATAGGTTTAAGAGTTTTTTACTGTAAAACTTTACCTTTGTCCCACTAAGGATCCTGTGTGTTTCTTTACATGAATTTCCCACACTTTCACCAGGTAATTTTTTGGGCTGCTTTGGAAAGAATAGAGCACATATTAAAACTTTGGTTGTGTCATGTTCATTCGGAACAGAGCACAGAGTCTAAAGCAAACCTATGCTTTATTCAAGTTCAAGAATCTTTCTCTTAATATAAATTTCACTCTCTTGCCTTCATTGTCACTACTTGAGTGAATCAAATTTCTGACCTTTTTGACGTTTTCATAGATCCCAAGAGGATTGTCTCAGCACTTTGTGCATGGGTTTTGGTATTTTTCTGCTCATTTTAAATCTGTTGAAAGGAAATGAAACACAGTGAATGTTGGTGTCAGCATTAATTCATCTCCTTGAATTCCTCGAGTGTTTTAAGACCTACTAGGTATCTAATTTAAAATTTCATTTTAGTGTCACACAAATGTAGATGTTAACACGACCTCCAAAAACACCTTCCTGAACTTGAAATTGTTGCTCTGGCCTGAAACTTGCTGAAGCATTTCTTCACTTGTAGTTCCTTCCATCTTGGAGGAAGAAAGTCAGCCCGTATCTGGCAGAATAGATGGATAGAGGCACAGTATCCTTGTATGGTTCAGTTACATGAGGAGTTTTACGGTGGGGAGGAGCTGAGGGAGAGGAAGAGAGAGAATCTTAAGCAGGCTCATGCTCAGCAGGGAGCCTGATGTAACACTCACTCTCACAACCCTGAGACGATGACCTGAGCTGAAATCAAGAGTCAGGCACTTTACTGACTGAGCCACCCAGGCGCCCCCACATACCCCCTTTTTAAATACACTGAACTCTGAAATGGAAACAATGTTGAACTGATGATGGAGAGTAATGATAGGGCTCAAATGAGTCCCTAGAGCTTTTCTGAGGAGATCATCCTTAGTTCCTGTTTAGGCTCACATTTGGGTATCTTGGTTTTCCCACTTTTTTTCTCCTGCTACTGGAGAAATGAACAAGAAATAAGTATCAGTACCTTCTGGCCCATTGTCTCCCTCCCAAGAAACATTGAGGTTAAATGTTAAATCTTAACAGCACAGACCAGAAGGGATCCAGGATTGTCTTGAGCCAAGTAGGCAGACGTACATTTTTGGCTTCTTTAAATAACTTTGATAGGAGGTGCTGGTCTTGTTAGCACGATGAGCCCCATTGAGGAAATGCCACATGCTATGAATATATGTCGTTGGGTCTTGATATCTTATGATGTTTATGAAGCTTTTATTTGGGGGGGACTTGGGTGAGACAGATGTCATCAGATTTGTGTTTTGAAAGGTCAGTCTGGCTGTGGTATAGAGACTTGGAGGGTGCGAGATGGATGCACTTGGAAAACATTTAGGAGGCAGATTCACCTAGCTTTGGTGATGGCCGGGTGCTGGGGGCCGGGGGAGAAAACCACGTCGAGGTCGAATGAGTTTCCTCGACTCCGATTGGGTGCGCTTCTGTGGGATCTAACAGAGCACCTGGGATCGTTGTCCCGGTTCTGTGTGAAATGGTGTAAACTCAGTGTCAGCTGAAGCCAGGGAGGCACAGCCTCATGCCCTGTGCTGTGTGATGCTTGGAAAACCCCGACAAATAGCCCTCTACTTTTCCTCCAGGAATGTAGAAGGCAGGCAAATATAGTTGGATTCCTGTAGTTACGGAGTTGGGGTAGTGTAGGAAGAAACCGCTTTATACTACTTATTTTCAAGGCTTACTGGCTAGTGTCTGGTGTTCAGTCGAGCCATCATTCAAGGTAGTACCCACTATAGGTAAAGGTTAGAGAGGTTGTTGTTTTTTTAATATTTCATTTATTTATTTGAGAGGGAGTGAAAGAGAGAGAGAACACCCATGTAAGAGCAGGAAGAGGAAGAAGCAGGCTCCCTGCTGAGCAGGGACCCCGACCTAGGGCTCGATCCCAAGACCTTGGGATCATGACCTGAGCCGGTGGCAAATGCTTAACCGACTGAGGCACCCAGGGCCCCCAAATGTTAGAGTTCTACGGGCTGTTGATGACATTGTCTAGAAGCACAAAGGAGAATTGTACTTTTCAGAATGCCTCGTAATTATTTTCACCAGCAGCTCTCAAGGAAAGTTTGTTCATTGGAGAAAGATAGGGCAGAGGGCTGGGTCGTCAACATTTTTGGCTCCATTTTAGATAAACATTGGTGTCTGAGGAACTGATGGCTTTTGTTTAGTGTCGCACAGGCTGTCAACAGCAGACTCGAGGCTGAGGCTTTGAATCTTTGAGCCTCCTAAAAAGGACACAACAGTTAAGCACACGGAATAACTACCGTGGGATTGAACCAAAATGCAAAGCCTGTCATTCGTTTGCTCAGGGGGCAGATGTATCCACCACGTGAAATGATTCCATTCTCTGCCATGATCCCCAGACTAGGAATTTAAAGAGGTCATTAATCTTAAATATAATATAATCCAGGAATCTCTTTATTCGTCTCAGGCAACCTTGAATATCAGCTGTGATCACACTCGCACGCTACCCAGTGAAAGCTTCTCCAACAATTGCCTTCATTAGATTGATGTCTTTTATTTGGGGGGAGGGGGTTAGTGGAAAGATTGGGAGTGGAGACAAATGAGTTGAAGAAAAGCAAAAAAAAAGCTGTTTAAAATGACTGGAGATAATAAAAGAAACTGTCATCACTAAGCCCTCTGGCCCCCAGAACAGAAATACTGAGCTAAATTAATATGAATGATGATACTAATTTTAGGGTCTAATGTAACCAGTGAGTCTCTCTGTAAGACGTACTCTCCTTGTCTGTTTGGAAGAGACTGGAAAGGCTGATAAGAGGGTAAGAGACATGATTTGTCAGGATGCTTTGGGGAATACCCCAGCAGTTACCAAGATCCACTCGCTGATTTTATTTGGAAAGGACCGGCTGTACGGTGGTCCTTCTGAGAACTGTACCCCTTGCTTCCCGGATGCCCCTAGGACTGGGAGTCCCTTCTGGAGTTGCTGTATTTATGGGAGCCCCTGATCTCCCACTCATTGAGATACCACATCCGCCAAGGTGCCCAGGGCTCACCTGGTTTCTAGAGGCGGAAGCCAGTTACCTCGGTGGTCAGTGCTGACTCTCAGGGTGCGGAACTGATGTTATGCATGAGACTTTTTGTCCCATGCTCTTTGCCTGGTCTGAAGCAGATTTGATTTCCTTGAAAATGATCTTAAAAGAAAATTCGCAGAAGGTGCCTTAAAGCAATCATTGTCAGACCCACCTCTGTTAAGACATTGAAAATCCATAGGGAGCTGTGGATTTTTTTTTTTTCTTCGTCTTTTTGAAGGTCTCTTTTTTTTGACGGTCCTCCTTATAATAGTTTCAGGACCTGACAGCTGAAGTTCCATATCCTCTGTGACGTGATAGGCCATTTATTTCATCCGAATTGGGGTGTGTGGGGGGGTGTTTTGTTTTTTGTTTTTGTGGGGGTTTTTTTGGAGTTTTTTTATTTTTTTGTTTTTTGGCTTTTTTTTGTTGTTTTTTTTTTTTTTTTATACCAGTTCTTTGCATTTCCATAATGGCCCACCTGTTTTCTGCTGGGTGTCACCGAGCTCCTCCAACCGGTGGTTACTGCCTCCTGAAGGCCTTCGAACAGTTCTGTCTTTGAGCCCGGGTGGGCCTCTGGTATGGTTGTTCCAGCCGTGTCAGTGCGGCCTCTCCCTTCAGCTTGCTTTGTTTATCCAGCAGCTCATTACTTAAGAGTAGCCTGTCAAAATAGGTTTAAATATCCTTTGGGAAACAGGGTCCCTCACATCCTTGAGATACCAGAAATATGTCAAATACAGGGAAGATTGGCTCGATAAGAAAAACATGATTGACTTGCATCACCAAAGGATATTTTCCTGTTATTCCGGTTGAGTTTACACAGGCCTCGATAAGCCCCCCACAAACCTATAGGCCCTTCGTGTCTGCAGCCGACCCATAAAGACACCAAGGGAAGCAGGGAAAATGATTGCTGATGATCCGTTCTAACTACTTGACCTTCTGACCTCTTCTCTAGATATATGACCAAGATGGGACACTACAGCACTTTATTGATGGTGGGGAACCTAGTAAGTCGAGCTGGATGAGGTATATCCGATGTGCAAGGCACTGCGGAGAGCAGAATCTAACAGTAGTTCAGTACAGGTAAAGTATATCTTGATTTACCCCTTACCGAGCTGAAGCCCTTTGGCTTGCATTGACAAATTCAGGCTTGCTGCTAGTTGTGAAGAACCTCTCAGAACCCTGCAGGAATGGGCAGGAATTTCTTTTACTAGGTTTCTGGAGGCCGCTTAGTTCTTGCAGCAGTCATGTCGTGAGAATTCAGGAATAAAGATGCTCATGGAAGGCCTCTTTCCCTCGGGTGCATGTGGTCAGGCTCCTTCTGTATCACCGCCCCAACATTCGCCACTGCCTGAATGAGCCTGGAAACCCCGCCGATGTGGGGGTGATTCCCCCGTGTACCCCTGAACCCCCACCCCAAGCAGACATGTACGCGCACAGAAGTAGGAGCTTGGAGATTCAGCCCCAGACCCCTTGCAGCCCCTGCTCTGCAGGCTTGCTGCCTCAGGAAACTGTCTTTTGCCCGGAGGTGTGGGAAGCCAAGCACTTGCTCCCACCCTGCCCCGAGGGTTCAAGGCTGCTCTTCTCAAACT
>CM053607.1:116118515-116131769 GCA_028646535.1 Procyon lotor | reverse complement strand
CCCCCCTTCTCCCTAAGAGTATTACAGGAATTTTATTTCAGTTCCTGTCTCCGAGTCATATATCTGCCGTGTGATTGGCCACCCAAGAAACCGGCGGAAAGCTTCATCAGATAGTGTGGGGGAGATATATGACTTTAACTCTGAGATGGATTCTCATTCCACAGGATTCACTGAAAGGGCTGGGAGTGCTTTATAATGAGGGTTCCTTCTTCTGTACAGAGAAAACACTCCGTGTGATTTAAAAGCACAAATGTGTGAAAGGGCATGGACAGATAATTTAATAGATAGCCTTCCACAGTCTTAGTGATTTAAATCATCTCAACTGGATTAGCAATTCTAAGACAATTTTTATCCCTCTGAGCTAGCCGCAAAATAAATCAGATACCTTAAAAAAGAGGCTTCTGGATACCAGAGACTCAGGTGACAAAATGCTTCAACAAAGCCTCCTTGTAGGGCGATGGACACGCACCAGTTACTAAGCACTCCCTGGGACCATCTTGAGACTTTTGTTGCCTTACTTGAAGGGATTGAACATCTCAGCCCTGTAGTTTCCTTTGTTAACAGAATGGATACGTGGCTCACAACATTCAAGGGGAATGTGATTTAACTTAGTGAGTAATACTTCCTGAGCATTTTCTTGTCTTAAAAGATCGTTTTCCTCCCGTGGTTCTTTCAGCAACGCAAGTACACGTTTCCTCCTGAGCGTGTGCGGTGGGCTGAGGCTTGAGTGACTGTCCCCTCCAGGGGGGCCCGTGAAACGGTGGACGCCCTCAAGGGCCCAGACAAGCCACTGAAAGCCGCCGGGCCTCAAAGAGAAGGCAGCATTTCACATAGGCCTTGGGACTCTGGAAGCAATTCCTCTGTTATTTTCTTTTTTAAAAAACCGGGGTTATAAATGTAATAGAGCTCCAAGGAGGGAGCCACTCCATCCACTGTTGGCCTTCCAGAAGAGCCTGAAGGAAAGCCTGTGTCGACAGATTGCATCCGTGAGGAGGAACGGGGCTCCCGAAGGGTTCCGGTGGGGGATTAGCTCCCGCCGAGTGTAAAGACCATAGTGTGTTCGTATTCATTTCAGAGGAAAAAAAAAAAAAAAAAAAAAAAACCAACAGCAGGGAATAAATGTTCGACAAGTCTCCCTGCTGCTCTTTCTGCCTTGGCCTGTGATGCCGCCAAGGTAGCAGAATGTGGACCCTTTCTGCCCCACAGCAGTTCCCACACTGCTATCAGCGCCACCTCTTTGCACAGAGCAGGAAACAAAAAGAGGCCCCTCACCCGCGCCGTCCCGCCAACAGGGAGGAGCTAGGTCCAGGTTCAGGCCTTATATCTGGGAAGGAGGAGAAGCTTGCAGTGTTGTTGGGTCCAGCACTAAGGTGAGGAGCAGAGCTCAGGCCCTGTCCTCAAGTCTAGAAGAAGGCACGTGAGCTCGCAGCTACAAACCAGACACAGCGCAGGAACCTGGTGACAGGCCGTGGCCCTGAGCCCGAGCTGAGGGGGATTGAGCCGAGCAGTAGTATGGTTGGGAGGAGTCAAGGTTCTAGGCCCCTTGTGTACCATGTGTAGTTGGGATTGGACTCCTTACTGGAAGTTACTGTTCCGTCCATGAGCCCTAGAAAAAGGCTCCCCACTGTCCAGTGAGCCCAGGAGCGGTCATCTCAGGCCACTGGGAAAAACAGAGCGCTGCTCTCTAAAAACCAGCCCCGGCCCTTGGGATATTGTGGGGCTGGATTTTGTCTGCCTGCCAGGTATGGAAACCCTGGGCCAACAAACAAACAAAGATCCGTCCAGGACTGCAGAAACCTGTAGGGTGCTAGAAGAAGCAAAGAGAAGCCATCGCATAGGGACGCCTCTGTATCTGCACGGGACTCCCAACAGAAGATAGCGCCCACTGGAAAAGCGCCCACAGCAAGAAATGACCCAAAAAACGCAGACAAACCCACTGTCGTGAAAGATTTGATCTCCCTGTGAGCTTTGGGACGCGGGGCTGTGCTGCCTAGATCGCAACCTTGCTATTAACTTGAGGCCCTCATTCCCCCAGTTTGTGGGAGAATAAGGGGCTGTCAGCTTGCAGATGAGTTTGTCTCTGGGAATTACCTTCTGCTTAAGAGAGCCTCTCTGCCCTCGGTCGTGCCCCCTTTCCGTGTAGCCTGTGTCCAGTGGCTGGTCCATGTGGGGGCCACTAAGGACTGCTTCCCCTGCACGAAAGCACGACAACTGTGAAGGACCTCCCTAGTTCCAGAGCTGTCCATCTCCTCCATGGACATGGTTCTCCTGCCCACAAAACGGCAAATCTCCATTTCAGAGCCTTTTCCCAGGGGACCTGACTTAGTTATTCCCAGATTTGCATTTCCAATCCAGACCTCTCTCTACTGAGCCCCATACTCCTGTCCACTTGTCTGCTCCACCTCTGCTTTTGGTATCTCACCAGAGTGTCCAGCTCACCATGTACACCTAAAACCATTCTGCTTCTCCCCCAGTTCAGTAGTTCACCCCTATTCATCCAGTTCTTTCTAGAAACCCCAGCACCTCACTCTCACCCACCTTTCTGTCCCGTCAGTTACAAAGCCCTGTTGATTGGGTATTCTTAAGTGGGCTTCTTTTCACCTCTTCTGCTACCCCATGGTCAATGTGAGCATCAGCTTTCGCACGGACCACTGCAGTAGTCTCTAGCACATCACATTTTCCTTGGCAGCATCACAGGGGCCCAAGTGAAGTCTCATTGATTTGCTTATTTTACTGTTTCAGCTCGTTCTTGTGTTTTGGTAATAGGGAATTTGGTTCCATAGATCAAAATCCAGAAAGTACTGTGGACGTATAATTCCCCTTAGAAGTCAGTCAGTTGCTAGATTCCCAGGTCTCTTTCCAGAGAACCTTTTTTTTTTTCTTTTCTTTTTTTGCCTATTCTCTTCGAGCATGTTCTTCCTCACTTACTCTGGCTCTCACTCTGCTCCTTGCCCTTTACTGCAGATAGTAGCATACTATACACACTATTCTGCACCTCGCTTTTTCATGTAACAGTATAGGATGGTGATGCACTTAGAGCACAAATCTTGTCACCTCACACCCTAATTTAAAACCCTTTTTTGGGGGTGCCTGGATGGCTCAGTCCTTGAGCCTCTGCCTTTGGCTCAGGTCATGATCCCAGCATCCTGGGATTGAGCCCCTCGTCGGGCTCCCTGCTCAGCGGGAAGCCTGCTTCTCCCGCTACCATTTCCTCTGCTTCTGTTCCCTCTCTCGCTGTGTTTCTCTCTGTCAAATAAATAAAATCTTTAAAAAAAACAAACCCTGGGGCGCCTGGGTGGCTCAGTCGTTAAGCGTCTGCCTTCGGCCCAGGTCAGATTCCAGGGGCCTGGGATCGAGCCCCGCATCGGGCTCTCTGCTCTGCGAGAAGCCTGCTTCTCCCGCTACCATTCCCTCTGCTTGTGTTCCCTCTCTCGCTGTGTTTCTCTCTGTCAAATAAATAAAAACAATCTTTAAAAAAAAAAAAAAACAAAAAAAAAAACCCTTTTTTGGCTTGCCACTACTCTTATAATGAATCTCCAGTTCTTCAGTATGGTAGCCGACGGGCCGCATACGGTCTCCAGATAGTATTTTGTGTGGCTCGCATCATGCTTAACAGATTGAGAGTTTGAGCTTTGTTGGACCAGCCATGCCCCATTCAGTTGGTTACAGACCCTACATCCTCTCTTGAGCTCCTTCCCCGCTCAGCATCCACACAGACACTGTGGTTGAGCTGCCCATATTTTATCTTCTTGCATTTTTTTTTCCCTTCCCACCTGTCTGATGCCTGTGTGCACTATAGGAGTCACATTCAAGGTCACTGCCTTAGGAAAACTGCCCCTCACACTCCAGCTGTAGCCACTGAAGTGATATGCTTTCTAGGCACTTCTTTGTATCTCTCATAGCACATATCACACTTGTGGCAGCACACATAAATTGTTCCCATTTTGTTCTTTCTGACCCTGGGAGATGCCTTGTAATGAATGGTGATTGGCAATTCACGGGGCAACCTACAATTAAGGGCATTTTAGATTTGATGAAGCAGAGTAAGTACCTATTTGTAAAAACCTTTGTTTGATATCTGTCTCCCTCACTGGAGTGTAAGTGGCATGAGGCCAGGGGCTGGGAACCCGCGTCACCAGCCATGTCGGGCACAGAGCAGACCCTCAATAAGTATTTGTGGACTGAATGAATGCACGACTGGTTGTTTTAGGGATTCTACATTTGTCATTCCCACTCCTTTAATTTTCCAGGGTTTGATGAGTTCATGTTGTTCCTTGACTCTAGATCCTCTAGGGCTTTGAGAGTTTGCCCTCTTACCCTCCATCTTTGTCTGGTCGTCAGAAGAGATTGTACCAAAAAAAAAAAAAAAAGAGATTGTACCAGCCTGGTGTGTCTTCGTATAGAAAGCACTTCATTGTCTAGGTCACGGTCAGTCATCTCTGGGCCTCTTGCACTTGTCTGTATGAGCTGTCCCCTCTCTGATAAGGTCCTCTGTCTTGTTAATACTCTGAATTGTTGTAGCCAGTGAGGCTGCCATTTAGGAAGAACAGCTTTCTTTGTCCTTTAAGTCCTGCTTTAAAAAGCTATACTTTGGGGTGCCTGGGTGGCTCAATCAGTTAAGCGTCTGCCTTTGGCTCAGGTCATGACGTCAGGGTCCTGGGATCAAGTCCCACATCAGGCTCCCTAATCAGCAGGGAGCCTGCTTTTCCCCCTGCCTGCTGCTCCCCCTGCTTGTTGCTCTCTTTCTCTGTCAAATAAATAAATAAAATCTTTTTTAAAAATAACTAAAAAATAAAAAACTGTACACCCTCGATTTCTAGGGTCCTATGGAAATGTATAGGAGCTCTGCAGGACAGTTTAGAGCTCCCATCTGTTGCTTTTATAGTAATTATTTCTCCCCATCCTTACTTTTTCTACTCTTTGCATTACATGCGCTTTTCACTCATTAGGATTGAATTGAGTCACACTTAAAGGAGCGTATACCAAAAGGGAAATAGCATGTCATTGTTGATACTTACAGCTTGAAAGCACATTACCTGGGCTCTCAGGCATCCCAGAGAAGGAAATAACGAGACAGAGCATAATTTTATTCCAGCCATCTGCACTTTTATTGCCTGATATTATTACTACCTCAGATCCCACATACCCCAGATTATTATACAAACTGGTATAAATTTTTCTTTATTACCATGTTGACATTGATCATTAAAATTAAATTCATTTGGCCACCAATTCTTATGCCTTGTAGAAAGGGGATGTGACCTTAACCGTTTTTGAAGATTAATTTATTAGGTTATTTTTCAGGAGAGGGGAGAAGTCAGAATTTATAATCTATGCGTAAAGTCTCTTTTGCGTTAATTTCCCCCAAAGACATTATATTCCTCTTCCCACCGCGAAGCTTCTGGCTGGTGACTCTGCTGTCTTGCGTGCTGCTGGCGTCCTCATTCAGTGATCTTTCTACCATGCCTTCCTGTTGGTCTGGCATTTCCCAACCCGCAAGAGCTTCGTGTTGCCTGAAAATGCCTGGGTTCCCCTGTGATTTGTTGCTGTGAGATTAGTTATAAACAGGCGACACAAAACGGGTTCTGCCCCAATCTCTGATGCTTCTGCTGTTACTTTTTGCTAAAAAAGCGCTAAGCCCCTGTGTAAAATACCACTCCTTACTTTGCAATGCCTATTTCAAGAGTAACAGTCTGTGTGCAATTTTTTTTTGGTTTTTTTTTGTTTTGTTTTTTTTGAAGCCTAAAATGTGTGGACAGATTTCATTATACACTTTTGCCCCAGAGGTCGAAATTACGTATAAATATTTACATGTGGGATAAAGATAGACATGTAAACGTGTACATGGGTGTGTATACGTGTGTGTGTGTGTAGATATATATATATAGCGCATGTATGTGTATATGACATACGTTTATAGGATATATTTACACACACAAAACACTATACTAGCTATAGAATGTTCCTTTCATTTTTGAAACACAGCTAGTGAGCAGTGACAAGATACGAGTGTGGCCAGGAAAAAAAAAAATGCCTTGGAAGTTAGAAGGCTAACGCTTCCAGCTCAGCTGTGTCCTTAACTGTGTGTATGACCCAGGGCAGGTGCCAGTATTGGACCTTCTAGGGCTTCAGCTTTTTTGATTTGTAATAAGAGAGGGTCGGTTTAGATCAGTGATTCTTGAACCTGATGGTCCATGAGAAGGACTTGCGGGGGCTTCTAAAAGTGCAGATGACTAGGTCCTGTCAAGAGAATCGGATTTAATTTTTTTTTTTTTTTTTTTGACGGAGGGAGAGAGACAGCGAGAGAGGGTATTCAAGCAGGGAGAGTGGGAGAGGGAGAAGCAGACTCCCTGCTGAGCAGGGAGCCTGATGCAGGGCTCGATCCCAGGGGTCATGACCTGAGCCTAAGGCAGATGTCTAACAACCGAGCCACCCAGGCGCCACTGACTTAATTTTTTTCAAAGCCTCTCCTATGAGTATAAATGTACATTCAGCTGCACAGACCCTGGGGTCTTCCCAGGTCTGCTTTCTTTTCCCTTCCCAAGACAGGATGAACCCTGCTGCCAGGGCCCCATAAACAGAGCTGTTCCTTTTGGTGGATTGGTGTCCTAGCTATGATTATACAGAGCACTCTCTGGGTTGGAGAGTCCTTAATGGAAACATAGTACCCGCTCTTTCTGCCCTCCCAAGCACGGAGCCTCTTGGGGGTCACAGTCCACCACCATTCACTCTTTGCAGGTGAGCATGCTTGAGTTCGCACAGTACATAGGCATGTCAGTGATAGCCCGTGGCCGGGAAGGACAGAAGCCCCCAGGTCATGTGTGTCCTTCCATGTGACCTTGAACCAGTTGCCAAGAGCCATGGTTTACTTCCCATTCCCTGTCTTTTTGCCCCTCAACCTCCTCCAGTTTTTTGGTCTCTGGTTTTGTTCTCTTGCCCACCCTGTAAACTTTCATCTCTTTGACCCCTGAAATAACCAATAAGTACATTTTATTGATACGGTAGTTACTTAAAACAAGAACAGTAGTTTTAAAGCATATTAGGTTCTGATCCCCTCCACCCCTGTGAGTTGACCAGCGAGTGCATGAGCTAGATTATTAGCAACATAACAACTTAAAAAAGGGAAAACGATTTCACGCGTCTTGGGCTCTCTTCCTCAGAAGTGCTTCTTACCTCTAGTTCTTTCCCCCGCACTGCAGTTCTCATCCACCTTCCCTCAATCTCTCAATCTAGTCTCTTCTCTACGATAGTAAGAATGGTGGCTGTCGTTGATGGGAGGCCTTGTGATGGATGCTTTCATTATCTCATTTACATGTCCTACCATGAGGTTTCAGGATGAACCTAGTGCTGTGGGTTCACCCACCCACATCTGTGGAGTGGCAGCTGTGGCATTTTCTAAATAGTGTCTCTATGCATTGACTTAATCCTTGGGGTGACCCATTTCATGTTTCACCAAGGACAAAATGGGGCGGATTCGACTTTCGGACCTGCTAGCTGTCCCAAGGCTAATATAGGTCGTGGAGTTAAGATGGAGGCCATCACAACTCTTTAGCCACGCTGCTGTTACTTTTAGGATTCTTAGTCCCACTGGCCTCTTTTTACAGATGGGGAAACTGAGGCACAGGGAGTTTTGTGGGTTTTTTTTAATAACTTCCCTAAATTACCAAGCTAATAGAAGTCAGAGTCAAGATGTGAAGCCTGATCTTTCGGATTCCAAAACCCGAGTCGCCGGCACCCTACTCTCTTGCCCAACCCCCACTCTTACTTTATTCACTGCACCCTGTTTATAAATCACACCTAACTCAAACCCACCCTGAACACTTTTCTTGCTTTTTTCTTTTCTTGCTCTTTCTGTGCAGAAACAACTCTGTATCTATTTCCTACGTCTGATGTGTTTTATTTATTTGGACTTTAAGGAGCCTCTGAGGTCTACCCCCTCCTCACACCCCTTATTCCCACGGTGTTGAGGATCCATGTCCTGCTTGGTCAGCCCATCTCCATCACCATCCCACCAAGGTGCCAGACTTCTGTCTCCAGGTGCCTTTCACATTGCTCCCTTCGTCTTTCAGCCGGTTCTTCTGGACTATTCTGTGCTGGCAAGGTCCAGTGGAAGGCCTGAAATCCCGAGGGCCTGGATCTCTACCTTCCCAGCATTGCTCAGGTTTACCTTTTGTGGGCAGCCACCCTTTCTCTTTACCTCCTTTGCTGTTTTTTGTTTTTGTTTTTTTTTTTTCCTTCTGAACGCCCTCTGAACCTCGGACACAGTGTGGAGTCTCATTCTGAAGTCTTTATGCCTCAACCCATAAGTGAACTCTGGGAGGCAAAGATAGCGTGCCGGCAGTCCTGAACATATAGTATTTGCTAAATAAGCAGGCATTGAGGAAGCTAGGAATTTGCCTCGAGCCTGCTTTTTCCCCCATGAGTGAAAAGTCTGTTCCCATGTTCCTTTGGAGTCCAGAAAAAATTTTTAAATCTTGATCTGTAGGAATGTTTTTTTAAAGTGTGTGTTACTGTGCTTATTTTAAAGGACAGCAAAACTAATGCGGTCACCCTCTTGCTGTTTTCCCAGTAAACGTGCCCTCGACGGTCATGGAGGCCATGTGCAGACAGGACGCCCTGCAGCCCTTCAGCAAGAGCGGCAAGCTGCCCCCCGCCGCCCAGCAGCGCTCCGTGGTCTTCCCGCAGACTCCCTGCGCCAGGAACTTCTCTCTCCTGGACAAGTCCGGGCCCATGGAATCGGGCTTTAGCCAGATCAACGTGAAAAACCAGAGAGTGCTGGCGAGCCCGACTTCCACCAGCCAGCTCCACTCGGAGTTCAGTGACTGGCATCTCTGGAAATGCGGCCAGTGCTTTAAGACTTTCACGCAGCGGATCCTCCTACAGATGCATGTGTGCACGCAGAACCCCGACAGGTAACCCCGACTCTCGCTGCTCCCCGCGAGGGGCTGCTTAGGGAGACCCCACTGCTTGCCTTCTGCCCGCCAGGCTCCAGGTGCCTCCTCCAGCTGAGCCTGAGCCTGCATGGGGGCCTGGGGGGTGGGGAGAAGGACCCTGTGATGGGAGGTGTGTGCGTTTTGGAAGGGCACAGATGAGTGATGGGGCCCCTGCTGGACTTCATTGTTGAGCCGGGCTACGGGAATGGCCGTGGTTGCGGGGAGGACTCTGCTCTTGCTTTCCACGCCGTTCTGTCCACATCCAATGGGGCGCAAAGTAGATGGCACACGTCTGAATATCATAGCTGGAAAAATGAGGTCAAGCTCATCAGAATCCTCTCTGTCTTGCTAAGATAATGTAGCTGGCTGCTCTGCTTGCTGTCACGGGCATTTCAGGGTTCACCTCCAGTGTGCCGTGGGTATGAACTTAATTAAGTACTAAGAGGTAATGAATTGGAATTTTTTGCTTAGTACTATTTTTCTTCAGAGCATGCAAAGCCATAAATCGTGCAAAGCTGTCAAAAGGAAATACCTACTCGGCCAGTGATGTGGAGGAAAACAGATGCCACTTATTCAATAAACTAATATCCACACAGAAGAAAAATGTTGACTAGATACCTCAGAGTCAAAGTTGGTTTGAAAGTTTGTCAATAAAGAATTTTATGGCCATGAACTGAGGATGAAATTTAGCTGAACAAGTGAATTAAAATTTCAGGTGCTCTGACGAGTGGCACAGTAGATATAATGGAACTATTATTTATGAATCAAAACTGGTTTATTCGACAGTCCTGATAGCTGGGAGCGCAAAAGACAAAAATCAAAATAATTCAATAAGAAAGGAGTGCGTTTTCTCTCTCTCCTTCACGTCCTGTGAAAAATTTGATTAAACCCCAAATATCTAAGAATAGCCTTGAAAACGCACTTTGAATTGAAACGCAGGAAAGGATTTTTGGGAAGGAGGATGGGAGACTCGGAGGCAGGCCTTGTGAATTATTTTCTTAATTTGGCCACTGATTCACTTAAGCCACTCAGGCTCTTTTTGCCTTATTTTCCACACTCGGCTGTCCCCTCCCAGCCGTGCAGAGTATGACAGCGTTGTAGGAATCCAGCAGGGACAGAGTGGAGAGGTTGTGGAGAGGAGGTGTATGTCTTCTAAAATAATAAAAAGAATCCCTTTTCATGTACATATTTACATATGTTTATATGTGTATGTGGTTTCATTTGTGCCATTCTAGGAAACCACTTGCTTAAGCATCAGATCATTGCTGTAATTAATGTTGGCATGGTTGCATTAGGAGTGTTAAGGCAGCTGGTTTTTTGTTTGTTTTTTTAAAGATTTTATTTGACTGAGAATGCACAAGCAGGGGGAGTGGCAGGCAGAGGAGGGGGGAGAAGCAGGCTCCCCACTGAGCAGGGGTGGTGGGGGAGGGGATGACTCAAATCCGGGACTCAATCCCAGAACCCTGATGGTGACCTGAGCCGAACGCTTAACTGACTGAGCTACCCAGGCGCCCTGGTAGCTGGGTCTTTATAATCTATTACTTCCGACAGGAAAGGCCCTAGTTAAAGTATCACCAGCTCTCCGAACATCTTAGTACTTTTTGGCTTTACAGGAGTTAGAAAAGTTTTGAAAATGTTTTCCTCACTCAGAGAGTGTTTTCTTTGAAGTTTCCTCCCTCTTGCAGGTATACACAGAGCTTTAAGATCTGTCTGTCTAAAGTTTGCAATGCATTTTTGTAGTCTTTTAAGTATTCAAAGATGCATGAATTTGTGTTATCACATTTTAAATTGAGTGCATTCACATGTCTGGATCTGCTGTTCGCACCGGTGCATTGTCATAAAAACTAAACATGCAACGTGAAATAAATGATGGTTAGAAGTTTCTGGATACTGGAATGCAAAGCTTAGCTTTGAGTATGATATGATTTCATGCTGAATATCACATAAAGCAATGAGAATAGGTCACAGTAAATAGATACTGAAACAGACTATTTTGCCCAACCCCAGTTACACTTAGAAAACCGTATGTGTATTATGGTTTAAGTCCCTGGGAAGTCTGTCCCATCAAATAATAGTATCGTAATTTGCAAAGCACCTATTTAAACTGTCAGAAAAATACCTCACAAATGGAGAAAGCTTACATACACAAAATACATTCTATAGCTTGAGACACTGTTTTGATTCTAAGCTAATTTAGAGTTATTGGCAAAAATCTGAACGGCATGAGATTTCCGTCCTGTGCTTGACCGTGTTGGGCTTATTTGACTCAGATGCCCCAGTGTGGTGTGGCCAGCCTTCCCAGATGAGGTACAGTGATGGGTGCTTGGTGCCCAGGTAGAGAGGCAGAGTGAGATCTGATTACTCAAGAGTTGGATTTGTACTTCTCCCTTCCCTGTGCTTTGTTAACACTTGAGAGGTGATCACCATCATTCATGGATCAGTTGGATTTAAGATTTATGACTTTAAGAAAATTAGGCCCTTTATAGGCAAAGTAATAATGTACATTGCCTCTCAGTCGTGTTGGGGAGATGCCTGAATTACTCCCATCACATCCAGATTGATTGTTGGAGGTGAGGGGCAAATAGTGGAAGATACCCACTCACTTCGATGCACTTGTTTCTGTCTAGGTATCCAATTTGCTTTTGGCATGTAGGACGGGAGTAGCTCTTTTCTGTTTCAGACCCTAGAATGCTGTCTCGGAACTAGCAAGTTGGGAAGTAAAAGACATTCTCCATAATACTTAAACCATGTGAGTGAATTGCTAAAGAGGAGAAATATCCCAAACTAAGCTGGAGCATCAGATTTCTATATGATGGTCCTGAAATTTAGAGCCTTTTCTCTCATTATCGATGTGGGGGAATTGCAACTGCTGAATGTACATATTTTCTTTAGTTACTGACTTTCTAAATCAGCTGGCTTTTCATCTTTGGCAATTTGTGCCAATTCAGCCATATGCCGTGACAAAGCTTCGAACCTGCCAGTCATAAACCGTTTCCCCTCTATTTGAAAAACTCGAATGCTTTTATTTTGATAAGAAAATCTTGCTAGAACCAGAGGCGAAAAAAAGACACCGAAGACAAAGTCAGAAGGTAAACTGGTTAGAGTTTCAAACAGGTCCAAATTTGAAACAGGCCCCTAAATCCGAAGTCCAAAAGATTTTTCACTCAACAGACAGAATATTTGGCCACAAAACCCAAGACATTTGAACCTTCATCAAAGAGACTGTATTCGTGAGCTTTTCCATGTGAGAGACCATCAAAAAGTCTCTGCCTTGATAGAAAAGGAAAAGATCTAGGGACACCTAGGGTTGCCAGCATTACCATTTTTCATTACTACATTATTTACATTAAATGCAGAAAGAAATTCCAGCTGACCTGGCCAGGTAAGAATTAGCACTAAATTTAAAAACATATCTAGGAGAGTCCAGGAACCACAGAGATGTTATTTCTTGATTTTGTTCTGTTAGTATTGAACAGACCCCTAATTCTCTCCTTCCTTTTTCCCAAGCTACTGACTCTGTCTTTTCCTGAGTGAATTCAAAGGGAAGAAGCTGTTAGGTTGTAGATCCACCACAATTTTATTTAGGGATTTCATAAACACTTGGGGTTTTTGCATTAGCTTATAACCTAGCCTTGGATGGCTTAAATCCCTTTTGCTTGAACGAGGAGGTTAGAAATCCCTTTTCTCTTCTGTTTTTCTGCTACAGAAACTCTCAACACTCCCACTGGGGGGTCTCCAGAAAGGGGTAAGCAACGCCTTCAATCTCGGCGGATTATTTTCGGATGACCATGTCTTTTTATTTTTGGCAGAAAGTGTCTTTATAATGCTTATCTTTATGTTGTGTCCTTTTCTTGTCTCCATTTTGGTTTTCGTGTGGTCCATGTTTGCCTTTTAGCCTCCTGGGTGCCCCATTAGCTCCTCACATTTGTGCTGTGTTAAGTATCATCGTCTGTGATTGGTTGTGGTGGTCCCAGAGGGCACAATGACCCTGGAAGGTGCTGTTTGGTGGGAGGAGCCTGGAGATAATCCATCACCATCACCATATTGGTTTCTTTGCAATGTGTCAGTGTTCCTGAGTTCCACTGACCTCCCCCACCCTCCCACACCCCTCCCCCTCCCACCCCAAGTGGGAGGCTTCTCTTCTTTCTAGGGTTCTGTGTTCTCCAGGTCCTTTGGCTCTGTACTTTTGCCACTTCCCTGAAATCTTTCCTCCTCCCGTAGAGCTGCGTTCTTTTCTCCCTCCTCTCAGCCAGCGGTGACCTAAGTAGTGCTTCCTTTGAAGTCCTGCAGGATTTGCACGTGGGCGGACTTGTCTCGGGAC
>CM053607.1:116021635-116118015 GCA_028646535.1 Procyon lotor | reverse complement strand
AGCATTGGACGATGGTGCTAGATGTCTCAAGTAGTAAAAAAAAAAAGCCATGAGCTTCTTTTGCTTTTGAGATGTCAACCGTGTGTGAAGAACGCTGGTTGCGTTTATTTTGAGAATAATGAAACATTGTGGATGAGGACTTTGGGAGAATCAGAGTGCTTGAGGAAGGAGAGTCCCATTTAGCTGTGAATCTGGAAGGACAAGAGCCAAACACAGCCCCTCATGATTTCAGTTGTCCCAAGCTCCTGCTGGTAGGGAGGAAGAACTTTGGAGTTGAAATGGATTGTATGTACTGCTTTTAACATAAGCCTTGCCATTTGCCAGACCTTGACAAGTTAATGAGAATGTTAGCTTCAGAATAAAAAGCTGAATAACAGCAATGAATTCCATGCCCTTCAGGTATAAATAGTGAGTCTTAATCCCAGGTGGCCATTTGTTCCAAAGAAGATTCCATAGCAGTGATAGTGTTTTCTGAGCCTTAATGCAGGCCTTTGTCCTTAGGGGAAACCCAACAATGCAATCTGTGTTAAAATTACTTTTGGATTACTTTTTATTCATTTTTTAGGAAATAACGAAAGTCTAGGGAAAGAAGAAATCTTGCCTACTTGCTGGATGGCTTCTGTAATTTCTGAAGGCGGTCTTTCTGTAAATTTCTAGACTGAGAGAGAGACGAGCTGGTCTTACAGTGGCAACTAGAATATACATTTTAGCTCTGAATTCTACCTAAAGTCAGCTTCTGCTAAGGCGAATGTAACCATTTGGTGTAAAATCTTCATGAAAGGACATCACTTCGTTTCTTGAGATCAGTTAAAGGAAAGTTTGGTTCTACCTTTTGGTACTAGATTTTCTTGTTGCCCTGAATTCTCAGCTGTTTACTAAGTAGGTTTAAATGGTTCGTATTCTAATTAGCATGAACACACGCACGCGTGCACGCGTGCTCTGTACTTTTGCCACTTTTGCATGCGTGCACACACAACCTTAGAAGGCTCCATGTCCTGGGAACCGGCCGGTAGACACAATGGAAGATGGAGGGCATGTTGTTGGTGCTGTGTCTCGTGGGGCCGTGTCTTGGACAGATCCCCAGGCAGCATGTGGTTGTTGATGATTTGGAAAGAGGAACAAAGCACGATGAGATGCAGGAGAACAGCTAGCTCAGTGTATCCCTCTTAGCAGAGATGAGACAGTCATCTGGAAGTTGAGTTGACTCGCTCTACTTCCACAGCTGCCTGATGCTAGCGGTTGAAACAGAACTCCACTTTGCTGTCTTCCCTTTTGTCTAGACCCTTCCGTTCAGTCCAGCTAAATTCTGCAAAGTTTTTAAAGCTGTGCCTTAGGTCACTGGATACCTGGCAGGTGCCTCTCAGGCCAGGAGTGGCCAAGGGGGATGTGTTAGAATGCTTTATGCCTTCTCTTGGCCTTCCCTTTGTAGAAGAATTCGAGATAAGCCTCCCTGAGGTTATTTCTGCTCTTCCGTGTGCAAATCTTTGCCCTGATGACTATTAACATAAAAAAAGGATGGATTGACTTCTGACTGTAGGAAATAAATCTCCCCAACTTTTGACAGCGGACTTGGAAAAAAAGAGAAGATTAATTGGCTTTATTTAGTGGCTTATTGTTTATTGTGATAGCTATTAAAAATAGGTAACCAGAGGCTAATCACTGTTAATGGTCCCTTCACTATTAGAAAAATCAATTGTTGGTGGATATAGCATATATTAATAAATTATTTTGTTTATAATCCTCCATAACTTTTTAAAAAAGTTGACCCCTGAGAGAATTCTTTCTTGAGGCACACTCTCAGGTTAATGGTTACTGCAAAGACCAGATTTGGCAAGAGGACCTTTCCATGTACATAAAATCCTAACGGCTTTCAAAGCATTATTTAATAACACGCACATGTAATTTATCAAGATTGATAAACTCCTTGCCAAGGACGCTTCTGTATATTTTTTGAAACTTGTTTGAGAGCAGTTAAATAGATTTCTAAATGTAAGTAATTAAAATTGTATAGTATTGAGTTATTGACCAATCCTGGACTATTAATCAAGCTAAAAAATTCTACAATCAGTGCTCAGCGCGCTGAAGCCTGCTAAAATAATAGTGTTGGTGCTCAGTGAGGCAAGTAGCCACAATTAAGCACTTCGCTTGACAAATGAGCGGGTCCACTTTATTTTGCATTTAATTGAATTGTTGTCCACGCTCACTCACCATTGTCTCCTGGTCCTTCGTTTGGATTCCTGGTCTTCAGAGCTTACCCGTTTGTGGAAGGGAGAGCAATTAAGTCAGCGTCTGCCATTGGCTTTCCCAAACTCAGCCAGGAAACATCTGGGCCACCAACCAGGGCTTCGCCAGCGCCGTTCACATCCCTCGTGGCAGATTCTTGATTTTCTTAACCAGAACTTTGATAAACAAATAAGGGTGCTGTCCAAGAGCGATGTAAGGTGGCTTCTAATGGTGCAAACTCCCCCAGGTTTTCCATTCCCCGCCCCCGCAGATTGTACTTCAGTCAGCTGCATAACTTGTGGAGAGAAGACAGAATTCTAATCTATTTTATGAAAACCCCAAATTGATTTGCTTCTCATGAGCTGGAAAGAGTGTTCTCTGATAATCTTGCTAATTATCAGGTATTTGTCACAACTTCCCTCCACTTGCCTTCACATCACCGTCTTCCCTCCTGCAAACATAGCGACATCCTGTCATTTCTGTGCTGCTATAAATTATTGCTTGCCACCGAATTGAACTGGGGAGCTGAAGTTTAAAGAGAAGACCCACTGGATAAATATTAGCGCGCGCGCGTGTGTGTGTGTGTGTGTGTGTGTGTGTGAAGAGTAAGCACAAGTCAGGATTGCTTTTATAAAGAGACAGATCTGGGTATACACCTGGGTTCGTCCGTGAACTCCCCAATGACCCTGCTGAGGTTGTGTTTGCAGACCTCAAGGCAGTTGACTATTTATTAAATCGCGCAGGCAGCTTGCTGCCTTCTCTGCATGTTTACCTCAGGATCAAGTCCACATGGCCTAGAGTAACCTTGGCCTCAAGAACTTAATTCCTATGAGGACAATGTATCCTCCATTTTCTGAACTGATGGAGATTGTAACAGATGCTCTCCCTGCTGCAGAGGATTAGTGTGAAGATGAAAGTAGGTGATTGATGTAGCGCTTTGAAGAGTTTCAAGTGCCACGGAAATAGGAGCAACAATTACATATCTTCTCATAATGTTCTGCTTAATCGAGCCCATACTCCCAGTGCTTCCAAAAGTGTGCTAATATTTGCCTCGGGTGGGGATAAAAATGAGAAAGTACAGGTTCTTGAAATGATATGGTTAATCCCAGAAAGGAATACTTGTTTGGGAATTTAGATGCCTCAGAAACTCTATGAATTTTGTTCCCGTGGCCACATGTACGGGGTCTCGGGGGACCCCATAGCCAGAGCCCAAGGTGCTGTCTGGAAAACTGAGAAACTGTCACCAGAAAGTTCTGGCCCTTGCTTCATGCTGCTGACTTGCCCTGACTGATACAGACAATGATGACCGAGCAGTCTCTCTATTTGTTTCAGACCTTATCAGTGCGGTCACTGCTCCCAGTCCTTTTCACAACCGTCCGAGCTGAGGAACCATGTGGTCACTCACTCCAGTGACCGGCCTTTCAAGTGTGGCTACTGTGGTCGTGCCTTCGCCGGGGCGACTACCCTCAACAACCACATCCGAACCCACACTGGAGAAAAGCCCTTCAAGTAAGTAGAGCCTATCCCCGAACCTCCTTTCCTCTCAAGCTGTGCGACTGCGGACAAAGGGCGATCTTTCTGGGTCTGTTTTCTCATCAAAAAAATAAGAATATAGGAGTAAGTCATTTTAAGATTCTTTCCAGTTGCCAAGGATCTATGCTTCTAGAATTTAAGCTGGAGGGGCCCCACAAGGTGCCGCCTTTGGGCCACCAGTAAGCCCAATGACCGTCAAGTGAGGTGACCCCAGTTTAGGACATCTAAATAAGTCATCCCTTGGGAAATTTGAATGTTTTAGGATTCTGGTGGACTCTTTTCTCCTCTTTTCTATCTGTTCAAGTGGTTTAAATCTGTGACAGTAGGCCACTTGTGGCTTTTCGAGTGTGCTCTTTGGATTTCAGTATTACTGTGTTGGTGACACAAAACAAAATGAAACACAACCACACACAGGGCACATCTGAATTCTTGAGGATTCAGAGAACGTGGAAAAAGGTAGGACTAAACTCCAAGGACTTTACAAGGTAAGAGTCCCCAGAGAGAGATTGTTTGAGATATAGCAGTTGCAAAAACAGTGGACATCTGAATCATGCAAGATGGACTGTTCATTCACTCATTCATTTATTTTTGTATGTGTCGCTCATTCAGCAAATATTTACTGAGTGTCTCCTTTTGTACTGGATACCCAGCTAGGTGCAAAAGATACAAAGGTGAATGAGATTTGCTCCCCCAGTCTTTGAAGACCACATAGCTTATGGGGACACCCAAAAAATAAGCAAGTATTAAAACATAGGATGAAAAATATGAAAGTAAGCCAGTAAGAACAGTAAGCCATATTCATACAGTGCTGTAGGGTAGCCCAGAAATGGAGTTCTCAGGGCTATCTGGTGGACATGATGTTTAAGATGGGTTTTGAAGGATGAGTAGGAGTTTTCCAGGCATACAAAGGAAAGTGGCATTTCTGGCAGCCCATGTAACTTGGAAAGGCTTGGGAGTGAGAACCAGTACATTTGACTTGGTCGGTTTTGTTAAAGCAACTTCTGCTGTCTGTGTGATGGACTCTTTTCTCTTCAACCTTCCACGTATATCTATGCATTTGCCATCTTGGTTTTCCCTGGTTGGGAAGGAAAATTCAAAGGGCATAGATGTGTAGCCTATTTACTTTCCATAGGACAAGAGCAAGCAAAAAGAGTAATGATTCAGGCAGTGGGAGATGAATCCCCTTTCTCCGTCTCAGCCAATAAGTCTTTGTAGAGTCTTATAACCCATGATTTCCCTTTTGGACCTGTTGGTGTGGTCCCTTGTTGCCCCGGCGCTTGGCCTGAGGCTCGGCTTGTCTCACGGTAGCAGAATCTGCTGGCTTGGGTCTTGCTTGCCTTGGTGTCTGCCACCAGAGGGAGGAACTCATAACTTCCCACTATTTTGTTACCTTTATTCATTATCCTTAACTAATTTCATCGTGGTTTAATTTATGATACTGATAATGAAAAGAGTTTTAATTTTTGTCTGCGTACATGGATGTAGCTTGTGCACTGCACAAAAGCATTTGGCTAAGGGGACAGGAAGAGGTCTAAAATCAAGCCTGCACTGTACCAGCCAAGCTGGACCTTCTGGGGCTCTGAGAGTCCAAAGGGACAGCTTTTCTGTAATCTTCCCTAAGGGCCTGTGGTTAGCACATATGCTGGAGTTCCTGTCGCAGTTTGTTTTTATCCCGCACAGTGGACTTTGTCATTGCCCTCAGGCCTGACCCTCAGAGGCTCCACAGATTCTGGCTTCGTCACTGCTGTGGATGGGGAAGAGGGAAGTTGCCCAAGTGCCAGGCCTTGGAGCAGGAGAGCTTCTCAAAAGCAAAGATGTGGGAGGATTGACGATCCTTCTGGCTACGTTAGAGAGGGCAACCCGACAGAGACAGTGCCAGGAATCAGATTGATTTTTATCTTGTTGCTCTGTAAATAGATTTTAGTAATTAATTGAAGAGGTTTCAGGGTCAAAATGGGAAATAGATTTCTATTAATGTTAAGGTGTTACTTATGTGTAACCTCGTTGACTCCACTCAATTTTTTTTCTCTAACATCCTGTTTTTGTCATGTTTCCAATAGAGTTGCCATTTTAACTTTAATTCATCAGATTAATACTTGAGGGGCTTTGATAATTGCATCTTTTCCCTTCTTAAAGTATGTTTTTGTGACCATCACCTGATTTCGCCGGGAGAACGAATTAAGAAAACCACAAGGGTTGGTTGAATTAGGTTCTAGGTACACGCTTTAGTTTCTTCTGCTTCTGCTCTTATTCAGATAGCTGCATACTGTTTGTAGGGTGCTGTGGGTTTTATTGCTTAGATATTCCCAGGGGAGACTTGAGTGTATGCTCATTTAAATAGTGCAAGTTTTAAACATGTTCTCGGAAATGGAAAGCTAAGTCCTTCAGTGTATACAAGCAGACCGTCCAGGATTGAACTATCCCAAGGGATTTTTGGGAAATCTTCTCACCATAGATCATGGCTATCCATCCCATCCCGTGGACATTTGTAAATATTATGAAGATACCCATTTACAAGCTCATAAAAGAAGCGTTCAAAAAAACTTTTGTGGCCGATTACTCAAACGGATTTCGCCGCAACAGTTAATTTTACTACTTCAACTAGTGGGTATTGGCTTAAACAATGTTACAAAGAAGGAGAAGGACCTCATAAAGACGGAGTCCCCTAAACCGTATGCCGCGGGCAGCTTCCATGGAGTTGCCCCAAATGGCTGAGCCCCCAAATTGTCCCACCCACCAGGGTCCCGGAGGCTTTCACAGAATTCTCAGGAGCCTGCCCCGGCAGGGGAGGGCCCTTTCCAACATGTAAAATCCTCTGGGATGTGGGTGCAGGCAGATCAAGGTTATTGCCACCCAAAGAAGGCTGGAGAAGACCTGGCATTGAGAGATCAGAGTCTGGGTCCAGGCCTTGCCTCATGATCTGATTGGCTGAGGTCCCATCGGAACACTCCACCCTCAAGCAGCAGGTCGGTCATGGGCCTATTGGCGGGAGACCTGGCTGTAGACTTAGAACTTCTGAAGTAAAGGAGCACGTGGGAAAAATACCCACCAAAGGAGCACAGTGAAAATCTTGGCTTTCAGTTTGCACGGTGGGACTGGAAGTCATTGACAGCAAGGAACAAAAGCAGGACATCATTTCATTTAACAGTAATTCCCAGCTGTTGACTGAGTAGAGGAAAGAAGGAAGGAAGGAAGTTAATTGGCATCTCCCAACTTATTCTTTCTAGTGAGGACTCCTTTCTCCTTCCCTGTTTCTAAACATAATCTCTGAAGATTTCAGAGGGAGGCTGCTTTCTGCTCTGCTGTGTCTGGATCCTCGAAAACTGTTTGATCTCAGCTTTGGAGCCTGGGAAGACCAGGACCTCCCCTATGAAAGGCTCTTCTCTGCATGTTTGTTAAAAGCAGGGGAAAATACTCATCAGTACATCTTTGTCTTAAGTAAAGACAGATTGGCTCATTATTAAAAAAAAGAAATCCAAGCATATTCCAAAGAGCATCTAATATTTTAACAAGACTTAGGCAACAGAGCAAATGAAAAGAGCACATCAGTAAATAAGCATTGAGCACTCCGTAGGCACAAGCCCTGTGCATTCTGGTTCAATCCAAGAAATATATGGTGAAACGCCACAGAGGCACAAAAGAAAGCTTCTTGCAGGTTTTCTGTGTAACAGAACTTGATATCATTTTGGCGTCTGTCAATTTCTGGTGGTAATTGTTAAGCTCCCTGTATCGGTAATCCAGCCAACCATCACATGAAGCAAAGAATGACTTCACATCTAAAAAGGAACCCCAATCTAACTAAGATACCCAGACTCATAGAAAGTTGGAGGCTCTCTCTGTGCCAAAGTATTCAGATGCCTTTCTGCTTCAGTGTCCCTGCGATGTCCCATTTGAGGCTGTGACATCAGCACGGAGAGGAAGACCCATATGCAGGAGCCTTCCTTTGCTCCCGGCTCATTACCCCCATCTTTCTTTCCTTCTTATTCTGCTGCACTGCATGAAGTTCAGGATTAGAGGTACCCAGTCCCCTGTTTGGGTTAGACCTCAGGGTTCATTAGATGTCAACCCAGACCAAGTCTACCTCTTACTTGCCGGACCCCAGGCTTTTGCATGGAGTCTCTCTTTCTGAGGAGTTTCATTCAGCTCTAAAAAGAACTCAGGAAGGGAACTTTTCTAAAATAAAAGGTAATGAATGGAAAATGGAGGCCCTTCCCTTATTTAAAAGAATATTTTTTTCTATCTAGTGCTCTTCGCTTGCGTGGCGAGTTGGTAGGAAACCAGCCCACCCAGGTACATACCTCTGCATGTGTTTTCATTCGCACTTGGAGCAGATGGCCCTGGAGGCGATTTTTCTGTGAGCATCTCTCAAGCCCGACAGA
The DNA here is from genome assembly GCA_028646535.1 of Procyon lotor. NCBI lineage: Eukaryota > Metazoa > Chordata > Mammalia > Carnivora > Procyonidae > Procyon > Procyon lotor. The sequence continues at coordinate 116,109,880 of CM053607.1, read as the reverse complement.
GCGGACTTTGTAGATTTCCGATTCTGGGAGTGTAACTATCTGCGCGGCCACTTAGGCAAACTGCTTGAGAAAAATGTAACTTGCCTCGGAAGGTCTCTGTCTAATCTGGGTATTTAATTATCACATAGAGACGTACACTTTGCCTTATATGAAGCATGGAACTTCCTATGTCCAATTCTTTATATTCAAATACCCAGGATGAGAAGTGCAGAAGCGCAGCCCGGGTCAGTGGTCTTTTCTTATAAGTGTTCCAGCAGTTTTCTTTGAAATGGATTCTAAAGCCTCAGAATTTTTTTTTTTTTTTTACACAAAGTAATTTAATAATTTGAAAGTTTGTCAGCGGTGAAAGGTAGTATATTTGGACACACTGATCCAGTAACTAATCAGTTTTCTAATAAACAATCAGCAATTCGCTAACATGTCATCAGCACCTCGGGAGGCTCTGGTGAGAGGATGAGCTGCCCGTGGACGTTAATGAATACACCAAAAATCATTAGCTGATCAATACTTCTGAGTTATTTTCATTGAGCTGATAGGTCTGATACATTAAAGCTGACATTATACATTTGTCAAGATCACAGTGCAGTTTTTAACAGTGGAACAGGCTGCTAAAAATATTCCCGGGAAGACAATCAAAGAAACACCACTTCTTCACCCCTGACACATGCAGCTGGCACAGGAGCCCTGGAAAATCCCAGCGTGATGGTCAAGCCCCCAGCCTCCCAACATTAAAAAATAGACAAGAGCCCCCGAAGTGGATGGATGTTTTTGTTTCTGTTTCTGTTTTTGTTTTGGGTAATAATCTCCACAGCAGGGCACTCTGTGTGGTGGACTAAAAAGGTGGGGGAGGGAAGAGAGGACTGTGCCCCAGGTAACAGAGCACGTGGCACATGGCACGTGATGGAGCAGTGAGGACTTTAGAGGTCTTGAGAGCTCTGCCCCAGCTCGCTGGTGCAGGGACGTGAGACCAAAGATTGCATTATTTCCAAGAAGGACAAGTATCTGCAGGGCTCCTGAATATCCTTTCCTTCAAAGGATTGAGGAGAAGACGTTAAGGGGATGCTGTGGGTAGCCATTGTGCATCCTGCATCCCCCCTGCCCCCCAAGCTCCAGGAAGCCCAGATGTGCAGGGCGGTGACAGGAAGTCACAGTCCGGCCAGCTTGCTGCTCTAGTTTGCATGTGTGCATAACCAGAGACAACCAGCCAGGAGTCAGAGCCACCATGGGAAAGCTGGAAGCCACCACCGGATATGTGTGCGTGCGCATGTGCTTTAGTTTCTTTGTGGCTTGAGCAGCCACTGAGCTAGTGAATGTGTTACGTGGGAGATGGGTCGAGCTCAGCGTCTTTGGGTTACAATCTTTTTTTTTTTTTTTTTTTTTTTAAGTTGAAGACAGGAGCTATTCTAGAAGCGGGATGCCAGTTTTCTCCTCATCAGACACTCCGACCCCCTAATTATGGCCCCCAGGGCCCTTCTTGCCTGTACCTTCTCGGGAGGCGAATTTCTTGGGCCACGCGAGCACTGGCTGATGAAGAATTCATCTGTCTCCCACCCCACGCCGCAGACAACTCTTTTAGTTCCCCCAGCCCCCCATTGTGGCTGCTCGGTGATACTTGTGCGAGAAAGCAACCCTCCACCCCCACCGCCCACAGTCGCACAGACCAACGTCGCGCTCCCTCAGCCATCCACATTCCAAGGGGATGGCTCTTGGGCCGCTGCGCCTAGCGGAGGACAATTCCCCGATTTTAAATTAGCAGCAGGTGAAATTCTATTTGTCGTCAATTTCTCTTTGGGGTTACTGAGCAGAAAACTGCAGGCAAGCTGCGGCTTTGATGGCTCACTCCTAAAAATCTCTTTTTGTTCTTTATCTATTTGAACTGACAGTGATCAGAGCTGCAGCAGGACAGGGCTCTCTGGAGAAATCACCTTCCCCCTGCCTATTGACAGATCCCTCTGTTCCGCACCAGACGGGCTTTGTCCCGTCCCGGGCCTCCCGGTCTGGGAAGGAGCCACCAATTAAACCTCTTGAGCCGGTAAAATCGGAAGCCGCTTTGGAGTGTCGGTTCTCATTAGGCAGGATGAGAGGAAGCCCATCACCCTGCAGGCCCCGCTCTCCCCGGTCTCAATTTTCTCTCTTGCCTCCACCAGGTGCGAGAGGTGTGAGAGGAGCTTCACGCAGGCCACGCAGCTGAGCCGGCACCAGCGGATGCCCAATGAGTGCAAGCCAGTAACCGAGAGCCCAGAATCAATCGAAGTGGATTAACTGATTGACTGGTTGGAATTCAACTGCAAGGGAAGTCATGATTAAATGTCATGGACACTTAAGCAAAACCAAAGATTTCCTCTGAGCAACTTTCAATCAGTCCCAGAAAACCAAAAGCAGTAATAAAACAAGTAAGATGTTAAGAGATATTGATCCTGGCGTGGAGGTCCGACCAGGACGGAGATTATTTATTTATGACTAGGGATGAGACTCGTTTCAGTGGACGACTGACCTGGGACGGCCCCTGTGTCCGGTCCCACCGTGTATTTGCTTTATTTCTAAAAAGCTTTTTTAAACTGTTATTTAATACCAAAGGGAGGAATCCTGTGGGTTCTTCTGCCCACACTTGTGACTGAGAACGCACAGGGACTTCTTTCTCATTGCACCTTTTTTTAGTGGCATGATTCAAGGGGACCCATTGTAGGGCAGCCACCCCCCCCCCTTCCTGCCGCTTGGGTTGCGGGGAGGCCCGATGCGGCTGCCCGGCAGACCACAGAACTGGAAGCCAGAGCCTTCGCTAGGTCAATGCCACCGTGGGCCCCGAGGCTGGTCCGTTTCTTTGTTTTCCTACGCACTTTTTATGCCACTCCTTCTGTCTGGCAGCCCGCCTTGATGCAGAAGAGCCTGGAAGAGGCAGAAGACGGTTCGGTTTCAGAATTCAAGGAGGAGAAGTGGGGACCTGACTTTGGCCTGTTAAGATCTCAAAAACATTGAAAATGTACAGAGCTTCATAATACAGTATATTGTTCCGAAGCAGCTAGTTGAGAAGAGTTTGTTTGCAGTACCGTTTTAGCTTAATAAAAAAACAAAAAACAAAAAAAAAAAAACCCAAAAACGAAAAATAAAGTTCTTCGGTCTGAAGCTGAAATAGAAGGTATGAGGCTTCAAGGAATTTTTTCGTTGTGTCTGTGAAAGTGTTGAATATGTGAGGAGGAAGGGTGCCCAGCCCTATTGTCAGCGCCCTGTGGAGGCCCTTTCTTCTTCCTTCCTCCTGTAGGTGAAGCCTGGGAGACCCCTTTCCTCCCTCCCCAGTGTCAGGGGAGCATTTCTGCAAAAATAAAGGGCAGGAGCCCAGTCCAGGAAGCAGTGAGAGGAGGCACCCCAGAGAGGGTTGTGATGAGAACAGACCGTGTGGGAACCGCTCATTTTATCCATTGGAATTCTGTTGTCCTCTCCTCTGGCCCTTGACAAGGCTCTTCATTCATCATTAATCTGTTGAAAGAGGAGGGATGGTGTCCATAATTTCACTGTTTGATTGAGTGCCAGGAAAGCGTGTGAACTTCAGCTAGTCTGTGGGCAGCTTGACCACCGTGCCCCGTCACCCCAGGGCACATGCCGAAAAATGATCCATTACCCAGGAAGAATCGCGGCTCCTGCTAGCATCACAGTGGGGACCGCATCGGCCTTGTAGGTGTCTTGATCACCTGACATCAAGACACAGCCTTTTAAGGAACTCCTTGTCTAATAGCCCTCCCAGGGTCTTCCCGTAACAAATACATGACCTGCAGAACTGGCTCCTGGAAGGCAAGGGTACCTCGTGGCTCACTTAGTCCTCATGAACTTGGCTCTCAGAACATCTTCCTTCCCTTCTAATTTTGCTTCCCCATCCCTTAGCACCCAGCTGTCCCACTGAAAGTGGAGGAACACAGGGCCTCATTAATTATGTTTGTAATTTATTTATATATACTGTTGTTAAAAAGCAAACCCAAATCGAGGCAATGTGAAGATCTGCTTGGCTCTATTAAAGGATGTGTGAATTGGGCCACATCCTAGTTCACCAGCTCCGAGCAGTTGGAGTAACTGAGTACGAGGTTTTTATGGGAAGGAGGGTAGGGCAAAGAAGGTATCAGCAAAAGAAAACGAAGGATTCTTTCAGGCCAGGACGTCGTCATCTTTTGGGGAGGGAAAGGAACCGGCAGGATTTTTCTCATGCAAGTTACCTCGCTAGTGCAAGCCAGGAATTCCAGATTGACTCTTAAAAGGTCACAGTCATGGGACGCAGTTTGAAACTGTAATTAAGTCTTGGTGGACTCTTGTAAGGGCCAAATGACTCCGTTTCGGGCTTGTTATTTCTCTTTTTCACAATATATTTATATCTCAAAATAATCTCTAATGTTGTGGGCTCCAAAGAGGAATTGGAACAATCCAGACCCTCATTGTCCAAGATAACCTAGAATGGTCCCTCCCTGTGTTCTTTTTGGCTCTTTGTCATGGAACTCATCGTATTCTGTGTTCCCATGTAACCAGTGCTGATTGAAAGTGTTCTGTCTGGTGGAGAGAAGTGTCTTCCATTTTATAGCTCCTTGTCTTAAATGCTGGAGACGTTTGCCGAAAATGGGTGCCATTGGGGAGGGTGGCAAGAACATGGAGCCGTATGAATCCGAAATCTGTAAGAAAGTGTCAGATTGGCTATACAGATGAACAAACCACTCCATTGATGAAGGCAGAAGCATTTGGTTGTACATTTTGAACATGACAATAAGGGACTCACCCGTGTGTCCCTAACACTGTCTTCCAGTGAGAAAAATCAGTTCTTCCTGTTTGCCACATTTCATTCTTAGAGACAAATGCACTCTCTTTTCCCTTGAGCTCCACATGCAGGAATGAGAACACCCCCCTCCCCCCCTTGATGTCTGCCACGGGAACTTTCCATAACAGTGGTCTCTGTCACTCTTCATGGTCTTGCCAGCTGATCCCAAGGTCCTGCTTAGTATGGCAGTAGCATTCTTGAACCAGAAGGTTCTTCTAGCTTTCTCCCTCCATTTAAGCTTATTTTCCCCCTTTCTTAGTAAGGTAGACTTTTGGCCTGTATTTCCCATCAAACTTGGCCAGAAATATTTTCTCTTTAACAAATAGAAAATCAGGGACACTCCTAAAGGTTGCGTTGCTGAACAGTTGCCAGCTTCGAGCAGACTAGCCTCAGTGGTCTGTCCATAAGGCAGGTCTCCACCTGTAGACTGACTTGGAGTCCTGAAGTAGGTCCTGACATCACTTGGGTCCCAGAGGCTTTTAAGTGAAGCATGTGCTGAAATAGGGGTTTCTCCTTAAAGTCTCCCAACTGTTGCTTTAGTGCTTTTATTTAAAAATTGGCAGATAGTGGGGCCCCTGGGTGGCTCAGTGGGTTAAAGCCGCTGCCTTCAGCTCGGGTCATGATCTCGGGGTCCTGGGATCGAGCCCCGCATCGGGCTTTCTGCTCAGCAGGGAGCCTGCTTCCCCCTCTCTCTGCCTGCCTCTCTGCCTACTTGGGATCTCTCTCCTCTCTGTCAAATAAATAAATAAAATCTTTAAAAAAAAAAATTGGCAGATAGTCACACGGGACCTGCAAATGGGTGGCAGAAACTGCAGTCCTAAAGATTTGCCCGTTTCCCCTATTAGGAACTTCCTAATTCATTACAGTCTAAAGAGAGTAAAGGCTCTGATTAGACAGGGGGAAGCTATCTGCTGAATCGGTATTTGACTCCTGGAGTGTTCCGTTTGCTCTCTTCTCTCCAAGGGGATCATTTTTTTTTTCCTCCCAGAATAAGATGTACCATCCTCACACATGCTCATTCGTCTAGCTAAGAGTCTGAGCCAAAGGATAATGCCACGCGGGGCTGCAAACATCACATTTCTAGAAAAATCTCAGTAACTTCAAGTAAAGCTGAATATTTTGCCCAGGAAATGTGCATGATTTTTTTTTAAAGATAAACTTTTTGTTTTGATTGCTTTTATCTTTAAAAGTGACTTTTTCTGTAAGGGAAGGTAAACTTTTATAGAGTTATTGTGTGGATAATTCAAGCTGTAAACCTAAATCTTGCATAATTTGTATAATTTGATTCAGTTAAATATTTACTGAACGTCCATTCAAGTGCAGCCTTTTGGTGGGGGGAAGAAAGATTTCCGGTGTGACACAACAGTAAAAGATTATGTTACCACTTCTCTCCTCCAAGGCCTTTATCGTTTATTGTATTGTATCTTGGAAAAACTTGATTCTAGTCCAGATATACAAAGATTTACAACATTTGCCAGCTCATCAATCCTTTGCATCAGTTGCCTAGTCCCTGGTTTCATTCCTTTATTCAACAAATATTGAGTGGACACTTCTTTGAGATAAAGACCGCATTTTCGGTGTTCGCTTTAAGTGGCGTTAGGTAAGCGACTGTTGGCAAGAAAATGTGATTCTCCTTGTAAGTGGCAAGCTAGCGGCATGAGGATTTTAGTTCTCTACACTGTTATTTTAGTGAAGTCCCAGAGATTGCTGCATCCGAGAGTCAGAGAACTGTAAACACAGCTAGAGACCAGAAGGTAGTGTATTTCAAGACAAATGAAGATGCACCACTACCTTGTCGTTGGTTGACCCACCAGACTAGTGTTTCTTAGCATCTGTATCAAGATACCAAGACTAGAGCCAGAGTCTTAGGGCTTTTATGACCCCCTTCCTGATACTGATAAAGGGAACAGATAGGGACAGGGCTGGAGTTGCTCAGGGAAAAAACCGTGCAGACCTGGTGTGGGTCCGAGAGGCCTCATGGGTGACAAGCCTTGGCCGTGCAGCCCCTGTCCCCTGGGTGTGGCTATGGGGCTCTCAGAGGTGGGGACCCCTCAGTTGTACTCAGGTGTTTCAGAGAGCTTGACAGCTTGGATATTTGCTTCTGGTTTATGGAGAGTAGTTGTTTGGTTAGATTTGTTCTTGAACCTCACTGTCTAGCTCTTAATGCAACTTCTTCAATGACACCGTGTTTCAAGGCCCCAGGTCTCTGGTGCATCATTGCAAAACGAATTGCTAGCTATTGGTTGTCAGCATTGTATGTCTAAGAAGCTACTGTTTCATTGGTTTTCATGGTAGAAGTAGCATTACTGTATTTGCACTGTTTTAAAAAAACCAAACCCAAGTGTCTGCTGAATTGTTGGAAATGGGAAACTTGGCAGATCTCACAAACAGGGCCTTTCTGGAACAGCACGGGGTCCGTGGGTCACTCTGGGCAGGCCCAGCAGCCTCGAGTTGAGGAGCGAGTCTGTCATTCTCTTATGAAGGCCGCCGATGCCCGCAGAAGTCGGGCACGTTTTCAGAAATGTTTCTCTTTTCCTTCCTGGATGTGAACTTAATTTTATTTCCCATAACCTTTACCAATTCCTGACATCAAATCCCAAAAGATCCTAGGAGATACGCTCCCTCAAGTGAGAAATGGCACATTCCAGAAATGTCACTCATTTGTCAGGAGCCTTTCAAGGCAAAGAGGTTTAGAGACATTTTACGAAGTGACGTGACGTTTGAGTACTTATCCACCTGAGAGTTTGAGGTTTCCCTATCACTAATACTTACCTGAACTACCACAGAATAACAACATAGAGTCCCGGGAAGATCCACATTTCAGAACTTCTCAAGATTAAATTCTACAAACCCAGCGATCAGCTGTCAGGAACAACTGGCCGGAGAGAGCCACACTGAGAAGGGTATTGCTTTACCTGCGGAAGCCTTGCTACAGATACTTAGCCTGTAATTCATGGTTATGTTTAACATCGAAAAGGTTTATTTAGTTTCTCCTTTTAACTAATGGATGTCACCTATTTCATCAGATCAATATCAAAAATGACAAGAAACAAAAATATGTCAGAAAACAGGGCAAAGGCATAAAATCATTGAGTTATTTTCCCTCTGTATTGAGATGCCACCATTGTACTTAAAAGGGGTGCCTGGGTGGGTGGCTCTGTTGGTTAAGCGCTGGACTCTTGATTTCGGCTTAGGTTGTGATCTCGGGGTCGTGAGATTGAGCCCCATGTTAGGTTCTGCACTTGGCATAGAGTCTGCTTGGGATTTTCTCTCTCCCTCTCTCTTGGCCCCTCCCTACCTTTAAAGGAAAGAATCTGTTAAGCAAATTATAGTAGAAAAATGAAGTGAGCTTATTCTTTAGATGTTGACAGAGATAATGAGAGCAAGGTATACCGTGCCATCCCTGTCAGGCACTATTAACTGCTTGATGTGGATTATCTGATTTAATCCTCAGTATCTCTACAACCAAGATACTGTCATTATCCCATTTTCATATATATTTAATCTTAGCAGCTTCTTTACCTTCCCACCCATCCACCTTCCTTCCGGCTCTAAAACCACACACCAGTAATTTTTTTTTATAAGGAAAACCTTCTTTATTCAAAGCTTCTTTTTGAGTACGAGAGCTTTGTCAAAGGAAAAGACACAAGCTTCCTGTGTTTCTAAAATGCATTTCCGGAAGGAAGGCTGAGATACTCTTAAAATGTATATGTGGTAGTTGCTGATTTTGTAATCACCAAAGCTCTGCTGCTGGACAGCAGAATTTCAAATATCCTATTGCTGGCCACCATTGTTTGTGTTTTTTCTAAACATGCAACTAAAATTCTGCGTTAAAAGAAAAAAAAAAAACCCTCTCAAGCATGCGATGCACATGGGAGACAAATGGCCACAGGCAGGAAGGCAGATTATGTTGGGCACTGGCCAAAAGAGAGCTAGGCTAGAACACTATTGACAGGCGAAAACACATCCTGAGCAGGGCTAAGTGAAATCTAGTTTTCTTCCTTTGTTCTGAGGAAATGCTAAGTGAGTTACTTTTCAGGCATCAGTGGAGTAATTATGTAGTCGTGTCCATTAAGAATATGAGCTTATGTGGTTAGGCTGTTGGTTTAGAGCAGTGAGGTAGAAAAATTGGAGTCCTTACCGGTTTGGTTTGTCAAAGACCCAAACAATGGAGTTGTACTCAGGAGCCGGATCACATTCTTAGGCACAATCTAGAGAACACACACATGAGGTGTGTTCAGAAACTTGACACAGTTTCTTCACGGACTGCCTTTCTGACAAGGCATTTCTTTATTATGGTATTGAAACCACAGCGTATGCTACTTTTTTTTATAAATTCAGATTCTAACAGGTTTGTTTGTTTGTCAAAGGGATGAAAATGTTTTCCCCGTCAGTCAAACATGGTGGGTTCCAGTTGGTATCTCCTCTCTTACAAAACATCTCTGTTGGTGCCTTTCTACCTCACAGCTTGGCATATCACTCCTGACTGAAAACAATCTTGATAGAAAGTTTGACCAACTGAAGGTGTGGTCTCTACAGCAGAACTCTTTTTGTCTGTTGGGTTTTTTGGTTTTGTTTTGTTTTTTAAATCATGTCACGGCAAATGATCACCACACGTGAGGGAGAGTAGCCATTTAGACTTTATGTCTGCCTCTTTACACTGTTTACCCCCAATCAAGTCTTGTCTAAAAGCTCAACCCTCGTAGACTCCCTTTCTCTGAATGATCTAGTACGCCTACTCGAGTTTTTCCCAACTTCAGTTGGGAAAGGAGAGGCAAAATTCTTCTCCTGGGAAGTTCTTTTTTTTTTTTTTAAATATTTTACTTATTTATTTGACAGAGAGAGATCACAAGTAGGCAGAGAGAGGAGAAAGCAGGCTCACTGCTGAGAAGAGAGCGCGTTGCGGGGCTCGATCCCAGGACCCTGAGATCATGACCTGAGCCGAAGGCAGAGGCTTTAACCCCCTGAGCCACCCAGGCGCCCCTCTCCTGGGAAGTTCTAAGTTCTGTAAAAGACGCTGCCTCTGGTATATTTGTGAAGGCCCAGGTAGTGACTCTGACATTAAGAATTTTAGCTCACATCAGCAAACTTATTTTGGAAACCTGATGTCCCCAAGTTAATTAATTTTGTTCTCTTCAGGGAAGGCATCCAGCTTCGTAGCCTGCTAACAGAAGTGTGATATTTAGGTGTGACAGGGGCACCGTGTCAACTTCCTCAATGTGCTCATTTTAAATTTCTTGTGAAAAAATAAGTTTATTGTGAATGTTCCCTCTTGGAATAGAAACAGGGCTCTCTAACTTCCCACCAAAATAAAATGTTAGGGGTACCGCTTCCTTTGGGTTCTCCTTTTTGAAGTTTGGAAAGTTTAAACAAGTCAGTTGAGAAAGGAGGAGAAGCTCACTGTGGTGTTGAAGGCTTGTTCTAAGAGTCCCTGATGTGACAGCTATGACTGAATGACTCGCCCTTAGAACGGTCAACGATTTGTTTATGCTTTTAAATCTTACTGAATTCACATCTTTAAAAACAAAACAAAACAAAACACTACAAAGGACCAATGAGATCATCCTTGCAGCTGTCTTCTTACGATAGAATCTACTGGGGTTACATTGTGTTTAAATGAAAAGCAGGCACGCCCTTAGAGATAACCGGCCAAGGAATGTAAATATATTTGATTCATAAAACACTACTGCGCTGACTTGATCTGCCCGTGGGTTCTGTCTTCCCAGTCCCCTGTTGGTCATTTTCCCAAGGGCACGTTATTCCAGAGTCTGTCAACAAACGCATTTGGTAGTAGGTGTCAACAAATTCGTCCTGGGAAAGCGTTGGCCAGACACTGGAATGAGGAAGTTTGTGGAAGTTGCTCGCAGAAAGACTGTCATAATTCAGCCCTTTGTTTTATCTGGGCATCTTGGAGATTGTTCTGTTCCTCACTCCTGGTGCTTACGTGCTCAATTGCCCGACCAAGTTGGGTCCAGCGGCAAGGAAATTTCTGCGTAGAGACCCAGAAACGTGTCTGGCCTCCTTAGCCTTAGAGAAGAGCAGAGCGCTCTTACTCTAAGAGTGGCCCTGGGTCTGTGATCCTTCCGAGTGTCCAGGGCCACGGGGGCTGTCAGTCCGCTGTTTGATTTACCTCTTCTTCTGTCAGGAGATGAAGTTCCACTGAACTTGGAAAAAGTACGTGAGATTCGAGGAACATCAGGGAAAACACCGAGGCGGAGTAGAATGAGAGAGACGGGGAGATGGTAGGGGTTAAGGTCGGCGAGGCAAAGCGAGGTGGGCCGTGAGAACCTTGAAGGCCAGTTGGCAGAATGTGAAGGCTCTTTCCCCAGAGTGGGGTCATTCCGGCTATTGTGTGGACAACAGACTGTAAGGGAGCCTACACGGGAGTTGGCGAGGAGGGTGTCTCACTATGGGGGAGAGGTGGTGGGGTCTGCCCACAAGGGGAGCTGCGGTAAAGGCGGCAGGAAGTGCTCGAATTCCAGGCACACTGTGACGATTGACGGGATTTGTGGATAGATCAGATGTGGGATATTAGAGAGGTCTCGAGGATGACCTCAAGGTGTTTGGGCCTGAGCAACGGGAAGATGGAATTTTTCAGTTTGGGGGCTTACATGCATCCTTGAGGGCACACATCCTTTCCACAAGCATCAGGAGCCTTCCTGTAGAACAAACGTGGAGATGTTCACGCGTGACAGGCAGCTGCGCAGTGAGGTTGCTGAGTCGTGCTTGGCGAGGTTCGGCGGCCAGCCCCATCCTGGAAACGAGGGGGTTGAGTAATATCCCGTGGCTTCTATCACACCCCGTGGATATTCCATGGCTCAGGAATGACATGCAGATGTTTGGAGATAAAGATGACATCAGAGGGAAGGGTCTGCTTTCAAAATAGTAGTGCCCTGCGGCCAGAGGACGTCGGAGTCTCCTTCTGGAGATTCTTTAGGGCAGGTGTGCTCTGGGAATACGCATGGGGAGGCCATGTGGAAACCAACGGGGACAGAGCTGAAGGAGGGGTCAGTTGTCTCCGGAGGGGGTGTTCAGGCAAGTCTGAGAAGTGGCTTTGTGAGGTGTGCTGAAGGGAGGAGACGGGTTTGGATTCCCTACCAAACAACTGCCCCCAGAACTGTTGATGTGGGCTCGTGCAGAAGATCTGTCACCTATATTGATGGCTGTGCAGTGTGCCGTTCACTGGGACATTTGTGTCATATTTGAATCAAAGTCTTTTTCTCGTTTCGACTTTTTACCATTTCTGCCATCCCCTGAGCACCTGGAAACTAGAGAACGTGTCCTTAGTCAAAAACAAACCAGTGGTTCACAGCGTTGAGCTGACCCGTGGATCTTTCTCACCTCTTTGGGTCAGTGGATTTCTTTGAGAATGTGACTGCTACACAGAAAAATTCACAAACACACCAAACCGTACATTGAATTTCAGGGGGCAGGGGCGAGGAGTGCCTGGATCCTGGCCTAAAAACCTCCAACTCTTAAGATCTCGCATTTGGAATGGTGCCTTCCCGTTGTGAATTGTATTTTCTTTTTTTTTATTTTTTTTAAAAGATTTTGTTTATTTATTTGACAGAGATCACAAGTAGGGAGAGAGGCAGGCAGAGAGAGAGGAGGAAGCAGGCTCCCTGCCGAGCAGAGAGCCTGATGCGGGGCTCGATCCCAGGACCCTGAGATCATGACCTGGGCCGAAGGCAGAGGCTTTAACCCACTGAGCCACCCAGGTGCCCCATGAATTGTATTTTCCAAAGATTGAGTGAAAATGAGAGCAAAAGACACCTAGTTGATAATAAAGACATTTGTTTTTTGATTCTCTACATGAAGATTCTAGGTAACGAGGAAGAACAGGTGAGGCTGATTGGTTCAGTCTTTAGCAGGAGCGACAAGGGGCTCGGGGGTGTGTTGCTGAGGTCAAGAGCTTCTCTCCCTGTCTATGACTTGGCAGGAGGCCCATAGAGACTCAGAAAGAAAGCCAGGCCAAACCGTCAGGTTAAAGAGGTCACTTTGTGGGGCGCCTGGGTGGCTCAGTCGTTAAGCGTCTGCCTTCGGCTCAGGTCATGATCCGAGGGTCCTGGGATCGAGCCCCCCATCGGGGTCCTTGCTCGGCAGGAAGCCTGCTTCCCCTTCTCTCTGCCTGCCTCTCTGCTTGCTTGTGATCTCTCTGTCAAATAAAAAAAAAATACTAAAAAAATAATAATAGGGCGCCTGGGTGGCTCAGTCGTTAAGCATCTGCCTTCGGCCCAGGTCAGATCCCAGGGGCCTGGGATCGAGCCCCGCATCGGGTTCTCTGCTCAGCAGGAAGCCTGCTTCTCCCGCTACCATTCCCTCTGCTTGTGTTCCCTCTCTCGCTGTGTCTATCTCTGTCAAATAAATAAAATCTTTTTAAAAAAAAAGGTCACTTTGTGTGAACACTTAAAAGGACATCTCACAGCTAGGTGGGGATTTCTGCCACCTGTTATCTCAAATTATTCCCTTTCCTAAATTAAAACCAAATCTGTGTATGTAGAAATTGTGCACCACACACACACAATGGTAAGGGAATACTAGTTATCTGGAATCCTAGTCACAACCAAAGTCACTTGGTATCTATCAGAGAATTTTTAGTTTCCTTTTTCTTAAGATTTTATTTATTTATTTGACAGAGAGCATGAGTCAGGTAAGGGGCAGAGAGAGAAGCAGGCTCCCCTCCGAGCAGGGCTTGATCCAAGGATCCCAAGATCATGACCTAAGCCGAAGGCAGACCCGTAACCGGCTGAGCCACCCAGGCACCCCTAGAATTTTCAGTTTCAAACTAACCATATAATAAAGTGTCGAATGATCTTACAAGACCTTCTTAACACTTTTCCCCGCCTTCAGGTAGCCATTGGGTACATGTGCGCGTGCGCGTGCAGGTCACACGCGCACGTGCGCGCACACACACACACACTATAAGAGATAAAAATCTCTTTTATCTTTACCATCCTTACTAAAAGAACTTTAAGCTTCCATATGCATTCTCTTCTGAGTTTTTACCATCCTCTTTCCCATGTGTAAGGGGTTTAATGGTACATGTCCCCAGCCCCTGACCAAAAGGAAAAAGAAAAAAAAAATGTCCACCCAGACTGTGAACGTGACCTTAACTTTAGAAAAGCATCTTCACAGATGTAATTAAGGATCTTGAAATCGTCCTGGATTATCCAGGTGCGTCCTAAAGTCAAAGGTGCGCAGAGCAAGCCATGTGAAGACAGAGGCAGAGGTTGGAGACATGCATTCACAAGGCAAGGAATGCCTGGAACCCCCCCAGAAGCTGAAAGAGCCAAAGATTCTCCCCTTGAGCTTTGGGAGGGAGCATGGCTATGTTTACACCTTGATCTCAGACCCATGGAGCCCCCAGATCTGGGAGAGGATGCATTTCTCTTTGTGCTAATTTGTTACTGCAGTTGTAGGAAACAGATACACTGCATAGTTCCTAACCCAGCTCCTTGCAAACACTGCATTGAGTAGTCAGATTTACCTTTGGGAAATTCTCTCACCACAATCATTTAATTTGCTCATATTCTCATTGGTCAAGAAGTCCTGTCACTTTTGCCATGCAGAATGACAACATTCTCTCATGATGTTGTACCTGCATTTATACGGAATCTGTGTTCTGGTGACTCTTAGGATCAGCAAGCTTTTTTTCAGACTTTGGCTAAACTTCTTTGCTTTTCAAAGCAAAAACTTTCTTTGCTTTTCAAACTTCTATCGTCTACAGGGAATATAATAGCAAAGAGCATACGTGTAACCCACTGATTTTAGGTATGTTTCGAAAGTTCTCATACATTTGAAATAATAAAACATTTTAAAACTCAGAATAATTTTTTAATGTAAACTATGGGAATAATCACATCTAAATAAAGTCTTTCTCCACGTCGTCTTCCTGAAAAGTAATCTGGTCATCTGGTTCCATGATGGATAGCTTGAGGCTTAGGTCTGCTTCCGTCCATCATGGGTTTTGTCTCTTTTTCTTTCCTTTCATTTAGAAACATCTTCATTCCAATTTTAAGTTATTGTCAATGACAGCAGGTATTTGATGGCTCTGTCAGAGTCTTCTATGTTTAGGTTACGTGCAAACTGGGGAATTAAGAATATTTCCCTGAAAATTACCTTTGGAACTGTGTCAAAATCTAACCTGAAGAAAATATGCTGTTTCAAAGTTGGAAATTTGAAATTCCAACTCAAGAGTTCAAAGCAAATGGTTTCACAATCCACCATGGCCGTGTGTATAGCTGCGGGAGGTGTTTCTTCTTGTTCTTTTGTAGTACCAGTTTATGCTCTTAAACTGTGCCTGATAATACATCGTTAGTGTTTCTTCTCCAACAAGTGATAAAAATGACCGAATATCAAAAAAGCTCTCCGCCATCAGACGTTGGCATTCCAGTTTTGTCTTCTTAAGAAATTATAGTTTTGACTTAAGGCTCACGGTATCTGAGGACTTCTTGTAGAATTAGAGTGTTCTCAAATTGCAGGGCGTGTTATGAGCGGTCTGTAAAAATACAGCCCACCAATTCTGAAGTGCATTTAAAAAATGCATCCCTTGGAGAATAAATCTTGAGGGAAAGCAGGTTTAGTCACCAGAATAGTCTTTTGCTGTGCCTGTCTTTGAGTTCATTCCCTTTACCCTGTGAGTTTGGAGTTGTGGCCAGTCCCGAGGTGAGTGCAGACTGTAGTTCGCATCTCCAGTGTGAGCTGGCTTGTACCTTGTCAATAGTGTGCGGTGGGAAGGAGCGTGTGTCAGTTCAGAACCTCGCCTTTAAAAGATTGTGTGTGCGTCTTCTTGCCGGATTCCACAGAACGGCTTTTCAAACTTCTGGAACATCTGGAATCATCCCCAGATGATTCCAGCTGCCCGAGCAAAACATGTATCGTGGCAGGCCACAAAGATTGTGTGACTCCTTGTGATGTGGACTAACCGTGGCCAGAGATGATCAGTATGATAGTCCACACAGCTCAATGCAGGCCATCAGAGGGCTTGTATTCCCCTCTTTCCTACTGAACATCAAGAAGACATTCAGTGGCTGTGAGTTGATGATATTTGCAATTTTCATTATTGCCTTCAGCATTTATTTAATTGAGATTGAGAGGCATATTTTTTGGCCACCCGCTGTTCTTTGGGAATAAAACTGGATACGGATTGACACTTATTTAATAATTGCCTGTTGTTTTACTGTTTTATTCTTGGCACACACATCAGTTTGCACCCCGCCAGTACTCCAACGAGTCTACCTTTCCTGTTGGTGTTGTAGCTCATCAAATAATTATTAACCAAAAACTTCTCTGCATCGCTCAAATTTGCTTTCAGTGTGAATTCAAACAAAAGTCCTCATACGTTTCTCCCTCGTATATGTGTGTGTATGGATTACATTGTACATCAGCATCTTTGTCCAACTGCAAGGTGAAATAGCACACATCATGTGTACTGATTTGACAAATATTTATTTTACAGCAAGCATCCTGCACCAGGCCCTGCCTGGAGTGCTTTACCTTACTGCTTTACTTAATCCTTTTAGCAGCTCTGAGGTGGTTCTTTTGGGATCTGTGTTTCTTCTTGTTCTTTTGTAGTATCTGAGGCAGGGGAGGTCACGCTGTTCGCACGGGGCAGAACCAGGAGGTGGCAGTGGGCATTCTGGCTCTGGGGTCGGTGTTCTTGATCGTGACCCATGTGGATGGTCGTTCCTCCACACTTCACATCATGGTTATTACACACCACCCACAGTGCCATTTGAAAAGGGAGCTTCTCACTGGCGTGTTCTGCCTTCTCACCAAACACGATTAGTGGTCAGGGAATATATAGCTGGCTTTCTAAACTTACTGGTGATGATGTGACTTGTTTTGCTGTAGGATACCCCTTTACATGATGCTCCTGTACTTTTGGTCTCCTCTAGGCCCCGGCAGCCTGGTTGGCAATCTCTTACTATACAGAATTATTCTGTACTTGTTCTAGAAAAATACTGGTGGCTTTTCAGAAAGGTGCTTGTGCTGTGTTTACGAATAAGGGAAAAGCTTGAGGTGATTCCTAACCCCCTCTGACAAAATTTCATACCATAATGTACTCAAGACAGGGGTAAATGGATAGACAATCATACAAAATTTTATTTTCAGATGTTTTATACTGGGATTCACTCATCCCTGCCCATGTAGATGTATATTTCCCATTGGTACTTGAGTCCTGGTGATCATTTACATTCATGACATTATTCTGAATTGTGTATTTTTATGACTTCTTTTGCACTTTAGCATATATACCACTGTGGAATGTGTGTGTGTGTGTGTGTGTGTGTGTGTGTAGTGTCTATGAATTGGTAATAAAATGAGGCATAATTGAGAAGAAGCAGAGGTCAGAGTCCAGAGTCTCAAGCCAGCTTGCCTGAGGTCAGATGCCAGATCCAGTGCATTTAAGAATTACGGGACCATGAGATATATACGTAATTTCTCTCTGACTCAGTTTTCTCATCTATAAAATGGGGATAGTAATAATGCCTGCCTCCTGGGATCAGTCTGAAGATTAAATGTATTCACTCAATACAGTATCTGGCATATACTAAGTGCTTTGTAAATATTTACCATCTAATAAAAATGTATGTATAACAAAAATGAAAAATATAAATTTAGCTTGTGTAAATATGAATGTGCAAGTATCATGAAAGACTAGCCCCCTGTTACCTGAAAGGTGCCCATGACAAATTAGCCATCTGTCACCCTAATGGAGAGTGTGTAACGTTTAAGAATATATCAGTTACTAAGGACAGAAAGGGATTTTTGCAAAAACCATAATCAATGTTACATTGGCCGTTCATGCCCTGAATCTCAACAAAGTTGTCTGCTCACCTTTTGCACAGAAATCACCAAACTACCAAGGGACCACATTCCAGCGACTCTTGCTGGATAATCACTTCTCCCAAAACTCAGTGACTTAAAATGATCTTTGAATTTTGCTCACGATTTTATGGATGAGGACTTCCAGAAGGGCCCTGCTGGGCAATTCTGGTTTGGAAGCTATCGAGCCCTTGCAACCAGTAGGGGGGTGGAGCTGGGTCAGCTGAAGCTGCCCTGGGATGCTGGTCCCCCACCCTCTGTGATGTGGCTGACCCTTGATGCTGGCTGCCAGCTGGGAACTCAGCTGGGGCTGTGGACCAGAGCACCTAGACATGGCCTCCCTAGCATGGCTGTCTTCTGGGAGTTGGACGTGTTACTCCAGCTTCCCACAGAGTGTACTTCCCAAGAGGACCAGCATTGGAATTCTCTCGACTGAAGCTCTTACAAACCTGCCCAGATTCAGGGGAGGGAATACTGACTGATTCTCAGTGGGAAGAATGTCCAAGAAGTTGGGCGCCATGTTTTTAAAGTGCCCCACACCACTTAATTGAATTTCAGCAATGATAGAAACCTGCAGAAACATTCCTCTGTGATACATATGTCTAGATTATTCAGTCCCAGTCTCCTTAATTTTTCTTCAAAGACTCATGTTTAAGCTTTGAGCCACTCACAGAGTTTATTCTGGGCCTTTCATAATAGAACTAGCCTAGGGCCAAACAAAGAGACCTTGGAAATCAGCTAAAACTTTGAAAGTGTGAGGAGAGTCCAGTAGACTTTCTTAAAGTCATTGATGGTGTGTTTATCTCTCTCAGAGCAAGAAGCCCTCACTGGTTCTACAACCACAGAGCATTGGAGTAGCTCCCTATATGCCCTGTCTAGGATTGACTCAGCAGTGTCGAAACATCACCTTTCCTTAGACTTGGGCAATGAATTGCTGTCTTCTGGCCCTTCTGCTTCTCCTAAGTGAACTTTGCACATGAGTCTGGAAAATTAATTCCTTTTTCACATCACGTTCCATTTTATTCCCCCTCATGTACTGCCCACCGCTCCCTGGGCACTCCTCTGTGAAGTTTCCCTGGCTCTGAGTCTTAAAGGGTCTCTCGGCTGAGACTTCCTTTTTCAGGAGCAGAGAGGGACCTGACCTAGTGAGATCCAAGTATGAGGGCACCACCCACAGAAAACGGGCCAGAAAGCAACTGGCCTAAGAGAAATTATTCTTAGATGAATCCATATGGAAATAGGCCAAAACCTACGGCTGGGTGAATTCTGTTCTCAGATTTAGAAACAGTTTGCTCTGGGGCGCCTGGGTGGCTCAGTCATTAAGCGCCTGCCTTCGGCTCAGGTCATGATCCCAGAGTCCTGGGATCAAGCCCCGCATCGGGCTCCCTGCTCTGCGGGAAGCCTGCTTCTCCCGCTACCATTCCCTCTGCTTGTGTTCCCTCTCTCGCTGTGTTTCTCTCTGTCAAATAAATAAAATCTTTAAAAAAAAAAAAAATAGATACAGTTTGCTCTCTGAAAGTTGACATTGTCCATGGAACAAATATATTTGGTATCTCCTTTTGCTGTTGACTTGGATAAACTTGGATAAATTTGCTCTGGGCCTAATAACAAAAGGCTACTAACTGGATTGTATAGAGGTTCCTTGGGTCTCCCAAAGGGAGGTTAGAAGAATCATGGATAGGTTTGGTTCATTTTCGTTGAGAAGACCACTTTCCATAGCTAAGAGCCTACCTCCAGCATCCCAGTCTGCCTCCCCTTTTGGAGCTTGTTTTCCATATAAGATGACTTTCCCGGATGGAGTTTTCACATGCACAGGAACACGAATCCAAGGGGGCGTGTGACTCTTCCATGGGCCGCGTCTCTGTGAATGTGAGCCAGGCAACCAAGAAGCCAGGCCCTAATCTGGCCTCCTGCCTTCCCCTGCCTTTGGCAGGAGAAGACTTAAGGAATCAGAGCTCATCCCAGCTAATTTTCAAGGACCTGGAAAACCTCCGACTTTCATTCTACAGCATTTTCTTACAACCCTTTCCCTTCGAGCCAAGTTTCCAAAGAGCTCAAGCTCCACAGGCCTGACCCTGGGATGTGAACTTGAGTCTTCCTGGCTTTGTGTCCTTCTGGCCAACCACAAAGCCTCCTTCCATTAAAAACAAAGGAGATAAGAGGCAAAGAGCATCTTGCCCATCAACAAAAACATCAAGGCGCGTCTGGGTGGCTCAGTGGGTTAAAGCCTCTGCCTTCAGCTCAGGTCATGATCTCAGGGTCCTGGGATCGAGCCCCACATTGGGCTCTCTGCTCAGCAGGAAGCCTGCTTCCCCCCCCCCCCCCCCCCCCCCCCCCCCCCCCCCCCCCCCCCCCCCCCCCCCCCCCCCCCCGCCTGCCTCTCTGCCTACTTGTGGTCTCTCTCTTTCTCTGTCAAATAAATAAAATAAAATAAAATAAAATAAAATAAAATAAAATAAAATAAATTTAAAAAACCAAGAACATCAAGGCAACATTTCAGAAAGTGCTAACATCTCAGACCAGATGGCGTTCATGTCCCTGAAAGAGACAGGAAAATCTGGAAAAGCAGGAAGTGAAGCTCGTGCCAACCAGTGTCATTGGGTTTCCCAAACTATAGCCTCACGGCGCCCATCACCAGGCTTCATTCCACTCTCTCCACTCCCCTGTCTGGTTGAACTGACACTGCCCTCAGCCTCTCTTCCGAGTAACCCGACTTAACCCACGGGGAGGCTTCCAACCTGGGGTCGCGTTCCCAGCCTCTTCCCGTTACTCGTATGCACGTAGTTCAAAGTAAATCTTTTATTTTCGTGTTGTTGTTTTTTTTAACCGTGGTAAACACATATAAGGTCTACCGTCTGAATCAGCTTCAGGTGTACGATTCAGAAGTATGAAACACATTCGTATCATCGTGCAACCATCCCCACTGCCCATCTCCAGAACTTTTTACGTCTCCAGCTGAGACTCTGTGCCCACCAAACACAGACTCCCCACTCCTTTCTCCTCCTAGCCGCCCCCGCAACCACCATTCAGTCTGCGTCTCTGTGACCTGGAATCCTCTCAGTTCCTCAAGCGAGTGAAATCATGTAGGGTTTTGTCCTTCCGTGACTGGCAGATTTCACTCGGCATCACATCTGCAAGTTTCACTCATGCCGTAGCGTGTGTTAGAACATCCTTCCTTTCTGAGGCTGCTCAAATTCCATTGTACGTATGTGTTCCTTTTTTTTTTTTTATCCATTCATCCAGTGACGGACGTTTGGGTTGTTTCTACCTTTTGGCCATTGTCAATGATGCTGGTGAGCTGATAGCTCCTGAAGATTCCAGTTCAGATTCCTTTGAATACTGCACACTCAAAAGTGGAACGTGAGATCATGTGGCAATTCTGTTTTGTTTTGTTTTTTAAAGATTTTATTTATTTATTTGGCAGAGAGAGATCACATGTAGGCAGAGAGGCAGGCAGAGAGAGAGGGGGCAGCAGGCTCCCTGCTGAGCAGAGAGCCCGATGTGGGGCTCGATCCCAGGACCCTGAGATCACCACCTGAGCCGAAGGCAGAGGCTTTAATCCACTGAGCCACCCAGGCGCCCCTGGCAATTCTGTTTTTAATTGTTGATGAATTGTCAGGATGTTTTCCATTGTGATGGCACCTCTTTATACCACCACCAGCCATGCAAAAGGGTTACAGGCAATCACATCCTTTCCAACGCTTGTTGTCTTCTGCTTTTTTGACAATAGCCATCTTACTGGTCTGATGTGGTATCTCAGGATAAATCTGAGGTGCATTTCTTTCCCTGCTAGTTAGTGCTGTTAAGTAACCTTAACATATGCTTATTGGCCGTGTGTGATATCTTCTTTGCAGACGTGTCTATGCAAGTCCTTTGCCCATTTTTAAATTGGGTTCATTTTCTTCTTGTCGTGGAGTTGTTAGGGTCTGGGATATTCCGGATATTAACCCTTTACCAGATATATGATTGGCACATATTTTCTCTCACCGCTTGGGTTGCCTTTTCAAGTGAGATTGCTACTTCCTGTGACGTATAGATTTTTAAAATTTTTATGAAGTCCAGTGTATCTATTCTTTCCTTTTGTTGCCTGTGCCTGTGCCTGTGTCACATTGAGGAAATCACTGCCACATCTTGAAGCTTTCCCCTATGTTTTCTTCTAAGAGTTTCATAGTGTTAGCTCTTATGTTTGGGTCTTTGATCCATTTTTTTAAAGAATATTTTGAGTGAGAGAGAAGGCACAAGCAGGAGGGCAGAGGGAGGGGGAGAGAGAACCCCAAGCAGATTTTGTGCTTAGTGCGGAGCCTGACACAGGGTTAGATCTCACAACCCTGAGATCAGAAACTGAGCCGAAAGCAAGAGTCGGAGGCTTACCTGACTGTGCCACCCAGGCGCCCTTGTCTTTGACCCATTTTGAGTTAATGTTTGTATATGGTATGAGGTAAGGGTCCAGGTTCACTCTCTTGCACGTGGATATCCAGTTTCATCAGCACCATTTGTTGAAAAGAGTGTCCTTTCCACATGGAACGGCTTTGGCACCTGGCCTCCTGCCCTCCCCTGCCAAAATCACTTGACCATGTATATGAGGGTTTATTTCTGAGATCTTGACTCATGGGTTGTGTCGATGATCGCAGAATTCCCTCTTGTTCCTTTGGACCAGAGGCCAGATGCAGAGGCCCTCGGGATGTCCTAGAATATTCGATTCATTATGATCAATCCCTTCACCCTTGGGGTGGGTGGGGGGCTTTGGGGAGCACAGCACTTCCTCCTGTATGAAAGACGTATACTGCGTTTTCCAAGTAAATGCATGAACACAGCCTTGGAGACGCTAGTGGACTGAGGTAGGAGAGAGTATAATGGACAAGCCCTCATCTCTGTGACAAGCATTAGAAAGTGGGAGACAACAGATGCCTTCCTGATGGGTAACAGCATGGAGTCTGGGGACGTTTCCCTGACCAGGTGAAGTCCCGCCTGAAAACTGAAGGAAAATCAGAATTACTTGTCTGAAGAGTCAGAAGGAAATGTTGCGAGCAACGGGACAATACATTCTTGAGCCTTCTCCGGCCTTCTGAATATGCTTTGGTGATACCCAGAGCCCCACAGAAATAAAATGATGTTTCCTTAATGTGTCTCCCTCCCTAGACCTGAAGTTTCCCTGAGGCAGGACCGTGTGAAACTCACCTTTGCACCTTCAGCACTGAGCACAGAAGTCCTGCCCACAGCGAGAGGACAGTATGTGCTTCTGTATCAGCCGATACTGAGCATATGTCTTTGGTAGCTGACTGCTTGTAAGCCAGATATCACCCTCCAATGAAACACTGACTTTGGTCATGTCTCTGATTTGGTCCTCAGAGCCACCTCGTGAGGTCAGCATTGTTGCCTAGTTTAGAGATAAGAAAACCAAGGTACTAGAAAGTAAATGGTCTAGGATACCGTGGTCATAAGTGGAGAAAGCAGGATTTGGATTTGGACCCAGATCTGATTGGCATCACAAGTCTTCTTAGAACGAAATTTCACGCGGCTTCATTTGGTGCTGGCCCAGGTGACTCAGAACTGTGGGCAGGGAAATTAGCTTTCATTGCGAGCCTAGCTATCGTGCCAAGGGGCTTAACAGGGGGTCCTGATCCTCGAGAACTTTTACTGAGCACTTTGTACATCCTTGGCTCTTCCAAACACATGCACGTCTTTTCTCACTGAATTCTCAGTCCCTTAAGGTAGGGTCATGGGTGATCAGTCTTTATCAACCAGGGAAACTGAGGCCCAAAGAGCCTGGGCATCACACACCATGCATGGCTGCTCCCCGTGGGTCCTCTCAGTGATGCAAGGAGGTGGTTATTACTACCTTTATTTTAAAGAGAAGAAATCTCAGAAGGGTTGATATGGACCATCTTTGCTGTTGATTTTAAGTCACTTGTATGATAAGGACTCTGCCCCCCAATCCCGTCCAGCTCTTCTCTTCCTCCAAATAAAAGAAGAATCACTCAGGATGGGGCAGAATCTCTAAGAAATTCCTTCTCTTAACCAGAGGCAACAGTCTGTCTTTGGGGTCTCAATTGTTTGATGTTCATTCCACCTTTGGAGGGCTGATGAGGAGCCCAACAGAAGGAGAAGTTTCAGGGGTGTCTATGCTCCAAAAGGGTCCCCGGACAGACATGGGGCAGACACGGGTAATAGCCATGATTTATAAATCAATAAACAGAGCCCTTCCAAACCCCGGTTCCCTTCCTTCAAGGGAGTGAGCCATCAATGGTCTGCATGTAAAACTTTTGGGGGGTGGGGTGGGGAGTGTTTTTGTTTGTTACTGAGAAAAGCCTTCATACTGGGTGTGGATGAAGGATGACGTGAAGAATTTCGACCAGAAAGAGAGACTCGGAATCCTCACAGGCACAGAACCTACACATTTGGACTCGGGAGGCTCTACCCAGCCCGATTCTGTTGGTGTTCGTTTGGTTCCCTGGCAAACAGGCAGAGGTTGTTGCTTCACGTGCTCCCCTAAGGAGAAGAATGACACGTGTAGGAAATGAGACTCTCCTCCCCTCCTGCCCCCCTCCCTGTCCCCGCAGAGGCTTCTCCGCCTCTGACCCCCCCCCCTCGGAAAAGCCACCACGCTTTTTTTGAGCTCCGTGATGCAATGTGATTTTTTTTTTTTTCCTTCCCCTGGACAGAGAAGCAGCCGTTTTTTTCTTTCTTGACTACTTTTTGTTCCAAGACCTCACAAGGCGTGAGGAGAGTAACTTCCTGAGGGAAAAAAGCATTTCAGTGTCTGCATCTAAAGATACACAGATCCAAGAACTTAATGGGTGTAGAGTGGAGACAAGAGCGAATGAAAACAAAAGAAAGTCATTCCTGCTACAGGGACATTAGAAACCAAAACCTTTCTGTTGTTTCCTTCCTTTCTTTCTCTCCCTTCCTTCCTTCCTTCCTTCCTTCACCCCGGGTCCTTCTTTTCTTCTTCTGTTTCATGATCTCTTACATCTATAAATAACTCTCTACACTTTACATAAGTTTAGCTTTCTTCAGCCTAAAAAACATTCCAAGGCATTCTTTTCTTTCTTTTCCCAGAGGTCTAAGTCACTGATTATGGAAGTTGGGATATCGAAGATTCTTAGGATATGTTATTCCAATAAATTCTAGCCTGACTTGTTGTTAAGTTATAAATTCTTTTAAGGCAGATTTCCCTCCACTCTCCACTCCGGCGCGTTTTCCGTCTGAAATGCTCAGATTACACGCAAGCGAGCACTAAAGTGGAGACGGCGGGAGGAGGGTAGATAAGGGGTAGGCGTCACATCCAGAAAATTCCTATAGCCACGAACCTTAGGGGGGTGCACAATTAGCAGGCTTCCCGGGAAAGGTTATACATCATGTCTAGAACTTTACATTAAAATGACTTTTTACTTGAGTCATTTGTTAGTCCATTACCCGCCCTCATATCAGATTGCATTTCATCTTGTATTAAATCAAGGTAATGCGGCCTGTGAAAACGGACTCCTTCACTGCGCTTCTCCGTCTGGGCAAGGTGGTGAGTCCCGCGGCATTCTGCTTCGCGCCCTTCTAGGAGGCCCGCAGAATCACAGCCTTTTACAGAAAAGTAGTCACTGTTGATCGAATCCCAGAGTCTCCCGCAAAGATGTGCACTGGGCAAATCAAGGCTGAATCCTGTGCTCAATGCTCATTTTTCTCTTTAGGCTTCAGCTCATTGTCCTCCAACTCCAATCCTAAAAGGATCTGAAAGTGTATGACTCCTGTTGCTCATCCTTCATTTATTACAGACGCAAAGAGCAGAAGAGAGACTCCAAACTCGTGGCGGAGGAACAGAGGAAACCAGCGTTAAAAAACAAAAAACCCTCACGCCCTTAGGCTTTGAGGCCATGTAGATCTTCCTTATATGATGACTTAGCTCCCTTTCCAAGCAGTGTGCCCTTTTATGGGGGCCCGGGGGAGGGCTGGTTAATTACCAAGACTTCCCTGGTAGGAAAACGGAGCCTCCATAGAATTCGTCTTATTTATTGCACCAAGGTACTGTTAGGTTTTTGTCCCACCCCACGACGCGAATGGCCACAGTGTGGGAGGGAGACCCTGCCCTCCGCACGCCAGGACCCCCTCGTGGCCCATCAATTACGTTCCAAATGCTCTTCCCCGGTACCCCTTGTGTTTCCAGAGGCTTAATGCACCTATGAGTAAATGATTTCTTTCCACGACTGCTTAAAGTGCCAGAAGGCAAGAGAAATTTAAACAGACCTAAGATCAACATTGTGAGTTTACTTGGCCTCCCCATCTAGCAACACCGCCATAAATTTCTCCGGCTTCTTAGTTGGGAATTTAAAAGGCCTCTAGTCTTGGCAAGGTTTATATAACAATGTTTCTTCTATATGGATTACAAACTTGCAAAATCCCAAGCCCCGGCAGGGTATCCTATGTGGTCCATGGGTCACCCTAAAAAGCCAGCAGGGCAACTCAGCACCACGTCCAGCCAAACTTTCTTCTAGGATTGGACTGCTTGGTGCCAACAGCTTGGTCTCTGAAAGGGTCAGGAGACTGGGTCTTTTTTTTTTTTTTTTTTTTTTTTGCCACCCTTTGGGGTTTGCTACCCTAGAGCCTTGTCTTCTGTGGCTTTTGCAGAGCTGGGGACCCTCAGCAATGCCGTGGCTGGAAGAGCCTATGAGGAATGCTTCACGGGGACCTGATACGCTCCAGTATTGTGGGGCCATGTGCGAGAACCACTCATCCGCGTGCAGGAATGCTCGAGAACAGGAGCGGCGCTGCTTGGTGCTGAGGCTGACCCTGGGAAGCGTGGGGTTCGTCAACCAGTCAAGTGTGCTTGATTCTATCAGAGGGGCCTCTGGGATAAGAAGGCGCCCCTCCTTCTCTGCCTGACCACATTTTCCTCTTTAGGTTGATCTGCTGTGGGAGTTAGGCAGGCGTCTTGTCCCAGGTGTGTGGTAGTAGGCACGGAACATTCTCACACAGGACCAGTGGGCGGACCTTGTCAGTGACTGAGCTCCAAGGTGAATGCCAACAAGCCTTTCCTTCCTGAGCAATGATCTTTTTCAAATGAAGTTCTGCCCTCCAAACACGTGTCCCATTTTCTGCCTCGTATGGGGATACTCAATGGAACAGTCAGTCTCCACCTTGAATCTGAGTCCTCATGTGCGAAGAGCTACGTGTTAGGGGCTGTGAAAACTGGCCAGCAAATGATAAGCCTCAGTATCCCAGATCCAGAGTGACGTGTGAATCCAGAAGAGACCTTTGTTCTTCCCTGCCACTGGAGAAAATACACGACCATGGGACTTGACTCTGACTTTGGAGGGACGTTTGAGTTTTATCCTCTTAGCTACAAAAATTGTGAAGATTGAGCTCCTGTCTCTTCTTGGTTATCCAAAATGGGCTGCAAAAGGAGGTTTCCCACCAGCTAGTCCGATGAGCAAGAAAGGGAGAAAAGGCCAGAAGTTCTTGGGTTGAAGAAAAGGCGGCAACGAACTTTGCATTATACCAGGATATGACTTCTCAGAAGAACCCCAAAATACAAAGATAGGACAGTGATGCAGAAGGTCAATAGGAAGTCCTTGGTTTACAGGATTTGGCCAGAGTGAGACGCGTCAGCCGAGAAATGAGACACTGAAGGAATGCCTGCTCACCCCCGTGTTTCTGGATTGCTCACTCATAATCCAAGGCCCCCACAGTATGCAATCAAGTCAGAGGCTTCCATGGAAGGTTGATGTAAGGTTATCCTCTTTAAGTGTATGAATCACCTGCCTAGGAAACTTTCCATCACCTGGGATTATTATTTAGGTCCAAACGAAGAAGATAAAAAAATGAATAATTGAGACTACAGTTTAGATCAATAATTTTTAAACTTTAAAGAAAAAACCAGGGGCGCCTGGGTGGCTCAGTGGGTTAAAGCCTCTGCCTTCGGCTCAGGTCGTGATCTCAGGGTCTTGGGATCGAGCCCCCGCATCAGGCTCTCTGCCCAGCAGAGAGCCTGCTGTCCCCTCTCTCTCTGCCTGCCTCTCTGTCTGCTTGTGATCTCTCAGTCAAATAAATAAATAAAATCTTTAAAAAAATGAAATAAAAAAAGTAAACCAGTTGAACTGTTTAAAAATGGAAACCTTAAACAAAATCCTCACACGTAAAGCAGATAGAAGTGGAAATGTTGTTGTCGGGGGGCACCCACCGGCCTCCTCTATGCCCCTTGAAACACCCATGGCTCCATAGAGAAGAAGGCAGGAACTGGTGCTTTCGATAATTATTTTTAAAACTTCATCAGGATGGAAGCACTGAGCACATAACCTCAATAAATCGGTCCCCCAGGGGCCATAACTAAGCAAAGCTTATAGCCTCACCATTTGTGGAGAAGAGGCTTCTGGGCTTGGTCTTGCCATGCAGGATGGCATCATGAGTGAATGGAATCAACGCTACCAGCCACCAGAGTGTCCCAGCTGCTATGGAGATTACTCCGTGTGCCATCACAACGGAAACAATGCGGTAGCCACTCCCTTGGGTCTCTTCCATGCTGGGAATGCCTGTCATGGTCACTCTCCAATTCCTGACCTTCCTGCTGTTAGCAGTAACCAGTCTGAAAGGTATCAGGAACAGACTGGATCACAATGTTACCTACTAAAAATGGCAGTAACAATGTCATCTCATTGCACGTGTGGAATTATTCTCACCAGAAATTCATTCAGGTCTTCGAAGACCATTAGCCAAAGCGAAAGAGTCCCTTTAGGAATATTTTCTGACTCATGCATGATCCCTTCCTGAGGATGGCATATCTGGTTGGGGATGTGATTAAAATGGATTGATTTTCGGGGGCACCTGGGTGGCTCAGTTGGTTAAGTGTCTGCCTTCGGCTCAGGTCATGATCTCAGGGTCCTGGGATTGAGCCCCACATCGGGCTCCCTGCTCAGCGGGGAGTCTGCTTCTCCCTCTCTCTCTGCCTGCTGCTCCCCCTGCTTATGCTCTCTTGCTCCCTCGCTCTCTCTAAAATAAATGAATAAATAGAAGCCTTAAAATGGATTGATTTTCAAATCAAATTCCTCTGCCCTGTGTCAGCCCTCAGTTTTACTTGTGACACCTTACTCACCTTACCTTCTGTTCCACTTGTGAAGCCAGTGCTTCTGGAAGCCCAGTTCCTGTGAGTTTGGAAAATACAGATTTAGCCCTGGAACTGGAGTAGCTGAAAGTGAAATAAACAGGTTCAAATCTTATCTAAGGGTCTGTATACCTAGCGTGGATTTTCACTTCCAGATAAAACTGGAATCCACTTATCTCGTCAAAGGTAGGTAAATAGGGGTAAGATGCCTTGGAGAACTCCATGATTCTTTCTGAGTTAAGATTTTGTTGAGTTCCGCCAGAGCTGACTACGAAAACATGTTAGGAAGTTCCATTTTAGGTGGAGATCTGATTCCAAAGTCTTTATCGAAGGTGAGAAATATATGTAATCATCCCTGGCAACCCCTTATAAATATGCATATGTAGTAGAGTAGTATGTATGGATTAAATTTCATTATATATTGAAACACAAGACTCTTTGGTAAAAATGGCACTTGCAAGAAATAATTTTACGATGTTTCTAATTGCATGTTCAGCAATATGCTATCACAGGCGTGCATGTGTGAGGACCCCACGGGCGTCAGGACCAGGGCTGAATAATTCCTCTGTATTCACATACTGCCGTTCCTGGACCTTGTTTATCCATCACGCTGTCCTGCTTTTAGGGTCCCATTTCTTTGCAGTAGTATCTCGTAGCATCTTGGCGTCCGATTTGCTTTCCTTGAGACGAAGCACAAGAGGTTAAGATGTTTATTTAAACGAGTCTTCAGAGGTTGAGGGCATTCTTCTGAGAGGGAGAACTTGTCTGGTAGAGAGAGTCAGAAATCAGCCTTATGAAAGAAAGGTGAGCCCGTGTTTGGAGCAAATACAAATAGGCTGATACCATTTTCCTGGGCTTTCATCCAGCATTTCGGGTGAAGGCGAGTAGGGAGAGGTCGCATTGCCCGCATGCACTGGATTGAGATGTGGTCAGATGCACAGTCCTGAGAAATAGACTATCAGTCGCTCTCCCAGTGTGCCAGTTGATCGGGATTCTTTAAAATCTCAAGGGAGCTTTTGCATCCTGGATCTTAAGGGCGGACTACTTGAATGCCCTGCACACATGCCGCTACGTGCTCTTCTTGTTGCCTTTGGAACTGACTTCTCCGTGCTTCTGTCGCTCAGAACATAAGTTAAGCTACAGTACATTTATACAGCGTTTTGCAGTCTGAAAGGCACCTTCGTGTGCTTTTTCTTATTAGACTTTCCCCATGACCTTACCCACGCGCAAGTCATCTTGGGATAGAGTTGCTATCCCCACTTTCCAGATGGGAAGACAGAGTCTTGGAAAGACTAGATGACTCCCCCAGTTTCCACAGCTACTGAGCAGTGGGGCCAAGGCTGGAACGCCAGCCCTCGGGTGACTGCCCTCTCACCCAACACACTTCTCATTCGTGACCTTGGGAAGTTGGCCTCTCTTTTTTCGCGTGCACTGTGTTGTTGATGTGCAGACAATGAAGAGAGATGACTTTCACACTGCGCTCACGGAGAAGGTGTCTTTCTCAGGCTCCGAACTTGCGAGAATGACGGCTCCATTCCTTGGATTTCATTTCCCTCTTCATTGGACAGCCAAAACACCAGTCTAGTCAATTCTGACACTTGGTCAGGAAATTTAAGGGGAGTCAGTCGCTTAAGGGTCGTATCTACATCGTCTGGCTTCCGCTAAGATGTGCCACGTTCCTCAAGTCTTGGCTGGCTTTCCCCTCTGCACACTGGCCGTGAGTGATGCCGCCCCAGGACCCTGGCTAGAAGCCCCAGGCCATCGTCCTTCTGCACGGGCTCATTTGCCCTGGTCCCAAGACCTCCTGAACACTTACTTCTCTTCCCTCTCTCCCTCCCATTCACTGCCGTACCAGCATCTAGCTTGCTTTCCAGAGGCACAGAGACAAAAGGAATTCTGTGGAGCTTGGCCACCTCCCAGTACTCACGATAGAAAACAGGCCCAGTTGCCTAAATTCAGTTGTCCATCCCCCAACCTGGGCAAAGGATCCACCCCCATCTTATGGCTGCTCATGAATTTCTCCACCCTCTCTCTGTCTCTCTCTCTCTCACCAACTCTAAGGATCACTATTCGGGTGGGGGTGAGAGATTAAGTTCAGTTTGATTCCCATCGCTGCTTCTGTCATACTCAAGGATAAACAGCTTTTGAATTAAAAACTCATCTTTTGCCCCTTTGTTTCCCCCCATCCTCCTGAAATTGCTCTCCAGTGGAGACCATATGGCTAATGGTCCTAATGGGAGATGCTCACAGGGTCACAGTGCTAAACACACACATACACGCACACACAAAGGAAAAACCTAATGTTGCTCAATATATCAAATCATTATCCTGCCACAGTACGAAGTATATAGAGTTGATACATGGCTATTAAATAGAAAACATATATGATCACATAACTTTGGTTCCCTTCTGCAAGAGCCAAAGACAAATGGGCCATCAAAAGCTCGATAAAGTTACAGCCAAAAGAGTCTTGCAAAGAGTATATGCCCAAGGAATCCTTAAAGCATACATCATTTCAAAGGGCAGTGTACAAAGTGGAACCCTCAGAAGTGAATTTCACATTTGGTGAAACCTCTGTCTGGAAAGTTGAAAAGTGGGGTAACTCTAAATGGCCAATATTTTCCACTAATCGCTTTCACAACAGCAGCGTTTAAAAACTGTTCGTAGCTTGTCAACCCTTGGAGTGGATTTTTAACACTTAGAGATGAAATTTATGATCTACATATCACCAAGTAAAAAATGCAGGATGTCATTTTTGAAGCATACTGATGGATGCAAAACTGACACGGATAAATACAGTTTTGATGGGTATCTTCCCCCAAGCGCTTTCAATGCTAAGGAGTTCCATACAATAGATGTCCATTTTCAAAATCACATCATATGTACTCAGAGCGTTTCTGAAAAAAACAGGTAC
This sequence comes from Procyon lotor, assembly GCA_028646535.1. NCBI lineage: Eukaryota > Metazoa > Chordata > Mammalia > Carnivora > Procyonidae > Procyon > Procyon lotor. The sequence goes on along the minus strand of CM053607.1, from coordinate 116,078,260 downwards.
AGCCACTTCCAATCAGCTGCTTGGCGATAATTTAAGATTCTCTTTCCATGAAGTTGTGAAAGTTTGACTAACGCATGGCAGAACTTCATTGTGTTGGTGTCTTGGTCTAGAAATCATTGTTCTCAAGGCTACCAAGGATTGTGCTGTCAGTTGCTATGGGATGAAGTTGGGAGGGGGAACCCACCCCGAATTTTTCCTGGAGTTTGGAGCCACGTCATTTGGAAAAGAGAGAGGGGTCCTTGGCCAAGCTTCCTTCCATGACTATATGTTGGGAACAGGAAGCTTCTCTATGGCTGGAGAATTGATTGATTGCTTGATGTTTATTGAGGACCCATGGTGGGTTTGGTTCTCAATGAATCTGAACATGTCAGTAGGTTTCTTTATCAACCAGAAACGTGATTCCTCAAGATACTGCCTTAAGGACTTTCCAAACTATTCTCCCCGGAGTCCTTCCTGTCAGGATGCATGGAAACAACAAATTAAGTAATTGTAGTTTTATCGGAAGTCTTCTGTCCCTTCACTTACTGACCCCAAATATGCCTCAGTCTTGAGTTCAACCTCTGACCAGGGGCTTGACTTGCCTTTTGTCATCAGTCAGGCCCGTGGGAGCCAATCCCTCCCTGACCTCCATGACCACCGTTGGTATATTTTAGAGCAAACGTCTTCTGGAATCCAGAGAAGTCCTACCATTTCTACCACCAGCAAGAACAAAAGCCTCAGGCTTGGCAACCCTAGTGGATGGTCTGTGCTTCCAAAATGACTGCCCAGGAGGATTGCTCTCCTCTGGGCTAGATGATTTCATTAATTGGTGTCTAACTCATAAGTCTGAGTTATTTATTGTAAAACCAAATAGGGACCATATGACTTTGAAGATCTGATCAGACCAGGCTGTGTGGGCCAGATACTGAGCAGAGCAAGCCTCCCAGCATTAATCTGTCACAGCCCGTTTTTCACTTGCTAAATCAGCTTTATGCAAATATTCCCCTAGCAAAGGGGCTCACTCATTCAGGGACCCCTCTCCCTCACCTCCAACATCTGTGGATGTTTTGAGATACGGGCACATAAGCGTCAGTCTTCAGATGTGCGCTCAGAATTCTAGAGTGGAGAGAAATACTAGCAGTCTTCTTGTTTAAGCCCTGATCTCACGTATGGTGACACTCATGTGAAGTCACTTGCCCAAGACTACAGGGCTAGAATGACACCAACAGGAGAAGATCATTATTGTGCAAGTCACACATGCGCAGTGTGAGAAACAGCCCCCGTGCCTCATCTACCCTTTGGAAGACACTCTTCTCCCAGACACTTCCCTCCGCTCTGTACCCCCCCCCAACTCACTTACTGGATAGATTATTCAAGGAAAACGTAATGTCAACAAACCAGCAAGCAAAAAGTCATAGACATCTAGGAAAATTCTGAGTCTTCCACTCAGAAACAACTACTGTTAATAGTTGACGCGTTTACTTCCGTTCTCTTCTCAACTGAGGCATAGAAGGTGTTTTTATTTTTACTTTTAAAGATTTTACTTATTTATTTAGAGAGAGAGAGAGCGAGCACAAGTAGGGGGAGCAGCAGAGGGAGAGGGAGAAGCAGACTCCCCACTGAGCAGGGAGCTTGACGTGGGGCTCGATCCCAGGATCATGACCTGAGCCGAAGTCAGACGCTTAACCATCTGAGCCACCCAGGCGCCCCTTGATTTTTCACAAACCTTGGCTTGCATGGAGACGGGTGAAAATCATAAAATTACTTATGAGATTTTTTGAGTTCTTTGAACAAATAACCATTGTAATTTTGCACTTGTTAAATAAACCCCAGGGCAGTTTAGGACACTGACTGACTCTGGCTTACGTACGTAAGCACGGAGTTCTTATTTGAGTCCTGAATCTTTGATAATGAACTCAGGTCTCTGGATTGAGGAACAGAATTGTTCTGTCACAAATCTTCTCTTGTGGATATCTGCTCTGTCTCTGCGATGACTCCTGACCCAACTACCCAGAGTTAGACTTTTCAGGGTGAGAGCAAGACTTTGCAAGACTTCTTTGCAAGACTTCTCTCCTTTTAGTCACTAGCCACAAACTCGGGGTCCCCAGGCCACCTGTACTTTTGACCAACTGGCTACAAATTTGAGGGTTTTCCCTATCCTTCGGGTTTGATAATTTGCTGATCCACAGAACTCAGGGAAGTGCTTTACTTGGGATTAAGCCTTTATTTAGGAAAAGGAGATGAATCACAACCAGCCAAAAGGAAAGATACATGGAGTGGGGTCCAGGAGGTTCCCAAATGTAAAGTCCCTGTGTTCTCTGACATGTGGATATGTGACAACCAGGGACGTTTGCCTCAGCTTTGATATCCAGAGTTTTTATGGGGTTCCATTACACAGGCATGACTGAGTGAACCCCTGTTTACTCCGCTCATTGTTGAGTCCCTTTCTCCATAGATGGGGATGACGTCACAGGCTTTGAGCCCCATGTGGTCTTTCAGGCACCGCCAGCCCCATCCTGAGGCCCGTCAGCAGCTTAACCAGAATGTAATGGGACGCGGGCACGCATCATGAATAGCATGGATGCTCATCACTCAGAACATCTCAAGGGTTTAGAGGCTTCCTCCCAGGAACCAGGGACAGAGGTCACCAACTCCCTTATTATGGGGACCTATGTACGCATCACTCCTTCCCTTCATCCCGCCCTCACCTCCAAAGTATACTTTTAACACTGGATTAAGAAATGGGTTTAAAAAAAAAAAAAAAGAAATGGGTTTAACTGACAGGCTGTATGAGTGGATGTAGGTAGACCTCAAGTCTTTGGATTATTTGAGAAGCTAGAGGTCTTGCACTTGAAGTGTCCATCCGCATTATTCCTCATCTCTGGGAAGGGTAAGCAGGGTTCATTCCTCTCATCCAGGGGTCTCATTCAGGACCTCTGATAAACTGACTGTGGCCAGTGATTGGGGAGCCACACCCCTGAGCCCGAAGTTTGCCTGGAATGCCTGAAGGCATAGTGTTGGTCTCATTTAAAATCTATACGTCTCTCCCTCACTGGTGAACTTAATCATTACAGTTTCTACATTGGGCACTAGGCAAGCCCTTAGGCTGAGCTTGTGTTAGGGAGAAAATTCTTGCAGCCTTGTTCTTTTATTTTTTTTTAAGATTTTATTTATTTATTTGACACAGAGAAAGAGACCACAAGTAGGCAGAGAGGCAGGCAGAAAGAGAGGGAGCAGAGAACCTGATGTGGGGCTCGATCCCAGGACCCTGAGCTCATGACCTGAGCCGAAGGCAGAGGCTTTAACCCACTGAGCCACCCAGGCGCCCCTTGCAGCCTTGTTCTTAAGCTGCTGTAATTTTCTTTTTCTTTCCAGATGGGAATCTCCCCCTCCCCTTCCCAAAATGCTCAGAGGGAAGAAGCGTGTGTTTTAGAGCAGATGCTGGACTGGGGTGGGGGGCATTGGGAGCATCAGGAAACCCAAACTTCTCCCTCTGGGATCCAAGTCACCAGCGGGTCCTGGCGTCTTCCATTCTTTTTGTCTAGCACTCGCTCTAGTGACACCAGAATTTTCCCGGGTTACAACTGGACACATGGTAGAAAGTGACAACCATCTTTAAGGAGACATAATATGCTACAGGGTTAGAGGAAAGAGCGATTGGTTTCATTTAGAAGTCACACATGACATGGGATCGAAATGCTCAAAGTGGAAGAGAAAGGATCCCATTTGCTGGGACCTGGATGGAAAAAATATTAGGTGAAGAAAGAGTTAACCAATGCAATGGAGGTTTTTGAGTGTATAAAGAGGAATCATGAGGGATAAGTGTGCAAAGTTCCCAAATTTCGGAGTCCACGGAAGACCAGGTCAAGAATACTGGGAAGCCAATAATCTGTGTTCCATTCGGAGATTTACTGCTTTGTCCTTTCACTTCCAAGGATCGAGGGTTCTGACCCTGTTCATCCCCCATCCACCAGGCAGGAACATATGCAAGCTGTCCTAGGCAGATGCATGTTTATCCAGTGATCTCAAGGCTCTTTTGGAGAGAAAGTACCACTGGCTCACGGGTCTGTATCGGAGCCCTCTTCATCTGTGCCTGGGAAAAAGTTGTATAAATTGGGGCACTGATAACATTTGGCCATGCCCAAAGGCTGACTTGAACATGAAAAACAAGGTTGCACAGACTTGACTCAAAATGCCTCTCATGTCTATGCAAAGAAAAAGTGGCCAACTTAATTCTGTTTTGATTTTCCCTGATGTGTGACTTGATCTGTGGGCTGGATTTCCAGAGCCAGAGTAGTGCCAAAGCCCATTAGCGTTTAAGGCATACTCATGCCCAAATATGGATCTCTCGGGTTTTGTGTTGACCATGTGCCTGGGTCCCACTGTCCAGTCCAGGACAGACTCCTCGCCAGGGCTCTGACAGACACAACATAGACTAGCATTATGTGAGATAGAAACAATTTTGCCTGAAATGACAGCATGTGACTAGCTTGGCTGGTAGATGTGTGAGCCGGGAGTACGATGTAGCCTGTGAATGGCCTCTCCTAAAATTGCCTTCTCAGTGTTCCCCGCAAGCCTCTGCAGCAAGGATGAGAGGGGCTGGACTCCTCCTGGGAGCTCCTAAATTCCATCATCTTTAAGAGAGAAACTGATAAGGAGTAACATGATGGAAAGAAGACTAGAGACTAAAAAAGAAGATCCAAAAAATGGGTAAAAGGAAGGAGGGAGGAAGGGAAAGGGCGCGGGGAGAGACAGAAGGAGAGAAGAAGGAAGGAAAGAGAAACAGACACTTGGGGGTGGAGGAAATTGACTAGAAGTAGGAGAGGAGGGAAGGAGAACTGGAGAGATACAAAGAAGGAATTAGGTGGGAGCGGAAATGAGGAAAACCCCGAGGATTTAGGAGAGTCAAAGAGGGCATCCTTTACCTCGCGTCGGTATCACAAGGACTTTGGAGAGCCCACGAATTCCATAACATTGCGAATGGTTGGCGGGATGGTCTTCCTTCTCACCCCTCCAGTCGACACTGCGCTAAATCTGGATATTTGTATTGGGTTTAAATGCAGGGCTTCTAGGGGTACCTGGGTGGCTCAGTGGGTTAAAGCCTCTGCCTTCGGCTCAGGTCATGATCTCAGGGTCGTGGGATCGAGCCCCACATTGGGCTTTCTGCTCAGCAGGGAGCCTGTTTCCCCCTCTCTCTCTCTGCCTGCCTCTCTGCCTACTTGTGATCTCTCTCTCTGTCAAATAAAAAAAAAAATTTAAATGCAGGGCTTCTAGAACTGCTATCTGGATATCTACTTCATGATGTTGCTGGCCCGAGTATAGCTCAGCTCCATAATACCCAAGAAAAGTCGTCAGGGGTTGTCAATATCACAGTGTGTGTGTGTGTGTGTGTGTGTGTGTGTGTGTGTGTGTGTGTGTGTGTGTACCCACATGCAGGCTGGCATATGTTTATGTCGATTATTTCTCCTTTCCCTAAGCCATTCCCCCCCAAATGTCTCATAGGAGCTACCTAATACATAGTAGTATGTGTGAAACTTTTGTCTCCTGTAGAGTTTTGTATCTGCCTTCTAAGTCCACCTTCATTTACTCAAACAAAGCGTACTGACCAGTGAGCATTTATTTCCCTCTGCTGGACAATGCTCACAAGGGAAAAGCTCTCTGCTTTCGGAGACTTGCAGGCTAGCTAGCTTGGGCTCAAGGTATCTAGTTGGCAACTTCCTTCTACTTCCATTATACCTAGTTGTATGGACTCTTTTGCTACATAGAGACTCTCCCCAAATAATTCTGTTTCATGTTTTAAATCTCTTAAATTTGTTCCTTCCAAGTTTCACCAAACAATATTCATTCTCTTCCAGGGTGAGGAGGGATAAAAGTGGTCCTAAGATATTCACTCAGTGATTAGGGCTAATGATGGGCTCTACTCACCAACTGTGCGGTCCTAACCTGTCCAGAGCTACTTTCTTCATCTGTAAAGTGGGCGTGAGGAAAAGAGGAAATGGAAGTATGCAGAGAAGGTCGTTGGCACAGTGACTGGTCATAGTAAGAATCTGAAAATATGGCTCCTCGCACGGGGCTGATTCCAACCCAGTGTAGGGGTACTCCCAGAAAGGCACGGTCATCTGAATGCTTCAAGAAAGATGTGGACAGGCTAGAACTCACCCTGGCTGAATGACCCAGAAAAAGTTAAACAGGATTGATTATAAAGTCTCCTCTTGAATGGAAAAAAATTATCTAAATTCCAATTGAGGGAAGGGGCTTGGCAGTGCTGACAAGGTCTAGAGGCCCTGGTTAATTAAAGTCAATGATCCTAGGAGAAGACGTGGTCACTAATTTAATGGGAGAGCTCCTGGGTGCCATTCATAGAAGACGATTCTAGAAAAGAGAAGTAATTCAGATCATGGCACCCCTAAATTACGACATAAACTCTTGTGCTGAGGTGTGACAAAATGTGGACAAACTAAAAATATCCAGAGGAGGGCGAGCCAGGGGGTACGGGATGTAGAAGTTTGCTCTTCTGGAAAACGGTATTGGACATTTATTAAAAGCATGGGCTTTAAAACCGGATAGAGTAAGGTTCTAGTGCTAGATGCTCCTCTTACTAAATGAGTTGGCTTGAACTCATAGCCATTTAACTTCTCTAATGTCTTCATCTAGAAACTAGAGATCAAGTGAGATAATATATTGTATTTATTAAGGTTAGTTCGGCGGCTACTAAAATAGGTCTACTAAGGTAAAATCTAACAGGAAAAAAAAAGCCTCTGATTTCTCAGGGACCCAATGCAATTAAAATTTATTTCTTGGCCCCACTACAGTTAAATGTGGATGTTGCCCTCCGTGAGGTCATTCTACGTTATAGCCTACCTGCAGCTGAGGAGGGAGAGTACTTTCTTTTTAACCCTCTAGCAGGGAAGTGACATATATCATTTCCAGAAATACTCCGTTGTCAGGAATTCAATCTGGTAGCCACACGTAAATGCAAGGGATTCTGGGAAGTACATCTACTCTGTGGCCAGGAGGAAAGAGAAGGAATTTTGGTGAACTCAGAGTAGTGTCTACCGCAGTCCAGCCTTTGGTCACCTGTCACCAGCAAGATTTCCCAGTTGAACTAGTTTACTCATTCTTGTTCTATACTCACCTATTTCCAAAAGGAGACTGTTCCGAATCCCATACCCTTACAGCGTCTGGCTCAGAGTCCAGGATCTCTGGATTTTCTGTCTGTTGTAGAAAAGGCTTTTCATGGTCTCATGCTCTATGAGAAACCCTCTGTCCATTGTTCTCCATCTGGCTTTGCCCTCTGAGAATTCTCCTTGCCCAGTATCCACCATGAGCACCCCTAAACTGGGCATTAACAAGTACCCCTTGCAGGAGGTTCGACTTCCTGATGGTCTAAGTACTGGTGCCCGAAGAGTATTTAACGTTTAAACAATCAAAAGTTTTTCCTTCTGTTTTTTGGTCCAGGCTCAGGGTTTCTTTGGCAATAGAACAATCTCAGAAACATAGGAGGCTTCTGATCTGTTTGCTTCAGTCATTCCTCATGCTCATAACCACACACAGAATTCTTTCTTACACATTATTCTTAAACTTTCATGGTTCTTCACTTTCTTCCTTCCATGGCTCTCTCTTAATTAAATGGCCGCTTCACTGAGGTCACAATAGAAATGAAAACCTTCAATATAGAATACCTTTATTCCTTAATATAGGATACCTTTAATCTGCATTTTGCTCCAGGACCTAGTAACCTCATGCAACTGGGAAATCTTGCTAGGACGTTATCACCAAAGTAGTCTTCAATTTCCTCTTTTACTCTTTGGGGTCCAGAAGCAATTGACCTTTCCAACCTTGTAAGATCCTTGCTCCCTAGACTTTCTCCCTAACCTTCCTTGAAGATTGGCCTGTTCTTTCCTGAGCTTATGTCTTCCTTGCCATACCTTGCTAAAGGCAGCTAGGACCCAACATGCACCATCATTCTGATCCCTTCTACCCTTTCTATGATCTTTAGAACTGCCCATGAAGTCATTGCCACGCATGTCAGGGCTTTGTTTTAGTGGCCTCCAACTTCCACTAGCAATTTCTATATTACTTGGAGGGTAACCCTGGCCACGGTAACAGATAAAATTCCAATTCTCCATGGCTTAACATAGGGAAATTTATTTCTTACTTGCATCCCAGTCTCATGCAAGGGGCGTAGTGTCATCCAGGCTCAGGGGCCCAGCTCCCTCTGGCTTTGCATTGCCCACCCACCTCTAGGACTTCAGAGTCCTGTCCATTCTGCCGGCGGGTGGCCAAGACATCGCAGTACAGTGAGGAAGACATTCCTACTTCTTACGAGTCTCGCAACATGCAATAACTATTAGTTGCTGTTTCCGTTACTACATCCTTTGAAAACAAGAGATAAAGGAACTGATATATGGTCACAGCGTGGAGTAGGGAAGACTTAGAGGAAACGGGAAGATGACTTGGAGTATGTGGTGTGGACGAAGAATCGCACTAAGTCTTTGTGGCTCCAAAGAGCAAAACCGGAAAGCAGCCAGTGAATAAGGTTTTCCATGAAAGGTAAGGGGACCTTTCTTCTGATTAGGAATGAATCCCAAATGCAGTCTTGTTTTAAAGATAGCAAGTGCTGGGGTCTGGTAATGCAGAACCGGAAGGTGCCGCCGCATCCCTCCAAGAGAAGATTCCTGCTTTCGGGAAGCCCTTCCAGCCATCAGACTTTTGGGGCCTCTGGCCGCATAAATACTTCATTTTTTGTTTCTGAGACAGTGGACAGGAAGGACTTTGACTGGTGATATCTCCAGCAGTGCGTTGGCCTCTGAGATGATCTATCTTTAGCTAATAACTACAGTTCCTGCCTTTAGAAGATTTTGCTATCTCTTTGTTCATATGCTATTGGTCAAATGTGACATCCCCTGTATGTGATGGCTGCTCATCACTCGGGGGAAATTTCCAGGCGAGCTCCTTCAGCCCCCCCCCTGTGCATTTGGCCACTGCAGGAAGTGGATCAAAATTTCTACTCCCACCTACCCGATTGTTCAGGCCTAGAACCTGGGAGGTGTTCTGGAATCTTCCATCTCACTCACTGCCACGTCCGACAAGTCACTGAGGACTTGCTTTCATTTTCTGAATATTTTGCCAATCCATCCACTTCTGTTTATTCTCGCTTCCGTCAGCCCCGGGCTCTCTTACCTGCTTCTCTCCAACCTGCTGGTCACATGGGAGCCGGGCAGAGACTTTCAATGTGCACACAGGGTATGAAGCGTGGTCCCCATCGGCAGTTCAAGAAATAGCACGGTGTTTTCTTTTTCATGATCACCTTTCCCTCAATTTCGAAGGCCTGTCCTTCCAGGCTGTTAGCACCTTTCTTCTCACATATTTCTGAGGGTTTCCTGACCTCCTAGATTTGTTGAGGTTCTAGGGTCTTGCACGGTCAAGGTTTTTGAGGCATCCGATAGACGTCTCTTTCTCTTTCAGGAACCCTCTGGGCTCATGCTGCTGTTGAAGTTGTGTCTCCCTTATACCCACTGTTCTAGAACCTTCTAACCAGTGCCTTTTCTCCACTCGGAAGAAATCTATTTTTTCTAAGCTGGTGGGAAGCCCCCGTCTCTATCCTCCTTCTCCCTACAACCCCTCTCGACTTTTTCTGCAAATCTCCACATTCCCTTGCGTGCTTAGGCTTTTGCAAATAAAAGCCAGAAGTTCTGGCAGGGTGTTATCTTCTTACTGCCCTGTGCATCCCACACCTGTCCCTTTTTCAGAATGCTCTCAGACCCCATGTGCAGATCTGCTTATGTCTATCCCCATTTCATTGCTTCCTATTGGCCTTGGGATCAAGGTCAAATGTCTCTCGTGGTCCTGGGGGCCTCTCTGCCCACCTGGATGGCTCCTCTTACCCTTTTGTCTCCTCTTACCTTTGTCCCTTCTGCCACAGACACCCTGAACGGTCCTCTCTGCTTGCAGTGACTGGGCCTGGGGTCTCCCAGTACATGGGTAGGAAATGCGCCTCCCCTACCTGTTTCCTCCATCACCTGGCTGACTGTGAGCAAGCTCCAGGTATGGTTAGAGTATGCGCTCCTTGGGGAGGCTTCCCGGGGCCCCTGCTTGTTCTGGGACCTCACAGCAGCCCCTCTGCCTCTCCTTTCCCTCCATCATGTGCAAAACTCTGCATTGTGCCCTTGTTCCGTGTCTTTAAGTTCCTAAGGCTGCTGGTAGCACAGATGTTGGGGAGCACGGGGTCTGGCTTGTTGACAAGCAGTCTCCCATAGCGCCCTGCTGGGCCATCTTACTACTCGGTAACCCGGTACTGTAGTGAGTGTGTGCCTGTGTGTGTGCATGTGTGCCTGTGTGCACGTGTGTGTGTGTGAGAGAGAGAGAAGGTGTGTGACTAAGTGAATTTCTCTTCTGGCTCATCCACACCCCCACACCCCCCACCCATGGAGCTATAGACAAGAATTCCCATTGAAACCAAGCCCGTCTAGGAAGCACTTTACAGACACTGTTGTGTTCTTCCTTACTAGAGGTTTGCTTTTCATTCACAATACTCTCATGTTTATTCTTGGACTTCTTCCTACAAATGTCTGCATAGCCTAGTTTCTGTGGGAGCGTAGGGGAGGAGCGGGGGGAGCCTGCATCTTTGTTCACAGAACCACGGACCCTAGAATGGCAGGGCTCTGGGAACCAGGACATTGAAGCTCGACTCTTTTTAGGGACCGTACATTTGTTTTTAATACATGGGGAGGTTGTTTCAGAGATCTCCACTATATTAAAAAAAAAAAAAAAAAAGAAAGAAAGAAAAGAAAAAAAAAGGAAAGAAAAAGGAAATGAAAAAGTCAGCAGACAGAGGATCAGACAAAGTTCCAAGGGCTTCCAACATCAATATTTTTTTTTAAGGGAGAAAAAAAGCCAACCTTTTTTTTAATGAAAAGAAAACCTTGTTTTATTAAGTGATGATAGCTTTATGACAGTTGTGTGATCTGGTCTGTAATTTCTAAGTCATTCTTGAATTTGTCCCTCTGGAATCTCTCTTACGGTTGCTCAGAAACTGAATCTCAGTGGCATGATTTCGGTGCTGCACACTGACAGCCAGGGCCCCGGACACGATGTGTTCACGTGAGCCGTGCAGCTGTGAGATGGGCGCACGAGAACGTTCCCACACCCTCGTGTCACATCCTCCCAGGGCATGCTGGACCACAGGGCAGGAAAACAAAACAAATCGCCCTGCTCCCGCCCCATAAATCACACGCGAACACTGTTCCAAGAGAAGTTGTCTCTCCCTCTCTTTTTTTTCTTCTCATCTTTACTGAGTTCCCTCTAAATGGAACCAAACCCTAGGGTATGCCCAGAAGGGAACACTGACACCTTGAATTTGAAAAAGATCAGTGCTGTCATCTTAAGATGTGATGTGGCTAAAACCGTGGACATCCTCTGAAATGATGAAGTCGTACGTCGCTAACTGGGAGGTCATTTCTTGTCTTGTGGCAGATGAGTGAGTGCTCCCCATGGCAGGGACTAAATTCTACTTAAATAAAATAATTGTGGACTCAAAGGAGTCTTGTCAATAAAGATAAAACAGTCACTAGGATTTTACACTCACTTCTAAGATGTATGTGATGAAAATTAATCCAAAGGTTGGAGAAAGCTTTATGCACAAAGATGCCCAATGTAATTTTACTTAAAAGAGGGAAACAGTCTGATGCTCTTAAGTAAATCATTTGCTTAATGCAACATTGTTCAGCTATTTAAAATAAGGGGTACAAACAAGTCATCAAGGCATCAAAAGTAGTCATGTTATAATGTTAAATTATAATGTAAAAATTTAAGTACGGTGTGATGGCGAACATTCACAAGCCATCTTGAAGAGTGAAAGAACAGACATAGATTTACTACGATTACAACTTGTTACTCTTTTTTTTTTTAAGATTTTATTTATTTATTTGACAGAGAGAGATTACAAGTAGGCAGAGAGGCAGGCAGAGAGAAAGGGGGAAGCAGGCTCTCCACTGAGCAGAGAGCCCGATACAGGGCTTGATCCCAGGACCCTGAGATCATGACCTGAGCCAAAGGCAGAGGCCTTAATGCACTGAGTCACCCAGGCGCCCACAACTTGTTGCTCTTGAGGTATTTGGATTATGGGTGGTTTTTCCTTCTGCTTCCCTATAGGAGGTATGTGGTATTTGCAATGAAGGGAAATGACCTTTATTTTTCCAACAAAGAATCGTCTCAGCCTGGTCTTCTCTTCCACTCATGAACTTGACCACGGAGGGAAATTAAATGAATGATTTTGGATACTCGTATGCTGTATATAATTATCTAGTTAACAACTTAAAGAGTCTAAGTTAATAAGAGAAATATGATAAAAGACTTTTCTCTGCTGTTCAGAATGAAATAATACATAGCCACTTATTTCTCCAAAGAAGAAAACTCTTATTGGTCGTTTAAATCTAGGATAACAGACCTGTGTTGCGCGTTCACTGATGGAGAACTTCCTTCCTGGGTTACTTTGTCTGGTGTGGCATGTATAGACTGACGAAAAAGTTCAGCCAGAATAACTGTAACAAAAATAGTGACAATAATAGAGACAAATCCCCAAATGCCCCTTGCTCTTGAGCAGACGATTTCCAAGCAGTTTCCGCACCACTCCTCACTCATGGTCACAAAGTCTTTAGAATTGCTTCCATCTTATAGGAAGAAATCCCTTTACGCAAGTTATCAGGGCTTCCAGAAGAATTTCATTTACAGTAACACTATGTAATTTCTTCTAAATAACATGCGCAAGTGGAATCCAAACATGAGCTGTGACCACATCACAGAAACAGAACGCGTTTGGTTTTGGTAAGTGATCCCGTTAAAAAGAATTGGGAGTCTGATGAAGAGGGGGGCTGCACGTGAGAAGACTGCAAGCTTCCAGCAAACTCGGGGAGAATCTTGAGTAACTCATGCATGTGAAGAATGAATCCTGTCTGAACTTAGCTGCTGACCTGCGAGAGGTCTCATTTCACGAAGCTGAAATGTTCTTTCGAAGTTGGCCGGTTTCGGATGTAAGGTTGTGAAATCCTGGACCAGGGCAACACTTCTTTAGAAAAAAGTAAGATAGTTAAAAATTGCTTAGTTTGAGGGGCACCTGGGTGGCTCAGTCGTTAAGCGTCTGCCTTCGGCTCAGGTCATGATCCCAGGGTCCTAGGATCGAGCCCCGCATCGGGCTCCCTGCTTGGCAGGAAGACCTGCTTCTCCCGCTACCATTCCCTCTGCTTGTGTTCCCTCTCTCGCTGTGTTTCTCTCTGTCAAATAAATAAAATCTTTAAAAAAAAAAAAAATTGCTTAGTTTGATAGGAGTGGTATCGATGAGTGTGGTGTGTTCTTTCATGTGAGGTCAACATGGGCAGAGGAAATTACAAGATATACCTAAATTGGAATTTCATCCAAAGCTTCTCCCAAGAAGATGACCCTTGGTTAAGGCCACCCTTTACCCTGATAGTTATGACCCTGTGGAGGGAAAGAACAGGCAGCTGCCTCTTGGATGTGTGATCCCAAATCAACAGGAAGAGTTAAGGGGATAGCCTGGGGCAGGGCAGGGGTCGGGGGGGCGGGGGAGGCTCACGAGAGATAAGCATCTGGTGTCAGGCTAGATAGGTCAGTTTCTAAACCATGTCTTCTGAAAAAGTGAGTAAGAAGCCACTGTTCCTGCTTCATGACTTGTGCGTCCTCTGAATTAAAGGCAGGCGGCTGGGTTCTACCATCTACTGAGGTCCCTTTTCCCTTGAAGCCCTCCACACCTGACCCTAGTTTCTTTCCCTGTCATTGTCACTGCCAAACATCTGGCAGACACAACGCCCTCAGAGGCCTCTTTGTTGACTCCCAGGATGGGAGACAATGGCCACACGTTTGGACAGTGTGTGGGTCTGCCTGGGTTTTGTTCATCTGATGGTGGCCTAGAAAGGCAGGGATGGCTGGATGATGATGGATTTCTGCGCAATCCCAGAAGTCTTCAGTTGTGTGTCACTGTTGCAGTTTGGGGCAGGGGTAGAGGGGGTAGGGGAGGTTGTCATTGTTCTTTTCTTCATCATTCTGGCATTCTTGAGGTGCAGCTTCTTCCAGAAGAAATGGAGCAAGCAGGAGCGGCAGCAGGAAGAGGTAGATCAGGGGTGGCTCCTAGCCACATTTGGAATTCGTCCCAATCCTCCTTCCCAACATAGATCCAAGCATTTTTGAAGTAGACGAAATAGGCCCCATGTGGGAAAGAATTATTGGACAGCCTGACCCATCCATTCATCATCTTCCCCGACTCTTCCAGAACCCATCCACAAGTTGGCAACGCCTGCTCCTTGATCTTTGCCTGTCAAAATCCCACCTGACTTCAAGACCTAATTCAAATATCCTCTTCTTCTCAAAGCCTTCTGTGATTCCCCACACGTCAGGAGGGACGGTTTTCTCTCCCATGCACTCATTTTCCTTTCCTCATGTGGACGTGTGTTGTATTAGACCTGCTGGGCTCTATCATAATCTGGTAACTAGGTCTACCTCACCCCCACTGGGTCACCAGTAAGCTTCTGGACGGAAGTGACAATATGGTGTCCATCTCTGAAACCTGCCTGGGGCTTGCTCACTGGATCTTGTGACAAGAAGTCACTCTGGGCTTGTGGAGTTTGTGGAGTATAAGGATCAGCTTAGCACAGGGGTTTCCAGCGAATTCCTCCAGTAATAGACATCCCCTTGTCCCCCAACAATGGACCTATGAAGTGAGCTGAGGTTTAGCTGCTTCTCAGTGGTAGCCTCGCTAGAGCCCGCAGACCAGACAGAGTAACCACTGGCTAGGAGAAAAGCTGGGCTCTGTGAGGTGAATGCATGCTTTTAGTGCCTTACCTCACTGTTGCGCTGCCAGGCTATGAAGAATTTCCTATTTGATATTGTAAGCTCCCAAAGGGTGTGGACTGCGACTGCTCTACTCACTTACATAGGCCAGAACCCCATGCATGGGGCCATTTAATAAATGCGGTTTCATGATGATCACTCTCACAGCGTGAGTTTGGGGTGCATGTGGTGTGCCCCGAGGAGCAGAGAGGGGCCGTGGCCCAGCAGACACAGCACACAGACTGCCCATAGTAAATAATCTTTGATGAACATTCCTTCTAGGCCCCACGACCTTGCCCCAGCTTTTGCGGGAAGTAGCAGGAAAGTAGAAGTTATGGTCCCTCCCTCGAACCTTCTCAGGGTCTCATATAAATCTTCGTCCCAGAGTTTGCAGCAAATGAGGCCAGGGTTGAAGAGATATACATCTAGGCAGGAAAGATTTTAATGAGGATTGCAACAGTACCCACGGTCAGTCACTGGGGGTCTTCAAACCACCTACATCTGCTGCCTCCTCATATAGGCGAGTGTAGGACTAAAATGCAAAGTCACTGGTGTGTATGTATTTGAGCTTATTCGTAAGAAGAATGGCGTCTGGAAAGAAGTGTCTTGTTCCACGAGTTCAAATCTTTGACCCAAAAAAGCAATTGCAGGGTACTCTACATTTCTGCTGAAAGAATCTCCATCAAAACATTCTAAGTTCTGCTTGAAAAAGAAAACTCACAGAAATAAAAACCACATCTACTTCTCGTGCTTGGAAAGGCCACGTTCCCCTGTCTACCTGAAAGTTTGGGAACAGTGAGAAAACAGTTTTTCTCCATTGCCTCCTCACAAGTGAGTCCCCTCTAGAAGGAAGCCAAACATAGGATTCTCTGTCTTCTTCCCGAACAGGACATGACTTCAGCGTTGTTCGAGGGCCTTTGCATTTTATGTGTGAATTTAGAATTCAGAATCTCTAGAAATATGTGTTCATTTGATAGGTAGGAACACAAGAAGCCATCTTCTAATGTATCTCCCCCAACTCTGGGCCATAGTATCCCCTGTTGTTTTTCCACAAATACTGTCGTGTCCCCTCTGTGCTATCTCTCAGCCTGTCCACTGAGCTCTGAGATGTGCTGTGTATTTGTGAGCTCATCTTCTCCTGATGGCAATCCTTCAGATGGGTGTAGTGGACATTCTTTGTAGGCAACCAGCATCTGAACTCCCTTGCTCTTGGACTGTTTCCCAGCCTAAGGTCTGGGTGGGGGCTGAGATTCACTTCTTCCTTCTGCAGAAGCTGAAAATGTACTTTCCTGGCTTCCCCTGTAGCTAGGACACAGACAAGTGCTTTGGGCTCTGTCGAACAGAGGTCCCTGTTCTGAGCCTCAATCAGGGAGCTAATGGCACAAAGGGCTGGTTACTGCCTCGAGCACATTCTGTTCAAAAGAGCCACGGCCAGGGCTGTAGCCAGGGAGCATTGGTGTCAGTGGTGACATCTCCATGGGACCAGTTTGAGGTATGACTCTGGACATGGATCATGGCCCTGTAGCCTGGAGCACCTACAACTTCTCAAGACCCTTAATACAACCCCTTTCTGCATAGGTTGCCCCGAGTTGGGGTCTGTTGTTGAAACTAGGAATCCTGAGACTCAGATAGTATTAACCCTGCTTATAGTTATAAGTGCTGAGTCTAGAGATGTTAACTAACTGGCCTAAGGTTTAATAGCTAATAAGAGGTAGACCTTGGACTCAAAGAGAAGTCTATCTGACTTTAGAGGCCTTGCCTTTCAGTCCACCTCAGTGGACCCCTGGGATTTTATGCATCACCATGGAACTCCCCAGACCTGGCAGGCTTGTAAGAGTGTGCAGGGTACTAGGACAGAAGCCCTCAATTCACTCTGGGCCTCATGCCTCAGAGCACACGAACCTACTCCTTCTGGGCCCTGATGTACTTTGTAATTTCCTATTACTCTCCGGAGAGATAGGCATCATTACCACTGCTTTATGGCCGAGAAAACCAAAGCTGAGTAACTAGGGTTGTTTCTTGCCCAAAGCCACACACACTCAGTTCCAGGTGATTCTAAGAGAGTGAGCACCTTCCCCTCTGTTGTCTGTTCACAAATCCTAGATCCACACTGGCCTATAAATTATGGCCCTCATCTTTTTTTTTTTTAAAGATTTTATTTATTTATTTATTTGTTTGTTTGTTTGTTTGTTTATTTGTCAGAGAGAGAGAGAGAGCGCACAAGCAGGAGGAGGGTCAGAGGCAGAGGGAGAAGCAGGCTCCCCGCTGAGCAGGGAGCCTGATTCAGGCTCAATCCCAGGACCCTGGGATCATGACCTGAGGTGAAGGCTTGATGCTTGACCGACTGAGCCACCCAGGCGCCCCCATTATGGCTCTTTTATGGATCTGCTTCATCTTACAATAATGTGGGAAATGAGGACATAATCATTGAAGGTTTGGGGCCAGAGATACTTGCTTTTGTCTTGATTTAACATTCTTGATCCGTCATTTAAGCCCTTTGATAACATGGCCCCGTTGTCCAAGTGGAGATATTTTCTGTTGTCCAACAAAAATTCATTTTCTGTGTATGGCAAGAGACAAGATTCCAATGATAGATGTTTTTGCTTTGTGAAAGCCACTTGTCCAGCTCTATTTAATGAAAAGCCTATCCTTTCCCTACTAGCTTGACCTGCCCCTTCTGTCATATACCAACTTGCCATTAAGTCTCTGGTTAGAGCTGTACATTTTGTCCCCCAAATTTTGATATGTATGTTGATACTTATTTTGTTTAATTCTAAATATTTCATAATTTCCCTTTGACTTAAACCGTGCACTATCTAGAAGTAAGATTTGTTTCATTTGCCAAATGTCTATATTTGACATGGGTTTGAACATATCATTGAAATGTCCAAACATCAGAATCTGTGATCATTTAAATGCTCTTTTGATTTTGATTTCTAATTCTGTTACCCTGGGGCATGAGGGGGTGATCTGTGTGACCGGGCACCACTCTGCCCATTGTAGTAATCACTCATGATGAGTGGCTAATGAAGACTCCATGTAGGCCTAGTCCACATGG
Organism: Procyon lotor; assembly: GCA_028646535.1. Taxonomy (NCBI): domain Eukaryota; kingdom Metazoa; phylum Chordata; class Mammalia; order Carnivora; family Procyonidae; genus Procyon; species Procyon lotor. Next base: position 116,060,382 of record CM053607.1, on the reverse strand, counting down.
AGATGTGCCATATTTCTAAGACTTAGTATGAAAGAGAAATACTATGTGGATACAGTGGGTAAAATAAAGTGTATTATTAAAATGAATTTCACCTGCCTTTCACATTTTTAAATGTGGCTACTAGACACTCTAAAATTACATATGTGGTTCGTATGATGTTTCCATCGGACAGCACTGACATATTTTTGACGCTTGGCGTGTGGCCTATGTTTGGTCAATCATTGCAACTATTTGGGTGTTCTAGAAAGGAATATAGACTCTCTGGGCAGATACAGGGCTCTCTACAAGTTCATTAGCTCAAGGTTATTCATTAAATTACTCATCTATCATTTATCCTTCCTGATTTGTTGTCTCCTTTGTCTATCAGTTCTAAGAGCAGTATGATGAAATTTGGAAATGTGCGTTTATTAGTTTTGTCTTGCAATTTTGTCCATTTTTGTTTCTCGTATTTTGAGGCTGTCTTGTGAGGTGCATATGCTGTATTTCAAGTCTGTGGGTTGTGGTATCTTTTGGGTGGATTTTTTTTTCCCATCTCTGTTTCTATATATTTTGTTCTTAGAGGTTATTCAAAAATGTTAACATGTGGTCTCTGCAGTTAATCAACATTACTGCCTCTTGAGAGCCTTCGGTTGCTAGAATTCATGTCAGCACCGGGGTCCCCACATCATCCTCCCTATGACTGACTGCTAGTATTTCGATGCCACTATGTCCTTCAAACTCAGAATCAGACATTGTATCATTGTTTCTAATATAGTTAATGCATGTGTGCATCTTTAAAATCTTTTGCATCTTTCTTCTCAATCCCTCCTTCTGTATTCAATTTTCTTACTGAAGAAAGCCCTTAGGGCTTCTCTCAGCAAGGACCTGTGCCTGTTAGACTCTCGATTGTTCATTGTCTGAAATATTCTTAGGTCACCTTTAGCTGGATACAGAATTTTCAGATCACTGTTCTTCCAAAGGGAGGGGGAAGCCATCTCTCTGGGAGACAGAATCATGCCCCCACCCCACATGTCCATGTCCACATCCTAATCCCTGGAACCTGTGACTGTATTTTCTATGACACGAGGACTTTGCAGATATCATTAGGATATTGAGACCCGAAGATGATCCTGATGGTCCAGGTGGGCCTGGTGTCATCCCCAGGGTTCTAGTAAGAGAAAGGAAGGGTTTCATAAATATTTGAGGCGTGTGCTAAAAATAGGAATGAATGAATGAATAGTAACTTTTATGTCCTTCTAAAGATTGTTCCTCAATAGGTAATGTCTCTTCTTCCTCCGGTTATTTTTAAAACTTTCTTTGGTGTTTTGCTCTGGCCTCTGGTGTGTCTCGATATGCGGTGGCTCTTTTTTTTTTTTTATCCTGCTAGACTCAGTTGTTTCCCAACATGTGGATTTATGTCTCTCCCCAATTTGAGAAAATTTTCCAGGTTTTCACCTGGGTCAGCTGTGGATACAGCTGTCTTTTCATAGCTGTCTTTTAATAGCTGTCTTTTCTTGCTATTAAAAGTCATCTTTAAGATACCCGCATTTTTATATTTTACTTGGAAAAATGTGGTTTTGTTTGTTTGTTTTTACTGACTTCATGATCATTGAAGCCATAGTCACAACCCGCTGTGACAGTTTAAAGTGAGCAAACACAGTTCTCTAGAACAAGGGAACACATGTAGTTGCCTAAAACAAACATTCATTGTCTCAAGGTTGCAAATCAGCAGTCCTTGGAAATTTTATAAACAAACAAACAAACAAACAAAATCAAAACAAAACAAAAATCCCAAGCAAACCAAGAAACAAAAAATCTTAAATGTTATAGAAAGGTTCTTTACTTTTCTTAGTAAATGGAGTTTGAGGAAACTATTTTATAACCTTATTTATCTAAATGAAGACTGACAGCTAACCTAATATTCAGCTAACCTAGTATTCACTATAACCTATAATTCCCATCTCCTGTTGTTATTCGGTAGCTGCTAACGAGCCACGTGTCCTCTAGTTTTCAACAATAATTGTAACAAGGGTCCTATTAAAAGTATTCAGGGCTTAGGTGACTGGGTAATTCAGTGGGTTAAGCTTCCGACTCTTGATCTCAGGGTCTGAGTTCAAGCCCTTTGATGGTCTCTGCACTGGATATGGAGCCTACCTAGAAATAAAAAAAAGAAAGAGGGTGCCTGCGTGGCTCCGTCATTGTATATCTGCCTTCTTCTCAGTTCATGATCCCAGGACCCTGGGATCAAGTCCAGCATTCGGCTCTGCTCACTGGGGAGTCTGCTTCTCCCTTGACCCCTCCCCCTTGCTTGTGATCTCTCTTTCTCTTTCTCAGATAAATAAATAAAATCTTTAAAAAAAAAGAAAGAAAGAAAGTACTTAGGAGTTAGGATTAATTTAGTTCCACACCCCCATTTTTTCTATTTTCTCTTTCTCAGACTTGTATGAGGGCTGGACTTTTGGGTTTTTTCTGCATGCTTCTTAAACTCTCCTTTTTTATTTTGTTTTCTTTAATCTCTAAAATCTTTCTGCACTCCTCTCTAGGTAACTCCCCCAACTCTGTCTTCTGATATATTAATGATTTCTTTAGCTGTGGCCAATCTGCTTTTAATTTTTAATTTCAGTGACTACATTATTATTTCTAAAAGTCCTGTTTGGTTTTGTTCAAAATCATTTAGTTAGTTTTGTTGTATCCTATTATTTCATCATGGTTTCTATTCCTTCTTTTATTTCCTTAACCATTTTAAAATACATTGTAATTATTTTAACATGTCTGAGTTCCAATTATCCTATTAGTTATGTCTGCTGACTCTTATTGTAGATTATTTTCTCATTGCTTTGTAATTTTTCAGAGGAACTTATTATTAGTAATGATTTTTTTAAGGGAGCTAGTGTGCACCCTAGATTATGGAAGTTTCCCTCAAAAGCAGTTTGCTTCTCTCACACGTCCTTTTACATTAAATTTTCAGATTGATATCCTATAACACATTGTGATATAAAATCACATTCAGTATTTGCAACTGATCTAGGCTTTGAGTTTCTGTTTTTTACTGGGAGACAGTTGAGGTTTCTGATTCCTTTTGTCCTCGGAAAGAGACTTCTGTGTTTGTTTTTGTTTTTTTGACAGAGGGGCAATCCTCCTAGGGATTCCTACTTTATAAAATGCTCTACTTGTTGTTCAACTCATAGAGACAAAGGCGTGGGCTTTAAAAGCTCATCCATGGCTGGTTTTATCAGCCAGAATGGTCCTTTTCCAGGTCACCATGGTATCAGATTAAGTATAATAGGCTGGTATTACTAGTATTACTACCATAATATGAAGTAGGAGATGAAAGTAGTTGTCATCTCTCCAATGTTCTTGCTAAGTCTTGAGTTTTTTCTCTGATAATAGGATTCTGGATGGATGCTACAAGAGTGAATAATACATTCCATATGGAGCTTTTGATTTGAATCTAAGGACAGATAGGAAAAATTTCGTGTATCTTGGGACTAGGTTCAAGAGTCTTCTTAGTGTCTTGAGCCCATGACCCAACTGCATAGAGCCTGTGATGCTGGAAAAATATCGATGTGTGCATTGTTAACTATAATAATCTTATAGTTAACTGTAATATTCTTCTCATTAATTATAATATTCTTCCAAGAGCAGTGAAAGAACCACTTCACTCAAAATCTCAAAACTGGATTGTTCCCATCCTCCACTGTTTTGGATGTGAGAGGACAGAACTTGAAGATTCTCTTAAATTCCCTTGCCCTATCTTTCTAGCCCATACACTCCCTAGCATTCTGAGTAGTTTGCACAAAGCTGTCTTTCTTTTCTTTTCTTTTCTTTTCTTTTCTTTTCTTTTCTTTTCTTTTCTTTTCTTTTCTCTTCTTCTCTTTCCTTTCCTCTTTCTTTCTTTCTTTCTTTCTTTCTTTCTTTCTTTCTTTCTTTCTCTTTCTTTCTTTTTAAAGATCTTATTTATTTATTTGACAGAAAGAGAGAGAGAGATATCACAAGTAGGAAGAGAGGCAGGAGAGAGAGAGGAGGAAGCAGGCTCCCCGCTGAGCAGAGAGCCCGATGTGGGGCTCGATCCCAGGACCCTGAGACCATGACCTGAGCTGAAGGCAGAGGCTTTAACCCACTGAGCCACCCGGGTGCCCCAACTTTCTTTCTTTCTTTTGGGTTATTAAAGAGTGTGCTGCACAAAGCTAAGTCTTGTCTGTCTTTCTTTCTTTCTTTCTTTCTTTCTTTCTTTCTTTCTTTCTTTCTTTCTTTCTTTCTTTTGTTTTATTAAAGAGTGTGTGATTAAAAAGAGTGTAATTTTTATTGGATTCACCATTTACAAGATCAGATTTCTTTTTTCTTTTGCCTTTTTTTCTCTACTTCCTCCCTCCCTTCCCTCTTTCCTTCCGTCCTTCATTTTCTCATTCCTTCCTTCCTGCTCCACTGAGATCCTGAAGGTGTTGTCTGGGATTAACCAAATTACTGGTAAAATTGGGAAAGAAGTCATTGGAAATCCCTCTGAACAGCCACACCTTTCCCTAGTTTATGTAGACTTAGTATTGTATTAGGAGATATTTTTTCCTAAGTATTGTTATTTTCCTGTGTTTTATAATGTTATCCATTTTAAGAAAATGAAAGAAAAAAAGTGATTATTCAGTTGAGCGGTGCCCCTATGACTCCTGCTATTTGTTTCAAGGAGCAACAGTTTAATAAAGTAGTAATGCCAGAAACTAAGTCCATTGGCTTTTGATTTTCTTAGCTAAATGTAAATACCCTTACTCTAATTATAACAGAGAGGTCATTCCTAAGGAATTACTAACCTTTAAATGATATGAGATAATTATTCTCAAGAGAATCAGACAAATTTGTAAGACAAATATAGTTGAAATTTCAGACATCAATCTCTTTTTTACTATAGCCTGGGAATAAGGGAACTATGAAATATAATTTTACCCCAAGGTCTAACGAATAGAGTGCATGAAAATGATTTCCCGCCTGCCAAAAAAGAAAAAAAGGGAGAGAGAGAGAGAAGGAAAAAAACAAAAAACAACCTTTATTTTGGTACATAGCCTAATACTTGTACAGGGTGTTTTTTTGTTTAAATAATAAAAATTCCCTGGAGGAGAAAAATCTTTCTCTTCCAAATGAAGAACTGTAAAAATAAATTCAGTATGTATTTTAGGAACCATTTGCTCTGTGCTAGTCAACCATTCTGACTTAGTGTTGAGTCATTTCAGTGTCTAACCAAAAGAATATTGGCCTGAGCTTCTCGCTTAGAGTAGCATTTGGCTGGTGGGGTCTCCCCCAATTTCCCACTAAGACCTACATGAAGACATTGGTGGGGATAAAACACAGCCCACTGTGGAAGGTAGAACCCAGTCAGCCCACAGACCAAATCTGAGAGGAGTTTCCTTTAAACTCAAGACCAATTATCCTAGATTTAAAATTAAATAGTTCACCTCTCTGAACGGTGGTTGTGGAAAGAGGAAAAAAAAATCTCCCTTCAAAATCTGGGAAGCAACCCATTCACAGTAGAGTTTCCCAAACTGGAGCGTCTAAGAGCTTAATCCCTAAGGTATGTTCCTTCTAGAAAAGGGCACACGGTCAAACGTTTGGGCACTTCTGCAAAATAGATCTCTTTTTGGAGATTTAGAAAGTATGTGAGCGATACTAAGTCTGTGAGAATTCTTGCAGAAGGAGAACTTATTTAATTCTGTTTAACTTAGAATTTCTGAAATGTGCTTTTTCCACACGATGCACTGTTTTTTCCTATGTAATAAAACCTATTAACATCCTCTAACGGCAGTGTTCCAAGGACTGTGCTTTGGGAATGCTCCCTGGATATACAGATACATAGATTATGCTTTTGAGGTACAAGAACAGTATTCCCCTTTCTCTCATCTCTTTTTATGTCAAGTTGGAGACAAAATCCTTTAAAAATATCTGCATATGTATCAGGGCTAGGGAGTATTGCAGCAAAAAAAAGCCTGAAGCGTAGAATAGGCAATGATACAAATAAAGCAATATGTAATGAAGATGAAGAGTAGTAAATTATAGAAGGAATTTAAAGGGTCACATATTCAAATAATCAGCAAATACAATTTAATTGCAAAGAACAAGAAAAAAATGTTAACTAAGCAAGTTATTATAAAGTTCAGATGGAAAATGGTCAAGAAAGACTAGCCAGAAAAATCCTGAAAAGAAGCACAGAGGGGAAATTAGCTTAGCCAGTTTGGCCTTGTTATTGTAAAGACAGCATGTAAAAGCAAGGCAATCATAAAGAGATTGTTCTCAGTGGAAGAAAATAGAAGATCCAGGAGTTTCCAGATGAAAACACGTAAAGGAATCCAGTACATGAAAAAGTAGCCTCTTAAATTAGTGAGAAGAAACACCACTCAATGCTTATACAGCAAGCACTATGCACTGGGGAACATCTAAGCGCTTCCCACACATTGGATTACCTCATCCCTACAACCACTCTCTGAACAGAGTAATGTCATTAACCTCAGTTTATACCATACCTGAGGCTGGTAAGGAAGTTGAGTTTGAATTCAAACCCAGGTTACAAATCCCTTTTTTTATTTAATTTTTATTGAAAAAAAATTTTTTTAGTGAGCTCTATGCCCGATGTAGGGCTCGAACTCATGACCCTGAGATCAAGAGTTGCATGCTCTAACGACTGAGCCAGCCAGGCACCCCACAAATCTTATACTTTAAACTCTTACACTCCTCAAACTGTTAGGAAAAAATGTTCATCAAATAATTACTCTTTTTTTTTTTAAAGATTTTATTTATTCATGGGGGGGGCAGATCCCAGGACCTCAGGGTCATGACCTGTGCCAAAGGCACACGCTTAACCTTCTGAGTCACCCAGATGGCCCTCAAACAATTACTCTTAGATAAAAAAGCCCTGAAGATATAGATACAGGAAGACCTCAAATTTTATGTATATTTTCATGTAATTGTATATTTACTTGTTGCGTACATTAAATATGGAAATTGGCAGAAGGAAAAGCACTGACCATGGTTAGTAGTTTGGGAATTGTAGTTTAGCTTATTTATTAAAAAAAAAAAAAAAAGATTTTACTTATTTTATAATTTGAGAGCGAGTACAAGCAGGGGGAAGGACAGAGGGAGAGGGAGAAACGGATTCCTCACTACGTAGGGAACTGACATGGGACTCGATCCCAGGACCCCAGATCATGAGCTGAATTCAGGCAGCTGCTTAACTGACTGAGCCACCTAGCCTCCCCAAGCTTAATTTTTTTTAAATTTGTATTTAGATATCATTTCCTAATTTCTTACAGTGATGTTGCTTTTATGATTGGGAAGCATAGAGGTATTAAGAAATGAAACAAAACAAGATGTGGACAGAAAATAGTACGATTGTACAGTATAAGATACAAAATAATATGTAGTTAAAATACATAAATCTCACTTTTGGCTTAGACTGAATAATTGGCATTTGTTATTAGGGTAAAGTGTGAATTTTTTTTTTTTTAAGATTTTATTTATTTGACAGAGAGAAGCACAGCGAGAGAGGGAACACAAACAGAGGGAATGGTAGTGGGAGAAGCAGGCTTCCTGCCGAGCAGGGAGCCCGATGTGGGGCTCGATCCTGGGACCCCGGGATCATGACCTGAGCTGAAGGAAGACGCTTAACGACTGAGCCACCCAGGCGCCCCAAGTGTGAAAGTTTTTCAAATGTAGTGCCTGACGAAGACCCCAAGCTAGTTCCAGGCCCTTGGTTCCTCTTGGCTGCCACTAGTGGCTCTTTCGAGAAAGAGTTTGAGAAGCAGCAGAATAAGGCTGAGAATGACGGAGTGCTATATCAAGGGTGTTAAAAAGTAATGATTATGATTCCAAAACTCTTTTGGCTAAAGATATCAAACAATTAAAGTATCTGTAACAAAAGAATGATCATAGCCTCCATCTTCTGAGGCGTGTTTCAGGACACCCAGATTTCACCCAGCCAAACAACTTGTATCTGAAGGTTTCTGGCGAGTTCTCTGGCCCTTGGCATCCTGCAGACCCAACCCTAGAGAGTTATAAGACACAGGAGTTCTTTGAGAGCCCCTGGATCACTGCCTTCCTGTATAGCAAACCATCATAAGCCTCCAGAGATGGATAGGAATTCACTTCTTTTTGGAAGGTACCTACTGGGGAAAGAGAGGGTTGAACCCATCAACTGGGAGTTATCTGGGGACACAGTGATATTGAATGGTGGACTCCCAGAGAGGCTTCTGTGGCCCTGCTGTCCTCTGTGAGCTGAGTCTGTGACTTCCGGCCTTCTTCCGTCCCATCACCCCAGCATTTAGGATACTACGTGATCAACGCTGGTTTTCTTGTCTGTCTCAACTCCCACACCTCAAAGGTCTCAAGAGCACCTTCTGCATTATTTTTCTCCCTATCCCACCTGTGAGCACAGAAGTACTTTGTATTTATTCAGAGAACAAAGGCAAGGAATGGATGCCTTTTAATTCCACAAAAAAATGGCCAGTTAGGAGGAGCTCTCAGGACTGGCCAGAGCTAGAGACAAACTTAGAAGTCCTGAACATGGTATGACATTTCTCTAGAGCCTTACATTTCCAAAACTATTTTCATTGTCATGTGTATTATCTCTTCGGAGCCTGTGAGGGAGGCAGGGGTTACCACTAGCATTTCCTTAGGTTCAGAAGGGAGAAGTGGCTTGTCCAGTGACATTTGGCTAGAAGGTCAAAAGAATGTGGAGAACCAAAGTGTAGGGAGTATTTATATATGTTAGATACTACTCTAGGCAGATTATTTATACTGGCTCCTTGTATCCACTCACAACTTGGGGAGCCTTTATCCCCATGTGACTGCAGAGAACTGGGAAGGAAGAATAACAAGGCCAGAGAACTGGTAGGTAGAGATGGGAGCCCAGCGCAAGCACGCTGTTGGAAGCCTTTCTACCGATGCCCCTGGGATTTTAATCAGACTCTAAATCTGGTGCTATTACACTAATGTACATCATTTTTCCCATCACTTATCTCCTAGACTGGGATGCCTAAATTAGGTAAATGCAATTAAGTATACAAATATATATAACGCGTCACATGCATAGCTCATAGGTTTGAATAAATGACTTAGAGATCGCACACAAAACACTACACAGAAAACCTTTCACGTAGTGAAAGCTCAAATATTGGCTGTTGTTTCTGGATTGTTGGTTGTAGGCGTCGATACATTCTCCAGGAATTCTGTCCATTTGAGAAGAAAGACGGGAATCTCTTTGGTGGCCAGTTTTTGAAATGAGCAGTAAGTAAAAACCAGCCCCCTTCTTCCCATGATGGATGGCTGGTTGGAGAAAGGAAGATAATCATTTGGAAGCAACCTGAAATGTTGAATATTGAACATTTGGATTGCCTCTAAGACAGAATTGAATAGTATCTTCTATTTGCGTGCAATATTCAACATTTCAAAGGAGCTGCAGCTCATTTCCTCTTGCTCAGTCTTCGGTAAAACCAAAGACTAATGCTCTGCCTGCTGTCAGGAACCCTGCCCACCATCCTCACGTGGTCGCTGGTGAGCAGAAGAGACAGCGCAAGCTGGCCCTTAGCTCTAGGACCTGCCCCAAATCAGGATCGATGTTCCCCTGTAGCTTATCTGTGTTTGGGCCCTTGCGTTGCACGAGAAAGAACTTTGAGGAGATCGAGAGACACGGAGATGCGAGGTACAGGGTTTCACTGACTCTATTCCATTGTAAATGGCATGTCCAAGTAATATTTAGTTATTACCCCCACTTTTTTTGGTCACCCGGCAGAAAGTAAACCTCCTTAGGGTTTGAGTCAATGTCTGAGTGAAGGCAGGAGGTGGGAGGTGCCTGATATCTACAGAGGAATATAATTTACAGATGACTGTATGTTGCAAAGTTCCTCCCACACCTCCAGCATGGGACTAGCCCTTACTTTGATAACTACTCTGGGACATTAGAGATGTTGTGGCTCAATGGTGAAATTGATTTAGAACTTCCTCTAGCTCAATGCCCTTACCTTTTGGCCAAGTCCACTCCCAGGACTTTAAACTGAAGGGCGTGCCTCTCCATACATAGATAGGGAAATAAACATTCTCTCCACGGAGCCTGTGAGAATTCTAAAAACAGCCTGTGATTTGAGGCCATGAGTTTTCGATTGGTGCAAACCCGCAGATCTCTCCCGTGGAAAAATTATGCCCTCCTGTCGTATCTCACTTAGCAAAAATTGCCGCCACAGGATATTCTCTTTTCCAATAAGGAATGTTGCATTGCACGTCTGACACTACTCTAGGAACTTTCAGTCCCCTGGGGGGATTTTTCCCGAAAATCAGCCTTCCTTTTTAAATAACATTTCTCCGTAGGAGTTGTAGTTTCGGTCCTATGTCAGTAAATGGGCCCCTAATAGCCTCCATGGCAAAGTTATGACTTATCCCCCAAGAAAAATGCTGCCTTGCGAGCATGTTTTATCGGGGCTAAGAGTCAAGTCATAAAATATCAGCCCTCACATCTGAGTGCCTGTTCGCTAAAACACTATTTATTTGTACATAAATATTTGTCTTTTCTTTGCAGGGACGCATTTGCTAGCATATGCAAGTAGACCATATGCATAAATTTAAAACGTCCAAAGTGTTATAATGGGAATGTAGATTGGGGGCTGATTATTTTGGCTGCTGGTTTTTCAAATATATTAAACAGCCCCATGCTTTATCTAAAGAATACATACAGAACCAGTTCTCACGTTGAGAAATCATGTACATCTCTAAGTACTAAAAGATGACAGACCATACGGTTCTTTTACTGTTTTGGGAACTTTATGCCCTTCAATGAATCTTGATGTGTCTGTGTTAGGTTGGGGTGAGAACCTAACGCGAAAGAGAACAATTAGCTTCTGTGCATTCGATATCATAAATGCGTTATGGTGAATTAAAACTAACATGCAAGTATGTACATTAAGCCCTTTAAAATAGCGCATGCTAAAATCATGAGAAGTCCTCAGGAAGTCATTTGCTTTCTTCTGTCCCTCGGTCTATTTGCTACTTCACGTGGCCTCTGAGTCTCTGGGGTTTTCCCTAAGGCAAATTATAAAATTGTCTTGTCTTTCAACTACTGAGGAACAGAATCCTGTTTGCTTCTTGACTTCCACGGGATAAAGCACACGCAGCTCCCAAGTCGAAATGTGTCTTCTGATTGCTTTGGGGGAACCCACAGTGACTTCTCGAAGCCAGTGCTGAGGGGTAGGGCTGTGTCCACTCGTTTCATTTTGTTCTCTGTGGCGTCTGTAGAGTGAGGCGGTTTTCCTCAGGAACTTCTCCCATTGCTGCGGCACCAAGATAGTTTATGAAAATGATATGCATCAGAAGGAGACGGAAATAAATCTGTACGGTGCTTTCCTAAGGAAAGATATAAGCAGTCTTGTCAAGAGGGTGTTTGAACGGATTCATTCATTACACTCCATTCTGTCAGGCGTTGATAACAGGCTCATTACCCTTAAGTTTGAGCTTAAACTTGGAATGCCGTATTTGAAAAGACGGTGCTGAAAGCAATTCTGAAACCTCTTTCTGTCTCTGCTAAAAATAATTAAATGGAAGAGAAGAAAAGAAACACTGTCACCTCTGTGTCAAATCGGCGCACTGTGGGCTCTGACACAGAATGGAAACCGGAAAGCAAGTGCCGGGGAGCCCTTGAGAGTGAAATAAATTCGGTATTAGTTCCTTCTGCACCCTTCGCGAGGATGTTGATAGAAATTGCATGTGAGATTCTAACGACTAAATGCAAGCTGCTTCCAGCTCTCTGTGGGAGGGCGTGTGAACCCCGCTTACGCATAAAGATCTGCAAATCCAACAGAAATTTCCAAAGACGTGGATTGGAAGTCTAGGGCCTGAAAAACGAAGGGAGATTTTGAGGAACAGAAACCACCACGTCACTGTCACTGGTCACTTCCGCATGGTTCGGAAAATAAAAAATGATGTCGTGTTTGATAGAACGGGAAGAATTCCTCACAGAGGGTAGCAAATAGGGGTTATCTGAAAATCACATCTAAGGAAGGGACGATAATGAAAAGATAGTAACATTCTGGAAAAGACAAAACCTTAGGGGCAGACCCCGATTGGAGGTCGACAGGCGTCGTCGAGGTGGGGGAAGGGCTTGGCTCCAAATACTTTGATGGTGGTTATGGTTCCAGGCTGGGCGTTTCTCAGAACCCACTGACCTGCAGACCCAGAAGAGTGAATTTTACTCTGTGTAAATCTGCAAAAAATTCAGTATTAAGGAAGAATCACCCTAGCCAAAAGTAGTGCTTATTTAAAAAAATTTTATTTACTTATTTGACAGAGAGAGAGATCACAAGTAGGCAGAGAGAGAAGGGGAAACGGGCTCCCTGCTGAGGAGGGAGCCCAATGCGGGGCTCGATCCCAGGACCCTGAGATCATGACCTGAGCTGAAGGCAGAGGCATTAACTCAATGAGCCACCCAGGAGTCCCAGGTGCAAAAGTTCATTACTACTGCTCTTTTTAACCTCCTGACAGGGTTTCTGATTCAAGGCAAGAAAGGCAAGTTGGAGGGAAATTGCTCCATGCTTGTGGCTTGGTTTACCCTGCGTTATCCGGAGAACTATTTAAATTATTCATGTGAACAAAGTGAAGTATTTTAAAGGTAGGGAAAAAGAAACGTAACAAACACTGAATAGTCACCAGAACTAAGAAACATTGCCATCTGTCACTTTTGCACTGGATGGTTCTATGTAAGCAAAATAGAACTTTCTAGATAAAGGGGAGGTCCCCTTGGTGCAGTCCTGGAAATGTGCACAGTTGGTATCGTTACCAGGCTGGCGGGGTCGGGGAACCTGTGTGCCGATGACCCACATCCACTTTTTCCAACTTTCTCATTCCCTTTTTGCCAAAAACTCTAGCAATCGAGTCAGTCCAAGACAGAGGGAAATAATAAGCCACAACAGGTCTGTACTTAACAGGATTAATAAAAGTTTTAGCTCTAACAAGTATCAGACCGACGAGACCACAAGAGAAAACAAATTTGGTGCTAATGCCGAATCTGCCATGTTAATTTAAAAGAAATTAACTGTAGACGGCTTTTCAAATTGCAAAAACTGCCCGAGCTGTCCAAATGTCCCCACTCCCTTTCTACTGCGTGCCCGGCTCTGACAAGAAAATTGCTAGTCTTAATCCAAAAGAAAGCAATTACCAGAGATGTGTCATATTTATAGCCTGCCTTCGGTTATGGGAATGACTGGCTTGCGGCATTGAGAAAGTCATTCACAATTGCTTTCTTGAACGTTTTGTGGAATTACTGGAGCCCCAGACTAGCGTATTAGCCTAACTAGTTTAAGATGAGTCTATTGGCATAAGTGCCGGGTGCTGTGACCGTGGAGGCTGATGTCATCTTACCATCCGCCGCATGTACTGCTGGATTTCCCCCGAGGCCGTCAAGAACAAGAAGTGTTTCTTCAGCCCAAGTTCTCTTAAGTGGCATTGGAGACCCTTTACAACCCGACCCGAATGTTGAGCTCCTAACTCTTTCTTGCTACCCTCAATAGGAACCTTTTGATCCGGCCAGCTCTGCATGCCTGAAATGCATCCTTTATACCCGCTCTCCTTGTTTTTTTGTTTTTTTTTTTTTCCAACTTTCACTCTCTCAGGGACTCCCAGCCTCCAGGGTCATCCACATGTCTCTGACTCCCCAAATTGTATTTGCACCTGTCTCCTGGACCCCAAATGTGTGTACCCGATTGCCTACTTGACCCCTCCACTCCGATGCCCCATGTCTCAGTTACTGAAAGCGTGATTCTCACGTCGATACCATTGCGTTACCGGGGAGCTCATTAGAAACGCAGGATCGTGGGCTCCGTCTTCGACCGACTGAATCAAAAGTTGCATTAATAACAAGATCCCCAGATTCGTGTGCACATTCAAGTTTGAGAAGCACTGGTCTGTATCATGATTAAGGATTGTTTATATTCTGCCTTTATGAGGTCATTTATTCTAGATAACGATCCTAGCAGATTTTAAACATTGCGTGGATTGAGACCAAGACTCATTTTGCTTTATACTTCTAGCGGCTAGCCGAGATGACCTAGTGAAGTAGATGCACAATGTGTGCAATTACACTGAAATGCAAACAGGCAAATTTGCATGAAAGACTCTCCTGTTTGCATCTGGGTTGGAAGAAGGCTAACTGGCTCATGTTATTTTGACTGCCAGAAGCATCATTGCTTACCATTGTGGATTCGTTAGCTTTCAAGTGGCACTCCGTGGCTGGTTCTAGAAGGGGCTGTCTGATGTCTTCAGGTGTCAGTTGAGTAATTCCTTCGTAAGAAGTTACAGCAAAGTGTTGCTGCCACAATCTCGCCCTTTCTCTGGCTTATTCGACATTTGAATCTGTCCATGGAGCCAATTAGAGCGACCACCCCATTTGTCCTGCTCTAACCTGGACGTCTATACAATAATTGGGGCATGTCTGAGGCTTTTGCTTAAAATATGTGTTTACCAACATGGGCCCAGGCTTCTGCGGATCACCCTGGGCCTGTGTTTTTCAGCACAACAGATAGAGCATTAGGACGTCTCCGTTCGATTCCCCCCGTTTTGTTTTTGTATCTGATACTTATTTAAGAGGATTTCACAGAAGCACCAGGATTTGTGAAAATCAGTGGGTAGCAAATTTACCTCTCAGACAACCTCGGAATGGCCTCATTTACATCAGGCACTGAAATGGGGCAGTGAATGTCCTGGCATTGGGACCCTAAGGTCCAAGAACCTCAGAAGGTAGGGCTTCAGGCTCCCAGTGCTAGGGCAGAGGGAAATTATCTAGTCATATGCCACCAGGGAAAGGAAGGCTGACTTTGAAACAGAACCTCTGTACTAACGAACACTAGCATCAGCTTATTTTTTTAAAGTTTGTTTAGGTTCCAATGCTTATTGTCCGTACAAATAAGGTCTCCGGCTCAAACCTTATTCCTTACTCTTCAGCTCATTCTCTGTCTGTATTACTGCGTTACTTTGGAGCCGAGGTTCCCAAATATGCCTGAAGTTAAGAACTACCTGAGGAGCTCGTCAAATGCTTGCTTTCCCAGAACCCACCCCTGACCCAAGGAAGGTCTCTCCTGGGTCTACCCAAGGGCGAGCATTTAAAAGCAGCTCTCTGGCTGATTCTGAATTGAATTGCTCTCTGTTAAGTCTTTACATCTGTAAGTACTTTTTCTGAGGCAAATTAGAAAAGCTCCTATTTTATTCACCTATTCAAAAATCGTTTGAGTCATTTCTGGAGCCTGGGTCCTGTGGAAAGCCCTAGAAAGACAAAGAGGCATAAAACCCAATCCCTGCCCTCAAGGAGGTCAACTCACAAGGGAGACAAGACACACACACGATGCACAGAACAGAGTGTAGGGGGAACCGTGCAATAACTAGACAGATCCAACCCTACCTTCTTGTCTGTTGGAAAGAAATAATAATCCTACACATTTTTAAATCGAGCCAAAAATAAAATTTTCATGGAATTAGCCTGTCTACCCTTCCACATGAAGGTGAGGAATTTTGAAAAATGTGTTTTTATATTATTTTTAAATTTGTTTATTTATTTGTATGTTTGTTTGTTTGTTTGTTTGCTAGAGCCACAAGAAGCTTGCCCGGTACCTGACACGAAATTGGCACTGAATAAATGCGTATTGAACAAATTTATGAATCGGAATGCCCACAAAATTACACCCTCACAGCAAAGCAAAGGGTGTAAACTTCCAAACTAACCATGAGTGAATAGGACCAGTAGGACCTCAAGGTGCTTTTTCCAAGAGTTCACACAATTTTTTTTTTTTTTAGGATGTTATTTATTTATTTGACAGAGAGAGAGAGAGAGATCCCAAGTAGGCAGAGAGGCAGGCAGAGAGAGGAGGAAGCAGGCTCCCTGCCGAGCAGAGAGCCCGATGTGGGGCTCGATCCCAGGACCCTGAGATCATGACCTGAGTGGAAAGCAGAGGCTTTAACCCACTGAGCCACCCAGGTGCCCCAGAGTTCACAGAATTCTAAGTGCTCGCTCTGTCCTCTTTGTCCCAACATGGTCAGACATCTTGGTTGTGGTAGAATGACCTGGTGTGCCCCTCTGGTGAGCCCTTCTGTTCTGTTATCAGTGGACGGGAATGGGTCTTACTCAGGGCTTCTGCCTTTTTTTTTTTTTTTTTTTTTGCTTCTTGCTATCCCTTTTTTCTTCTAAATGCAAAGTATTTCATATGAATGTTATTTTTTCCACGCAGGGCCTAATGTCTCATATTGGGCTTGTACCAGGGGAATACCTTACTAAACAGAGCCTAGTGCCGCGTATTTTTTAGGCCCAGATTTCATTTTCCTGGAAAGAATTTCTATTCTGCTCTGGAGGGACTTCAGGTTGAAAGGCTTCTTGACAAAAATAAACACAGGAGTAATAAAATAAATCTCACGCTAGTCGCTGTGCTATCTACGTTCCCATATAAAGAACTCCAATGGAACCACAAATGAACACAGGAATCATATTTGTATCCTGCCGTATTCTCCCTATTTTTCTAAAGAACTGGATTTTGACTTTTGTAATTATAGCTGGAAAGCAATTAAAGGGACCACAGCCCCCTCCGTGGCCAGCTTTAGACAAAGGGGGACGTAGGTAGAGTGGTTCTCACGTTAAAGCTTTCTTCCCGTGTCTGAGGGAATCTGGCTGCATTACTCATGAGCCTTGTGAACCAGTATTTCTGAAGCAGGAATATTCATACCCAATAGTTGGGCCTCGGCTCTCCGGGAAATCATGATAAATTGCTGTAGTCAGAGTCACGGCGCGCTGGCTCTTAATGTCGCTGTGGAAGCCGCTCTGTTACAGGCCAGTCACCCTTCTCGTGCCTGAGGTCCCAAGGTTTCCCTGATGGAGTCGGAGTTTCCAATGGGAAGACTAACAGCCTGCAAAAGAAGTATTTTCCTAGGCTGTGGGGTCATCCTGTGTATTCCCCTTATTTGGAAAACCAAAATAATAGGCACCTGGGGGTCTCAGGCGGTTAGGCATCTGCCCTCGGCTCAGGTCATGGTCCCGGGGTCCTGGGATCGAGCCCCACATCGGGCCCCCTGCTCGGCAGGGAGCCTGCTTCTCTCTCTCCCTCTACCCCTGTTTGTGTTCTCTCTCTTTCACTCACTCTCTCAAATAAGTAAATTAAGCCTCTTGAAATAAGTAAGTACATTTATTGGAAAAAAAAGAAAACTGAAATATTCTAAAAACCTTCACAGGATGAAATATTGATGATGAGGAGGAGGAGGATAGCACCTGGCATGAGCTAAATGTGGCCCAGCACTGTGCTAAGTGCCACACATTGCTTATATCACAAAATCTCCTAGCCCTGACATTGTGCAAAAAAAACCAAGACGCAACAGGGTATGATTCTGTACTTTTTTTTTTTTTTTTTTAAGATTTTACTTACTTATTTGAGAGAGAGAAAGCGAGCACAAGGAGGGGGAATGGAAGAGGGAGAAGCAGGTTCCCTGCTGAGCAGGGACACCCCCCCCCTCCCGATGTGGGACTTGATCCCCAGGACCCTGAGATCATGACCTGAGCTGAAAGCAGTCACTTAACTGACTGAGCTGCCCAGGTGCCCCTGATTCCCGACTTCTTAGAAAATTCTAGAACAGGCCCAAGTGACCTGGAGTGGTGAGAACAGCTCGGCAGTTGTCTGGGTGGGAAGTCAGGTGGGCCTGCAGTGGGGCTTTTCAGGGATCTTCTGAGGGGAATGCACATGTCCGGTATCTCGGCTGGGCTGGGTTATTACAGTCATGCTTTCCTTATGACATCAGGCACACATGGTTTGCTGGGGCACTTTGTGCAGTAAGGATCGCACACTTCTTGGGAGTGTGGTTCTCACCCTTCATTTTAATTTTCTAAAAGAATTTATTTATCGGGGTGCCTGGGTGGCTCAGTCTTTAAGCGGCTGCCCTCGGTGGCTCAGGTCATGATCCTAGCGTCCTGGGATCGAGCCTTGCGTCGGGCTCCCTGCTCAGTGGGGAGCCTGCTTCTCCGTTTCTCACACTCGACTTGCCTGTATTCCCTGTCCCACTAGCTCTCTCTCTGTCAAATAAATAAATTCTTTAAAAAAAAAAAAAAGAATTTATTTATTTGTTTATTTATTTAGAGAGCAGGGGAAGGTACAGCGAGAGAGACTCTCAAGCAGACGCCGTGCCTGCAGAGCCTGCCTCAGGACTCGATCCCATGACCCTGAGATCATGACCCGAGCCCAAACCAAGAGTCGGACACTCAACTGACAGATCGACCCAGGGATCCCTGAATTTTTATTTTTGCCTAAGACCCACTTGAAATGCTTGATGAAAATACAAATTTGGGCTCTTCCCAGCATGACGAAACAGGACTCCCTACAACCCCAAAATGGGCACTGTACGCCATGACCCCTAGCTGCTCCTGACGCGGACATCCTGGGTATGCACCCCCTTGCTAACTGACATCAGTCGGGCTCCCTGGCCGCCACTGGGCATGGTGAGGACCAGATGCATCTATGGATGGTTCTGCAGAAATCCATCCCTGCTCCCAGAAAAATCATTCAGAGCACCTGAGAGTGGTAGGTGGCTGCATTTTTATGTTCAAAGGAAAGAGTTCTACCGAAAGCCAAACAATAAGATCGCCGCTATACATGGAAGTGACCAGTAAGCTCCAGGCCATTTCCTGAGTCGTGCCTCTCGTCACTTTATTTTATTATTACTCTTCTTGTTCTGCGTACCCGGATAATGCCTTTTGTTTACCTGGGGCAACTGGTTTTTTAATCGATTTTTTTCATAAAGGTATTTCTTGCTCTCTTTCACTCTGATTAAGAACCGTGGCATGATCTCATCAGGTCTGGACAGGTATTGATGGGCTGGCCCATCACGGGGCTAATAAAGAGTGTTGTTACCCTGTATTTTTTTAGCGATGCATAAAAACTCGCTCGTGAAAGATACAGGAGGTAGAGCATAATATAAGTTTCATTCTATAAATGAATATATATAAATTTCATTCAGTGGTGTGATGGTGCACATGTCTAGACATTTGCGATTTCATTAATGCACTAAGACATGTCTCTCCCGGGGATAAGAGGTGGTAAGCGGGCATGGGGGGCTCGGAAGGAACGTGAAGGGAAAGCCAGCCGGGAACCAAGAGCGAGCCCCACAGGTCTCTAGGTCATTCTGGATAATTTGTGGTAATCTAATAAAATGCTTCTGATGAATTGGAAAAGAACTTAATTCAACTCTTCATTTACCGTCTTTACCTTTTCTTTTCCCTAAACCGCTGTTTAAAATATTTTAGAAGGAATGAGGTATTGAAAGCCAGAAGTGCTTTTGGATTTTTTTTTTTACTCATTCTTTTTTTTTTTTTTAAGATTTTATTTACTTTTTTGACGGAGAGAGTGAGAGCATGAGCAGGGGGAGTGGCAGAGGGAGAGGGGGAAGCAGACACCCCGGTGAGCTGGGAGCCCAAGGCGGGGCTCCATCTCAAGACCTGAGCTGAAGGCAGAAGCTTAACCGACTGAGCCACCCAGGCGCCCCTCCTCATTAAATCTCTAAATTAAATCTCATTAAGTCTCTACCTCTCGGATTACTGAGAGGGAGAAGGATTGAGGATTGTGAGAGAAATTATATAGAGGATTCCAGCTACTGCTCTTGGATTCTGTTCCAATTGGTAAGTTTCATACGGAGAAAAGACAACTGACCAGAATTAGCACGAAGAGTCCCATGACTCTTTGCATCATGCATCACCATGAATTGACTGCCTGGTTTTGAAGAGTCGAGGAAACCCCTCTAGGCCAATGGGCAAGAGAGATTTTGAGGTTTTATTCCCAAATTAAAAATGCGGTTATTCTGTGATATGTACCCAGGGCTGACTACGGACCATGGCAGACAGAACCATTTAAGACCATCCCTTTCCTCCAGAAAGAAACTGGCTGGAGAATCAGCCGTATGGGACAGTTTGCCCTTGGCACCCACATTCATGCACCCTCCGTTTTCAGACAAGCAAACATGTAACAGCCTCTTCCAAAGAGTACATTTTGAAAGGTATTTTATTTTATTTTATTTTTATTTTTATTTTTATTTTTTTTTTAAAGATTTTATTTATTTGACAGAGAGAAACACAGCGAGAGAGGGAGCACAAGCAGAGGGAATGGCAGCGGGAGAAGCAGGCTTCCCGCGGAGCAGGGAGCCCGATGCGGGGCTCGATCCCAGACCCCCGGGATCTGACCTGGGCCGAAGGCAGACGCTTAACGACTGAGCCACTCAGGCGCCCCTTGAAAGGTATTTTAATAGTTTGATTTATTAAAAATCAACTGGAAAAAAACACTTTCCAGACAACAGAGCATAATTTTCTTTTAACGTCTGTCTCTCCTTTCTTATTATCCCTCGACTTCATTAGTTTCAAGGGATTCCGTGGGAAGCAGGTAGGAACAAGCCCCTGGAATCTGGATTATTACCGTTCATGCAACAATGTAACTCTATCTGTGCCTGTGGTCTCTTAAGGCTCCCGGAGCGCTCGCTGCTTTCCTGCAACATTGGAATGATATTGTGAGTTGCATTGGGAGCGTGGCTCTTAGTCTGTGTACTGTCCCCTCCTGTCATGGAAAGTCTATCTACAGTATCCTGTAAGTCAGTCACTTAACAAATAATTATTATCATGAAGACCCTTTGTGTGTTTCAATGTCTCACTGACACTTTGCTCCTTCGGTTTTCGTTTTGTTTCGTTTTGCAACTGGAAGCCCAGAGGCAGTTGGAAGAATGACTTCCAAATGGAAAGGTACAAAACGAGAAAATGAGTCAGGATCCCAGATGATGATTAATCTGTAAACAGAATAAAGCCATTGACAGAAATTTGATGTGTTTTCACCCCCTCCCTTTGACCTGAACATGACCAAATAAAAGTCGGGGGCGGGGGTTCCAACAATAATATGTGTTTGCTGAATAAATTTAGAAATAAAGAAATAAGAAATAAAATAGCAAGTAGAAACCACAGAGAGTCCTATCATATCCTTCCAAGGATAATGGATGCTAACATTATTTTGTGTGGAATTTTGCAAAAATGAAATCAAGACGTATGAACAGTTTGGAAACCTGCTGCTTCTATATTTATGTCATGAGCCTCATTTCCTTTGATGTCATTTGGATCTAGGTGGCAGCCGAGCAATCATCTTCCTTCCACTCTGTGTAAGTGACCACTGTCTTTGGCCCATGTCTTCCCTGGGCATGCTTTTCCTATGTCAGAAGAGAATAATAGTAATGGCCAACATTTCCTGAGCAGTTATGATGTGCTAGCCCCCTTTATAGAGCATCCCTTGTGATTGTCAAAGCAACCCCAGGAGACCCATTTTACAGATGAGGAAAGCCGAGGCACAGAGATGTTCAGAGGATATGGCTAAGAAATGGCAAAGCCAAGACTGGGTGGTCTGACTCCATGATCATGGGCACTCCCCCCATGGCCTGAAAATGTGTCCAGACCCATCAGATTTGAGCAGGACTCAGAATCTAGGAACTTAGTCATGGGGCTGGTGGACAGCTTGGGCATCATCTGTTCTGATTTCTTGGTTTTCGTTAAGTCACTTCGAATCGCCTTCTGTTCTTTCTAGTCTGCGACGCTGCCTCCTTGTCATCCTGCTATATTTTTCCTTCTCAGACCTCGGAGACTTGAGTGCTTGGGGACATGAAAGATTAATAACCCCGGTCTGGACCAGGCTCACTGTGGGCTGGCTTTGTGAGAACTTTTCCCACACTTCAGTGCCAGCAGGTCTCGGGCCTGAAGTGCACACACCCCTCTTAGGTTTTCTAGCCGTGGACTTCTCTGGAGCCAGCCAGACCTACCGTGAACAGAATGCACCGTGGTTTTGAGGGAGACCCGTGGGATGCGGCCACCCGGCTCACTGGGGAGTCAGCCCTGGATGTCTTTACCTTCCTTCTAAAACGGGTGTCAGACCAGAGACACACTGGAACGTTACCAAGCTGACACTTTAATCTATGTAACTAAATCCATCAGTGAAATACGAATGCTGTCTACATCATTTTCCCTTTCCTCGTCAGTTATGAGCAGCCAGGAAAAGTTTGTCTCAAGGAATTCACTTCCCCCAGGACCTTTTCAAGTACCCTAGAGCTCACTAAGAAAAATGTTGGGGGCCTGTCCCTGGGTCCAGAGCTCGGGGAGTGAGCTTGGTGACTGTGGACGTGTGGCTTCTCCTCCCTGGGCCCATCCTTCATTGAGAAACCAATTGGCTTGACTTAAATGAATTCTAAATCTCTTCCGGCCTCATTTATTAAGTGCGTGTTTATTCATGTACATCAGAATATTTTTAGGGGCACCTGGGTGGCTCAGTGGGTTAAGCATTCGACGCTTGGTTTCGGCTCAGGTTGTGATCTCGAGGTCGTGAGATTAAGCCCCGCGTTGGGCTCTGTGCTCAGTGCCTGCCTCAGATTCTGTCCCCCTCTCCCTCCCACTCACTCTCTCAAATAAATACATCTTTTCAAAAATTGTATTTATTTGTTTGTCAGAGCGAGAGCCCAAGCAGGGGGAGCGGCAGGCAGAGGGAGAAGCAGGCTCCCCACTGAGCAGGGAGTCCAGCGCAGGACTCGATCCCAGGACCCTGGGATCATGACCCGAGCCGAAGGCAGACGCTTAGCCAACTGAGCCACCCAGGCGCCCCAATAAATAAAATCTTAAAAAAAAAAAACAGGAAAGAAAGAAAAAGAATATTTTTAAAGCGAGGAGCTTGTGCCCAGTGCTTGGGGTAGAGCGGCTCACAAACACTTAATCAATCCATCTTGGTTGTGCTGAGCACTGCCAATGAAAAGTACAGGGAGAGAGGGGAGTATGTAATGGGACCCGGCCTCAGCCGAGAGGCCAGGCATGGCCGTTGGGAGGAAGTGCATTTTGGCTGAGACCTGAGGGATGGAAGGGCATTGTCCAGATGGCAAAGGAAGAAAGAAGCTCAGCGGGCAGAGAGCAGGTGGGGTTTGGATCGCCCTGCCCCAGGCAGGATATAAGCGCACTCAAGGGGTAGAAGAGTCCCATTGAGCCTGGAATGTAATCAGTGAAGGGCACGTCCTTCAACAAACGTCCCAACTCCTTGCGTGATTGTGGCTTTGAGGCCCTGCCTACGTGCCTAGCCTCAGCCTGTGCGACTCCGCCTGTGACTTCTTCAGCCACGTGGCTCTTCCCTTTCTCTCCTGTATCACCCAGGCGAGCCTCGAGGCTTTGCGGGCGCTAAGACACTCTTCCTTGGGCTCTCACTACGCCCAGGACCCCCTCATCCTTCTGCAAGCAGCAGAGCTGTGACCTCTTCCCAGAGACCCGTCGTCACCACTGCATCTCAGGGAGCTTGGCTCTTCCCGCCCCATCAGTCTCTGTCTGTGAACCTGTTCACTTCGGTCCTAGCCCTTGTGGTCAAGGTTATTGTGTCGACTCGTTCATTTGCCAAAGGCAGGAACCATATCCGCCCTTGTCATTACCTATTTGGGGTCTGAAGGAGGCTGGAGGGTAGACAGATTGGAAAAAGTCTTACAGAGCTGACTCGGGAGCTTGGGCTTCACCCTCTGAGCAAAAGCATATATTCTCAGGTCTTGGAGGGATGTGATCCTATCTCTGCGTCGCGGGTGTAGGAGTGCTTTGTGTGGACCAGATGGGGACAGGGCACCAGAAGGTCAAGGGAGACCAGGTGAGCAGATGGTTAAGGTCTATTTGAGAGGGGAGAGGGGCTTGCAGTGGGATGGTAAAAGTGAGCAAGGGGGCCAGACTCCAGGGGTGTTTAGAAGATGAAGGTCCGCAAGATTTGGTGATGTTTCAGTTACGGGAGTGGGGGTGGGTGGGGAGGAAAGACGAGGAGGGTCAGGCTTTCGGCGTGAATAGATCCTTTTGCCAGGAGGGGAATGTAGCACAGGAGGAGAGGCTTGTAGAGAGAAGAGGAAGGGGCAGGTTTAGGTACCAGTGAGACATCCCGGCAGGCGATGTGTTACAGGGGCTGTGGGACTCATGGATCTGGAGCTCTGAAGAGGGTGCCCTGAGAGGCAGAGGTAGGCTTGGTGAGGAGCCCTGGGGGGAATAAACAGCCTCCCTTTGAGATCCCTGATGGAAAAGTCTGGCAGCACAACCAGGTTCGATGATGGCAGGAAAACGTATGGGATTCAGTGAGGATGCAAGAGAGCTTTAGGTCAGAGTGGAACACATGCAAGGATGGGAAAGGGTGTAGGGGTAGAGTGGGGCACCCACTTAAGGGCTGGAGACAATTAGGGATATGGGACTGTGGGAGAGAAGCGTGGGCTGTGATTTATGGGGCTGCCCTGAGAAATCACGGAGGACTGCATGGATTGGAGGCAAGGAGAAATGACCTAGTTCTCAGGATCGTCAAGATAGAAGACTGGTTCTCTGACTTCAGACGGGACCTCTCCATGGCACTGGATGGCCAGGGTGCCACCTCTGATGACCTTTCCCTTTCGGGTTAGCCATGGGCTTCCTCAAACTCTCCCTCAGCTCCCCCACTGACCCACGGCAAGGTGCATCTGTGGACTTTTGGTTTTTAGTTGAGGTCAATCAAGAAAACCTGTGTGCTCATTCCCATTGTTTCCATCACTTTAAAATGGGGAAAGCTGTGCAAGCCATTTGCAGCCAGTTTCCGTTAACAGGCAGAAAAAATGCTCACCAGATCACAAACAATGAGAGTCTGAGAGCCTTCGGTTCCTTTTTTTTTTTTGCCATAGGAGTTTTTACAATTTTGCAAATTCACTCTTGCCCCCTGTTTATCGCTCAGCATTTCATATATTTCCCACGATCCTCCAAGATTTTCATACCTGTTACTTGCAGGCACTGTATGATAAACCCAAACCCACGCTTGTCTGAAGTTCTCAGCGTATACGATCATAGACGGCACAGGTGACTCCACCTGACTCTCCCCCGCACTCACTGCACCTCATTCCCCGGAGAGCCCGTGCCTCTAGTCGGTGCATCTTTGCACACATCTTCTGGGCATTTGCAGGCACAAATGGACATAGATATGTATGTATATATATGCGCATACATATATACCTATGTCTATACATATCTATATCTATACACATATATTCGTGTATATGCATATCTGCACAAAAAGTAATCTTCTGAAACCGATTCCCCCTTACTACATCACAGACATTATCTCATGCCAGCAAATACAGACCTAGCTCATTTTCATTTATAGCTGCATTTAGACATGCCATGATTACACCCGCCGTAATTTATCCAACCAGACGCCAATGGTAGTTATTCACAGACGCAGCCAGCAGTAATGACCCACGCGCACACGTCCTTGTGCGCCCGGAGAGGTAATCTCGAGAACTGTAAGCAGTAGAACGCTGAGTGGGAGAGGATGTGCACTTTAAACGTCAAGAGATAACTGTCAGACTGCGCTCTGTAAATGTTCTATGCCTCCATTCTCACCGGCTGTTCCCCTCTCTCCAAATCCTCTACTCAGTCTCTGGATCTTTGCTACCAGATGAGGGAGAGCGAGCGTCTTACTGTAATTATAATAGGCGTTTCCTCAGTTTTGAGCGCATTTGACATTGTTATATATGTTTATCCGTTTATATTTCATCCTCTGTGGCTTTCTTGTCCCCACTGTTCTTTCTTTTCTTTTTTTTTTTTTTAAGATTTTATGTATTTATTTATTTGAGGGAGAAAAAGCACACACACGGAGCAGGGGGCGGAACAGAGTGGGAGGGAGAGGGAAAGGCAGACTCCGCCTGAGTGCTTAGATCCTGACTGAGCCAAAACCAACAGTCTGGGGCATGCCCCAGTGCCTGAGCCACCCAGGCGACCCCCCATTGTTCTTTCTTTTATTGAATTATTGGGTTTTGTTGTTGTTGATTCATTAGTTCCTTGTGTTAACAAAGGAACTAAAAACAAACATGTTGCCCAGATTGGCCTGTCCTTGGACTTCATGTCCCCCCCTCCCCCCACCACCAGAATTTAAAATATTCATGTACAGAAATGTTTCAAGGTTTTCAATTATGGTATCCTCTCTTAATGGGTGTAGAATTTTCTAGGCATTTGATGTGTTATTATTTAACAATTTTACCATTCAGCGTGTACCTGCGGCTTGCATTTTCTTTTTCCATTTTGGGGACAATGTATATTCATTCTTGAGGTAGGAGTATTCAAAATAAGTCTCCAAAAAGAAAACCTATCAGGGGGCACCTGAGTGGCTCAGTCATTAAGCGTCTGCCTTCAGCTCAGGTCATGATCCCAGAGTCCTGGGATCGAGCCCCGCATTGGGCTCCCTGCTCGGCAGGAAGCCTGCTTCTCCCGCTGCCATTCCCTCTGCTTGTGTTCCCTCTCTCGCTGTGTTTCTCTCTGTCAAATAAATAAAATCTTAAAAAAAAAGAAAAAGAAAACCCATCAGTAGTTGGGGAGAATACTAAGAAAACCGTCTTCCTGTTTCTAAGAGACGGACATCTCATATTCATTTGTAGTTTAACATTTATTCAGATAGTTCTTGGGTTCCCTTTGTAATGGGGGGGAGTGGAAAAGAAGAGGGGGGTTAGAGTCTATTAAGGTTTATTGAGGAGAAATGGGAGTTGGGGTCAACTTGCTATAACCAAGCCTTTCATAGTCAGAGGGCCCCACAGCCCAGGCTCTGCGGAAATAGCTTGCCTCCTGCCCCCTTGCCTGTAAATGCTTCCCAATGACCTTGGAGTCATCTTTGCACCTCCAAAAACCCCATAAACCTCTGAAAGTGGGTTCATGGAGTTGGAGGTCCGTATAGTGTTTCTCAGACAACAGAAACACCCCAGCTGATTTGGGTTGTGGTCATAGGCCTGCGGCCTCTGCAGGAGGGGTAGGGGAGCGAGGGCCTCTGCAGGAGGGGTAGGGGAGAGAGAGGGCAGGCTCTCGCTTGACCCTGTTTTGCACAAGCTCACAGTTACTTCACTTTCTTTTTTATTTACGTATTTTTTTTTCTTATGGAAATGTTCACAGGCGCCTATTATGGATTGAATTGTGTCTCTGCCCCATTCATATGTTGAAATCCTAACCCCCAGTATCTCAGAATGTGGCTGTATTCAGACACAGGGCCTTTAAGGCGGTAATTAAAGGTGGAGCAGATCTTCTGGGTGGGCTCTAATTCAATTGACCGGCCTGCTTAGAAGATGGGAGAAGACACCCAGGCCCGGGGGAAAAGGTCACAAGGAGAGCAAGCCGGCCGGCGGTCACCTACTAGCTGCGGGGAGAGGCCTCGGAGTAGAAACTTGACCATGGATTTCCACCTCCAGAACGGTGAGAAAATGATTTTCTTTCATTTAAGCCACTGAGTTATTTGAGACACCTGTGGGCCTTTGTTGTGGCAGCCCTCGTAAGGTAATGCGGGACCCCCAAATGAGCAGAAGAGTAGAAGCAATCTTGTGTTCCCGCGACTGAGCTTTGGCATTTACCAGTGTTGCTACTCCTGCTTTCTTTATCTCCTCACTTGGTTTTTCTGGAGTATTCGAAAACAAATCCCAGCCGCCCTAGGAGTTCCCTGATTAATGGTTCAGTAGGCATCTCTGTTTAAGGACTTTTTAAAAACAAATTCGCCAGGCCGTATGTTCACCTGATGAAACCAGCGATAATTTCTTAATACCTCTCATCCAGAGCACAGTTAAGGTTTCCCAGTTGTCTCAAAGGAGGCTTTAGTGTGTTTACAGATCGCAAATCCAGTTCGTGTATTTGGCTGTTACTTTTGTTGAGTCTCTTATTGTAGAACAAACCGCAGTCTCTACCCTTTCCGTGGTAGAACTTGATGGGAAACGCTGGATTATTTGTCTTTGGAAGGCCTCCCACCCTAGTGTGGCTGATGGCTTTTTCATGGCGGCCTTGAGCTGGGATCCTCTCCGTGTTTTCCATCCTTGGGTCTTTAGAGGCTTCATTAGGTTCACATTCCACATTTTGGGCTGTGTTATTTCCCTAGGGGTAAATTTTGCATTTCAAAATGCTCAAAAAATCAAGGATGTTATTTTGTATTGGAAACCCTGTGAACAGTACATAAGAATTGTCCTGGGTAACAAGGAGAGACCGTGATTTTTGCATATTAAGCAGCAAGTAAAGACAAAATGAGAGAAAAAAATGAAGGCTAGGTCCGGGTCTTTATGTTCACTAAAAATCTGCCCTGGGGGCACCTGAGTGGCTCCGTGGATTAAGCATCTGCCCTCGGCTCAGGTCCCAGGCTCCTCAGTGTCCTGGGGATCGGCCCCAGTCGGGCTCTCCGCTCCATGGGGAGCTTGCTTCTATCTCTCTCTCTCTCTCCCCCCCCCCTCTGCCTACCGCTCCCCCCCCACTTATGCGCATGCGCTTTCTCTCTTTCTCTGGCAAATAAATAAAATGTTTAAGAAATTTAAAAAAATAAACAAACAAAAAACCCTGGAAGGAAATTTGCTGACTTGAGGAATGATTGCAATATATGTCTGCTGTCACAAGGAGTCAAATGACTTTGTTCTTCTCGTCTTTTAAACCGTGCTGGTGTGGCAACTGCGTGGCTATAAATACGAAGGCTCCGAACAAGCTTGAGCCCCCTGTTCTTGACCTTGTTAGGCTTTATCTCCCGTGAGCCCCTGGAAGCAGCCCTCTGGCTTCCTATACTTGTCTTCGACCCCCAGGATTTCAGGGGCCTGCCTGTCCCTGGGAGTCAGGCTTCCCTAAAACCCTGTTGACAATAGCATAAGACTGGAAATGACTTCCCCATCCTTCAGAAGGGGACTGGTCAAAACCATGATGGAATAGTAAGCAACCTTTAAAAGATCGCTCCCCAGAGCTTCATGTGCTCCTGAGATACCACGGTCTCCAAAACATGCGGTGAGGGAAGGGGTTGCGAAGTGCATAGAGAGAGGGCTACGCTATGGGTAATTCCAGGTTTTTGAGCCCCCGGGGACTCGGATGGCAGGACGACATAAGGAACGAGGGAATGGTGGGGACCAGCAGGGCACTAGCTTTGCTTCTCATTGTAGACCCTTTGTGCTTGTATATTGAGCTGCGCGTAGAAATGACTTTTTTGAGAAAGATTGCCTTCCTTGGAAATGGGGAACCGACTGAGGGCTTGTCAGTGACGCTCCCGGGCTGAGCGGGTGGTTTTCAGTTCTGGGGCGCGTTGATCAAGTCCGGGAGATGACAGCGGAGCAGCTTTCATCTGAAACACTTTTCGGGTTCATTTGATCACTTTGAAGAGGGAATCCAAATAGACTGTTGGAACGGTTTTCACATATCAAACGTGTTCTGTGTTGGAAAGGGTTTCAACTCACAAACGGTCCTTTCTCTGCACTGACATCACCCACTTTGAGAAACTAAATGAAGTAGCTTGTACCCGCCCCCCAAAAAAGGTATAAATGATTATTATTTCTGATCAAACATGGAATGTCAAGTCTGGAAGGAAGAAAAAGAAACTTCCAAAATAGAGTCTGTGTTTGTGTTTCCATAAAGCATACCATGTACTCTACCTTACAGGGTCCCAGCTAAGGAAGTCTATTAATAGAACTGGTGAAACAGTAATGGGGGCCCCCTATAGCGTCTGGTCCTTTTTAAAGATAGGAGAACGAGCTCTTAGCTTTGTAATTGCAGACCTGTTAAAACACCTGGCAGCAAGACCGCTCATTCCTGAGGATTTTTTTTTTTTCCATTACGCTGTGTGTGGAAAGACATTTTCAAATCAAGTATAAAAACCATTCAAGAAAACTGAGTCACGGCTATGAAGCTTGAGAGTGTAGTCCAGGAAAACCCTGCTTACACATTGGGAAATAGTCACCAAGTGCTTGGGTTAACCCTCACGCTCCTGTGCGGTGGGAAAGCCTGACTATGGAGGTAATGTCTATAAAAAGGACTGTGAGTAAGTACGGATCCTGTAGAGGGTGAAAGAAAAGCGATCCATTTCAAAATAATCATCATAGACTTACTGGACAAGCTTCCCAAGGGCTATCCATCAGTGTGTCCAGGATACGTACATGTGGAAGGAGCTACTTCCTTGTTCTAGGCTTCTGGACTCTCTCAATGGAAAAATCACAGCCCCAGAGTTCCCTGGAGGGATTCTCCTCCACCCTGTAGAGAGCCCTTCATTGTAAGAGCTGAGACCATCCTATATCCATCCCAAGTATGGGAGCCTCCGGGGGGTGGGGCGGAACCTCTGAACTTTCCCCATAATTCTTCTCCCAGCTAGCTGATCGATTTCCTCATGGATTCTTCCGGGTTAAGGAATTGACAGTGGCTATACAGAAATGTTAGGACATCACAAACAGTGTGGTGGTTACAGGTTAGGAGTGTAGAGCCCAACAGATACGGATGTGAATCTTAACCACCCCACCACCCCTGTTAGACGTAAGTCCTACCACAGAGGCTGGAATGAAGGTTGAAAACCTACTGAAAACCGTCTCTTGACTCCATATATTCCTCCCTCTGGAACAGTTGTGACAACGGGCACGTAGAGTAATAATATGGATGATTAAAACTAGAGGAAATGAAAGGCAAACGGGGATGCAGGTATCTCCCCGAGGGGGTGCAGGCGAGCTTCAGGAAGAGAACTCACTCTGAGCATCGCAGGCAAAGATAAAACAGGATGTGGGGAGTTGACGCACGTGTGTAGCGCTAGCTCACAATGGGACGATGAGTCCTTGCCCATGTCTGATTAGGCTGCTACTTTGGAGGGGAGCTCTGGTATACTGGGAGTCTCTTGGAACCAAGGATGTGGCCGGGCAGAGTTCTCAGGCCTCTTCCTATACTTTTGCTCTTTGCCTCTCCGCCCATCTCCTGCTTTGTCTGCCTCTGAGGGAGAGACTATGAATTTTGACAAATTTGAGGGTATCGATGAGACCATAATACTGTGGGCAGGTGCATCATGTATAAAATTACTGCATCCTTCTTTGTGGATTCTCCCTGATCCCTGTCCGAAGCCCAGGTGTCCCCAAAGCAGTGAGGGCTTCTTGCCGTCCCCACTGACTGTAAGGTCCTTCCTCTTCAAGCGCCCTCGGAGGCCCCAGTTTGTATTATGGGAGCTGTGGCACATATGAGAAATTCAATAAATGATGACGAGATTGAAGAGAAACTCCTTCCTCCTAAAACGTGTTTCTGCTTAGACAGATGCTAAGTGTTTGCAGTAGTTGAGGCGTACTTAGGAGTTAGAGGGGTTTTCTTGGAGCCCTTAAGGGCAGCAAATCTGGATTCTAGCTAACTTGGCGATCTGCGGATTGAGTTGATAGGATTGACCTGTATCAATGAGTTCTCTCCAGCAGCCGTTTGTTCATGTGCGAAGAGCTCTTCCAAGACTGTTCTGAGGTACTTTGGAACTCAGAACACCTGCTTTGATGCAGGTCCATGGGATGTAGCATGACCTAGAGGTTTCTCTATAAGGGTCTGGGGAGAGGTGGGTCCCAAGACACCTGCAACAGAAGGACCATGTTGCTGCTGCAGGTTTCTGTAGAAATCTGGGGGAGCCTCTCCATTCCCATGGGAGCTTCTTCCTCCTTGCATAGGCAGCAGCTCTGGGAGGGCGGGGGGACTGGGGACTCATTTGTCTGAGCTTGATAAGTGTGATGATGAGAAGTGATGCCAAAAGACCCAGAACACCCCAAAGTGGCCCTGGCTAAGAGAAAGCAGACTCTAGGGCTTCTGGACTCGTGTCCCGTGGTACTGACCACAGCCCCTCTCTTGGTGTTTCCTTCTAGCTATCCACAGGGCTCACCCCTCCCCACAGATAGGTCTGTGCTTAAACGGCAGAGAGCCCTGCCCTGATCGCCTTCTGCAGCGACTCCTCTTCCCAGCCAGTGTCCTCTCTCTTTGGCCCACTTCGGTTTTCTTCCTAGTTTTTCTCGCCACCTGATACATTAGATTGCTTGTGAGCTCCAAGTAGAATACACTGTTTGTGGGGCACCTGGGTGGCTCAGCCGGTTAAGCATCTGCCTTTGGCTGAGGTCATGATGGGGGAATCCTGGGATAGAGCTTGGCAGCCTTTCTCCCTCTCCCTGTGTTCCCGCCCCTCCTACTCTGGCTCTCCCTGCTCCGCCCCCTGTCCCCTGCCCTGCCCTGCCCCCTGTCCCTTTGCTGCTCCACCCAGCTTTTAAAATCTTCAAAAATACAAATAACAGTCTTTGTGAGAGCAGAGACTTTTTTTTTTTTTTCTGCTTTGACCCAATATTCATGTAAAATGGGGTCTGGCACATAGGAGGCCATGACCACCTGCTAGATAAAAGAATGACTGCTAGCTAATAGTAAGGCCTTAGTCAATGCCAATTTTTTTTTTTTTTTACTAACATATAATGTATTATTGGCTTCAGGGGTACAGGTCTGTGAATCATCAGGCTTAGACAATTCACGGCACTCACCGTAGCACATACTCTCCCCAATGTCCATCACCCAGCCACCCTGTCCTTCCCCCCCAGGACTCCCCCCCCCTCATCTCTCCAGCAACCTTCAGTTTGTTTCCTGAGATTAAAAGTCTCTTCTGGTTTGTCTTCCTCCCCGATCCCATCTTGTTTCATTTTTCCCTCCCTTCCCCCACAAACCCCCGCCCTGCCTCTCAAATTCCTCCTATCAGAGAAAGCATGTGATAATTGTCTTTGATTGGCTTATTTCGCTGAGCATAATACCCTCTAGTTCCATACATGTTGTTGCAAATGGCAGGGTTTCATTTTTGATGGTTGCATAGTATTCCAGTGTGTGTGTGTGTGTGTGTGTGTGTACATCTTCTTTATCCATTCATCTGTTGATGGATATCTGGGTTCTCTACGTAGTTTGGCTATTGTGGACATTGCTGCTATACACATGCAGACACACATGCCCCTTCGGATCACTACGTTTTACGTTTATATCTTGAGGGTAAATACCCAGTAGTCAATGTGAGACTTTTGATATGCATTCCTTCGTCAGATTCTTAAACCAGTCTAATAAGACAGATGATAGAATTATCCACCTTTTATATACAAGAAAGCTGCTACCAAGAGGTTGAAGAACTTGTCCAAAGCCATGCAGTTTAAGATGAAACTTAACTAAACTCAAGGGCAAGGTAACCACAGATCCTACATTGTTCTCCACACTCTGCTGCCGTTTGAGATTTTTACCTTCCTGACCCTCATTCTCAGAATCTCAAGCCAAGATCCCCTGAGCACAAGTCCTTACTTTTGGAAAATAGTTTGCTGATCATTTATAGTGGAAAAACTGTCCCAAAATAAAACGATGACATATTAAAATATTCCGAGAAGCATAGAGTAGGAAGAAAGTCCATTGTAAGATCTACAAGGGTTATGAACAGAAAAAACCTGATCAAAGATTGTCATTATTTTTGGATTCACTTAAATGACTTCAGAGAAATACTTTGAGATGACCGGTTAGTTGGCACATTGAAAAAACTCAAGCTATTTTCAAGAAATGTTAGATCCTGAGTAGATTAGAGCTTGTAGTTTTATTTTCCTGGGCCCGTGAATGCCAGGGTGAGGGGAGAGGATGTTTCTCTGCATCACCCATCAATGTCCTGTCAAATCAGAATTGCCTTTTGGTGGATCTGACCAGTAGCTGGAATGATAACATTAGTGGTGACTCTCGTCACCTGGTAAAATAGTTCTCCTGAGGGAAACAGACCTTCAGTGTCGTCTTTTATGTGACTGTGTGCAGTTGTTCATGAAAAGAATTTCTTAAGGGGAGAAGGGTAACATGCACATGAGGACTTGTGTTCCTGAGTGAGGACTGGTTTCCAAAGCGGGGAGAAGAGAGAAAATGAATTAGCAGGTGTCCCCGCTATTAGGTACATTTAAAGTGGGAATTTAAAGAGTCTGATGACAAAAATAAAAATGACTTTCATTAAAAAGTTTCTCTTGGTCAGTGATTACCAGGTAAGCAGAGACATGGCAAAAAGTTTAAGGGTTTATTTGAGCATAAATTGATGGAAATCGGGCAGCATCTACTACAGCAAATAGAAAGGAGCTCCAAGGAATTGTACAAAATGGAAGGCTTCTATAGTCAGAGGGGAATGGGAACAAGGAAATGAGGTTTAAAAGAAAAAAAATGTTGGTTATTGCAAGGTCAGTTTCCTTTATGCAACAGCAAGGGTCTATCAGGCAGATTCACGAGGGTTGATCAAGGGAGTCCAGAGGGACTGGTTTAAGATGCCTTTTCCGAGAAAGCTAAAACTGTGTGTGTTTGGTGATGTGGCACTTAGCTTAAGCGACTCCATCTTGGGCTGTTTTTAACATTTGAAAGAGGACAGGGACTGGACCTATTCATTCAGCCTATACCCCCCAGCACCTCATAAATGAGCCCAGTGCCTCTCATGTAGTAGAATCTCAGTAAATAATTGTTGGGTAAGGTGAATGTACGGTTCTTAAAATACCCCTCGGGCTCTTCCTTCCCCTCCCTTGCACCCTCCCTCCCTCCCATCCTTCAGGTGGAGTTTTACCTTCTCCCTCCCAGCAACCCTCTGCCTGGCAACTGAATTTCTCCTCTGACTGTCCAGCAAATATTTCCATGGTGAATTTTAGGGAGAATTAATCATCTATGGAGAGTAAAATCTATTCAGAAATTTGAAGATTAACTTGTCACCTTCTGTCATAAAATGTTTCATGTGTTTATCTTTGTGCATTTGGACGATAAGCCTCAGAAAGGTAGGGGTTTCACAACTTCACTTCCTTAAAGCTGTTAACAGTAACAGAGCTAGTGATTGGGTTTTATAAGGAAATGTCTCTTCTTAAATATTTGTTTGTTTTTAGAGATAGTGTGCATGCGTGAGCAGGGGTAGGGACAGAAGGAGAGAGAATCCCAAGCAGGATTCATGCTCGTGGAAGTTGGGACACAATGTCGCAGCCCCAAGATCATGACCTGAGCTGAAACCAAGTCGGATGCTTAACCGACTGAGCCAACCAGGCGCCTCAGGAAATGTCACCTTTCCATTGAAGTAAAAACTGAAGAGAAGTGGGAAAACCAAGACACCAGGCGTATTCTCTTCATGCTTTCCTGTCTCAAAAATAGGATTTGATAGTGCTGGGTGAAACAAGCACACTGATCATTCATAACGTACTGATCTCAACTGAATAATTTATTTTTTTTTTAAAGTCCTATTTCTCTGGACAAGAAATGTGCTATCCTACACATCTATGTGGGACTTTACCTGAGAAAATGAGATGTCTGTTAACGGCAAATGCCATACCAAAATGGAAATTTTTACTAATATTCTTCCCAACTGCAGAATTTGAGTATTTTTCTGAGGTCACATTATATCTTCTCCAGATCTGTTTCCTTGCCAAGAATCCATCCTTGCTACTACTGATAAACCTTGTCGTCCTGTTAAGGACAAGTCCTTTGAATTTGTTTGTATCTCTTGGACCTGCGTGAGCCCAAACACCATGACTCCACATTGGCATCCCCATAATGAAACAGTCCCCACCCCTCTGTGCCCTCTCTGTTGGGTGTTCACAGGGTTGGAAGTTCATCAGGTCCCCCTCTAACACCCCCCACCCCTGCTTCACTATCACATAAATCCATGAGGGAAAAAAAGAAAATCTACCACATAAAAGGTCAACAGGATATTGGGAGATGAAGGTAGACATGAAGATGTAGCTGCTGCAAGTCAGGCTTTGAGCTTGGGAGCTCTGGCAGCGTTCTGTTTTTTCAAGAAATCTGTCCTCAGTTGTGATCATGGGTGCCGCCATCTTGATAGCCCTGGCAAACTAAGCTCACTTGGTCTGGCCGCACCTGTTGGGTGCTACACAAAAGAGAACAGAATGCACACCTTTAAAGACAGTGCAGGGTCAGCCTAGGTGGCTCAGTGGGTTAAAGCCCCTGCCTTTGGCTCAGGTCATGATCTCAGGGTCCTGAGATCGAGCCCCACATCAGGCTCTCTGCTCGGCGGGGAGCCTGCTTCCCCCTCTCTCTCTGCCTGCCTCTCTGCCTACTTGTGATCTCTCTCTGTCAAATAAAATCTTAAAAATAAAGACAGTGCAAAGTTAGGAAGCAAGGGTTCACTTTGGCTTCACAGGCTGTGGCAATTTTGCTATCAGTCCAGGAAACCTGATTTTCAGGGTCACAGAGCTAGCATAACTCTCTACTTGTCATTGTCATCACCACCTTCTAGTAAAATCCTGACCGAGGTTCCCTTCCTAGTGTGTTCAGAGGCCCATGGAACATCTCTCTCTCTGTCTCTCTCTCTCTCTCTCTCTCTCTCTCTCTCTCTCTCTCTCTCTCTCCCCCTCTTCCTCCAAAAAGCCAGCCCTAACTCAGGCACTAGGTGCTGCTTAAGTACTCCATAGGTGTTGAATCTTGGCAACACTTGTCTGATACTGGTGTGTTTATCAGCCCATCTTACAGATGGGGAGGCTGAGGGAAAAGGAGGTCCTGCCCAGCTAATCAGCTGAAAAATGGCAGAATCAAAATTCAGACCCAGGCAACCTGAAGCCAGAGCCTGCCACAGCTCTTAATCCCTGAGCACCTTGGTTTACTTGATAAATACCTCGCAGAGTGGACATGTACTCCCAAACAACCCAACCTTCCCACTCCTATCATACTTTTATTCTCCCCCTCCTTCCTCCCCCTCCCTCCTTTGTTGGAAGCAAGCTTAAGGGAGCTATCAACGTGGAGTTTTCACTTCAACTTGGACAAAGAGAATCCCATCCTTTTACTCTCTTTAGAACCATCTTAGATTTTGTGTAACTTGATGCTTGAACAAAGAACTACTTAAGAAAAAAAAAAAAAGCAAAGCTCTGTGCTACAGTTGCATTATCCTCTTGGATGCATATATTGTACTTAGGAGCTTACCATCTTCCCTATAAGCCAGTTGGGGGCGAGGAGGCAATGTGTCTTTGGCTCTTGAACGCTCCTGGCCTCCGAACCTCCTTACAGCAAGTCACTTTTCGAAGCTGGGCTGGAGCTCTAGACAAATGATTGGATGAAGTTTTAAATAAACATACAACATTTATGTTACGCTGTTTCTTGAAATGATTTATCGTCATTTCGTTGTTTGAGTCCTGCTTTCTGGACATGAAAGACATGAGCTTTGGCTGTTGATACAAACCAAATCCTCTGTTTGCTCTGATTAAGCATTCGTGGGTCTTTAATACTGCACAGGCTTGAGATTGGGGATTATTCCCTTCGGGGAGCGGTGGAATTAAACACATTAGCCAACAGAGATAAGCAAGGGCAACAGAGTTTAATTGCCATTAAAATAGATATGGAGGGTAACAAAAATAGAAGGTGGGAAAACAGCCCATATACTTCTCTGCCGTGGTGGATCAGGTCTTGAGGTCCTGTGACTTGGAGCCTCTCAAAAACCTGCAAAGCTAATGGCCTGGAAGATGCAGAGAAAAGGGGGGCAGTGGTACAGGGGGACCAGTGGGTTCCCAAATCCCTCCGTGCTTTGTGTGGCGGAAGACACAACTCTAATGTGAGGGACCTCTATGTTGTTCACTCTGTAGAGACTTCTGTTCTACCTGCTGTAGGCACAGTTGGTGATCTATGCAATAGAAATAAATTACCCCAAATTGTCCTGCCTCTCGGAATGCATTTTAGAAATACAGAGAGAAACTACCCTCTTCTGTGGCCCCCAGCAGTGACTGGACAGAGAGGAAATTTTCCTATGTAATTTCAATTGGCAGCCTTTTATTTTTCACAATTCCCCAGTTGTCTGGTCTGTCCGCATTTTCTTCTTTCTATATGTGGATGTTGTAAGTAGATCTCGTTACGTTCACCCAGAAGCTGACCCTTGGAGCTAGCCATGGCCATGTGATGGGTAACTTTGTCCAATTAGCTCCTATGGAGCAGATATGATGGACTTACTGTTGCTGTTTCATTGTGTGTGTGTGTGTGTGTGTGTGTTTTTTTAAATATCCCTACGTGGGTCTGATAGCTTTTCACTTCACCTGGGAAATCGTTAACTTTTCTGGATTTTAGGTTGAAAACCAGACCCGAAGTGCTCCCTTCTGGGTCCCAGATATTAAAATTGGAAAAACCAGCTTGGGGCAGGGGGAAACACCATGAGGTCTTGCCATTTTGAGCAATGACAATTAACATAAATACCCCAGAAATGAGTTTGTGACAATGCGGGAAACCTTGAATTAAAAGTACACGGGCTGATTTGAGGTATTTGAAATTGGCAAAACTAATTCACAGTGACAGAAAGCAGATCAGAGCTGGCCTGACAACAGGGGAGGGTAGCGATGTGCTGAAAAGGAGCAGGAGAGCTTCTGAGGGTGTTAGAAAAGTTCTCCGCCTTAATTGTAGTAGTCGCACCCATTAAAATCATAATACTACCGACTTAAAATTAGTTCATGGTATTGTACAAAAAGGAATTACTGAGAAACTGTGAAAACCTTACTGAATCCTCTTTTATTGTTACTAGAAAATGGTTGAACTGCTACTCAAGGAGTCAGTAATGGTAGAATGGAATTTTTTTTTTTTTTTGGTCTCCCCAAACAAAAATAATATGTATCCATCAGCTCTAAGTGCTGGAGCTGACAGGCTGAGCTGAGCTGGCCAACTGCTATCCGAGAAGTTTGGGGCTGTGCCCCCGACTCCTCACCGCCCCCCACCCCCACCCCCGCCCCTGCTGCACACAGTTTTCCTTTACTGAGCAAGTTGGTGTGATTCGTTCTCCATCACAGATTGCCAGGCACCCAGATTAATTGCAAGATGGGCTTTCATCTCCCACCAGGAGCATGGAAATGAGCATCCGTCAGCTTCGTGTGCAGCCCGTCTTTTTTTTTTTTTAATTCCCCACGTGGCAGCTGGGGAGCCTTGCTGGGAGTTGTCTGGGTTTTGTTCATGGAGGCCAGTTCGACGGGGGACCAGGAGGGGACTCCAT
>CM053607.1:115995003-116021535 GCA_028646535.1 Procyon lotor | reverse complement strand
TAGGCGCGGCTCCAGAGCTCGGGCCCTGGGTCCCAGGTCCGGAGGCCACACTGGTGGGGCTGCCCCCTGTCCGGTTGGACCTTCCCACTTGGCTCCTTCCTGCCTTGGCCTGGCACCAGGTGCCCCACTGCCCCCCAGGACGCGCCCCTGCACCCACCACTCTGCCTCCCCGCAAGGGGCGCACCGCCCTGGATAGTGTTTGGGTTTTGTGATTCAACAGTTGATTATGAGCATTCCCTTAGAGGAGAAGCAGCTAGAGCCCAGCTATTTCTCTCTGTGGTCCCTCCTGCTCTTGGAGTGTTTACACAAAACTCCAGGCCAGGGAAGAGAATTTACAGCCTTATCATGGAATTTCAGCCACTCTTGGCGGGGGGGGGGATGCGTGTCTCCCTAGCTTCTTTTCCAAAGGTTTCATGTAGGCTGGTGGTTATTTTCTTTTCTCCGCTCTCCTCTGCCTGAAGTTCCTCTTTGAAGATTTTCTGTCATGTTTATTGGGATAACGAGGATTTATTCGTGACTTCTTTGCCAGTATTATTGTCAGGAGATGATTACTATAGCCAAGTATTCTTTTAAACACCACAAATTAGATTTAGTCAATATAAAGATTGCTACAGATCAGTATTTCTCTGTTTAAAAACTTAGCATTTATTAAACTGATAGTAAATATGCAGTCTAAAATTCAGACTACAGGGTATAAAGGACAATGGACAGTGAATACGGAGTGTGATTAAAGAACCAAGGTATCATAACTGGTTCCTTATAAGATGTTTGAATTTACCCCTCCCTCTCATCTTGTGTCCCTGCCTGATCCCCATCCTCTCCTACCCAGAATTCCTAATTAGTAGTTTCTTACTATTAAGTGAATTTACTGTGTGCTTCCACCTTTCAAAATGTGGTTTTTGGAATTGTTCATGTTTCTGAGCTTTATATACATAAAATTGTACTAAACATACTCTGGCTTGTTTTCAAGTAGCATTACGTAACCAGGAGTCCTTGATTCTGCTGCGTGTAACATGATCTAATCCACTCTTCGGTTCTGTTGCTGATGGGCATCTAGTTGACTCTCAGTTGTTTCTGTTAACAGTAGTGCAGTTGGGAATGTTTGTATCCATTTCTCCTGATAGGTCGTCTAGAATTTTCTAGGCCTAGGGATCTGTTGCTGGGAGTGGAATTGCTGGGTAACAGGGATGTGCATCTTTATTGTAGTGCCTCGTTGCTTTCCGCATGGGCTGCACAAATTCACTCTCAGTAGCAATGTATGTGGAAATTGTGCCTATGTCCGCTCATAGCTCCTATTGCTAGGTATTTGGTTTTGTTTTTGCCAGTTGAGTGGTAAGAAAATGGATCCTTATGGTGATTTTTGACTTGAATTTTTCCAGTTTCTCCTGAGGTTGCATATCTTTTTGTTGGCCATCTGGATTTCCTCTTCTTTGAAGGGCCTGTTTTCCATTGCCCATTTCTGCTTCTGTGTCGTGTATTTTGCAAATATTTTCTCTTGATTTGTGGCATGTCATCTTACTGTGTTCATGGTAAATTTTGATGAAATGAGGTTCCTAGTTTGAGGTAGTTTCCTCTCAGTCTTTTTTAGAGTTGGGTTTGGGGTTGTTTTTGTTTTTTGGGTTTTTTTTAGTCTTATTTAAGGAAACTCTCTTTTAATCCTAGGTTATGAAGATAGTCTTTCATATTTTCAAACCATTTTATGACTTCGTACGTTCAAGTCTCCCACCCACCTAGAATTGATTTTCATATGTGGCATGAGGTACAGATTCAATTTCACTCTTGACCGTGTGGATATCTGGTTGTCTCCATAGCTTTTATTAAAGTCCCTGAGATGCAATGGCTACCATCAAAAACTGTGTGTGTGTGTGTGTGTGTGTGTGTTTCCTGGGCTCTCTGTTCTATTCCTTTAATCAATTTCTCTTTTCCTAATTTGATAACATACTGAATCAACTATTTCATTTTCATTGTAAAGAGTGATATCTATGAAATTTTTGGTTGACCCCTTGATAATTCTCAGTAATGCTAAAATCAGCATGTTAGTTTGAGGGGAAAAAAAAAACTTCAGGGATTTTTATTGGAATCTTGCTGAATCTAAATCTCATTTGGGGAAACAGTGACTGATGTCTTCATGATGATAAACCTTTCAATCCATGAACATGGTATATGATTTGATTGAAGTTTGTCAAACGTATTTCAAAAAAGATTTGTAACGTTCATGTAAATTGTAAACCTCTTTTCTTAAATTTATTAGAATATTAATACTTTTGATGATACATTAATGATATTTAAAAAGGTAACTATTCTTTAAAATAAAGAAAAGCAATTGAATTTTTTTGTCCTTTTGTTTTTGTATCTGAAAACCAGGAATTCTTTATCTGTAGGTTATTTTCCTTTACATAGTCATTTTATGTGGGAAAATAGTGCTCTTACTTTCTAATTCTTACACTTGTTTATATTTCTTGCCTTAATTGGAAAAAGGTTGAATAGAATTAATAATAGCAGGCAACTTTGTCTTCTGACTTTAAAAGGAATGCACTCAACATTTCACCATTATATGTAATGTCGTCTGTAGAACCCTTTATCAGTGGTCAGTAAGTATAGCTCTATTCCTTCTTGGATAAAATGTTTTTATTATGACTATATATTCAATTTTGTTCAACATTTTTTCATTACTGAGATAATCACATGGCTTTCGCCTGTTACTGTGATGAATTTCTGTAGTTGATTTTCTAATGTTAAAATAACATTGCAGTGTAGAAAAAAACCTCAACTTGATCATGATATATAACTTATTTACATCGGCGGGTTTGTCTGTGAATAGTTTTCTTAGGCTTTTTCTGTCTAATGTTCCAAGTCTTTATTTCGTAGAAGCAAAATAATTTCACCAGTGTTTACCCAGTCTCAATGATACTGAACCTGAGAAGACTTACTTAAAAAAAAAAAACTATTTTTCCCCAGTGTGACCTGGAAACATATACCTCAGATAAAAGCCTTTCATGAGTATCCTGAGTGTACACGCCTGGTGTTTCACTCCCCAGATTTATCCTGTACCCTTTGAGTTTTAAATCTTGAATTCATTTTCTGAGTGACTTTTCAGCCCGCATGAGAGAAAACTGAATTTGAAGGTGATGCTTCAAGGTGATTGAGTTGGAGACTCTCGATTTTCACCTGGTTCCTAAGGACCTTTGGCCATAAGGAAGCCTCTGGATTTTATAGCTACAAAAATGATAGAGCCACTTGATTTTTGTGCTTCCAAGTAATTGTGCTCATTAGACTGCCACGCCTGCCTAGCTTTTCCTCGCAATGGAATCATCAGCCTCTTTAGGTCGGGTTGTAGGGGCTCTCGTCCTCGTCAGGTCCGCCCTAGTGCACATGCTCTGTGTTCGGTCCACAGCGCGGTGCACTCCATAAATAGGGACCCAATTGTCGAGGTCTTGAATAAACAGGATGCGACGGTCAGTGGTAAAAGCCAGTGCCTCAGGCCTTCTTGCTTCTCAGCAGTCCCTTAGGACGTCCAAAACATTGGTCTCGCTTTGCAGTCCGGCTTCCCACAGGGGAGTAAACAACCCTGAGCTGAAGACACGTGCTCTGAAAAATGCAGTAGGTAGCAGAGCCCTCCCGTGAATTCCTGAGATAACACCGAGGGCAGGAGATAGGTTCAATCTGGACTTGCCTCTGGTGTGTCTCTGGCTACGCGGTCTGGCTGACTTTAAAGAGGAATCAAGCCTTGGGTCTTGTGAGTGAATCCCTTTTGGGCTGGGATCCCTTTTATGGCAGTAGGACTGAGGCCCTTCATTTTATTAGAAGTGTCAGTGGATATGGTTGTTTGGAAATGAGAATGATTGAACAGGGCTATTATGTGGAAGAATTTTTGAAAAGTGAGAGCATAGCTAAAACAAACACTATTTTTAAACCTGGATCTACTGACCTTGGGAACCACAAAATCATCATTTACTGGGCTAATGCTGCTCAGCTGCCATTGTCAGTGCAAACACTAGTGGCAAAACCTAGTCCTCACTAGGGACCCCTAATGGGCTTGGCTAGTCAGGGGACCCACTTCTCCCCCTCAAAAACACTGTTCCACGCTTCTTGGTTTCCTACTGTGGGATGGAAGGGGTGAGGGTCGGGGGAACTCCTAGAGCAGAGGGAGAAAGGCTATATGTTGATAATACTATGATTTAAAGTGTTCTAGTAAAATCCTCTTAACATGAGAGAAGCATAATGATGCCTTATATTGAGTTTAATTGACCATAAGTTATTACCGTATTTTGAGTTTGCTTGAAAGACACCAGCAGAGGGGAGACATGAAACAAGAATGACAGAGGAAGGTGGAGGATGGAGGCTGGGGGATGGATAGAGGAGAATTGGGTAAAAAGTTCTCTCGACTTTGAAGGAGGTTTGAAATTTTCCACACAGAGTTTTTCTAATTGGTTAAAATGGACAACAGATAATGGCTAACACCAGTCACCGGTCACCTTTGGTCCCCTTCATGCTTGATGCCATGATACACTCCTCAGACCCCATTCACGCATGAAAGCATCTTCTCCAGCTGCTGGGGGTGCTACCCACCGAATACTCTGCCATCAGTCCTTGCATGAGTTGGAGAGGGAGACACTCGACCCAAGGTTGCATACTTTTTCTGGGGTGGCCTCCTCAAGTTACACACCAATGTGGGGTAATAGGGCCCAGTTTCTTACTCCATCCCAGTTGAAGCTTCCATTCAGATGGCCTTGTAGCTCCTGGTCTTCCTCTAGCCAATCCTGTGTGTGTCCCATCCCTCCTCCCAAAAGCACTTCCTAATAAACTTCCTCCAGGCTTATCTCTGATTCAGGGGGTACTGAGCCCTTGTAGAACTGTCAACACAGAATCGGAGAAATGGACCGAAGTGCTTTCTTGTTGAAAATGCCTTATTTTATCAGTAAGGAAATGACACACGAAGGGTGTCCTATGACTTGTTAAAATGTCCCACTTAAGTAGAAACCACAGTTCCTAAATCCCACAGGCCAGGTGATTGCTGTTTTCTCAACATGTCCCTGATTCACATGGGGCCATTTTTGAAAATAAGTTTCTTAGTTGGTAGTGTTTGGTCTTGTAGTGTGTTGGCCAGGGGACACTAATATGTCACACTTTTTGACTTCCTATAGTAATAGTCTGTGGAAGGTCATTAGCAGCAAGCACATTTATTGTTGTGGATACTCAGCAGGTGACTGCAGGATTTAGAGATGTCCCTAGAAGGCCAGATTTTTTGCATTTTTCTGCCACAATGTGTGCCGTATGTTGGCTTTATCTTCCAGTCCCGAGATGGCTGCTGTGGCTCCAGACATCACATCCACACACAAGGCAGAAAAAGTTGTGTGTATTAATAACAATAACATTATTCATGTAGGTCATGAATTACTGATTTTTACTTCTGACAAAAGTATTGCATGTTAGCTAGAACTTAAATAAAAATTGGGGAGAAAAATAACTATCACATTATTAAGTGCCTATTTGTTAGTGAGAAAAATCTTTCCCAGAGCCCCCTCAGCAGACTGCTTCTCTGATCCCCTTGGGTCTTACACC
This sequence comes from Procyon lotor, assembly GCA_028646535.1. Classification (NCBI taxonomy): domain Eukaryota; kingdom Metazoa; phylum Chordata; class Mammalia; order Carnivora; family Procyonidae; genus Procyon; species Procyon lotor. Next base: position 116,015,973 of record CM053607.1, on the reverse strand, counting down.
CTGCTCTAGCTCTAAGGAAAGTTGGGCAACTAGTGAGTATCGAAGGCCTCTCTAGGGAGGTGAGCTCTGCTAACAAGGAAGATAGAAGGCTGGAAGGTTGGACAACACAGGGACCACCACATCAGGCTAATTATCATCACGTCACAGTATCTGCTCAGTGAAGGAAAGCTGTTGATTGGATTTAATATCATTTAATTAGCCCTGGTAATTGGTAGCTCCCTAGCTGGGAGACTTCACTGGCCAGATGAAGTGGCCTATAATTGAAGCACAAACTTCAAGAGGTTCCTCCTCCTCCTTTCCCTCTCCCCTTCCCTCCCCTCCCCTCTGTCTTCTACAGCAATTTTAGGCTTAAAACCAAATGAAGAAGGAGGAAGGGAATGGGATACTTCGTATATACCTCCTGTCCACTCAAATGCATAGCTTCCCTCATGATCAGCACCACTCATGCGAGTGGCACCTTTGTTGTCTTTCAAACCAGAGATGAACCTCCACGGACAGATCATAGTCAGCCCAAGTCCATAGTTTTCCTTAGGGTTCACTCTTAGTGTTGAATAATCTGTACGTTGGGATACAAGGATCATAACGTATATCACACCAAGTACCTTCTCTGCTCTAAGAATCCTCCGAGCTCTGCTGTTGACTTCTTCCCATCCGCAGCCCTGGTGACTACTCATAGTTGTCCTGTTGCCAAAGTTTGGCCTTTTCCAGAATATGAATTGCCATATGTCACCGAAACAGACACCACTACTTTCTGGGGGGGGGGGGAAGGATATAGCTTCTATGAACTAATGAGTAGGCAGTTTTTACTTTCTCAGTACAAGCTATTTTTTCATGTATAATCAATCTTGAGGCTATTGAGACTAAGAAGATTGAGTCTGCAGAAGTGATTGGATTAACTTGTGTATAAAAGTTAAGAACCTGTGATTAGGGGGAAGATAGCAAATCTGGGAGAGAATACGCTAAGAAAAATAAACGCAGCCATTTTACGTACTAACAAAGTGGACTTGGTTGGGGCGGGAGAACAAAACCCAAATAATTTGAGGTTTTCCGCTTGCCTTTATCTGCGACTGAAAATTCGCCAGCATCTGTCACCAGGAGATAGAGCTTGTCTGTTCCTCTCTCCATACTGAGCTCAAGGGGCCTTGGGGTTTGTTTTGTTTTGTTTTGTTCTAAGGAGCCTTGGTTCGATACTGGTAAAATTTGCACTTGATGATTCCTCCCCACTATCCCCAATAAAGAGATTGGAATTGTTCATTGTTGTATTATCCTAAAATGCCTAGCATGGTTCTTGGTCTTCTGTAAATGTATGTTGACTCTTTTAGACCCGACATATAACTAGGCAGAGCCGGAATGAGTGCAAGTTCACCTGGTATCCACTTGCCAGTGACACAGCTACAGTGTAAGGAGAAGTTACTGTCCTAAATGTTTGGTTTGAACCCTCTTTATTCTTTTTCCTCAAACAAGACACCATCCAATCTAATAAAACTGTCCAGGATATCCCCAGCAGCTCCGCCCCTTCACAGAGCTACTAAAAAAGCACAATAGTAAAAAATGGCTGCTGAGTTTTGGGGAGGAGCTGAGGCATAAAGTTGGGACGTGGAGCTCCCTCGCTAGATGATGAAACCCTTGAGGGCAGAGACTCTGTCACACTCACCCGTCTGCAAATCACTGATGCTGGGGACTAGCACATCAAAGACTGTGAGCTCTTAAGGATGCTGCCTTTCCTCCTCCTTTTCTTTTTTTTCTTTCTCCCTCTCTCTCCCTCTCTGTCTCTCTTTCTCCCCCCCTCTCTCCCTCTCTGTCTCTGTCTCCCTCTCTATCTCTGTCTGACTCCCTCCCTCTCTCTCTGTCTCACTCGCCCACACTCTGTCTCCCTCGCCCCCCCATTCCCCTTCCCCCCCCTCACCCCCCCTCGCCCCCCTGCTCTCCACTGAGCAGGGAGCCCAATGCAGGGTTCAATCCCAGGACTCCGGGATTGTGACCTGACCTGAAGGCAGAAGCTTAACCGTCTGAGCCACCCAGGCGCCCCTATCTTTCTTTTCCTTATCTTTACTACATCAGTATCCTGTTCTCTTCAACACGTGCCTTCCTCCCTGACAGCAGGACAATAGACACCATGTAACCTGGCCAGTGGAAAGCAGAACCAAGTCATTTAGGAAGAAAGATTTCTTGACTCTTGAAGGATCTTTTTTTTTATTTTACTTTTTCAGTGTTCCAAGACTCTGAAGGATCCTAAAGTCTGGGACAGACAGGTTGATGAAAAGGACTGTAGTGTTTGTCCTGGAGATCTTTGGAAAAGAGAGGATATTTAGAAGAATTCAGGGGTAAAAGCTCTACCGAGACATCTAGCTTAACATTCTTGAGACACACTTATGTGCAGAATTGTTTTTCTTGTTAGAAAAGTTACCTGTGTTGATTGTAGAAAACTAGTACCATCTATTTTTCTTTATAAATCCCTAATCATGTAAAAAGAGCTCAAGTTAGTTTTTTAGTGTAATTTTTGGTCTTTTTAAAAAATCTACTTATATAGTCATTCATTGACTATATAAATATATTTATGCATATATATTTATATATATATATATAAATAAGTTCACCATACAAATTCTCAATAAGTGCTTACCAATATTCTCTGCAGAAATTGACAACCTTAAAAGGAAAATGGTGTCATATAGTAAAAGGTATTAAGGGCCTAGAAAAATAATGCAGGTTGACTAAGGAGGTCAGAGAGGCTAGGAGAGAAAGGGCATTGCTTTTTTTTTTTAATTAAGAGAAATTGTTTTATTTTCAGTGGGATCCTAGATTTTTAAAATGAGATAAAATTGATGAATACCATTAACTTGTGTACAACAATGATTTAATATTTGTACTGAGAAATGATCAGAGTAAGTCTCATTAAGATTTGTCTCTATACATAGAGAAAAATTGTGTGCTTGATAAGGACTTTGAAGGACTTTGCTTTATGCGATACAGCATTAATTATATTCACTGTGTCCTATATTTCATGCCCAAGAAATTTGTGCCTTCTGACCCCCTTCAACCATTTCACCTGCCTTTCTACCTCTTCTCTTTGTATCCATGAATTCAAAAAAATACCATTTTTCCATTGCCTTTTTTTTTTTTTTTAATTCCACATACTAGTAAGATAATGTGATACTCATCTGCTTGACTTGGCTTGGCATAAGGACCTCAAAGACCATTCATGTTGTTGCAAAGGGCAAGATTTCATCCTTTTCATGGCTAAACAATAGCCCATCGTGCATCCATACCATATCTTTATCCATTCATCTAGCCGAGATACACAAGCTGTTTCCATGTCTTGGTCATTGTAAATAATACTGCAGTAAACGTGGGGGGGGAAGTGCATGTACCGTTTCAAATTAATGTTTTCATTTTCTTTGGATAAGCACCTGGAAGGGGCGCCTGGGTGGCTCAGTCAGTTAAGCCTCTGCCTTCGGTTCGGGTCATGATCCCAGGGTCCTGGGATCGAGACTCGTATCAGGCGCCATGCTCGGTGGGGAGCCTGCTTCTCTCTCTCCCCATGTCCCCCCCACCCCCCGCTTGTTTTCCCTCTTTCACTGTGTCTCTCTCTGTCAAATAAATAAAATGAACAGCTAGAAGACATATACTTGCATTATACAGCGGTTTTGATTTGTGTTTCCCTGACAATGAGTGATGTTGAGCACCTTTTCATTTACTCATTGGTCAACTGTCTGTCTTCCTGGGGAAAAAATGGCTATTCAGATTTTCAGCCATTTTTTAACTGGACTGCTTGGGATTTTTTTATTTTCTTCTTGCTGTTAAGTTGTTTAAGTCTCCATATGTTCTAGATACTAGACCCGTTTCATTTTGTTGATAGTTTCCTTTGCTGTGTAGATGCCTTATGGTTGAATGGAGTCCCACGTACTTATTTTGACTTCTGTTGCCTTTACTTTGGTACCAAATTTAAAAATTCATTGCCGGGACCAATGTCAAGGGATTTATCCTGTTGTCTTCTAGGAGTTTTATGGTTGCGGGCTTGCATTCAAGTCTTTAATCCACCTTGAGTTATTTTTCTGAATGGTGTATGAAAGTGGTCCAGTTTGATTCTTTAGCTTGGGGCTGTCCAGTTTTCCTAGCACTGTTTATTCAAAAGATCATTCTTTCCTCCTTGTATTACTGACCCCTTTGTCATAAATTAAATGACCATATATGCGTGGGTTTATTTCTACGCTCTTGTTCCTTTCCATTCATCTTTGTGTCTACCGGAGGTTTGCTCTGCAGTTTGAAATCCTGGAGAATGATGTTTCCAGCTTTGCTTTTCTTCCCCAAGATTGCTTTGGCTATTTGGGGTCATTTGAGGATCCATACAAATTGTAGGATTATTTATTCTGTTTGGGTGAAAAATGCCCTTGGAATTTTTTTATCTTTTAAAGTAAGCTTTATGCCCAATATGGGGCTTGAACTCAGAACCCTGACATCAAGAATCACATGCTGTACTGACGGAGCCAGCTAGGCGCCACCTCCTGCCCCCCCTTTCTTCTTTTGTGTCATTGGAATCTCAATAGGAATTGCTTGGAATTTGTAGATTGCTTTGGGGTAGGATAGACATTTTAACAATGCTCGGTGTTTTACTTCCTGTATTTACGTCTAGGTTTTTTAATTCTTTTTGATGTAAGTATAAATGAGATTATTTTCTTCATTTCTCTCTCTAGTAGTTCATTAATAGTATACAGCAAGGGGCGCCTGGGTGGCTCAGTCGTTGAGCGTCTGCCTTCGGCTCAGGTCATGATCCTGGAGTCCTGGGATCGAGCCCCGCATCGGGCTCCCTGCTCTGCAGGAAGCCTGCTTCTCCCGCTACCATTCCCTCTGCTTGTGTCCCCTCTCTCACTGTGTTTCTCTCTGTCAAATAAATAAAATCTTAAAAAAAAAAAAATAGTATACAGCAACACCAGCTGTTTTTTGTGTATTTTTGTATCTTACAGCTTTAATGAATTTGTTGATGATTTCTAACATTAGTTTTTTGTGGAATATTGAGGGTTCTCCCTATATAGTATGATCTGCCTACAAGTAGGCAGAGAAGCAGGCAGAGGGAGAGAGGGAAGCAGGCTCCCTCCTGAGCAGAGAGCCTGATGTGGGGCTCGTTCCCAGGACCCTGAGATCATGACCTGTGCCCAAGGCAGAAGCTTTAACCCACTGAGCCACCCAGGCGCCCCACTTACTTCTTTCCTATTTGGATGTCTTTCATTTCTTTTTCTTGCCTAATTGGCTAGGACTTCCAGTACTTGGTTGAAAAAAAGTGAATGCAGGGGGCATCCTTACTTGTTTCTGATCTTTGAGGATAAGGTCATAACTTTTCATCATGATGTTATCTGTGAATTTGTTATACATGTCTTATGTTGAGATACATTGCTTCTACACCCACTGTGTTTACTTTTTTTTAGCATGAACGAGGTTGAATTTTATCAAATGGTTTTTCTGCATCTATCGGGATGATCATGGGACTTTCATCCTTTATGTTGTTACTGTGTTGTGTCACATGGATTAATTTGTGGATGTTGAACCATCCTTCTATCCCTGCAATAAATCCTACTTGATCATGGTGTATTATATTTTTAATGTACTACTGAATTTAGTTTGCTAATTTTTTTGTGTGTTCTTAGTGTTTTTTATGTCTGTGTTGATCAAGGATTCCTTGTAATTTTCTTTTCTTGTGGGATATTTGTCTGGTTTTGGCATCGGGGTAATGCTGGCCTCATGAAGTTTGGACGTGTTCCTTCTTCTTCTTTTTTTTTTTTTTGGAACAGTTTGAGAAGTATTGGTATTCTTTGAATATGTAGTAGAATTCACCAGTGAAGCTATCTATTCCTGGTCTTTGACTTATTGGGAGGTTTTTGATTACTTACTCATTGTCTTTACTAGTAGTTGTTCTACTCTGGGTTTGGGGTTTTTTGTTTTGTTATTTTGTTGTTGTTTTTTATGATTCTGTCTTGTTAGTATGTCTCTAGGAGTTCTTTAGTTCCTGTTAGGTTGTCCAGTTTGTTGGTGTACATCAACACATAGCAGCCTCTGAAGATGTTTTCTGTTTCTCTATCAGTTGTCATGCCTCCTCTTTGATTCCTGATTTTAGGTCAGACTTGTCTTTTTTTTTCTTTTTTTTTTCTTTTGATGAGTCTAGCTAAAGGTTTGCTAACTTTATCTTTACAAAGAAACTGCTTTTAGTTTGATTGCTCTTTCATACTGGTTTTCTTTATTTTTTAGTCTCTACCTAAATTTTTCAACTATGATCTTTTTTGTTACTTTTTCTAACTTTGAACTTCACTTCTTCCTCTTTCTCTAGTTGCCGAAGGTGTAAATTTGAATTGTTTGAGATTTTTCTTCTTTTTGATATGAGTGATTTACTGCTACCACCCTCTCACAACTGCTTTTTGATCCATCTCAAAACCTTTGGCCTGTCATGTTTCCATTTTCATTTTCCTCAAGTTATTTTTTAATCTTCTTTGTGATTTCTTCTTTGACCTTGGTTGTTCAGTAGCATGTTGTTGAACCTCCACGTACTTACATACTTGTAATTTTCCAGTTTTGTTCTTTAAATTGATTTCTAGTTTCTTAGCATTGTGGTTAGAAAAGATGCTGCTAGGGTTTTATAGGATTTCTGTTCGTAGATTTATAAAGACGTGTGTGTGTGTGTGTGTGTGTGTGTGTGTGTGTGTGTACCCTAATGTAAGACCTATATGTACTTGGGAAGAATGTGTATCCTAATGCTTTTGGATGGAATAATATCTATGTCTGAGAAGTCTATCTGGTCTAACGTGTCATCTAAAGCCGATATTCTTTATCGTTTTGTTTCTGTTTTTTGGGTTTGTTTTAGTTTAGTTTTTTTGTTTTGTTTTGGTCTGGATGATCTATTCATTGATGTAAGGGGGCAATAAAATCCCCCACTATTACTCTAAAGCTATCTATTTCTTCCTTTAGGTCAGTTAATATTTTTATTAGACTTTTAAGTGCTCCTATGTTGAGTGAATATTTACAAATGTTATATCCTCTTCTTGGATTAACCCCTTTATCATTGTGTAATGCCCTTCTTTGTCTCTTATTACAGCCTTTCATTTAAATTCTTTATTGTAAAAGTATAGCTGTAACAGCTTTCTTTTGGTGTCCATCTCATGGAACATCTTTTTCCATCCCTTCACGTGGGCGTATCTTTACTTGGGCAGGGAGCATCTGTAGGCAACACACAGATGAGTTGGGATTATGATGCTAAGAGGTTTGATCAGGGAAGGCCTTTGGAAAAGGTGGTATTGGAAGAAGTAATTTGAATCATTTCAGACAACTGTACACATTTCTCTGATAATGTTACCCTTTCAAACATGCTTATTTCAGAGATGCACATTATTCTATCTTTGGAATGGGCGTAATTTTGTTTAACTCTATGGTTGGACCGTTGTATCAATGCTGTTTATTTTTTTCAGTGTCATCTATCAATAAATAAAATATTTGTGACCTCTTATATCAAGTGTTGCAATTAAAAATGTAAATGTGAGCTTCATCTCAGAAAAGGTGAGGCAGCACTAAGGTAAAAATGTTAAATTTTTGTTAAAAGGCGCAAGGGTTTCCCAGCTGTCATTTACTTTGAATCTGTTGATGGTTTGTTTCCAAAATAATACTTAACAAGGTTTTGGTTAAAAATCTATATATTCATGGTTGAAATTTTAGAAAACAAAAGAAAGCAAAAAAAAAGTTGAAATACCCATCTTACACTGTCGATCATATTTAGTCAAAATACATAGTTGTTATCATATTAAGAATAGTGTGTTTTCATTTAAATAACTGAACATTTTTTATGTTTCCAAGTGCTTTACCTAGAAATATATATTAAGTTACCATTTTTAAAGTACTCTTTTATAACATAATTTTGTAATAAGTGTAGACACTTCATAGTTTGGCCATTGCATAAACTATTCCCATTTTATAATCTGAATTGCCTAATTTATCACTCTTATAAAATCCTTTCACATACATCCTTACACACAACTCTTATTATTTCCTTCTATAATAAAGGCATAAATCTTTCATCTGTGTTGCAAATATTTTCCCTAGTTTGTTGCTTTCCCTTTAGTTTTATTTATGTTGTTTTTTGACTTGAAGAAATTAAATCTATCAATCCTTTCCTTAAGGGATTCTTTTATGTTTTCAAAGACCTTTAGCACCCTGAGGTTTTTTGGTTTTGTTTTTTTTTTTTTAAACTCTTTTTTTTCCCTGGTGGGATTTATTTTGGCTTATGGTATGACATTTACTGAACTGACTTTATTTCTTTTGGAATAGTTATAGCTTGGTTAACCTTCAATAGGCCTTTCTTTTCTTTATTTTGTTATTCTGTCAGTCAGGACTGACCTGAATACTCCTTCAAACCATATGTAGGAGCAAAGGTGGTGCTTCTATTGACATTCCAAGTATTGACATCCTTGGGCGCAGGAAGCTGATGGATTATAAAAGGGAAAAAACTTGTTTCAAGGAGAAGAAATCGTGATATAGAATTAGATTTTTAATGAGACTTGTTAGGAAAAGCTCTAAGTGCATAATGCCAGGGAAAAATGTTTTAATGGAACCGTGAATTCCACAACACCATGTTTCAGCTTCTTAGGACTTGTACAGACTAGGTGCACAACCTATGGAAAGTTGGTCACACAGAATGTAAAACAGGGACTCTGTCATTACTTCTAGAATATCAGGAATGTAATAATGCGAGCTGCCTTTTAGTGTACTCCAAGCACATGCAAGGCATTGTGCCAAGCACTTCACGTGTGGTGTTTATTTACTCCACACAATGTTGTCGGAGGGAGATGTTAGTTAGTAGGATCCCTCCTTCCCAGATGAGGAAACGGAGCCCTAGCTGAGTAGAAAATTTCTGAGATGTCACAGCTAGTCAACAATATGGAAAGTACTCCTCAACTTTTTTCTTTCCTTTTATTATTATTACTATTTTTTTTTTTTTTTGTATTTTATTTACTTATTGAGAGAGAGCCCAGAGGGCAGAGGGAGAGGGAGGGTGATAATCCCAAGCAGACTCCCCACAGAGGCAGGAGGCTGCTCAGGGCTCGATCTCATGACCCCTTGCTCATGGCCTGAGTCAAAATCAAGAGTCAGAAGCTCAACCAACTGAGCCACCCAGGAGCACCCCCTCAACTTTTTCTACACAAAATTATTGCTAGCTTTTGTTCTGTAGCATATGCCTGAAAAATTCAAGCCGGCTTAAGGTATACCTGACCAGTCACAACTATATTTGATAACTGAATTGTATTTTATAAAGTATGTTCATCCAACAGAGGGTGGTTACAGCATAATAACTCCTTTGAAGGGCATGTGGTTGGGGTCATTGCCATTTGGGCAGCTGAGAACGCAGAGGTGCTAAAAGGTTGAGTGGCAGAGTTGTTACTTAAAATCATGACCTACCACTCTACCATTAATGGTTCCCCTGACTACACAAGTGCAAGTTTGGAGGATTACTTTTAGGGAATTTTATTTGATCCCCACCTCAAAGGACTATGATAAGTTTTTGTCGTCGATATTATCCGATGATGAATTTTTCCACAACCAGCGTGCTGTATTTTAAGTTCTCACTACTGTTAGGGTCTAGGCCATCTGACACTTTGTTTTACATACTGACTATGAGCTGTTATGGGTGCTCTTTCATCTAGTTCATCCTCCATTGAAAGAAGTAGGTCGTTAGGCCTTGTTGATTTGATATGTTTCTGAGGACCAAAACCAAAATTACATCATGTTAATCAGCGTCTTATAGTTGTGATTCCTTAACACTTCGTGATCACGACCTTCACTTTTTATTTATTTATTTATTTATTTATTTTGGTACTACCTACATTGATAACACAAAAAAGACTTTGCTCTATGTAGAAATAGATAAAAATTACAATAAGTTCATTAACGGCAACTTCTGGGCACTTGGCAGGAAAGAACAGTGATTTTACAGGGAATAATCAATAAAAAGGTGTTCTTTAAGGTTTGTTTGAATCTTTCCTTGCCTGTTGAAACACTGCCTCTTCTGTGACCTTCCTGCTCTGAAATACTCCTCTCCTCTGAGTATCGTCATAATAGTTCGTACCATCAGAGAGGGAGACCAACCGTGCTCGACTCATAGCTCTGGGGAAGAAACTGAGGGCTGCTGGAGGAGGGGAAGTGGGGGGATAGATGGGATAACTGGATGACGGGCATTAAGGAGGACACGTGATAGGATGAACACTGAGTGTTAAACACAGCTGCTGAATTATTGAACTTGCCGTCTGAAACTAATGGTGGACCAGAAGGTGGCTAACTGAACTTAAATGTAAAAAGTAAGATAATCATTAAATCAAAAAGGGGAAAAAAGAACAAAATTTAACGATGAGTTGTAGCACTAAATCCAAGGTGCACCTTGCAGAGTGATGAGTTGTATATGGGTCTGTTTAGATTACAGTCCCTTTTGGTGTGGGGTCCACGTCCTTGTCTTTTTCTCAATATAGCCTATTGCTTGATATAATAAGTCGAATAAGAGGTGATCAATATTTACTATTTACTACTTAAATAGTAAATAAATAAATCGTAAGTAAATGGATAATCCTAACTGAAGAGCTTTGGGGGACAGACAGTTAAAATGGAGCATACGAAAGCAGAAGGCAAGTGTATTCTAATTAAAGCTAGCTCTAAGATAAAAAGGGCAATTTAAAAACTTTTTTAAAAGAATAGAAAATTATATCGTTGAGGGTAGAAATAGGATATGTATTATAACTTAAGATTATATAAAATCTCCAAACAAATTAATGTGTATTTTCCACTATTAGTGTGAGACTCTGAGACCAAGGTCAAAACTTGATCTAGAAAAATCTAATGCAGGGGAAAGAGAAGTAAAAGCATAAGGTTTAGGAAATACTCTGAAGAGAAGTTGACATATTAAAACAGAGGGTTATAATTTTGAGAATTTATGTGAATCTCACAGTAAGCGCAAGGGGAAAATATTACATAAAAGAATATGTACATAGTATATAAAGAAGTTAAAACATACTGACACTGAAAGACGTCAAAACATGAAAAAGAACAGCAGACAAGAACCAAGCAACAGTGGATCTAGAAAAAATCGAGAAAACAATTATCCAAATGCCCACACTAAGTCTTCACACTATGAATAAGTGTTTCAAACCTAAACAGATGATCCTATGCAGTCAAAACACAAAGAATGGCTGGCTGGATTTAAAAAAAAAAAGTTATTCTCCCTACAAGAGAATCACTTTAGCTTTAAAAGATACACATAGATTGAGAGTGAAGGATTAGAAAAAGTCATGTCAAGAAAATGGTAACAAAAGTAAGCAGGGGTAGCTGTACTTAGATCACACGAAATACAAATGGTAAAATGAGGCGAGGAATGTCCTTAGATGATATTAAACGGGCCAGTCCATGAAGATGATAAAACAATTGTAGGTATTTATGCACTGGACATCAGAGACATAGATAAAGCAAAAAATAAGAGCCAAAAAGAGCAATAAACAGTAATGCAATCATAGTTGAGGTCTTTAATACCCGCTCAAAAATGGATAGATCATCCAGACAATCAGGAAACACTGATTTTGAACAACACTAAAGATCCAATGGACCTTATAGGCGTATATAGAACATTCTGTCCAACAGTGAAATACACATTATTGTCAAGTATACATGGAACATTTTCTAGAAAAATCCTACATGAAGCCACAAAACAAGTCTTAGGAAAATCAGAAAGATGGAAATCATACATACCAAGTATTGTCTCTGATCACAATGGCATTCAACTTGAAATCCATAACAAAAGGAAACCTGGAAAATTCATGAACTCATGGAAATTAAACAATAGTTACCTGAACATTGAATAAATCGAAGAAGAAATTAAAGGGGAAATATAGCTCCTGAGATACTGAGAAGGAAAACAACGTATCCGAATTTTTTTTAAAAGATTTTATTTATTTATATGATAGACCACAAGCAGGCAGGGAGAGAGGGGGAAGGCATGGTTCCTCGCTGAGCAGAGGCCGGATGCGGGGCTCAGTCCCAGGACCCTGAGACCATGATCTGAGGTGAAGGCAGAGGCTTTAACCCTCTGAGCCCCCCAGGTGCCCCTAAAGGAGGTCTTAAGATGCAGCAAAAGCAATCTTAGAAGGAAAGTCTGTAGCAATAATACTAGCATTACGAAACAAGAAAGATCCTAAATAAACAACCAAACTCTACACCTTCAAGTACTAGAAAAACTAGAATAAATCAGGCCCAGAGTTAGCCTAAGGAAAGAAATAGTAAAGATTAAGAGCACAAATAAATGAAACAAGGAGAAAAACACTAGACAGGATTAAACAAATTAAGGGTTGTTTCTTTGAAAAGATAAAATTGGTAAGTTCTCAGGTAGAGTAATCACGAAAAAGAAAAAAATCCAAGTTAACAAATAGCACAGAATTAGGAAGGATAATAAGTGGTTGATTTGAACAACTCTACGTCAATAAACTGGACAACCAAGAAGGAAATATAAGTATTATAAATACTTAATTTACCAAGACCGAATGAGAAAGAAATGGAAAAACTCAAAAGACCAATTACTAGTAAGGCGACTGAATGAGTAATTTAAAAACAAAATTGCCCCACAAAAAAACCCCAGGGTAGTTACCTTAACTAGTGAATTTCAGCAAACATGTAAAGAATTAACCCAGTCCTTCTCAAACTCTTGAAAAAATGAGAGAGGGAGAGATTCCCTCAAACTCGTGTAATAAGGCATCATCCTGACACCAAAACCAAAGAAGGACTGTACTAGAAAAGACAACTACATACCAATGTATCTGATGAATATAAATGCAGAAATTCTTAGTGAAATACTAGGGAACCAAATTCAGCAACTTAGTAAAAGCATCATTCACCATGATCGAGTGGGATTTATCACGAAGATGCAAGGATGGTTCAAAATTAATAAATAAGTGTGCTCCATCACAGTAATAGAATAAAGGTAAAGAATCACACGAACATTTAAGTAGGGGTAAGAAAGCATTTGATGAAATCAAATGTTCTTCACTTGGGGGAAAAAAAAATATGGTCAAATCAGGCTAGCAGGAACATAACTGAAAAATGCAAAGGGTGTATGTGATAAGGTCACAGCTTACGTCAGACTCAGTGGTAAAAGATTGAAAGGTTTTCTTCTAAGATCAGAAACAAAACAATGATGAAGGAAATTGGAGAAGACACAAACAGAAAGGAAAAGGTAATATTCCTAAAATGTCTGGGGTGCCTGGGGGGCTTAGTCCATTAAGTGTCTGCTTTTGGCTCAGGTCTGGATCCCAAGGTCCTGTGATTGAGCCCTGCATCGGACTCCGTACTCAGCAGGGAGTCTGCTTCTCAGTTTCCCTCTACCTCTCTCCCTAGCTTGTGTTCTCTCGCTCAAATAAATAAAATCTTAAAAAAAAAAAAAATACTGTTAAAAGGTAACTGTAGATTTGATACAATGTCTGTCAAGATTCCAACGGCATTTTTAAAAAATTTTTTTATTAATAAAACGTATTATTTGCCCTCAGCATACATGTCTGTGAATCGTCAGGCTTAAACATTTCACAGCATTTAGCATAGCACATACCCTCCCCAATGTCCATAGCCCAGCCACCCTATCCCTCCCCTCCCCATACCCCCGAACCATCCTCAGTTAGTGTCGTGAGTTTAGGAGTCCCTTATGGTTTGTCTCCTGCCTGATCCCATCGTGTTTCATTTCTCTCCCCCTCCCCCCACGATCCCCTGCCTTGCCTCCAATGGCATTTTTTTTTTTAACAGAAGTTGAGAGAAGATTCTTAAAATTCATATGGAACTCAAAAGACCAGGAATAGCCAAAGATAGTCCAGATATAATTAATAATACAAAGCAGAATCTAAGTATAATACAAAGCAGAGGATGATTCAAAGCAGAAGACTTTGTACTCCCTGATTTCCAGCTATATGTAGTAAGTCTATATTGATCAAAACAATATAGTATTGCTATAAAAATAGACACGTAGACCCATGGAAAAGAATGGAGAGCCCAGAAATTAACCCAGGCATATACAGTTAACCAATATTTGACAGAGTCAAGAAAAAAGTCAGTGGAGGAAAAATTAGTCTCTTCGATAAATGGTACTGGGAAAATTAGAAATGCACATGAAAAGAATAAAAATGGAGCTGTAGCTCATGCCACTCCTTAGAATCAAAGATTTAAATATAAGATGAGAAATGAAACTCCTAGACAAAGACCTTGGAATGAAATTCATTGCTGTGCATCTTGGTAATGATTATTTGGATATGATGCATAAAGCATAAGCAACAAAATAAAAAAAAATAGACTAGAGAGTTTCTTTAAAGCCAAAGGAAGCAGAAACAAAGTGCAAAGTCAATGTGTAGGGTGGGGGAGGAAATTTGCAAGCTATGTTTGCAAAGTTTAAAAAATGACTAAAATTGAGAAACCGTGGGCAAGATGAAGAGGTAAAGAAGACTCCTATACATAAAACCAGAAATGAAAGAAGGGTCATAGTATTTTTATATAAAAGGTACTATAAGATGGTCTGTTGTCTTTGTGCAGAAATAACTCTGCATAAATAAGCTGAATAACGTAGAAGACAGAAAATCCTAGAAATACACAACCTATCTAGATGGAATCGTGAACCAGAAAGAAATGAGTAAAACTATGATTAGTAACAGTATTGAAGCTAATGAAAAATTGAAGACCAAATGACTTCATTAGTGAATTTATCAAATATTTAAAGAATTAAGAGCAATGGCCTGCAAACTCTTAAAAAAATTTGAAGAAAGTGGTTAGTTCATTGAGTGAGACAGCATCAACCTGATAACACCGGACAAAGACATTCCAAGAACACTGTAAACCAGTATCCCTAAAAAGCATTGACACAAAAATCCTTAATAAATTACTAGCAAACAGAATTGAAAAATATATTAAAGGGACTATAAACTACGACCAAATGGGATTTATTTTTGAAATGATGGTTCAGCATATATAAACTAATCTGTGTAATACTGTAATACACTACTTTAAAAGAACAAAGAAAAAAACATCTCTCAATTGATGCAGAAAAAGCTATTGACAAAATTCAACACCCTTTCATGATAAAAACAACATACTAGGAACCAAAGTAAACTATCTCAACATAAAAAAGCCCGAAAGTGGGTGGCTCAGTCAGGTAAGCATGTGCCTTTGGTTCTGGTCATGATCCCAGGGTCCTGGGATTGAGCCCCCCATCGGGTCTCTACTCAGTGGGGAGCCCTCTTCTTCCTTTCCCTCTGCCCCTTCCCCACCCCTCTTCCTGCTCATGCTTTTCTCCCTCTTAAATAAATAAATAAAATTTTAAGCCCTTTTATGAAAACCTCAGCTAATATATTGAGTGGTGAAAGATTAAAAGCTTTTCTTCTAAGCTCGGGAGCAAGAAAAGGATGCCCGCTTTCACCACTTTTGTTCAGCATGGTACTGGAAGTTCTTGCTGGAAGTAAAAGTACTGCTTTTCATACTTGACCTGAACTTAAGTATAGGAAACTCAAAAAATTCCCTGCAAAACTGTTAGAACTAATGAATGACTTCAGCCAAATAAAGTATATGAAATGTAGAGGCAACATGAGTTGTGTTGCTAAACACCAATAATTAATAATGAAAAAGCAAATGAAAAGGACAGTACCATTTACAGTAACAACAAACACAATAGGAAAAAAAAATTGAAGGAGACAAAAGAGTTACACTACAAAATTAAAAAATACTGCTCAAAGAAAAGAGGACATCAATAAAGGCAAAGACCTATCTATTAATTACAGTATTCCTAAGATACCAGTACTATTAGAAGTGCCCTACAATGCAATTCCTGTCAAAATCCCAATGACCTTTTTTTTCTGGAAATAGAAAAACACATCCCAAAATTCATAAGAGATTTCGAAGGATCCATAAAATAGCCAGAACAATCTTTTTTAAAAAACATTTTTTAGAAAGGTTTTATTTATTTGACAGAGATCACAAGCAGGCAGAGGGAGAGGGGGAAGCAGGCTCCCCACCGAGCAAAGAGCCGGATGTGGGGCTTGATCCCAGGATCCTGAGATCATGACCTGAGCCGAAGGCAGAGCCTTAACCCACTGAATCCCCGCCCCCTGCTTTTTGTTTTTTTGGGTTTTTTGAGAGAGGAGGAGTGTGAGAGAGATCACCAGCACAGGTAAGGGTAGAGGGAGAAGCATACTCTCTAATGAGCTGAGTTTTTGACACAGGACTAGATCCTAGAACACTGGGGGCATGACCTGAGCCAAAGGCAGCTGGTTAACCAACTGAGCTCTCCAGGCACCCCTAGCCGAACTATCTTGAAAATGAAGAACGAAGTTGGAGTTGGTATACTTGCTGATCTCAAAGCATGTTACAAATCTACAGTAATGAAAACAATGTAGTACTAGCACAATGATAGACCTATAGACTAAGGGTATAAATAGAGAGCTTGGAAGTGAACCCTCACTTGTAGAGTTGATTAATTGCCACTAACAGTATCTAGATCATTAGTGGAGAAATAACAATCTTTTCAACCAATACAGGTGATAAAATTAGATATTCACATATAAAAGAATAAAGCTGGACCCGTATCTTAAACCATATACAACAATTAGGTCAAATCAGAATCAAAGACCTGAAAGTAAGAGGTAAAATTATAAAACTCTCAGAAGAAGACATAGGATAGGGCCCCTGAATGGCTCCTTGGGTTGAGCCTCTACTCTTGGTTTGGGCCCAGGTCATGGTCTCAGGGTTGTGGGATCGAACCCCCATGGGGCTCCACACTCAGCATGAGGTCTGCTCGAGATTCTTTTCTCCCTCTCCCTGCTCCTCTGCTCCTCTCCCAGCTCACACACATGCTTTCTTTCTAAAATAAGTAAGTAAATAAAATCTTAAAAAAAAAAAAAGAAGAGGGAAAATGATCACAACATTGGATTGGGCACTGATTGCTAGGATATGATACCAAAAGCAAGGGCAACAAAAGGAAAAATAAAATTGGAGTACATCAACATTAAACACATCTGCGAGAAGGACCTCCTCGACAGAAGAGGCAACCCACCGAGTGAGCGAGAATATTGGCAAATCCTATCTGATGAGAGTTAATATCCAGATTTTATATATATATATATATATATATATGTATATATGTATACATGTATACATATATATATATAAACCTCAAACACAACAGAGTCAAACAAGCCGATTGAAAATGGCCAAGAACTTGAACATTTTTCCAACGACAATATACAAATGGCCAATAAGTACTTGAAAAGATGGCCAACAGCAGTAATTATTGATGTGATTTTTACAACCACAAGGAGGGGTCCCCTCATGGGCATTCGGATGGCCACTACTAAAACAAAACATAAAAAAAAAACAGGCAGTAGCAGGGATGTGGAGGAGTTGGAACGCGTGGTTTGCTTTGGGATTATGGAATGGTATAGCCCCTGAGGGAAACGGTATGGCATTTCCTCAAGAAAGGAAAAAATAGAGTAACAACCGTATTGGTCCGGATTCCCCCATAGAAGAAGAACCTATAGAAGTTTCTGGATAAAAGAACAAAAGGAGATTGATTGTGAGGAATTGAGTCTAGCTGATGGAGGCTAACCAGTCCCACCATCTGCTGTCTGTAAGCTGGAGTCCCAGAAAATCCGGTGGTGTGAATCAGAACCATGGGACCCGATGGTGGATGGTGGGAATCCTAGTCTCCGTAGAAGTTGAGATAACATGTCCCAGCTCCAACAGCAAAGCAGGGGCAAAAAGGGCCGAATTTCTTCCTCTTCTGCCTTCTGTTGTATTCAGGCGGTCCGTGGATTGGAGGACACCCACCCAGTCCAGGGAGGTCACTGTGCCCTATGGACTCTGCCAAATCAAATACTAATCTCAGCTGGAAAACAATTCTAATCTGGGTCACAACGGGGATGATCCATGAGTATATTTTACTAAGAGAAATACGCCTGCCAGAAAAGGACAAATACTGTATATTTGCACCTACCAGAAGTTGCTGCAATAGTCAAATTCTCAAAATCACAGAGACAGAAAGCAGAAAACTGGTGGCCAGGGGAGTAGGAAGTGATTGTTTATTGAGTATGGAGTTTCGGTTTTGCAGGTTGATAAGAGTTCTGGAGCTGGACTGGGGATTATGGTTGCACAGTGGTGGGGCGTATTTCATGCCATTCAGTCGTGCACTTAAAAATGGTTAACACGGGGGCACCTGGGTGGCTCAGTGGGTTAAGCCTCTACCTTCGGTTCAGGTCATGATCTCAGGGTCCTGAGATCGAGCCCCGCATCGGGCTCTCTGCTCAGCAGGGAGCCTGCTTCCTCCTCTCTCTCTGCCTGCCTCTCTGCCTACTTGTGATCTCCCTCTCTCTGTCAAATAAATAAATAAAATCTTAAAAAAAAAAAATGGTTAACACGGCCATTTTTATGTTAGGTATATTCTACACAATTAAAAATACTTTTTTAGTGCAGAATTTTAAACCCCTCTCGGACTTTCTGAATCTAGGTTTGCA
This sequence comes from Procyon lotor, assembly GCA_028646535.1. Lineage (NCBI taxonomy): Eukaryota > Metazoa > Chordata > Mammalia > Carnivora > Procyonidae > Procyon > Procyon lotor. The sequence continues at coordinate 115,997,431 of CM053607.1, read as the reverse complement.
TTTTAACAATATCCCGCATTGCTATGTACACATATTAGAATTTGAGAGGCGCTGGACAAAAAAGGCCTCCCACAGTGGGTTGCTCAGCTCCACTCCAACCGTGGCACACATGCAGCCACGCTGTCCACTGGGTTAGACATCCGGAGACAAGATTAGTAAGGATTAGCAGAACAGGCCCTAGAATAGCTACCTCAGGCATTTTATGTAAGATCTTTGGTGATGTCACAGGGAAGAAGTCGGAGTTACGAGCCATCTACCCAGAGGAGGGCCCCGGCAGGGGCTTTTCTCTCCCCTTTCTCTTCTTTTCTCACCCCACTCCTCCCCTCTTTGACTGGGGATCCAAGGGTGAAGCATTCTCAGGCGCGTACTCCTAGAGTTCCACGGTGCCTGCAGGAAGGAGAGAATGTTAGCTCATTCCCATATTGAATGTCTGCTAAAATTCCTGTGGATTCACCTCTCGTAACTTACTGAGCAGGGACAGGGAGAGCCTTGGTCAGAGGGTAGGCTAGGGTGCAGACAGAGGCGAGCAGCCTCTATCCCTTCCAGGTGCACGAGCATCACACAGGTCAGGGGATGCTGCGGAAGGGAGCTGGGCCTGAGCCAACTTGCTGGAACCCACAGAAAGGCCATGGATGAGAGGCTACAGGTTGTGGCCCCGCCCCCACCCCAGGGATCGGAGTTGAGGGGTTGAACGAGGGCAGCCTGGACTTGGATGCTCCATATCTCAGAACAGTACAGCAGAGGGTCTGCCCATTCCTCATTCTCCAGCCCGTAAGGAAACCTTCCACGTGGGACCTAACCTTCCACGTTGGACCTACCACAAAGAGCATGTCAAAGCCTGGCCATGTTAGAGAAGCTGCAACACCCCCAAAGGAGGAAGATACACTTGCAGCCAGACGGATCAGTGTGTCCCTTTCCCCCCCTCTCACGTCCTCGGGTCTAGGGGAAGAGGTAGAGCTGAGAAGAAGAAGGAGGTGGAGGTTGCTAGAAACTCACCTGACCGTACCCTAAGGATCCCCCAACTCACAAGCTCAGTCTGCGATGGAAGTTGGATGGAGGTTGTCGATGGACTAATGGAGTGATTTGAAGAATTAGTTTTTGGATACATAATACATTTACAATGTATAATTTCTCTGAAAAGGAAATCAAGGTTGCAGCGTGAAAAGTCTACTGGCCACACTAGGGTCCCAATGGATTGGGGGGCTGATCAGTCCTCACAAAAGGACGATCAGCACACTCACATTGTCGGACACCCTTCTAGAGTTACTTAGTGCGTACAGGAGCAAGGGTAATGGCTACCCGTGTTGGTTTTTCCACTCAAAAGTATAGGAAATGACTACAATAAGATACTTTGTACCCACCTAACAGAATGGATCAAAAAAAAAAAAGTGGACCCTACGAAGTGTTGACATTAATAGGGTGACTGGAATCCTCGTATATCACTGGGTTGAGAGCGTAAAATGTGACAACTACTCTGAAAGTGTTTGGCAGTTTATAGCAGAGTAAAACCTATAGTATTCTGTGAGTCAGCAGTTTTATGGGTTGGCATCTACTCAAGAAAATTGAATGCAGATGTCCGCAAAAAGACTGTGAACGTTGTTCAAGAACGCTTTCCTCGTAAGAGCTAAAAATTAGAAATAACACAAACCCATCAACAGCGAACTGGACAAATTGTGAGTTTTCACACACAATCCCACTCGACGGTACTAAAAAGAAAAAGAATGAGCTGGTGATACGTGTAACAATGTGGATGTATTTCAAAAGTGTGAGGTGAGTGAAAGAAGCCAGACATTACATTACATGGTAGGATTGCAATTCTATGGGTTACCAGGATGGGCACAATGAAGGGTACAATGATTGAAATTAGAACAGTATTTCCATTTTGGTGGGGGTGGTGGGCAAGGGATACTGTCTTGAAAGGTAAATGAGGGAACTTTCTGAGAGTGATGGGAACATTTGATGTCCTGATAAGAGTCGGGGGCGTGTGGGTGGATACATCTGTACCAATGCATTTTTATAATTTACCCACTATATTGTGTATTCGATTGCACAGTGGAATCCTTAATATTATCCTTAATGTTTGTGTGTCTCACTGTATATTAACTATGTATTCCTGAAGGACCGTAAAAATAGAAATTCTATATTTGGAATAAAATTACAGTTTTAAACAGAATTGTAACAGTCTCGAATGACTAGAAAGTTCTGATGTCTTTCTATGATGTAGGTTAGTACAGGAGAGATTTAGCAGAGTAAAAGAAGTGAGTGTAGAAAAATGAAGTGGATTCACACTTAAATTTTATTGAGTAGGTACAGCTCCATCAACCAGGTACAATTCCACTATGGAACATTCTATTACACAGAAAAGAATGCTACAGGTTGCTTATGGAATGCATGCATGTAATGAGTTATTTAAAAAAGAAATGTGGGG
>CM053607.1:115968935-115994503 GCA_028646535.1 Procyon lotor | reverse complement strand
AGCTTCTTTTTCTCCGTCATTTGGTCTTCTATATCACTAAATCTCTCTTCTTCTTCATTTATTCTAGCAGTAAGAGTGTCCATTTTTTACTGCACCTCATTAATAGCTTTTTTTATTTCCACTTGGTTAGATTTTAGTTCTTTTATTTCTCCAGAAAGGGATTCTATAATATATTCCATGCTTTTTTTGAGCCCAGCTCGCACCTTGATAATTGTCCTTTTGAACTCTAGTTCTGACATATTACTAATGTCCATAACGACTAGGTCTCTAGCCGTTGGTAATGCCTCTTGTTATTTTTTTGTGGTGAGTTTTTCCCACCTTGTCTTTTTATCAGGATCAGAATAGATAAATGAGAGAACAAAATACTGAAAGAGCAGCAACGACCCCAGAAAAATCAGAAGAGAATTGGAACCAGGGGTGGAAGAAAAAGGTGAGGGGAGAAGAAAAAAAAAATAAATAAGAGGAAAAAAAAAAATATATATATATGATTAGAACAGAGCCCCACACCTGATTTTGGGTGGTTTTGGTCTGTTAAAAGAAACTACCTCCCAAAATCTTAGAGAAGGAAAAACCTAAAAATTTACAAAATACTTAAAAGGTAAATACTATGAAGGGATGGAATATGAGTGTAAAAACGAAAATTTAAAAAGATTCTAAGAAGGGATCGATAAGAGATTGGTTGAGGAAGAAAAAAGGAGGGAAGAATGTGATCAGGCTGGTCACTAGAACTAAGCCATGTGCTAGATTAGAGTATACTTTGATCTATTAGAAGAAATTGTATCCCAAAATTTTAAAGAAAAAAAACCCTATAGGTATACGAAAAATAAGGTTAAATACAATGAGAGGATGAAATATGAATGTAACAGTAAAAATTAGAAAAGAATTTTTAAAAAGGTATTGATAAGACATGTTAAAAACATTAAAAAAGGAAAGAGAAAAAAGAAAAGAAAATTTAAAAATTTCACTGTGAAAGACTAAAGGATCATGGAGAAAAAAGCCATGAATTCTATATGTTGCTTTTTTCTAACTCCGGAGTTCTGCAGTTCTCATTTATTGATGAACAGGTCTTGGCTGGATGTTCTTGCTGATCTTCTGGGGGAGGGGCCCGTTGCAGTGATTCTAGAATGTCTTTGCCTGAGGTGGGATTGCACGGCCCTTGGCAGGGGCGGGGCTAAGTAATTGCAAGGTTTCGCTCTCAGAAGGTTTTGTTCCCTGAATGCTTTCTGTACGGCCCTTGAGGCCAGGAATGAAAATGGTGGCCTCCCAGTCTCTGGACCCGAGGAGCCCGGGGAGAGCTCGGGCCTGCTCCTCATTGTGCCCTCAGAGAAAAGCTGTCAATCTCTCCCATCTCCCTGGTCTCCAGTCTCACTCCGAGCTCACCCGGTCTGTGACTGAGCCTTTCTGTCTCTGGCGCGCAGCCCTGTTTGGAGTTGCAGCAGCATATTTCTGCTGCACGCTCCTCTCAGAGGAGGAAGGAAGGGCTCTCTCCAAATCTGTCCTTTGTAGGGACAGAGGGAGCCCCCTCTTCGAGCAGGGGCTCAACTTTGCCTCAGATCACAGTTAAAGGTAAGCCCGAGCTGATGTGCCACTGCTCAGCTCTGTCTCTACAGCTGGCTTCCCCGCTCTTATACCTGGGAGCTCTGCCGCCCTCAGACACCCCTGGTCTTTCTGCGACCCCATGGGTCCTGAAACCACACTCTGCCCACAAGGGCTTCTAAAAGGTCAGATTTTGTGCTCCGCTGCTCTACACTTGCTGGGAGGCAGCCCCTCCGCCTGCAGTCTTATCTTCCCATGACTTTGGATTCACTTCTCTGCAAGTCCTACCTTCTGGAAAGTGGTCAATTTTCTTTGCCTGGAATTGCTCTTCTTCTCCTCTGTCTCCTGTTGAGTTTGTAGGTTTGATAACTATGTAGCTGAACCTCTGGGATCTGATACTATCCCAGCCTCCTACTCCTCTGCCATCTTGCTCCTCCTCCTCTTATTTTAATATCAGAAGTTTAAAGAATGTAACAACTTTATCAAGACATAATTTATATAAAAGAGTGCATATTTAAAGCATACAATCTGGAAAGTTTTGAAATACATAAATCTGTGAAGCTGTCACCTCAACTGAAGGAATGATCATATCCAATACTCCTAATGTTTCCTTGTACCACTTTGTTTTGTCGTCATTGTTTTGTAAGTAATGGCACTTTCAACATGGCACTTGAAGTCACAACCCCTGATGTCAGGAGTCATGTGTTCTACTGACTGAGCCAGCCAGGTGCCCCTCCTTGTACCACTTCATGATTCCTCCCTTCTGTCCTTTTCCCTTGGACCCCAATACCAACTGACCACCAATCAGCTTTCTATGAGTTTACAATAATTTTTGCATTCCAGACTCTGTATAAATACAGGCATGAACTATGGGCTCCTTTTTTTGTTGCATTTTTCCTCTGTGAATACATTTAAAAAAATATATATTCATTTGTTGGAGAAAGAGAGGGCAAGCCAGGGAGAGAGACTGAGGGCAAGGAAGAGGGAGAAGCAGGCTCCCTGCTCAACAGGGAGCCCAGTGACATGTGGGGCTCGATCCCAGGATCCTAGGGTCATGACCCGAACTGAAGGCAGATCAACTGAGCCACCCAGGTGGCCCTGTGAATATACTTTTTATAATTATCCTGGACCCATGTATCAGAAAACTCATTCTTGTGGAGCAGTATTCCAATGTATAGTTATGCCACTTTGCCCATTCTTCTCTTCATGAATATTCCTACTATTTCTTGTGTGGCTACAAATAAAGGTCCTGTGAATACTAATGTACAAGTCTTTGTCAGGACAGTTATTTTATTTCCCCTGGGAGAAGAAACCTAGGTGAACCCCCAGAGGCATTGCCAGTCTGTTTAGTCTAATGTTAGCTTTTCTAATTGTTGTGTCATGGTATCTCATTGTGGTTTTAATTTCTATTTTCCTACTTAATAATAGTGAGCATCCTTTTATGCACTTACTATCTATATAGCTTTTTTAGTAATGCGTTTGTTCAAATGATTTCTTTCTAAAAAGTTGAGTTTCTTATTACTCACTTGGAAGAGTTGTTTATATATTCTAAATACAGATCCTCAATCGGTTATGTGATTTGCAAGGATTTTCCCCCAAGTTTTTTTTTTTTTTGTGTGTGTGTGTGTTATTACTACCCATTCTCTAATCAGTGTCTTTGAAGAACAATGTTTTTAATTTTGATGTAATTGTAATACTTACCAGTTTATTCTTTTGTGGACTAGGCTATTGATGGTTTTATATGTAAGAGATCTTTAAAAACCACACGTTTTCTTCAATGTTTTCTCGTAGAGGTTTTATAGTCTTAGATTTTACCTTTAGATCTCTGAACCCTTTTGACTTAAATTTTTGAACTTTTTTTGTTTCAGTGCAATGTAATTCACATACGACGTAAGTTTAGGGTAACAATGATTTGATATATGTCTATATATTGCAAAATGATTACTGCAGTAGGGTTAGCTAACATACACGTCACCTCACATAATGACTTTTTGTGGGTGGTGACAACATTTAAAATCCACTCTGCGAAACTTTCTAATACATATTATCATTAATTCTCATCGCTGTGCTATACCTTACATCCCCAGGACTAAGACTTATCTTGTCATAGAAAGTTTGTACTCTGACTACCTTCATCTGTTTCCTCCACCCCTGGCAATAACTGATCTCTTCTCTGTTTATATGACACCAACTTTTTTCGATTCCACATATGAGTGAGATGATGTAATATATGTCTTTCCCTGCCTGACTTATTTTACTTAGCATCATAACCTCAAGTTTCATCCACACTGTTGGATATGGCAGAATTCCCTTTTCTTTTATGGCAAAATAATATTCCATGGTATTTATAATACCTTTATCCATTCATCTGTTGATGGACCCTTCTGTTCTTTCTATGTGTTGGCTATTGTGATGCTGCCGTGAATGGTGAGGGTGCAGGTACTTGTTCAAGATGGTGATTTCATTTCTCTTGGGTTTGTACGCAGAATGGAATGTCTGGCTCTTATGGTTAGTTGGGTTTTTCATTTTTTGAGGAACCTCCATACCGTTGTCCACAATGGTTGCACCCATTTCCATCTCCACCCATAAAGCACAAGGGCTCCCTTGCCTCTCCTACCTTGCCAACACTTGTTATACCTTGTCATTTTTATAATAGTCCATCACAGGGAAATAGTCCATTTCCCTGATGACGGGTGACGTCGAGCAACTTTTCATGTGCCTGCTGACCGCCTGTTTCATGGATTCATAGCTATTCAGGTCTTTTGCTTGTTTTTAAATTGGATTATTTGGGGTTATTTTTGCTCTTGAGTTGTGTTTGTTCCTTATGTATTCTGGATATTTTTTTACTAAAGTGTTGTTGGCACCCAATATTATGTTAATTTCCAGCATACAACATAGTGATTAAACAACTCTATCTTATGCTGTGCTCACCACAAATATTGCTACTGTCTCTCACCATACGATGTGATTACAATACCTTGGACTGTATTCCCAGGGGTGTATCTTTGATCCCTGTGACTTACTTATTCCATAACTGGAAGCCCATACCTCCCATTCCCCACTACACATTTTGCTCTGCCTCCACCTGTCTGGCAACCATCAGTTGCTATATTTGTGGGTCTGTTTCCCCTTCTGATCACTATGTTTTATACACAACATCTTTATCCAATCATCTGTGGATGGACACTTGAGTTGCTTTCTTGGCTTGGCTATTGTACATAATGCTGCAGTAAAGGGTAAGAGTGCATATAGCTTTTCAATTTAGTGTTTTTACTGGGCAAATACCCAGTAGTGGCACTTCTGGATCTTAAGGTATCTCTTATTTTAATTTAATGAGAAATCTCTATATTGTGTTTTCCACAGCAGCTGTGCCAATATACATTCCCACCAATTGAAGAGTGTTCCTTTTTTGCACATTTTTAGTGACACTTGTTTTATCTTGTCTTTTTCATTCTAGCCATCCTCAAAGGGGTAAGGTGGTATCTCATTGTGGTTTTGATTTCCATTCCTCTAATGATTACGGATGTGAAATATCTTGTCATGTGCCTGTTGGCCACCTGTATGACTTTTTTGGGAAAATACCTTTTCAGGTCTCCTACTTCTTTTAAATTGGATTATTTTTATTTGTTTCCTGTTGAGCTGAATAAGTTCTTTATATTTTGTACATTGCCCCTTTAACCTGCATATATCCTCTCCCATTTAGTAAGCTGCCTTTTCATTTGATTTCATTGATTTCATTTCCTTGCTTTGTAGAAGCCTTTTATTTTGGTGGAGTCCTAATGGTTTATTTTTTCTTTTGTTTCCCTTGCCCAAGGAGACATACCTAGAAAAATTTTGCTGGGGTAAATGTCAGACGACTGTCTTTTATTTCCCCCTTAGGAATTTTGTTTCACGTCTTACATGTAGGTATTTAAGTCCATTTTGAGTTTATTTTGTGTATGGTGTAAGAAATTCTTTTTTTTAAATTTTTTTTAAAGATTTTATTTATTTGACAGAGAGAAACACAGCGAGAGAGAGAACACAAGTGAGGGAATGGTAGCGGGAGAAGCAGGCTTCCTGCTGAGCAGGGAGCCCGATGTGGGGCTCGATCCCAGGACCCTGGGATCACGACCCAAGCTGAAGGCAGACGCTTAACGACTGAGCCACCCAGGTGCCTCTGGTGTAAAAAATTCTTATGCATGTAGCTGTCCAGTTTCACAACATAATTTGTTGAAGATGTTATCTTTTTCCTATTGCATGTCATTGCCTTTTTTTAGATTAATTGAACATAAAATAATTGGTTTAATTTTTTTTGTTTATTTGACAGAGATCACTAGTAGGCAGAGAGGCAGGCAGAGAGAGGGGGCAGCAGGCTCCCTGCTGAGCAGAGAGCCCGATGCGGGGCTCGATCCCAGAACCCTGAGATCATGACCTGAGCCGGAGGCAGAGGCTTTAACCCACTGAGCCACCCGGGTGCCCCAAATCATTGGTTTATTTGTGGGTTCTCTTTTGTTCCATTGATCTATGTGTCTCTTTGGGTGTCAGTACCATACTGCTTTAATTATTGTAGCTTTGTGGTGCATCCTAAAATACAGGCTATGGATAACTCCAGTTTTGTTCTTCTTTTTCATGTTTGGTTTGGCTGTTTAAAGTCTTATGTGGCTCCATACATATTTCGTTATATTGGTTCTAGCTCTGTGAAAAATACTGTTGGTATTGTAGTAAAAATTGCATTTAATCTGTAAATTGTTCAGGGTAGTATGGATATTTTCACACCATTAAGTTTGCTGATCCATGAGTAGAATATGTCTTTACATTTCTTGAGTCATGTTCGGTTTCTTTTTTCAGTGTTTTATCATGTTCAGTGCACAGGTCTTAAATCTCCTTGGTTAAGTTTGTTCCTAGGTATTATTTCTGGTACAGTTATAAATGAGATGTTGTCTTAGTTTCTCTTTCTGCTACTTTGTTATTCGAGTACAAAATCAGAGCAGGTTTTTGTATAATAATTTTGTATCTTGCAACTTCATTGATTTCATTTATTCCAATAGTTTTTTGGTGTAATCTTTAGGGTTTTTTATGTACAGTATCATGCCATCTACTGACATGCTGACATATTTTCTACTTCCTTACCAATTTCGGTGCTTTTTATTTCTTGTGTAATTGCTGTGGCTAGGACTTCTGGTACAATGTTTAATACAAGTGGCCAGAGTAAATCTCCTTTCCTTATTCCTCATCTCAGAGGAAAAGTTCTCTGTTTTTCATCATTGAGTGTGATGTTAGCTCTGGGTTTTTCATATGACCTCTTTGATATTGACATAGGTTCTCTCTGAACTCAGGAGTTTTTGTTTTGAAAAAGTGTTGAATTTAGTCTAGTACATTTCTTGTACCATTTGTCACGATCATACAATTTTTGTGCCTCATTTTGTTATTGCAGGAGCTCACATTGATTTTGTGAATATTAAACCATCCTTGCATCCCAGAAATAAATCCCACTTGTTCATGGTGAATGGTCCTTTTAATATATTGTTGAATGTGGGTTGCCAGTATTTTGTTGAGTTTTATGGCTGTGTTTATCAGGGATATTGACCTGTAGTTTTCCTTTCTGTAGTGTCTTTGTCTGGTTTTAGTGTAATGATAATGCTTCATATTTTTCCTTCCTCTTTTCCTTTTTTGGAATAGTTTGAGTAGAATGGGTATTGACTGTTTTTTAAATGTTTGGTAGAACTTTCTTGCAAATGTATCTGGTCCAGGGTTTTTGTTCCTTGGGAGTTTTTGTGTGTGTGTGTGTGTGTGTTTGTTTGTTTGTTTGTTTGTTGTTTTTGGACTCGGTTTCACTGCTTAGATTTGCTCTGTTCATATTTTCTGTTTGATCTGATGCAGTTTTGGAAGATTGTGTTTCTAGGAATTGACCGGCTTTTTCTGGGTTGTCCAATTTGTTTGCATATAACTTTCTGTAGTAGTCTTTCATAATACCTTGTGGCTATGTGTGGGTGTGGTGTTGGTTATTCTCTTTAATTGCTGATTTTACTATTTAGGTCCTCTCTTCTTTTTCTTGATGAGTCTGGCTAAAGGTTTATCAGTTATGTTTACCTTTACAAAGAACCAGTTCTTCATTTCATTGATCTTTTCTACTGGTTTTTAAGTTTGTAATTTATTTGGACTCTGAGCTTTATTATTTCCTTGCTTCTAACTTAGGATTTTGTTTGTTCTTTTCTAGTTTCTTTAGGTGGAAAGTTAGATTGTTTACTTGTGACTTTTCTTATTTCACGAGGTAGGCCTATGTCACTATAAATTTCCCACCTAGAACAGCTTTTACTACATCCCGAAAACTTTGGATCCTTGTGCTATCATTTTCATTTACCTCCATGTATTTTTAACTGCCCCTTGGCTTTTTTGGTTAATCTGTTGGTGGTTTAGTAGTGTTGTTTAGCCTCCATGTGTTTATATTTTTTCCAGCTTTTTTTCTTGAAATTGCTTTCTGATTTCATAATGTTGTGGTTGGAAAAGATGCATGATATGATTTCGTTCTTCCTAAATTTATTAAAACTCTTTGTGGTCTAAAATGTGATCTATCTTGGAGAATGTTCTTTGTGTACTTGAAAAGAATGTGTATTCTGTTGTTTTTGGATGGAATGTTTTGTAGATATCTCTTAAGTAAATCTGGTCTAATGTGTTGTTCAAGGATACTGTTCATCGATTTCCTGTCTGCATAACCTGTGCACTGATGTAAGTGGAGTGTTCAAGTCCTGTCCTCTGAGTGCAATACTGCCACTTTCCCTCTTGTCAGTTAATACTTGCTTTATGTATTTAGGTGCTCCATTGTTGGAGTCCATGGATAATTATAATTGTTAAACCCTTTGGTTCAATTGATCTGATTATTATTAGGTAATGTACTTCTTTGTTTTTGTTACGGTCTTTGTTTTAAAGTCTGTTCTGTGCAAAGTAAGTATTGTTACCAGGGCTGTTTTTGGGTTTTTTTCTTCTTCCTTTGGCACGGAATATCTTTTCCTTTTCTTTCACTTTCAGTGTTTATGTGTCCTTGGTCTGAAGTAAGTCTCTTGCAGGCAGCATATAGTAGATGGGTCTTGTTTTTTAAGTCCATTTAGTCACCCCATATATGTCTTTGGATGGCTGCATTTAGATCATTTACCTTTAAAGTAATCATTGCCATTTGGCTAAGTTTCCTCGTTGTTTTTGTAGCTCTTCTCTTTTCATTTTCTTGTTCTTCTTTGTGATTGACTTCTTTTAGTGCTAGGCTTGACTTTGTAATTTTTTGTGTATTTGTTACAGATTCTGGATTTGTGGTAAACATCGTTCATAATAACATCCTAAGATTATAGCAGTTATTATTATAGTAAGTTGGTGGTCGCTTAGGTTTGAACACGTTCTAAAGGAACTTCAATTTTATTGCCCTTTCCATGTTTTATGTATATGATTTTTTTTTTTTTAACATCTTGGTGTTTTGTGAGTCCCCTTAACTAAATTTTTAAGTGTAATTGATTTTACTACTTTTGTCTTTTAACCTTTATATTTGCTTTATAAGTGATGGCCCCACTACTTTTATTGTATATTTGCTTTTACTAATAAAATTTTTTCCTTTTGTAATTTTCTTATAATTAGGGCTTTTTATTATTCCAGTTAAGGAAGTCTTTTTAACAATTCTTTTAAGACCAGTTTAATGGTGGAAAAACTCTTTTATTTCTGTTTGTCTGGCTAACTCTTTTTTTCCCTTTAATTCTGGTCAACTTTGTTGAGTACAGTATTCTTGGTGTTGATGTTTCCCTTTCAGCCCTTTGAATGTATCTTGCCACTCCATTCTGACCTGCAAATTTCCTGCTGAAAAATCAAGTGATTGTCTTTTGGGGCTTCCCTTCTACTTTTTTTATTATTATTATAATTTAGAATTAATATAATAAAATTAATAATAGAATTGTTAATAATTAAATTATTAATAAATAATTTTAATTAATTAATTAATTTAATAAAATAAAATTAATAACAAATAATAGAATTAATATAATAAAAATAAAGAGAAAGACAGAGACGGAGGTGTGTAGGGGCAGAGGGGGAGGTGTAGAGAGAATATCAAGCAGTTTCTACACTGAGATCATGACCTGAGCTGAAATCAAGAATCACATGCTTAACTGACCACCCAGGTTCCCATCCCTTGTACTTTACTAGTAGCTTCTCCTGATCTTTAATCTTAGACATTCTTTCTTTTAAAATACTTTATTCATTTGAAAGAGAGAGGGAGACTGAGAGAGCACAAGCAGGTGGAGAGGCAGAGTAAGGGAGAGAAGGAGACTCCCCACTGAGCAGGGAGCCTGACTTGGGGCTCAATCCCAGAACCTGGGGATCACAACCTTCACTGATGGCAGATGCTTAACCATCAGAGCCACTCAGGTGCCCCTTTAATCTTAGATATTTAATTTTTAAAATTTTTAAAAAATTTTTCTTTTTTCTTTTTTTTTTTAAGATTTTTATTTATTCGAGATAGTAAGAGAGAGGAGAAGGTCAGAGGGAGAAGCAGGCTTCCCGCTGAGCAGGGAGCCTGATGTGGGACTTGATCCCAGAACTCTGGGATCATGATCTGAGCCGAAGGCAGTCGCTTAACCAACTGAGCAACCCAGGTGCCCAATCTTAGACATTTTAAATCTGAAATATGGTGTGGACCTCCTTGGATTCATCCTCTTTGGTACTCTCATGCTTCCTGAACATGGATGTCTTTTTCCTTCCCCAAGTTAAACACATTTTAAGCTATTATTTCTCAAAGTAAGTTTTATGTCCCTTTGTCTCCTTGTTCTTCTTCTGGAATTCCTATAATGTAAAAGTTCACTTGATACTGTCCAAGTGATTGTTGACTCATTCTAAGTTATTTTTTCCCCCTCTTTCCTGTAAGCTTAGGTGCTTTCCATTTCATTATCTTCCAGATTGCTGATCGATTCTTGTGTATCCTTTAATTGTTGAGTCCTTCTAGTGTATCTTTCATTTTGGTTATTGTATTTTTCAACTTTTATTGGTTCTTTTTTTTTTTTTAAGATTTTTTTATTTACTTATTTGACACACAGAGAGAGATCACAAGTGGGCAGAGAGACAGGCAGAGAGAGAGGGGGAAGCAGGCTCCCCACCAAGCAGAGAGCCTGATGTGGGGCTCCATCCCAGGACCCCGATATCATGACCTCAGCCGAAGGCAGAGGTTTTAACCCACTGAACCACCCAGGCACCCCAACTTTTATTGGTTCTTTTTAATACCTTCTAAATCTCTTTTTGGAAGTTATTCTCTCCAGTTCATCCAGTCTTCTCTCCAGCCTGGGGAGCATCTTTATGACCAGTACTTTGAACTCTGTCCTAGGTATATTGGTTATCTCTGTTCCTTTTAGTTCTGAGCCTTTGTCTTGTTTTGGTTTTGTTTTTGTTTTGTTTTTTTGGCCCACGTTCTTGTTGTCTCCTCATTTTGCTTGATTTTCTGTGATTCTTTCCATAAATTAGAAAAGACAGGTACTTTCCTAAACTTGGAGGAGTGATCCTGTGTAAGGTGTTCGGTGGTTTTGGCTGGCTTGTTGGAGCTGTAGCTGGTGTGAGCTGGGGGTCCTGGGACCATCCATGCTGGAGTTGTCCTAGTGGGATGATTGGAGCTGTGATGGACATGGGCCAGGGCCTTCTTGGGGCTCTCTGCACAAATGACACTCTGGCAGGACAGCTAAAGCTGAAGTGGATGCAGATTGGGGGTGTCCTAGGATGTCCAGCTCAGGGAGCATCCTGGCAACGGGGCTGGAGCCAACGTGGGCACAGGCCAGGGTGTCCTGGAGTGCTTTGTGCAGGGGGTGCCGTAGTAAGTTATCTGGAGGGTTCTGGGGTACTTGGTGCCTGTGTCACCCTGGCAATATAGGTAGAGCTGTAGTGAGCACTGACCGGGAGTGTTCCAATGTGCACCATGCTGAGGTCACCCTGGCAGGAGGGATGGGCTTGGGCTGGTGTGGGCTGGGGGCTCGGGACTCAGACAGGTGGCAGGCCAGCCTGGGCACCCAGACCCCACTCCCATCCACACTGTGAAGGTGGAGGGTGCAAGCAAGCTGTGGGACTTACCAGCTCCTCTGATCCAGAGAGATTTCCAGCAGTTCCTCTGCCATTTGGCAGCGTCTTGGGCCGGTTCTTTGACATTCCAGTTACCCTTTTGAACCATGGGTTTGGTTTTGTTTTTCTGCTATCATCTGCCCCCAGGGCGGCCGAATCTACTCAGCGTCTCTCTGAACTATCCCTCCACTGCACTTGGCAGCATCAGGGGTGAGTGTTCTCCCCCTTACTGTGTCTCTAACTCTCATGCTGTTCTCTGTGGAGGTCTCTTTTGTTGCTCAGAAGCTGTTTGGTGAGTCTTCAGTTCTTCCTCAGGAGGAATTTCCCTGTAATAAATGGGCATACGTTCGGTGTGCTGTTGGAGGGGGTGAGTTCAGGGTCTTCCTTTGCATTTTGAAATAAATTTTAGATTCAGTTTTTCAATTTAAACAACAAAAAACAAGATGGGATTTTGATGGGAATTACACTAAACCTATAGATCAATTTGGGGGAAAGTAACACCTGAACAATATTGACTCTTCTGATCTGTGAATATCCTGTTTCGTTACTTATTTAGGTTGTCGCCACAGTGTTTTAGAGATTTACATGTGTACGTCTTGGACGTTTTTGTCCCATTTAATCCTAAATGTTGCATGTTTTAATGCTTCGGGGATTGATTGTTGGTAGTACACCGAGATAAAACTGATGTTTGTATATTTTCCATGTTGATCTTGCTGGGTTTGTCAACCTTGCTAAATGGACTTGTGCGTCATAATAGTATTTTTGGTAGATTCTTGTGGATTTTTTTAGATGATCAATTCTGTCATCTGTAAATAGATATTCCAATCTTCATAATTCAGATGACTTTTTCTTCCCAGTTTCATTGACTTATAATTGACAAAACTGTATGTAAAGTGTACGGTGTAATGATTTGATAGATACATATGTTGTGAAGTGATTACCATGATCAAGTTACCCTATCCTTCACCTCACAGTTACCATGTGTATATGTGTGTATGTGGGGGTAGGGGGTAAGAATGCTGATGATACACTATTGGAGCAAAGTTCAAGTATACAATATAATATTATTAACTATATTTGCCATACAGTGCATTATATCCTGAGAGATTATCCTTCTCAAAGGATGGATAAAGGGTCCTTTATCCATCCCTTTGAACATCTCTCCACTTCTCCTAACCCTCAGACCCTGCTGACTTTCAATTGCTTTTATTTTTTAGTGTTTTTTTCTCTTCTTTTTTTATTATGTTATGTTACCCTACAGTGCATTGTTAGTTTTTGATGTAGTGGTCCATGATTCATGGTTTGTGAATAACCCCAGTGCTCCAGGCAATCTGTGCCCTCTTTAATGCCCATCGCTCGGGTAGCCCATCCTCCCCACCTCTCTTTCCTATAAAACCCTCCGTTTGTTTCTTGGAGTCCATAATCACTCATGGTTCATTTCCCCTTCCAATTCCCCCCTTCATTTTTTCCTTTCCTTTTCCTAATGTCCTCCATGTTATTCCTTATGTTGCACATATAAGTGAAACCATATGATAACTGACTTTCTGTGCCTGACTTATTTCACTCAGCATAATCTCCTTCAGTCCCATCCATGTTGATGCAAAAGTTTGGTATTCATCCTTTCTGATGGCTGAATAATACTCCATTGTATATATGGACCACATCTTCTTTACCTATTTGTCTGTTGAAGGGCATCTCAGCTCCTGCTGCTATGAACATTGGGGTGCATATGGCCCTTCTCTCACCAAATCTCTATTGTTGGGGTAAATATTCTGTAGTGCAATTGCTGGGTCATAGAGTAAGCTCTATTTTTAATTTTTTGAGGAACCTCAACACTGTTTTCCAATGTGGCCGCAACAACTTGCATTCCCACCAACAGTGTAGGAGGGTTCCCCTTTCGCCACATCCTCTCCAACATTTGTTATTTATTGCCTTGTCCATTTTTGCCATGCTAACTGGTGTAAGGTGGTATCTCAGTGTGGTTTTGATTTGAATTTTCCTGATGGCTAATGATGACAAGCATTTTTTCATGTGTCTGTTAGCCATTTGTATGTCTTCTTTTAAGAAGTGTCTGTTTATATCTTCTGCCCATTTTTTGACCTGATTGTTTTTTGGGTGTTGAGTTTGAGAAGTTCTTTATAGGTCTTGGATAGCAGCCCTTTGTAGTAGTATTTGCAAATATCTTCTTCCATTCCGTGGGTTGCCTCTTTGTGTTGTTGACTGTTTCCTTTGCTGTGCTGAAGGTTTTGATCTTGATGAAGTCTCAAAAGGTCAGTTTTGCATTTGTTTCCCTTGCCTTTAAATGTATCTTGAAAGAAGTTGCTACGGCCGATGTCAAAGAGGTTCCTGCCTATGTTCTCCTTTAGGATTTTGATGGATTCTTGTCTCAAATTGTAGTCTTTCATCCATTTTGAGTTTATCCTTGTGTATGGTGTAAGATTGTCGTGTTTCATTCTTCTGTCTCTAGCTGTCCAATTTTCTCAGCAGCATGTATTGAAGAGACTGTTTTTTTTTTCCCCATTGGATATTTTTTCCTGATTTGTCGAAGAATATTTAACCATAGAGTTGAGGGTCCGTATTTGGGCTCTCTATTCTGTTCCACTGGTATATGGCCAGTCGATGGCCAGTACCATGGTGTCTTGGTGATTACAGCTTTGTAGTAGAGCTTGAAATATAGCTTTGTTTTTCTTTTTCAACAATTCTTTGGCTATTTGGGGTCTTTTCTGGTTCTATAAAAATTTTAGGATTGTTTGTTCCAGCACTTTGAAAAATGCCCTTAGTATTTTGATCGGGATGGTGTTGAAAGTATAGATTGTTCTGGGGAGCATAGACATCTTAACAATGTTTAATCTTCCTATTCATGAGCATGGAATATTTTTCCATCTTTTTGTGTCTTCTTTGATTTCTTTCATGAGTATACTGTAGTTCCTCGAGTACAGATCCTTTATCTCGTTGGTTAGGTTTATTCCAAGGTATCGTACAGGTTTTAGTGCTATTGTAAATGAAATCAATTCTCTAGTTGCCTTTTCTACAATTTCATTGTTAGTGTATCAGTGCAACTGATTTTTGTGCATTGATTTTGTATCCTGTCACATTACTGAATTGCTGTATGAGTTGTAGTAATTTGGGAATGGAGTCTTTCGGGTTTTCCACATAAAGCATCACGTCATCTGCAAAGAGAGAGAGTTTGACTTCTTCTTTGCCAGTTTGAACACCTTTTATTTCTTTTTGTTGTCTGATTGCTGTTGCTATGACCTCTGGTACTATGTTGAACAACAGTGGTGAGAGTGGGCATCCTTGTCATGTTCCTGATCCTAAGGGAAAGGCTTTCATCTCTTCCCCATTGAGAATGATATTCACTATGGGTTTTTCATAGATGGATTTTCTGAGGTTGAGGAATGTTCCCTCTATCCCTGTACTCTGAAGTGTTTTAATCAGGAAAGGATTCTGTATTTTGTCAAATGCTTTGTCTGCAATAATTGAGAGGACCATGTGGTTCTTGTCTCTTTTGAGTGTGTTGTATCACATTGATTGATTTGTGAATGTTGAACCACCCTTGCTTCCCAGGGATAAATCCCACCTGGTCGTGATGGATAATCATTTTAATGTACTGTTGGATCCTATTAGCTAGGATCTTGTTGAGAATTTTGGCATCCATATTCATCAAGGATATTGGTCTGAAAGTCTCCTTTTTTGATGGGTCTTTGCCTAGTTTGGGGATCAAGGTATCACGGGCCTCATAGAAAGTCTGGAAGTTTTCCCTCTGTTTCTAATTTTTGAAACAGCTTCAGAAGAGTAGGTATTATTTCTTTGAATGTTTGATAGAATTCCCTAGGGAATCCGTCAAGTCCTGCACTCTAGTTTTTTGGGAGGTTTTTGATCACTGTTTCATTCTCGTTAGTGGTTATTGGTCAGTTCAGGTTGTTAATTGCTTCCTGTTTCATTCCTGGAAGTTTATAGGTTCCAGGAATCCATCTGTTTTTTTCTAGGTTGCTAAACTGATTGGCATATAGCTGTTGATAATAATTTCTGGTGATTGTTTCTGTTTCCTTGGTGCTAGTCCGGATCTGTCTCCCTTCATTCATAAATTTATTAATTTGGGCCCTTTTTTCTTTTGGATAAGTCTAGGCAGTGATTTATTAATCTTATTAATTCCTTCAAAGAACCAGCTTCTAGTTTCATTGATGTGTTCTGCTATATTTCTGGTTTCTAATTCATTGATCTCTGCTGTAATCTTAATTATTTCCCTCCTCATGCATTGTGTTGGGCTTAATTTGTTGTTGATTCTCCAGTTCTTTAAGCTATAAAGATAGTTTGTGTATTTAGGATTTTTCTATATTTTTGAGTGTGGCTTGGATGGCTATGTATTTCCCCCTTAGGACTGCCTTTTGCTGTATTCCTAAGGTTTTGGACTGAAGTGTTTACATTTTTATTGGTTTTTACGAATTGTTTTTATGAATTGTTTAAGTTCTTCTTTGATTTCCTGGTTGACTCAGACATTTTTGAGCAGATGGTCTTTAGCTGCTAAGTGTTTGAATTTCTTTAATAGTCTGTGTTGTGGGGTGCCTGAGTGGCTCAGTGGGTTAAAGCCTCTGCCTTCAGCTAAGGTCATGATCTCAGGGTCCTGGGATCAAGCACCACATCGGGCTCTCTGCTCAGCAGGGAGCCCCTACCCCCTCTTTCTCTGCCTGCCTCTCTGCCTACTTGTGATCTCTCTCTCTCTGTCAAATAAATAAATAAAATTTTTTAAAAACACACACAGACACACACACAAAAACTTTGTCTTGCAACCGAGTTCCAGGTTCAAAGCACTATGATCTGAGAATATGCAGGGAATAATCTCAAACTTATGGTTTGAGATTGATTTGAGACCTCATTTTTTTTTTTTAAAGATTTTATTTATTTGACAGAGAGAAACACAGCGAGAGAGGGAACACAAGCAGAGGGAATGGTAGCGGGAGAAGGAGGCTTCCTGCCGAGCAGAGAGCCCGATGCGGGGCTCGATCCCAGGCCCCTGGGATCTGACCTGGGCTGAAGGCAGACGCTTAATGACTGAGCCACCCAGGCGCCCCTGAGACCTCATTTTTGACTCCATATTTGGATTATTCTGGAGAAAGTTCCATGTGTGATCAAGAAGAATGACTATTCTATTGTTTTAGGGTGGAATGTTGTGTATATATATATATATATATACACACATATATATATATAAGGTCCAACTGGTCCAGTGTGTCATTCAAAGCTCTTGTTTCTTTGTTGATTGACTGCTTAGATGATCTCTCTATTGCTGAGAGTGAAGTGTTGAGGTCTCCTGCTATTAATGTATTATTATCAGTATGTCTATTTTGCCTAACAGATGACTTATGCAGTTGGCCGCTCCCATGTTGGGGGCATAGATATTTACCATTGTTAGATTTTCTTGTTAGATAGACCCTTTAAGAATGATACAGTGTACTTCTGTATCTCTAACTACAGTCTTTAGCCTAAAATCTAATTTGTCTGATAGGAGAATCGCTACCCCAGCTTTCTTTTGAGGTCTATTGGCATGAAAGATCATTCTCCGTCCCTTCACTTTCAGTCTGGATGTATCTTTACATTCCAAATGAGTCTTTTCTTTTTTTATCCAGTCTGCAACCCTGTGCCATTTTATGGGAACATTTAGGCCGTTCATGTTGAAAGTGATTATTGAAAGATAAGATTTTATTGTCATCATGTTCCCTCTGAGGTCCTTGTTTCTATAGACTGTCTGTGTAAATTTCTGTTCTATATCACTCTTTGGGTCTTTGTTCTTTTATTGAAAAACCCCACCCCTTAACATTTCTTGCAGGGACGGCTTAGCGGTCAAATATTCTTTCACTTTTTGCTGGTCTTGGAAGCTCTTTATCTCTCCATCCATTTTAAATAAGAGCCTTGCTGGACAATTCTGTTTTAGTGTGGAAAGCCATTCTTGGCTTCATGTTCTTCTCACTTAGTACCCTGAATATGTCTTGCTAGCCCTTTCTGGCTTGCCAGGTCTCTCTGGACAGGTCTGACGTTATTCTGATGTTCCTCCCTCTGTACATAAGGACTCTCTTCCCCCTAGCTGCCCTTAAGATGGTTTCTCTGGTTTTGAGTTTTGCTGTTACATGCCTGGGTGTCATTCTGTTCTCCTTGATCTTAGGAGGGTTCCTCTCTGCCTCTAGGACACAAATGCTTGTTTTATTCCCCAGATTAGGGAAATGCTCAGCTCTGATTTGCTCATATATCTCTTCTAGTCCTCTGTCTCTACCCCCTCAGGGATCCTAATAATTCTAACATTGGAACATTTCATGGCGTCATTTATATCCCTAAATCGGTTTTCATGGCTCCTAAGCTGTTTGTCCCAGGCCTCCTCCTGATCCTTCTTTTCTATCAGCTTGTCTTCTAGATCACTAGTTTGATCTTTGTCTCATTTACCCTCCCTGTTAGAGTATCTAGAATAGATTGGATCTCACTGATGGCCTTTTCTGCCGGATCAGGTCTCCTGTCTGCCCTTAGAGAATCTCTGTTGCTCTTAATGGTTTTCTCCATCCTGGCTATTGTCTGCATAACTGTCACCCTGAAGTCTATTCCAACATCTTGCTTGTATCCATATCCATTAGTTCTGTGGCAGAGGTCACAGTCTCTGAGTTTTTCCTATGTTGGGTGTTCCTCCTCTGAGTCATTCTGTAGAGGGACTGAGGGACTGTACAGAGTCCAGATTACTGACCACAAACCAAGCAAGGTGCAGCTGTTTTATAGGGACCTTAGGGTTGTTGGCCTCTTGTTCTTCCAGCCTGTCTTCTGGGGGAGGGACCTTCTGCACAGTCACTCAGGCAACCCTGTTTGGGCAGAATTGCCCTGTCCCCTGTGTGTGTGGGGGGAGGGGGGACGGGCTCAGTGAAAATCGGTTTTGAGGTGCTTTTGTTCTCTGGTGGCTTCCCCTGGCTGCTTTCTGCATCTAAGAGTCAGAGCAGAAGTGACCACGTCCAAATCTCTGTCTGAGAACAGAGATCGCAGTCTGATCTCCACACTGTCTCCCTTTCTGTCTGTGCTGCTAAACACCACAGCATCCTATTTTGTGCGCCCCACAGCAGTCCTCACAGCCCTCGCTTCCACGCACATCTCTGCCCTTTGTGCTTTTAAAACTGTCAGCCACCCCCAGTTTGCACGTGCACCCCCTCAGCTCCAGGTTTCAGTGTGGGGGGCTGCCTTCAAGTCCTTTACCTGCTGCTACGGGTCTGTGTGTCTGTGCCCAAGCCCCAGAGTGGAAGGCTTTTGCCTTCCCAGCGCAAGATCATGGAGGTCCCTCCCCCTTCCGTTTATCTTCCGATACCTGCCTGCAGAATCAGGGCTCCCTGCTTCCTATCTTGAAAGTAACCACCAGAGGTATTCAGTTTGTAGAGATCGGGATATCTCGTTACATCTCAGGCTAATGTTGTGGGTGTTCAGAGTGGTCTGGTAGATACCCAGCTGAATTCAGGAGACCGGTTGAAATAGGGTCCCCTATTTCTCCACCGTCTTTGTCCCTCTGTCCATTCTGTTGTTTGTATGAGTTCAATTTTTTTTTATGATTCCACATATAAATGATACCATAGTAATGGTACTTTTTTATGGCTGAATAATACTCCAGTGTGTGTATGTGTGTGCCTACATATGTATCCCCATTACCTTATTCATTCATTTGTTGACAGGCACTTAGGTTGTTTTCATGTTGGACATTGTGAATAATGTTGCAGTGAACATGGGAGTGGAAATCTCTCTTAAAGATCCTGGTTTTTTTCTTTTGATGCTCACCCAGGAGTGGGATTGCTACATCACAGGATAGATGTATTTTTAACAGGTCTGTGACAAACATAGAATTTTTGTCCATCATTTTGTTAATGTGATATAGCACATTTATTTATATTTGTTGAACATTCCTAGCATCCCAGAGATAAATCCCTCTTGATTGTGGTGTTAACATGGTGTTGAATTTTTGCATCTAGGTTCATCAGAGATACTGGCCTGCAATTTTCTTGTGGTATCTTTGTTTTTGCTGTCAGGGTTAATGCTGGCCTTTTATAAAATGAATTTGGAAGAGTTCTCTACTATTTTTGGGGAGTTTGAACAAGATTGGTATTAATTCTTTAAGTGTTCTGTAGAAATCACAAGTGAAACCATCTGGTCTCAGACTTCAGGTTATTGCGAGGTTTTTTATTACGGATTCAGTATTCTTACAGGTAAATAATTGATGTGTTCATATTTTCTTTTGGCTCATGATTTAGTCTTGGTAGGTTTTATTTTTCTAGAAATGTATCCACGTCGAGGTTATCTAGTTTGTTGGCAACAATTGTTCAGTAGTCATCTCTTGCGACCCTCTGTGTTTGCGCCATCTGATTTTAATTTTATCTTTGCTCATTTTTCATAGTTTAAGTGTTTGTCAATGTTACCGTTTTTTAAAAAAAAGCTCCTAATTTCATTGATCATCTTTTTTGTCTTTTTACTATTTCTGCTCTGATCTTTATTTCCTGCCTTCTGCTAACCTTGGCCTATTCTTTCTTCTTTTTCTAGTTCCTTGAGATACAAAGTTAGTTCATTTCTTTGAGATCCTTATTTAATGGAGGTTTCTACTGCCATAAACTGTCATCTTTAAACTCTTTAGCTCCATCCCATACACTTAGGTGCATTGTGTTACCATTTTTATCCTGGTTTTTTTTTTTTTTTTTCCCTTTGACTTATTCTTTGATCCATTGGGTGTTCAGGAGTGTGTTGTTGAATTGCTACATATTTGCAGTATTGTCCAACTTTCTTCCTGATGGTGATTTGTAGTTTACAGTGTTGTGGTTGGAAAAGATACTTGATATGATTTTGGTTATGATCTTTCATGGAGAATGTTCTGCGTGTGCTTGAGTAGAATGTGTGTTCTGTTCCTGGTGAATGGTAGGTTATTAATAAGTCTCTTAGCTCCGTTTGGTCTGTGGTGTAGTTCAAGTGCAGTGTTTCCTTACTGATCTTCTGTCCAGGTGATAGACCCATTGTTGATGGTATTGTGGTCCCTTATTATTGCATTGCTGTCTATTTATGCCTTCATCTCTATTAACATTTGCTTAGTGTATTTAGGAGCTCCAATACTGAGTAAAAAATAACTATTCCTATATCATCCTGGGACCCCCTAGGTGGCTCAGTTTGTTAAAGGGCTGCCTTTGGCTCAGGTCATGATCCCAGGGTCCTGGGATCGAGTCCCACATCGGGCTCCTTGCTCAGCAGGGAGCCTGCTTCTCCCTCTGCCTCTGCCTGCCTGTGATCTCTCTTTGACAGATAAATAAATAAAATCCTAAAAAAAAAAAATAAACTATCCGTATATCATCCTGATGGACTGACCTCCATTTTCATTAAATAATGGCTTTCTTTCTCTAATTCAGTATTTGACTTAAAACGTATTTTGTCTGCTAGCACTGTAACTACCACCTGATCTCTTTCGGTTCACATTTGCAGGAAATACCTTTTTCAGTCTCTTCATTTGCAACCTATTTGTATCCTTAAAACTGAAGGGAGGCTCTTGAAGACAGGATATAGTTGGGTGGTTTTGTTTTCTTTTTCCCCCCACATTCAGCCATTTTATGTCTTTTGGTAGAATTCAATCCATGGACATTTGAAGTAATTATAAAAATAAGGTCTGAGATTAACTGTCTTGTTAGTTGTTTTCTGGCTGTTTTTATAGTTTCCTTATTCCTCTATGATTCGATGATTTTATGTAGTGATAGGCCCTAATTTCTTTTTCCTTACCTTGTGTGTAAATACTGTAGGTTTTTGCTTTAATACAGAGCTTACACAGAGTATCTAACGACAGGGGCGCCTGGGCGGCTCAGTGGGTTAAAGCCTCTGCCTTCGGCTCAGGTCATGACCTCAGGGTCCTGGGATCGAGCCCCACATCGGGCTCTCTGCTCAGCGGGGAGCCTGCTTCCCCCCCCCCCCCGCTCTCTGCCTACTTGTGATCTCTCTCTCTCTGTCAAATAAATAAAATCTTTAAAAAAAAAAATATCTTACGACAATCTGTTTTAAACTGATAACAACTTGACCTTGACCCTAAACAAAAACCCTATCCTTTTTCTTCCCCCACATGTTGTCTATTAAGTCACAATTTACCTCATTTTACACTGTGTATCCATTAATCAGTAATGATTAATCTTAATACCTATAATTAGTTTTTGAAACATTTGTCTTTTAACTTTTACACGGGAGTTAAAATCTTCACACACCCCTACTGAGGTATTAAAATGCTGCTTCGTTCCTGGCCATCTCTAGATGCCTCGGCCATGCCGATCTCCCTAGAGACCCTTCGTCTGTGGTTATTCTCCTTGTGGGCTCCCCGGTGTTGCAGTAGGTTTGTAATTAGAATCTCTGAGTCCTCTCAGGGCGATTTTCATTCATGGACTGTTGTGTACTTGTTTCTTTTGTGGTTGGGGAATGAAGAGCGGGATCTCCTACTCTGCCATCTTCTTCCCTTCTGCCTTTTCCAACTGGTAATGACACTTCCCTGTAACATCGATTGGAGATACTGAGAACAGATGCCGTTTTCTTCTTGATCTTAAGGAAATTCCTCATCGTTTCCCATGAACTATGTTACCTGCAGGGTCTTTGCAGAGGTTCTTTATCAGGTAGAGGAAGTTCCCTTCTTAGCTTCCTGGGGTTCTTTATCAGGAATGAATGTTGGATCCTGATAAAGACTTTGCTCACTTGATGACCATTTTCATTTATACCCCGAACTGCCTATTGCTGTGTTCTATACAGAGCCTTGGGCCCTCTGGATGTGAAGGCCATCGTAGATTCTGAGTTTGCCACGGTCCAGTCTCCCACCACCAACTCAGAGCACAGGCCTATGAACCGGATGTGGTTTTTTTTTCCATTTTTCTCCCAGAGTTAACGTGGTGCTTTCAATGTGGCTAGGAGCTAAGTGGATGGAGTGTACGACTAAGTTGAGCATGTGTTTCCAACAGGTTTGAAACTACTCGTAGTATCAAAATACCCTGCCTGAACCTGAGAAAAGTCTTTGGACCTAAACAAGCCTTATTAGAGCTTTTACTAGTAATCCTGTGATAAGAGACTTTTTTGTGACCTTGGATGGCTAGGATGGATGCAGGGTAATCACAGGGAAAAGTACAATAGGGAGTGTAGACAAGAGATGAGAAGAAAAAAAAAGGCAGAAATGGCCTTTTGTTCATTCCTTGCTGTTGCTTGGTAAAGGGAAGAGAGGCCCACTGTCGTTTAGCGCCGTTCAGTACTAACTGCAATGGGTATCATCTCTGGGACACCAAACAGGAAGAACAGCACGAGCGATTTGTGTATGACTAAACTGAATTCCATCCAAAACAAAGGAGGCTGTTTATATATATGTACACATAATAATGTACAAATATAAAAAAATATATATATAACCATGATGAATACCTCAGTTCATCCGATTTCAGTAGAGTGGGCAGACTACGCTCTCATCTGGTAGGAAGACATGCCCAAGTGCCTGGCCAGTAAGGGCACACACTGGAGGGCACGTCACGACGACTGTGTGAAGGCAGTAATTTCAAGTGGGGCCTCAGGCAGCAACAGACTGGGCCGACGTCTGTTCTTCCTGTGCATGTGGGCTGCAGGATGCACAGATACCGCGTAGATCTGGACAGAGACGATGAGGTTCAAACCCTAAGAGGCAAACAAGAGCAAAACCAAATGGCACCCTACAGCCTTTAGAAAAGGAAAAGGTGGACGGAAGGACAAAGCTTGGGTGTGAGCTCTTTTTTCTACTCTTGGTCTTTTTCCTTTTCTTTATTGTCGCTTTCTAAAGGAATCTTTTGAACACACATTTTGTGTGTCATCCGTTCCTGGTAAACACACACGCACAGAGAGATAAGGGAGAGCAGTGTGGGTTGACGACAGAGCGACTGACAGGCGGCCACATGTGGGCTGGCCGCTACAATTTGTATCGGCAGGGTGAGTCTGTGGGCTAAGTTACCTCTGAAGACTACGTATGAAATGGTTTCCTACTTGGTACCTTGATTGTCGTCGTGCAAATTTGACCAATTTCAGTTGGTTACCTAAATAAACCTCTGTCAGAGACCAAGACAAAACTGTTAATCTCATCTGCCAGCAATGACGTTCAGTCCGGACCTGAAATTTCCTTCCTCAAGGCCACAATAAGCTGGAGACACCAGTCAGCTACACGAGCTCATCCAATCTAAATAGCATGAAGATAAGTGCTCAGTATTCACCCCTCAAGGTCTTGATTGGCCATACTTGCTTCAGGGCATCCGATCTTGCACAAAATCAGAACGGACCTCAAGGAAGCCAGTACCAGTCTTGTCTGACAACCCCGAATTTCTGTCAAGCAAACAGATGGAAATGGTAGCAAAGCAATGTTGCCTTTTCAGGGTACAGAAAGAAGTCCTAGCAAGGGAACTAGTTCCTGGATGCTTTAATCCTGTTCAGTCTATTCGCCACGAGGAGAATTTAAATGCTGAAGAAGAGCTTAAAATAATGCAAACCTACCAGGCATAGACTTTCTCAGTATTGGGTTGGCATTCGCTGAAATTTACAATAATGTCAAAGTTAAATTTTGCAGCAATACCTCTTTTTCTCCAGCCAAGTTTTAATGTAAAATATTGAGGACAACTCAGCATTCATCCAACGCATCTGCGTGCTTTTGCCTAGTTAACATGTTACTCAAGAAAAGGATTGTGCTGTCCAACTATAAGGTTATTTGGAAAAGAAAAAATATTGGTCTATGAATTTGTGGATGAACTGTTTCCAAGAAGAAATTATAAATGGGCCTTATTTTAGTTCTCTCCCGTTATGAATGACAGGTTTAACATTCCTAGAAACCTTAAGAATATAATGACTCCATCTTTAAAAGCCTCTAGGGATCCTTGTACATTAATGTATCAGTCAGTAAATTATCTATCTATAAATTAGTCTTTCTAAACCGATTTTCACTGCCCTCTAATTTGAAAGCTAAACTTCTGAGTCTGTACCTCAGCAACTTTATATCTGAAGAGTCTCCATCTGTAAAAACATTTCCAATGAAAACATGAAGACAACCCCCAGAGAAGCAAATAAAAAGAGATTTAAGTCTATAGCAGCCTTTCTACAGTTGCATTCCTAACAAAAGTGGATTTGAACCTGACGCCAAATCGAGGTTATGTAGCAGAATCAGTGAAGACTCCGGGTCTTTTGGTTTTTGTGAAAAATGCACGTGCTTACACAATTCTGTCTGAATTTTCCGCGTCGACCAAGAGAGAGGAGTCACGTTCTTGGTTTCCCTGAGTCACGGAAGCCGAGGGGACAGGAGAGGAAGAAGTGGGAGTAAGAACTGCTTCAGAGCGGGTGGCAGAAAAGGGAAAACTGGGGCTCTCTGGGCCCCAGAGCCTGTTAGAGTCGCCAAAACACCAGTATCGAAGCTGGGTTTACATTTTCACATTGTCCCGTATGAACAGTTACTCAGGCCGACTTGATCCAGTGCTCCTGCAAATCACTTCATCACTCGGTAAGACCACCAACCAACAGTAAGACTACTTTCAGCAACCTAAACACCACCGTGAGAATTTCTCTATCCGGTTGAGGTCCATGGTCTGGACTGCTCAGTGACACATTGTTGGTCACGGGTTTTGTTGGTCTTACTTTTTGTTCTTGTTCAATACCTTAATTTTATAAAGCACGGGTGTGTTCGAGCAAGTTGCAAGGACCTTGCGATTCACCTTTAGAAGTCAGAATGAGAAAGTAGCCGTTAATTTTCTGTAACTCTGGATTGTGGTAACCAAGGTACAACAAACATCTAACGACGTGTCTGATCCGTTCGTACTGTCAGAGGATGAGAAGATGGCATCTGTGGGAAAGGCCGGACGGGCAACTCAGGAGGAAGCAGGGTTTTTTTAAATTGTGGTAAAATACTTGCCCATAAAATTGGAACCATTGTTGAGTGTCTAATTCGCTGGCATTAAATATGTTCACAGGGC
>CM053607.1:115944073-115968435 GCA_028646535.1 Procyon lotor | reverse complement strand
GGTCGCCAGGCTGGGCAGAGACCTGGGACAGTGGGGAGAGAGCTGCTCATCCCTACGGGGTTTCCTCTGGGGATGATGAGAGGGCTCCAGAATGACATAGTGGTGATGGCGGCAGGGCCATGAGAATATACTCGAACCCCCTGCATTGTACCCTTTGGAAAGGTGGGTTTTATTGTTGGGAATTGTATCGATAAAAAGAATGAGGTCAGCGATTCCGTGAAGGTGGACACGGTGGCAGTGAGAGGCCAGACCGCACGATTCTGCGCTCGGAGCTGGCCGATCACCGGGCCTGAGCCTGGAAGAACAGGCGCTGTGTTCTGCCAACTGAGAGCTGACATTCAGGCGGGGCCGCATCTAGACGGAGCAGTAAGTGGCCAGACTGGATTGTTCTTCTCCCCAGAAGTTCCTGCGGGGCCCCATCCGTCCCTAAATCCCACTCAGCCCACCCCCGTCTGCAAGTCTGGGGGACACTACCGGGTGCGGCGGTAAAGGAGCTCTCCAGGTGTCCAGAGCGGGCCCAGCCTCGACCTGGTGGCCCTGCTGCCCCTTCCCACGCAGCAGGCGCCGCCCTCAGACGTGGGGACCGGGCTTCCTCCGCGTCGAGGAGCCACAGACACCTTGGAGGTAAATCTTGTCTCACAAACACGTGATGAGCGGTCTGCCGTTAGGTGCGGTAGCGAGGAAGCCACCTGCCTCCGCGCCCCCCCTCCTGCGCTGACTCCCAACTTTCCGACCCTGGGAGTAACTTGTGGTTCGTGAAATGACCGTTCGCACGAAATGGCTGTTGCCGAAGGACTGCCAAAGGCGGTGCGGTTCCAGAGGTTCCCAAGGGTGAGACCGGTGAGAGCTCGGGCAACGTGTGCCCCCAAACACCCGCCCACGGGGCGCCGGCCTGCTCTGCGGAGGAGCAGCGCTGAGACCGCTCGCGCGCTCCACAGGGTCCTGGTGTGGACTGGTGACGCCAGAGCCAGAGGCTGGCTTCAGACAAGGCCGAGGGAACCACACACCGGAGGAGGGAGGAGGAAAGTCCTGTTTCTCTAACCCTGAGGCCCCCTCTAGTGTCGGAGATCAGGCGCGCGCCGCACTCGGAGCCCCGGAGGCCCCGTCTTCTCCCGGCGACCTCCCGAAACCAAAATACCTGGGCCCTGGGCCCGAGCTGCGGCCGGACCATCAGGGATAGAAATATATGACCTTGACCGGCAGCTCGCATTCCTGCTGGGAGTCACAGAGGCCTTAGTCTTGCGATCAGTAAGTTCAGGTTGTCATTTTACCGCTGGGGTGTGTTTTACAAAAGTAATACTTTGTTAGGAAACAAAACCAAACATAGAATGTGTGGAAGGGCTTTACAACCCCCCCCCCCCAATACACCCTGAAAACAACAGAAAATTATTTTCATGTTTCCAAACAGCCTATTTTAGTTTTAGGGAAGTGCTCGGTAAACACTGTGTATTACCTAAAACGTAGGCTATCTGGGAATCAGAAATGGTAAACTACTTCTATTTGAAGACTCACAATCTGTGACTAGGCTAACAGACTCTGGAAAAGGAGGTAGAAAGTGCTGCCCTGAGGGCCATCGCAGGCTAGGAAGACGACGGGTGTACAAGAAATCTCAGAAGGTCGCAGAGGAGGGCACTACAGAACCCCAGGGACTGCAGCTCCCGTACTTTAACATCCAATTGATCAAAACTGGGGGGAGGGCGGGTAAAAAAAAATAGTCGTTTTTCCCTCTTCTTGCTCAGCAGAAGCCTTGGTGGCTGTCTGTTACATTACGGAGGGTTGGGGTTGTCAACAAACCCAAATGGTACAGTCTTGGGCATGAGTGGGCAGACGAGCATCTGTTTAAACAGCGACTTTCATCTTCCTGAAAGTTAGGAGCACAGTGAAAATTTGGAAATTCAATGGGTGTGGAAACAAGTTTATTCTGTATTAACTTTATTTAAATAAATGCCTAGTTTGTCATTCAATGGAGCCTAGCGCTTCTCTGCATTGATCTTTGTTTTCAAACTTGTCACTTGCAAATGTTACAAGTTAAAAACACAGGCTGTCTAAAGTAAGGTAAATACAACTGTTTACAATTGGCCTCAATTTTCGAGATGGCTGTAATCAAAGGAAAAGGATGCAGCATTTTTAAAGTGCAACATACACTCTTTCGGCTCAACGTGAAAAATTACACAAGTGGAAATTACTGCGGTCATTTCTCTAAGGACAAATCTCGTGAAAAGCTGTTGGGAAAGTTAGCCAGGAAATTATAAATTATGAGGAACACTGAAAGTCATTTAAAATGAGTGTATAAAATGCAATTACAAATAAAACCAGAGTGGGAGAGGTAGCATAAAGTAAATAAAATCAAATAAATACTGTACAGTAACATATAAAATTTTGCTTATAAAAAATCAAAAATTGGTTTTAAAATATCCATTTTCCCTCCTCTCGAGGGTTTTACAATGAAATTAATATTCAGGCTTGGAGTCTCTGTAAAGATTTTCCAAATGGTATTAATTACTGGCATTGTTTTTTGCCAAAACCTCTCTGATCTGGCGGTCTAGTTCACTTATTATTCGATCCTCGTGATTATACACACCCGTCCTCATCAAAGTATCCCTTTCTTCTATGAGTCGAGTCAAGTAATCATCCAAACCTTCTTCCAGGGCATGGCCACGTGGGCTGTCCAGTTTTCCACTCGCAATCTCTCTGGAATCCTGGTACTGTTTCTGTTCTTGTTGCCTTAACCTGAGAAGTCAAGAAGAAATGCCACCCTAGCAGCCAATAACTGCTCCTTCGGTTTTTGATTTTTTTTTGAGTTAACAAAACACCATTTCAAAAAATGATTTAATGGGAAATTATGCCTGTAGCATTATTTTCTGGAAGATAACAAAAACCAGTATTCCACTTCGCTAGCCAGAGTCAACATGCCCCTAAAAGACAGTTTTGAAAACAATACTTGTTTTTCCAAGTATAAAATATATAAAAACTGTAGCAGTGCTAGAAATGTGCAAAAAAGAAAAGGAAATCGTGATGATCTTATCCAAAGATAACGAATCTAAGTAATGATTTTCTGTATTTCTTTTCAATTAAAAATGCGTATGTATCTTAAATATTTTTCTAAGAAGTTGATGGTAGGATACAGGCAAGGCTGTATACTGCTTTTTTGCACGTACTGATAAAATGTTTTCCTGCGTCTGTTAGTGTCTCCTAAAGGGACTCACCATATTCCCTGCCTTGCATGCACCCTTATTTAATCACCCTTTATTGCTGCTCTGGAGGTTGTGGGTCAGTCCTTTCGGTGTTTTGAACACAACTTTCCCGAGGCATTCAGCCGATACCTCCATGCACCCAACAGTGCTAGGGGCTGGGGTTGCTGTTTCAGCGTGGATGCCTGATTTCGACGGCAAGTACCTTCTGAGATTGTGTATGTTTGTGATGCCTCATCTAGGAGTCAGAGCGGGGACAGCAGGTACCAGACCGGGACTTGGGTGTCTCCGGGGGAAAACTGTTCATCACGTGACCTTGCGAATGTTAAGTATACTTCCTATACTTTCCTAAGTGATAGTAATACCGATGCTGGACAGTGGAATATGCTTTTAACAGAGCGTGTACAAATAAGAGATGACTAAATATTCCTTTATGCAAATGGCTACAAAAGTGTTTTGATTTGCAACTACCCTTGAATTTTACCTTTATAAACACGGTGCTGTGACAGCCACCGTCACATTTTCGCCGGCGGCCCCGTGCGCGCGCCCGGGCTTCCTCATGTCAGTGGTCTGCTCCTGTCCTTCCCATCACTTAGGAGGTCTGCCTTATAATTTATACAGAACACTCGGCTTTTATTCTAATGGACCTAGTGGTCTAAGGTCTCGCCAAATCCTAATCTATTAAGATACTAAGGATGAGATTGAAATTTGCTCGAACTGCAACTGTGATAGCCCAATGGCTTATTGGTATGTCAGCCTCCAAAACAGTGCTTAGCAAACAGCAGAGGCTTAATACCTATATTAATAATCAACTAAAAACAAAACACATACATACATGACAGCAAAATTTTAGGAAGCAAGGGTCATGTTATTGATAACATCCTCTATGTCTATAACACATTGGACACTAATTATCTGCTGAACAGAAAGAGTCGGAAACCGAGCCCTGTTGCATCGCACTTGACCTTTTCTAAATGATACGTCTGCATCAGTATTGTAAATGCGGTGGTTTAAATCAGCTCTGAAACGACCTGATGGTGACTGCAGGTGTCACACGTATGTGCTCTGAACTGAATTTTGTGTCCCCAACAGTAAGAGGTTGAAGCTCTAACCCCTAATGTGATGCCGTCTGGACCAAGGGTCTGTGGGAGATGATGCGGTTTGCATGAGATCCTAAAGGCGGGGACCTTATTAGAAGAGACACCGGGGAAATTGCTCCGTCTCCTGCAGTGTGAGGCAGCTGTGAATAAGCCCGTGGGTCCTCATAGAAACTAACCGTGCTGGGACCTTGATCTTGAACTTGCAGCCTCTGGAACTTTGAAGAAATAAAATGGTTCTCACAGCCACCCATCTACGGTGATGGTAGGCTTTGCTGAAGCAAAATGACTGGTGTCCTCATAAACTAAGTTAAAAAGCCTGCCCTCAAAACCTCTCCAAAAAGAATTTAATTTGTTCTTAGGCTGCTTTCTAATGATGGGTTTTCTAACACCAGGTACAGCCCAAGTTGTCACGACATTACAGAGGCCTAGTGTTGAACAATAAATAAAAATACAGCCAAGGGGCACCTGGGGGTGGTGTAGGCAGTTAAGCGTCCGACTGCTGGTGTCAGCTCAGCTCACGGTCACCGTCCTGGGATGCAGCCCTGCCTCGGGCTCTGCACTCTGGGGCGGGGGTCAGCTCAAGACTGTTTCCTCTGCCTGCCTCCCCACTCGTGAGCATGCTCGTGTGCGTGTGCTCTCTCAAATAAATACATAAATAAAGTCTTCAAAAAAACAAAGCAAAACATAGCCATTGCACCACGTTTCCGTGCTGGCTCTATGACCCCCTAGCTCTGTGCCCCTGGAAAGCGTACCTACATTTCTAATCAGCAGATACCTCATCTCTAAATGGAGATCTCTTCCTCCAAAAGTTGCCTTCAAGATAAAAGGAGCTAAGACAGCATTTATCATGGCTCCTGGCGTATCGTAAGGGCGAGTTTATTATTTATGTTACTACAACTGGACTTGAATCGTCGAGGACCGTTATTAAAAATTCAGTATAATCAAGTACCGTGAGGTAATGACACCGATCCTACAGGAGTCGTACAAAAATAAAACTTCCCGCACTGAGGGTATGAGTAGGAACGAACTAGCCAAGTACAGCCGCGTTCATGGCAATACATGTGACGCGGGATGTCCTTTACTCCCGAGCGCCCTGGCCCGACGCTAATGAAGAGGTTCTCCTACCGGAACTGCCATTTCTGTAGGGCTGGGAAAAAAGGAATTTCGTGGTTCCTGTACCTGTTTAGTTCATTTCTGATATCCAGCAATTCCTGTCTCTCGGTCTTCACCGCATCTGTTTCCTCAGCAGCCAGGTAGCGTAGCCTCATCTGTTCCAGTTCTTCCTGCTGTTTTTTAAGACGAGCCATTTGACTTTCTTGTTCCCGCTGCAGAGAAAGAAACAAGCCAGAACCAGAATGTGAGGAGTGAATGTATTTCGGAGGACTTTGGCCTGTGATCCTGATCCTATCAGACAGGACCCATCATACAGCCCTGTGCGCGCCTCCCGAGTCACACGGTCTGGAAAGGGCCAGGTTCTCTCCCGGAGTCCCCTCTCCTTGCGGCCGGCCACTGTCACCCAAGGCCCGGTCAGGGACTGCCGTCGGCGAAATACCCTAAGAGGATCCAAGATGTAGGCGGGAAGAGTCTGCTGGCCACGCAGTGAGTTGCCACGAGGACCAGTGGTAAAAGCATCTTAGAAACGGTTAATTGACAGATACACGTGACAGACCGAATGAACGGTCTCTGCACTGGTCACTGATTCCGCACCCACCTCAGGTCACAGTATGCCTCTCCACTTTTTAAGTTCACACAAGAATCTCTGCACAGAGGACAGAATGTCTTGAAATACAATGTGCGAGCTTCCCCAGAATGCATAGCCCCTGACTGATGCAACCCCCGTCTGAGGAACAGACGGGTCTGGTACTCCGGGTATGGCTGCAAACCCCCTGTCACCGAACAGGTAGCTCACAGTTCTTGGTACAGAATTTTGTAGGGGCAGGAGCTCTTATTTGGTTTCCTTTGATGATTGCCATGACTACATGGTATTGTCCTTGAACGCCGATGTAAATATTATGGTACATGTCTACAGGCCTATGCTGGTCTGCCTTTCTCTTGGGTAGACAGCTAGGATTTCAACGGAGGGGCCACAGGGTGGGAGAATTTCCGTATTACTAAGTATTGTTCAACGGTTTTCAAAGTAGCAGTACTAAATTTTATCTCCCTGTGAGCACTCCACTCACTGCTCCATATTCTTGCCGTGATGTGAATTTTATTTCAGTTAAGCCATTCTGATAGGCTTATGTGGTGGTATCTCACTGTAAATTCATGTTGCATTATTTTCCAAGACTAATGAGGTTGAATATGGTTTAGTATTTTAATGGTAAAGTTCCTGTTCAATCACTTGGTACTTAGCTCTACTTAGTTATGCATTTTTCCTTACTGATCTATTCACTGTACCTTATATATACCGGGATTGGTCTTTGGTCGGTTATTGACCAAATTCCAAGTATTTTCCACTAGTTTTGTCTTGCCTTTTCATTGCGGTAATGGTGTTTCTGACCTGATTTTAACATAGTCCAAATCTATTCTTTTTTGGCTGGTGCTTTCTATGTCCAATTTAAAGAAGTTTCTGCCTGCCTCCGTCTTGAAGAGACTCTTGTAGGAAGATGCTCTTTTAGAGCCTCCTGAAGCTTCATTTAGATCAATAATTCCTATGCAATGAGTTTAGAGTATATGTGAGATCAAGTTTCTTTCCCCCCCTATAGAGCTCCATGTGACATGGCAACATTCACTAAAACAACATCTTCTGCTGCTGCGTAGCAGTAAGAGCACTCACCCCCCACCTCTGTCCATACGTGTATGGTTTGTTCATGGGCTCTCGAACCTGGTGCGTTTCTCTACCCTTGCATTAAATCATACTGCCCTCTAATGCTGTAACTCGTAAAATAGTAAATCTTCATAAGTGATCGTCTAAGTCTTCCACAGTTTTATATAATCTCAGTTTCTGTGGGCTCCTGGGATTTGATTATGCTTAATCCTCAGAGCACCTTGGCGAAACCATTAGCTTTACAATAGTGATTCTTCAATTAGTGAATAACATTTACTTTTTCTTGAATTTCAGTAAGTATTTTATACTTTGTTATATAGTAAGGGTAACAACAGTCTTAGAACATGCCCCTAGGTATTTCTTCTTTCGGGATATTATAGTAAATGGCAGAGTTTTTCAATTCTCCTTTCCGAAATGGCTCTAGCATAGAGAATGAACATTGATATTTACATACTGATTTGA
The DNA here is from genome assembly GCA_028646535.1 of Procyon lotor. Taxonomy (NCBI): domain Eukaryota; kingdom Metazoa; phylum Chordata; class Mammalia; order Carnivora; family Procyonidae; genus Procyon; species Procyon lotor. The sequence continues at coordinate 115,960,915 of CM053607.1, read as the reverse complement.
TTTCCAGCAAACTTGCTAAACTCACAAAGTCTACTTGGTCATATGTAGATACTTTCTGGGTCTCTGAGTCTAAATATCATCTACAAATAATAGTTATTATTTTCTCCTTTCCAAATAATACACCTTCCTGATTTCTTCTTTTTTTTTTCAAGGTGGTAAAGTACCGTGTTTGCTTTTATTTAATAAACTCTGTTGTGATTGTTGTAAGTGGTTTATCAATGTCCCGGAAACTGTCCCCTTTATTTTGTTCTGATAATATCCCTGTCAGATACAGGGATCAAGAGTATGCTAGCCTCCTTTTAAAAAGAGGAGTGTTCGGTCCTCCTACTTTCTGAAACACTTTGTCTATGATGAATAGGTAGTATTTCTTTCTAATATTCTTACTAAAATTCAAATGGGAAGCCACTTAGGTCTAGAGCCTTCCTGTGAAAGTTCTTCAGTATAGATTCCGTGTCCTTAGTAGCTATCCAATTAATAATTTCTGTTTCTTCCTGTGCCAGCTTTATAACCTCTGTTTCTCAAAGTTTACAGAAAAATCCTATTACCATTCTTTTAGTGACTATGGGATCACGAGCCCTGGGTCCCTCTTTTATATTCCTGATGCTCCAACTCAGTGCATCCTCTTTTTGTCCTTGAACACTCTGCCAGGAAGGACGTCTTTTCAAGAAAGAACTTTTTCATTTTCTCGAATTTCTTGTATATTTTCACCCAAAATATTTCCTTAATTTTTATTCATCTCTGTCTTCTCAGTGCCTTAATTTCTTGCTCGTAGTGACCATCTGAAAGGGGTGTGTAAACAAAATTTTTGCTTTATTTTTTAAGGGCAATCAAGGTTACAAAATGTCCTCTCTTGCTTGATATGCTGTTTTATTTTTTGGTTCAAACGATTTTCTAATGTCACTTGTGGTTTTCAGTTTAGCTATAGGTAATTAAAGTGTATTAATTTTACTTAATTTACTTAATTACTAATTAAGTAAAATACTAATAAATAATTAGTATTAATTTTACTTTTAACACTTTCATTGTTTCAATCAGCTGTTGGCGATATTAGCTTTTTTAAATTAATTTTTAGCTTAATCTCACTCTGGAAAGAGGATACTCTGAATTACCACGTTAGGACATTTGTTGAGTATGGTGTGATCCTACATGTGAGTCATGTGGCTAAATGTTCCATGTGCACTAGAATATGTGTATTTTACACTTCTCTTATGAAGTATTCTATATCAACACCAATGGTTGTATTGATTAAATCTCCTAAATCATTACTGATTTTCTGGTTTGCTCTATCACGTCCCGGGAGAGTTACATTACCAAATACCACTTTTTCCTTTTAGTTTTTATTTTAAATAGTAAAGTTTATTGAGCGATAGTAGAAAGCTCCCGAAGAGGGTGAGGACCCGAGAGGGTTGCCCCCTTTTAGTTCTTGATGTTTTGCCTCATATAAAATTGTGGCTATTGCCAGGTACATACAGAGGTAGAAGTGTTGTCATCTTCTAGGTGAACTGACCCTTTGATGATGATGAGCATTACCTACAGTAATTCCTCTTGCCCTGAACTCTGTGCCTCACAAAAGTAGTGCTGGACTGGCTTTCTTGTGAGTAGTACTTATGTGTAAAATACTTTCCCCTCTGTCTAATTATTCCATTCTGTATCTTCACATTGAGGCCACTTCCCTTCTAAGTAGCATACTGCTGCTGTTTTCACTTTTTCATGTAATATTTGTCTCTAATGACAGTATTTCGTCCATGTATATTTAAAGCAACTGGTCATGGAATAGGTTTAAATCTTTACATCCTAGGATGCTGTAGTTTTTCCATAAGTTCGATGTTATTCTCTGCCCTGGTCTTTTAGATTCATCCTGCGACTTTCAACCCCCTGCGCCCCCCCATCAGCTTCTTTGTCATTTTTACTCTAAGACTTAATGCTATAGATGAGGACTTTGACAACTGCACAGATAAGGGAATGTACTTTAAACATTTTACCTCTCTTCGTTCCTTCCTAGCTTTTCTATTTGTCTTGTAGATATTTGTCATGATTTGTATGTATATTTTAAACCCAACAAAGGCTGTTGGTTTCTACAATCAACTATTTACATTTAGTCAGATATTTATTCTCCTGTTTATATCTGGGATCATTTTCCTTCTGCCTGAAGAACACCCTATATGTTTAGCTTGAGGTTTGTCATGACGAAGTCTCAGGTCCCTGTTACTCGTGACAAGCACTGTCACTGCATACACAACCCGAGGACGGTGTTCTCAGGAATTCCTGCGCTGCTAGTGTCACATCATCGTGTGACTGTCGTTCCTGTGAAGGCCGTGACTGCCTCTACCCCCATCCCTTATGGTTTTCTTTGCTCTTTGGGGCAATTTTACTGTGATGAATCTAGGTATGATTTACTTGGTATTAATTCTGCTTAGAGTTCATAAATATTCTTCGATCTATAAACTGATAACTTTTTTACTTTCAAAGAATTCTCACCTAGTATCTCTGCAAATACTGCTTTCTCTCCCATTCCGGTGTCTTCTGAGGGCTTGCTAGAGGCTTAATATTTGTGTCTCGCCCAAATGCATGCAGGTTTCCTATCTTTATGAAAGTTGGAATTAAACTGCCTCAGTGTTCCAAAAAACCTACATTAGGACCGGTTTTTGTTAAAGGAATCCAAAGTGGAGTTTGACTACTACTGAAAATGTAGGTCTTTTGTAAATGCCAAAGGGCAAAACACCAACTGGGGGAAAGTTGGCGATGCTCTCTGCTTTGCGCACGTGCCATCTCGATTTGGAAGAAGTTTCTCAGGAACTCTGTACTTTGGGATAGCTGGGGAAATGTGCCTTATGAGACCTGAACCCCATCTTGAGCTGTTAGGGGATGGGGCCTTTGGGAGGTGACGATGTCGTGAAGGCGAGCCCTCATAAAGGGGATTGCCGCCCCTATAAAAGAGGTCCAGCAGAGCTCCCCGGGCCCTCCCCATGAGGACATGGCCAAAAAGTGGTCATTCACGACCTGGGAGGCAAGCCTAACGTGCCAGCCCCCTGCTCTTTGCCTTCCAGCCTCCACAGCTGCGAGGAAGCAAGCTATTGTTTGAGTCTTTAGTGACTGTCTGCTACAGCCGTCCCAACAGACTGAGAGGGGGACAGTTACACACGAGAGGGAGTCCATCTCATAGGCTCTGTCCCCCGGGGTGCTCATGTTGTTGGCTATGTTTTCCATCCTTTTTAGCCCTTTCAGTTTGGATGCTTTTTGGGATTAATACATTCTTGGTTCTGCTCTAATCAGTATGCTGTTAATTCACCCACTGAAATCTTCCATTGTGCCTACAATACGTCAGTATCATTCAAAAGATTCCCATTCTCCACCCTAGCACCTGTCCTCTACAACAGGGTGGTAGTAGTAATTTCAGATTTGACTTCCGGTAACTTGAAAATCCGGATGCCTTGTTGACTGACTTCTACTGAGCCCCAGACATAAAAAGGTATTTCCCAGTGAAACCACACGAGTGGTTAATAAATGAAACGATGCTCCAAAGAGGTCATCGGGAATACGAAAATTGAAGCCACAAAGCTATACTATTTCACAGCAAACTGGAAAAAATACATGTTATAATAGCCAAGGGCTGGACATGGTATGAAGACTAACAATTACACAGCACTCTAGGGAACTGAGAAGTTGGACCACCACTTTGGAAAGTAAGTTGGCCATATTTAGCAAAGCAAAGAAACCAGTGAACCCTATTACTGGAAACTCCACCTTTTGGTATAAATACTAGAGAAACTCGGACACATACAAAATTTGTCAGTGTTGTCTCATTCTAAGTTAAAAAAACTCTGTAAGAGGATGGATAAATGGTGCTATGTTCATATATTTGTTGTGTAAAGCAATAAAATTTAACTACAGCTAAATCTTAAAACCACTTCTCAGTCCTATAAGGTAAACAACAGAATAATTCCATCTATATGAAGTTTAAAAACAAGAAGTAAAGGGGCGCCTGGGTGGCTCAGTGGGTTAAAGCCTCTGCCTTCGGCTCAGGTCATGATCTCAGGGTCCTGGGATGGAGCCCCGCATCGGGCTCTCTGCCAAATAAATAAATAAAATCTTTAAAAAAAAATAAATAAAATCTTTAAAAAAAAAAAAAAAGGAAATAAAGAAAAGCAAAGGAAGAATAGCTACCAAATTTAGGCAGGTAGTTGGTCCCCTCTGGAGAAGACGCAGTTGAGAGAAAGCACATGGAGAGCTTCAAAAACACCGATAATGCGGTTTCTTAAACCAGAAGGTGGCAGTTGGGGCTTCTAAGAATCATCTTTTTTTTTAATCCCCCTCTTTGGACTGTGAGGATAGCTTTCTCATAAAAACTCAAGATTAAAAACCAGTTAACTCTGGCGGAGGCGGGGATAATACTGGTGATTACGGTTTTCTGTGTTGTGCAGTGTTGCCAAATCTGCATTTGTTTACAATGAGCAAGCATCATTACGAGCAGGAAAAAACTTCTAAAGCCACTTATATGATAGGAGCTTACTCTACAACACTGTCACTGTATGAAAACTGGAAACATTCTAGTTCTAAAACACTGAAGAAAAGCCTTCAAATGCCTTGCATTTTTCTTCGAGTCTACGGCATTAATAATCATCGCACATGCATGCACAAAAATTAGAGGTTAGAGCAAGAAATCCTCTCTGTTGCCAGGTGCTCTGGGTTAAAGGCTCCTCCATCAAGTGAGTATAATCTTTATTTTGCCTTAGCTGCCTATAAATCCAGAGAGGAGATGTAAACATGCATACCCTAGACTAAACAGCCGCTAAAAAGTGGCCACTACTGACTCTCCCACTTACACATACCATGTAAGTCTGTGGGAAAAACTTACAACGAAACTAAGGAACTCAAGTCAAGTTTTCTGAAAATAACCCAGAGCTGACAAGTCAGTAGGAGGGCCTGGATGGTTTCAAGACACAGTTTTTAACCAAGACTTGGACCTCCAACTGTTTTCTTAAACAAAGATTTACATCCCCTCCTTGGCTAAATTACTTATAAATTAATCAAATTAATTACCCCGAGTGGATAAGCAGGAGGCTGGACAAGATAGTGCTGATGTCAGCCAATGAAGTCTGTGTTGTTTTAACTAAATACATCAGAGCTTAGTTTTAAACAGATCTACTGTGCACAAATATGGTAAGGGACCCACAGCCTACCCCCAAATCTTCGCTCTGTTTCCTGTCCTGGGAACAAACGTACCTAGTGTTCATGGATCTGACATAATGAAAATGGAAAATTTTCTCCAGCAACAAATGCATACCTCATAATGGATTTTTTTTTTCCTTTAAGTAGTGGCTTTTATTCTACCTGGACAATTATTTTGTCAGGTGACAAATAATTTTAAGTAAACATATTCTTTAGAAAACGAAAGTTAAAGTGACAGCCTTGAGTATCTGTAGAACAATGAAACTCCAGTGTTTGGGTGTAAAAACAGTTCTATAGTGTATCCTTGTGGACATGGGGAAAAAGAAAGTAAATTTCCCCTCAACTATCTAACAATTATAATTCGTTAAAGATCTGTGCTCCACCCTGTAGGAAAGATATCAAATCCAGAATGTCTGGGGCTTATTTCCCTGTTTTGTAAGTTCAGACCCACTTTAGGTTCCATTGTACAGCTGGTGTCTCCCCGTGTTTGCAAAAACAGCAACAGCACCACAAAGTCACAGCTTGGAAACACTGATCATTAGGGTCTCGTCCGAGGCAACAGACAAGATTTTTTTTTTTCTAAATCATTAGAAGAGTATGATTTTTTAAAATCACCAACGGACTACACCGGGTCACCCTTGAGTAATGGAAATCTGCTTAAACATTGTTTTGGCAAAAGGCACCAAGCATTAGATCTTATTTCCAAGCTTTACCAGCTGGGTTTTGTCATTAACATTTATTAACAATCTAAGAGATGGCTTTCCCCGTCTAATCCGTACTACACAAATGTTTTGTATGGCCCTCCAGAGGATTTTGCTGTGACAAATTACTGGCAGAGATTAGAGCCCCGTGGCTATTCACCAGAGGCAATGTAAAATTAACATGGTACTAATCCAATTTAAACAAGAAGTTGCACAAACAATCATCTGAACAAAAGCAGATCGAGGATTGCAATTTTATATTCAAACACAATAAATGTGTTTTTAATAAGACTTCTAAAAAAAGGTATTTTCACACATATGAATTGCGCCTAGCTGAAGTTATTAATTTTAAACCTCCAAAAACAGTGAGTGGCAGAGCACAAACCAGCATGGCTCCTGCTTTCTTCCTAAGTGCCGAACCTCCAAACTCGTTTGCAGACCATCAGTGATTCCTAGTGACCTCAAAGTGTGTTTACAGTGTTGTTTCCAAAGCAGAAAGTTTGTGGGCTAGGGAAGAGGATGAGTCTGCAAGGAAAATCACTGCACTCAAAGAATGAGGGTTTTTTTTTTTTTTTTTTGAGCAAAGAGTTCAGAGGTGAACCAGTCATGTAGGGCTGTTTTGTTCTTAATACAGACACTAAGTTAGGGACGATAACTTCTCTGTTCGGAGGAACACACTGCCAGAATGACTTGGCCCGTGGTTTTTAGGCAAGAGGGTTGAAAAGACAGAGGGAGAAAGGGCAACCGGAAAAGGCGGCATTAAATGGGAGGAGCCAGAAAGAGCCCAAGTGATCGAGGATGCCCGTGATGATGGGGGGATGGGGGGAGGCAGCCTTTTCCCGACAATTCCAATGAAATTTTGTTTCAGCACTGAGGGTATTTCCTTTGGAGAGGCAGGTCATCCGTAATCGACAGCTAACCCTTTTCCCACCTTCTCGTGACGGATTTAGGCCATGCCTTCTAACGAATTACCTTCCTCTGAGTCTCTGAGCCTTGACTATGAGTTTTCTTCAGCTCTAGACAGGGTCTTCCCTGTCTACTCAGTTTTACGACTGGAAATGACTGCAGATCTAATGGTGGTTGCAATATTGCAAATACTGTCTGTAAAACACTTCCCCCTTAGCTTTGAGGGACAAAATACAACGGTAGGCCCACTGTCCTCTTAGAAACAATGTGGTATTGTGGCTCACTTCATTTGCATTTCTTGCCCCCTGGCTGGACCCCGGAGAACTATCGGGGCTCCCCAGGGATGAGCAGCACCCCAGGCACCCAGGAACATGTCAACAGATACAGCTACAGACTCCATGCACTCTCATCTCTTTAGACCTAAACTTCAGGAAGTTCTAGGGACTCTCTGGTGTATCTGAACTTGAGGATTTCTTTCCCCTTCTCTACAGTTTTCCAAAGAACATCTATAAAGCTAGCATGTGAATACAAAGGAGTGTCCCTACTCACACTGTATCCTGCCCCCTTGCCTCTCTGTACCATTATGTAACCACACTCGCCACTTCTGCAGACTTAGCGATCGGACAGAGTGGAGTACGACACTGCCGTCACAAAGCCCTCCGATCGTTTTCTGTCCCAGGAACCAGTTAGGTCCCCCATTGACTACAACCAAGAACACCCAGTTCTAGAGCTCATCTCCTTGTAACAGTTCGCAGGTACTGAGCACATCGTGGAACCAAACCGCTAACAGATCTCTATCAGCCACTCACTTTTTGGAACAACCTGTGATGAGATGTTAGTCTCCTCATGTATACGGTGAAACATCAAGAGGGAGAGCCCAGATTACCCTCAACTCTCAGGACTCCAGGCCGCGTCCTAAACCACCCTCTGTGGCACCTTTCAGAATCGGCATCCTGTTACCTCTAACAGCGACTCTCAACACACTACTTCCTTGTTCCCAATTCCTGGGACTCTTCATACCGCATGTAAGCGGAGGACCTCGGCATCATGACATGAACGTCTTCCCGTCCGAGGTTGCTGAATTCCCACCAGCAGAGCTCTTCCATCTACCATTTTCCTGGCTGGGACGTGCCAAACCGTGACCGGTACCTCAGTCCTGGGTCAGGAATCTGAGGCCTTCCCTGGCTCCCTGTGTTCTCCCTGAAATTCCCTCACTATTTGGCTTCTAGGGAAAAAGATGATGATAATATAAGGGGGGAAAAAGCCTGGATTCCAGGCCTCGGTCTCTGTGTGAGCAGGTGCACCTGACTTAACTTCTCTAAGTCTCTTTCTTCTGCAAAATAGAAATAAAATTACCTGCACCAGAAGTGAGAGGCTAGAAATCAGGATCCCTCTTCCCAGCTGCTGCTTAAAGAGCAGCTCTCATCTGTCCTCTGCAAACCTAAGAACGCTCAGTTTTGCCAGCGCCAGCCTCAAATGTCACCCCTGCAAGGGAGTCCTTGGCTCTGTTCTGAGGCCCCATCATCCTCCCCACATCGCATCCACATGCTTGCTCCATTTCTCTCTGCAAGAGTCTGTCCAATGTTGCAGGTCCTATCTCCTCCTTGTCCTAATACCGTCTTTCCGTAATGCAAACCTATGTGCATAGTGAGCCTTGAGCCTTGGGCATCGTCCTTGATTTCTACTCTGCATTAAAGTCAAGTAGAAGGTGTGCACTCCATCTACGACAAGTACGTTTGTTCTTTTACAAGGATCTGTGTGTCACATTCCCTCTGAAGTTCCAGTCCTTCTCTCCTGAAATGACCTCTACAAAGGGTCCTCGTCTGGAGTCCAAGTACAGTCTGTGCTCTGCAACTTCCTTTCTGTCATAATCGTTTTGGCGGCTTTATTTCCAACATTTCCCTCAATCACAACCCACTCACCAGAGCTCTCTCTCACATCCCTCCCCATCCACCATACCTTTTTTAGGTGCTGTAAAACAGATGTACTTTCCCCTCCTGACTACTCTGGCTCCTTCTGCTCAGGGCTCTTACTCTTAAATATCAATATTCTACTTGTACTTTTCTTCCCTACCAGCAAACTGCAAGCTCCCTGAGGGAAAGACGTAAGTTTTACCTCCATCAAGCCATCAGTCTAGGGCAGTCCCTTGCACACAGGAGGCCCCCAGTTACACTCATCTATCTTTAGTCCTGAGAACTTGAAGCCACTCGGTGTAATCTCCAGTCTTCTAGGAGCTACGTTAAAGCAAATTGTACTATTAATTTTCCCGCGCTCTGGAACATAATTCTCTGAGGGCAGGAAGCAACCAGTATGATACCACGAAGATGTTTAATGGCATTTAATGGTCAGGGAGACCTACAAAAAGAAAACAAATTTGAGAGGCCCAAGTGCCAATTTTCATTCAGAATAAAACTGACTGTTTAGGAAGAATGCTAACCAGTATTGATCCTTAAAAGTATTAGGTCAAGTAGGTTGGATTCTAAAAAACCTTGCTCATATTTTACTTAATCATCTGAGGAAGTTACACTCCAAAATGAGATCAAGTTCTCCTGAAGCTTAAGGCATTTGTTACCAGGTAGGAAGGGGTGGGGGGCAGGCAGAGTAACCTAAGAAAAATCGAGGAAACCACTATCACTTTTTAAATTCTTGTAAGATTATGCAAAAAATTCTGATTCCTTTACCTCCCTGATTAAGTGACTACGAAATCTAGGACTAACATTTAAAATAAGCTGTTCAGTTGGAGGATATGGTAAAGTTAGTCTTAAACTTCTCTCCTGAAGGGTACTTTCAATGGAAGGAATTTATACGAGGAGAAAAGAAATGGCCATTTTACTTATAAGTGAAAGTAAAATAAATCATTCCCACTTTCTTCTGGGGAGCATACTTGCCTATTAATTAAAAAAAAAAAAAAAAAAAAATCCTTAAAAAAGCCCCTAACCTCCTAATGTCCGAAATAGCCCTGGAAATTGAGATGGACACATCTGAACCTAAGAGAGATTGCCAAATATGCATACTTGTCAAGAAACAAGGGAAAAAAGACATAAAACGAACCGTCCATCAGCAACTATAAACTACATACCTGTTTAAGTCTGGCAAGTTCTTTCAAAGCTCGTCCCCACTGCTGCTTGTAATGCAGTTTAGACTTAGTTGCAGATTCCAGCTTCCTTTCAAGTTCAACCTAACAGTGATTAAAATCGTATCGAGTGAAACACTATACCACTGTGTACAATCACTGAAAGATAATATATACAAAGAGTCTGGCTTAAGAAAAGAGTTTATACAGTGTAACATACGACATCATCTAAAACTGTTATATAATTTACTATAAATATTATGGCACATGAACATTTTCTTGTTTAAAATATAGTTGTGTTTTTACTGCCGCACCGCCTATACCGAAAGGAACTGAATCGGTCCTAACCTCCAGTTACTATAAATGTATTAAAACGTGTAGAGAGTGCAAAACACATTCATTTTTTACAAAAAGCAGTTCGTACTGTTAGCATGCCAGTTCAGCTGGCACTCTCCATCTGAGCAGCCAACTGATTCCTTTTGGAGGCCTATCGTGACATGGAACTTGGTCTTAGCACCAAAAAAAGCCAGTAGAGATACTTCTTTTATATTTTGGCAAAACTGGAAAATGTCGATAACAGTGATATGTTTAGCCAGAGAGCATTTTACCAAGGAAGAGTACAAAGTGGAAAATATTTTAAGAATATTAAAATAAACCCCAGAGTAGGAAAAATAATGCTCCCACTAATACTCCTTTTCTATTTTTCTCAAATATATAAAGAAAAACATGAAAGTGATTCCATTAAAAAAATGGTTATTTATACTTGCAGCAGGCAATCTGTTGTGCGTGAACTGAAGCCAACTTGGCTATGTTCTGGAATGTATGCTCTCTGTGTTTCAAACCGAGTACCAAACAAATTCATGAAGCCAACAGACAGTTTTACTATTTAAGTGATAATGTAATAATACGCCTGAATTACAGCAAAATACTGTGACTCTAAACGGGTCTAAGTTTTTTTTCTATCAAGTCTACTTTTTCCCATACCCACAGCTCCTCGTGTTTTGCAGGAAAACAAAACCAAAGGCGCTCTCCCAAAATTCAAACTCCTGAAAACTTGCGTTTTATTTTCCTGTAAGGAAAAGCTGATTGCCAAATTCCCTTCACAAAAGACCAGAACATCCTCTACAGTAATGGATGACTTCATGAAGTCAGGGTCTTTTCTGCTTCACAAATCCCTTGTGCTTGGATTTAAAGGTGTAGACATTTCACAACTACACTTCCATGTCCGAGGTTGAATAATACGGTGAGATTATCAAAAATGATCTCTTTGGCTTATGCCCCCCAAATTTATCCCTATTACTTCGTAATTTAACAACAGGGCATCAGTCTGAGGAATAGCAAAAGTCTGTTTATAGCTCTGAGATAAAAAAGGTAGTATTTAATTTTGAAAGCAATCATGTCTGTGGGTCCTGAGCAGGGTACAGTAGTCTGGATGGGACCAAGGATGAGGGTTAGGACAGGGATGCACCCAGAGGACTGACTCAACAGAAAAATCGGTTAAGGTTTTATCAGTTTTGCCATGATTCTCAAAATAATTCCCATCTGCATAGTTATTGATGCCTAAATAAAAAAAAACCGGAGCCAGTATCAGATAAAAACCTCACTTCTCTAATTCATTCCTTTGGCCCACTCAGTAAATCCTACCTTTATTTTTTTTTTAAGGACATAGGTGCCTCTGTGATTCGAGAGAAAACATACAGGTCCAATTCCCAGGGACATGCACACGAGTGACGATCTGATCTCACCCTAGGCCACACACAGACCTCGAGTCGAGACAGCGCACCGTGAGTAGCCCGGAGGCTGGAGCGAGCCTGCACCCTTAGAGCCTGAGCCCAGTCACACGCCTCGGGGGTGCACACCCGCGTCAGGACCGAGAGTCGGTTGAGAGGCCAGCGCAGGCAATGAGCACAGCCCCGTCCGTGCTCACTGTTTCTCCCTTCGGCCTGTCTGTAGGCCCACAGCTCACATTTGCTCCACTGTGGAGGGCACTGGCTTCTTCCCTGATGCTGTCCTCCCTAGCTCCAATCCCTCAGGGGCAATGATGGAGATTTCTTCCTGGAAAACCCTGGTGGTGTTATTCTTTGACTTTCCTACTGCCATTTCCTCAGCCCAAGTTCTTCTTCTCTTCTCTGGTCCCTTCAGCCTCACATCTTTCCTATCTACACATCCCACAGTCCTCTCTGCAAACAAAACAAAACAAAACAAAAAACCGACCATCGAAGCTACTGGCTTGCAGTCTCGAGCCTGGTTCCCCTCCATCTCGGTTTCGTGGTGTTCCAGATTCTCACTGCTGTCCTCCCGGCCCCTTTATCTTCCTGAGCCGGCTACTACTCTGTCTACTCTACCTTAAACCTGGAAGCTGCCTTCAACTCCTCTGTGTTCACCTGCCAGGAATTTCTATCACATGCCCCGGTATTTGATTACACACAAGTCCTTCAGATGAATCATCTCCCTAATTTCTTTACAGACTTTTTAAAAGTGAGGGCCGAAAAGATGATGTGCTTTTTCTCCGTTTTTCCTTTCATCTTTCCCTCTACCTTAAGACAGGTGGACAGAGAGGAGCTACCCAATGACCCTAAGTAAGAAAATTTCAGTGTTTATTTTCCACTTCCTTAACAACTGACTTAGTTTTAAGCTATTGAAGAGACTCCTACCGACAAATCATAAACTATTACTCACTTATTACGTAACAAAAGGAATCGGGAATTGTATTTGGTAAAACTGCATCTTCACTTTATTTTTTTTATTTTTTAAAGATTTTATTTATTTGACAGAGAGAGAAACAGCGAGAGAGGGAACACAAGCAGAGGGAATGGTAGCGGGAGAAGCAGGCTTCCCGCCAAGCAGGGAGCCCGATGCGGGGCTCGATCCCAGGACCCTGGGATCTGACCTGGGCTGAAGGCAGACGCTTAACGGCTGAGCCACCCAGGCGCCCTGCATCTTCACTTTTAACACCATTTCGTGAAAACAGAAATACTTCTTTCACACTGAAGAGAACGAGCCATCAGAAATGAAAAGCTCTCAAATTTTCTCACTTACGTCTTCCTTTCTGTGCCTTTAGGTCGTGGTTTATGTGGAAATAAGAAATAAGATTCTGCCCTCTTCTGGCTCCAGAAAAAATTTACCAAGAATTGTCACAAGAGCTGAGAAGGCTTGTTTTACTGAACAATTACACACGCTATGATCGTTAGGTCTGGTGCTGGGGCAGCCGACCTAGTCATTCTCCCCCCCGCCCCTGGTCTTACCTTCAGGGCACGGTGTGTACACTTGGGAGTACACTGAGTGATTTTTACCCTTTGTCTGGAGGTATAGTTGGAAAAGGGATTCTGAAAATCACTTAAAGTGTATTTCTAAGGTGGAAGGTGTTAAGTTTATAATCAAAAAAGAGAGTGCTTCTGTTCTAATTTTGAGACAGGCAGTGTCTGAAGGGAACAAGGGAAAATGAAAATCCTGACACCTGCGTGACAGGGCCTCTGAGCAGGGCTGAGACACGGGGCGCCATCACCTGTCCTCGGCCAGTACCAGAGCATTCAGCACGGAAATAGTTGAACACGTGTTTTATCAAAGGAGGGGCTGAGTAGGTCCAACTGAGGTCACATTCACTGGTAGACAAATGAACACACCACCAAATCCACTGGAAAAAGGCAGATATGGTCCCGATATGTAGGAAACAGAATCAACCAGTCTGGGCCGTCAGAAAGGGAACCCAAGACAGCACAGCCATGTCCAGGCCGTGGAAACATTTACTCAGTTTGGAAAACAGCAGCAGAAACTGGTTATTATCTGCCCCAGCTTTTCTACATCTTCCCTTTCTCTGCCTCCTAGTGTCTCTGCTTCCCAAGAAAAACTTTGAGGGTTCACTCTTCCCTTTAACTTTAATTGTTTATCCTCAATCTAAAAATACGTGTAGACTTTCCTACCGCCCCTGCCATTTGGCTTCTTTAAAACTTAGTGATTTCTTACCTGTCAAACCCACGGCCCTTCATCCATGACTTGCCCTTCAGGAGAGGTGGCCTGGACTACTTATTCTCTACAGTCCTCCTGTTCTGGGCACTGCACTGCACAGTTTTTATTGGTCCTCTGAAGGATCGTAGCCTCCTCCTCTCTCTCCTTCTGTCCCTGAGGCTGTACTTACCCCGAAGTGTTCAAGGGTCCTTCCTCAGCACACCTCAGGCCATTGCATCTGCATTATGGTGGCTCCTGGATGCCATTGACTCCCCCATCTGTATGTCTAGCCCTTTTCTCTCTTCCTACCATACTTCCCATTTTTTAACCACTCTGTCACTTGCTTAACTTAGATTCCTCTGCCAGCATCGCAAATGCAGTCTAGAACTATCATCCTCTACAACTTATACTTCCTCAGAAAGTTTTGCCTGACAATGCTTCACTTACCTTAACATCCATGAAGCCAATCTGATTAATTTGGCAGTAATCTCTGACTTTCCTTACCAGATGAAATATAAAGTCTTCAACTTACCATCTAAGGTCTTCCCCCACCACAAGACCAAAAATTCTATTTCCAGCATTCTCTTAGCAGTCCTATTTTTATTTTGAAATACAGCAGTAATGATTAGGTTCTAATCACGCTATTACCAAATTGTTAAGAGACTCTCCCCTTCCTCCTGTGCTTGAATACCTTTGTGGAATATCCTTCCCTACACATGCACCCCCTGAGTGGTCATGCGTCCTTTAGGTCCCATAGCCAGTCTCACTTCTTAGTTACACCTCATGTGCTGATGTCACCAGAGGTAGCTTGGTCTCCCCTTTGCATTCATGGCTTTTAGTAAGACAAAGTCAGGTGGGAGGAGCCACTATCTTCCTTTGACTTTGAATACCTAGGTAAGTTCCCTGCCTGTCTGTATGACCTGTCATGTAGTTGACTCTATCCTGAATGTTTTCTAATCATTCAGAATAGCATTTAGCAGTGTCAGAGAGCACACATCATTGCTGGATAATGAAAAATCAGTTCTGTCCATCAGTGTCCTGCCAGGAAACCAGAAACCACTGGTTCTCTAGGTCCTCCAAAGAGATTAATTCGATACAGGCAACTCATGAGACAGGTAATGGAAAAGCGGAAGTGCCCGAGGGGATAGGGTGAGCCCCTCGCCCCATGACGAGCAGCAGCCAGCCAGTCCCTCCTCTGCCAGGGAGGAGGACTGCAGAAGGAAGGAGCAGGGCAAGCAGTCCTTCAGACCCAGAACCCAGACACGGGCTGGCCAATGAGCTAGAGTCATAGTGGGGACAGTCCAATGCACGCTGAGGGAAGGCCTGGCTGGGGGCAGAGGAAACCATACATTTATGTAATAAATAATAAGTACACCTATTACCTGAGAAAAGAAGAGACGCACAGGCACTACGCTGGCATCTTCCCAACTTCCATCCTGCAATCTTTTGGTGCTGCCCCCTAGTGGCCCTTGAGTGCCACAGATTATTTTCTTATTTATCATCAGTGTCATTGTCTTAGGTAGGCTGTTATCTTTTTAATAATGCCCAGAACATCCTTACCGTTGGTGATGAGTCCCCATATAAATGGAGGACATCACCCGAGCAGAGAGTACGGGCTTGTAACGAATGCTCTGCCGGAGAGTAATACACAGAGAGCATTCCCAACGGCCACACTGGGGGAAACAGAAATCCAGGGACGCGGCCGTGACAGCACCGACAGTAGCAAGAGAAGAGAGTTTCGTGACAGGCCAGGCCATGCCGCGCTTCCCGTGGTTCTTGCTCCCACTCTGAAACTTGTTCTGTAGCCTTCCTGAAAGGTTTGGGGATTCTTTTATTCCTACAGTTACTCACTTCTGTTGTTGGAAACCAACAATTCTGATGAGCACAGGCTAGAACTGAGAAAGGCCAAGACATGCAAGTACTGCCAATGTCAGTCTCTAGAACTCTGTTCTTAGTTGACACCAGAGCACTACGGTGGAATATTATATTTTATATTCAAATAATACTTATATTGTAAATTTTCATAATCGGAAATGGGTACCTTTTCTAAGGTGAGAAGATTTATTTCAGACTGTAGATGGATTTCTGGCTTGTTGCTTTGCTGATCCTTGAACTGGAGAAACTCTTTTTCCAAAATCTTATACTTATTTTCAGCATCACTAAGCTGTATTTAAAAAGGAAAAAAGTACAGCCATTAAAAAATACCAGTAGGCAAAGTTCAATACTACAGAATTCAACAGTGTCATTTTTCCCTTATGCTAAAACATGTTTATAGTAGAAAATTTAGAAAATCCCTAAATTATAGTAAAATTAATAACACACAAAAAAAGCTTTTAGGACTATGAAATTCGTCATAAAGCCAGTATCACCAGAACATTTTTGTTACTACTTAGATGGCAAATGAAATTCACTTTGTAAAAATACCGATACTACATGCTTAGGAGGGCACATGTAAGAAAATATTGTGCATTATACCAGCTAATTACGAGGTGTGCGACCTGCGTTTCTCTACTGGCACACAGATACTTGACCACCTTTTACTGACAGCCTGTCTGTCTGTCCTTTCCAACCTGTCCCGTTGGAACTGTGTGCTGACTAGATGGAACCTGGGTCTGAATCAGGGCCCAGCCTGTTTTCTTTTATATAACCTGTGAAATGTTCCCGGGCAAGGGCTGAGCAATTTCAGCTCCCAGTCATGGGTGCTGCCGCATGGCTCCCCCTCCGCTCCCGGCCAGGCTTCCCCCGGGTCGCAGACTGCGATTTAGGGGAGGGCCTGGGGTGATTTTTCCAAATTACCAGTTGGTGCCTGAAACCTTCTTCCCACAAAGATGCGAGCTAATTAAGTCGGTCTGGGCTGAGGAAGAAACGGGTTTTGTTTTGTTTTGTTTTTAAAAAGATCACCTGGTGAGATTGCTGCCCGTGTTCTCTTCAAGGATTTTGATGGATTCCTGTCTGACATTGAGGTCTTTGATCCATTTTGAGTCTATTTTTGTGTGCGGTGTAAGGAAATGGTCCAGTTTCATTCTTCTGCATGTGGCTGTCCAGTTT
>CM053607.1:115915756-115943573 GCA_028646535.1 Procyon lotor | reverse complement strand
CTCAGGGGAAATGCTGAGAGCTTTTCCCCATTGAGAATAATATTCGCTTTGGGTTTTTCGTAGATGGCCTTGATGATGTTGAGGAATGTGCCCTCTATGCCTACGCTGTGAAGAGTTTTGATCAGGAAGGGATGCTGTACTTTGTCAAATGCTTTTTCATTAATCGGGGGACTTTAACTTGGCCTGAAGAGCTATGGAAACTATTGTTCATGCCAGAATTTACCAAGGACTTTGGAGGCATTCACCGAGCATATATAATGTATGCTGAAAATTTTCAAGAAGGATACGCCTAATTTTTAACAGCTTGTTCTTGCTTTTCTTCAGCAAAGCAAGTATGGCTGGACTCCAGGCATACAGATACAAACCAAAGGAATTTTATGGAGCCAATAATCTGACCCTGATCCAATTATCACGCTAAGGAAAATAAAAAGAACCTGCTATAACATCTAATAAAAACTCGACCAAGACTTGGAGAACAAGGGTCAGGGCAGATGGCTCTGGGGAAGTGATGCTTCAGCTGAAACCCAAGGAAGAGTGCAGTTCACGAGGCTCAGAAGTAGCAGACCCCGAGATGTTATGGGGAAGGCAGGCAGGGTCGGCCTGGGGACCGAAGGACACCCAGTGCAGCAGGAGAGCCTCCAGCAGAAGTAAAGGACTGACAACCAGTGAGAGAGGGA
This sequence comes from Procyon lotor, assembly GCA_028646535.1. Taxonomy (NCBI): domain Eukaryota; kingdom Metazoa; phylum Chordata; class Mammalia; order Carnivora; family Procyonidae; genus Procyon; species Procyon lotor. The sequence goes on along the minus strand of CM053607.1, from coordinate 115,942,896 downwards.
GGCTGGGTCCCCAGCTCTGCAGAGGGCTGTAGGGCAAGTTTCCCACTCTACTCTTTATCCTCAGAGGAGTAAGATGACACTGGAGGATGTTAGTGCAGGGGGTCCGGCTTCCCAAGTTTCAGAACTATCATGCTGGCTACAACAGGAGGAAGAGAGCAGAGGGGTCCAGGAAGGGAACATATGGACAGGAGCGTGAGCGTGGGTTTATCAATGCTCTTAAGCGATCCAAGAACAGAGGCCAAAGGACAAGGAGATTTGTGGTTCTAGAATGCAAAGGAGGGGCTCCTGAGTGGCCCAGTGGGTTAAAGCCTCTGCCTTCGGCTCAGGTCATGATCTCAGGGTCCTGGAATCGAGCCCCGCATCGGGCTCTCTGCTCAGCAGGGAGCCTGCTTCCTTCTCTATCTCTGCCTACTTGTGATCTCTGTCAAATAATTAAAAAATCTTCAAAAATAGAATGCAAAGGAAAGGACTAGGCTATAATGCGAAAGTTCCAGAGGTACACAGTGTCTCTGAAGCCACGGGCACGAATGAGACTGTTCAGTACAACTAAGGCCTGATCCTAGAGGATGTCCAGTCCTGAAGGGCTAGAATACAGGAGAAGCAGCCCTCCCAGGAGAACGGTGCTATGCAGGGAGAGGGAACACAGCACACCGACACCAGGAGCACAGGGAGGAAGCTGTGACAAAGTGAGAGTCAGAGGGCAGGTGGAAGGGATCGGCCGCTGGCGGCCTCGTGGCCCCGGGGCTGACATCTGGCTGCAGCGACAGGGCCGCCGCGGGGAGTCTAAGGCGAGGGGGCACAGACCATCGCTCCCCAAGCCTCGCTCGTACCTGAGCCTGGTCCTCAGACACATGAAGAATGTCTCGGCCACGATGACATTTATCAGAAAAAGAAATCTGGGGTGAAATTTAGTTCCTTCTCATGTCGATAATGGTAAAGGAAAGAAATTATCCCAGTGTGGTCTTTAGTTTTAAGAAAATGAGATCTGACTTAAAGTATATCTGCATCTCAGTTCAATCAGTATGATCAACCCTCGGATTTACTGCCTACTTTTCTACCTTTTCAGCGACGGCAGCTCAGCGCTGCTCTCACCTGCTGCTGCAGTCGGAGTTTCTCCTCTTCGAGCTGCCTCATCTTCAGCCTTTCGAGTTCCACCTGATGGACACAATCCTCCCTGGCCCTCCGGACGGAGTCCTGAAGTTCTTGAAGGTTCCGCTCACGCTCTAATTTCAATTCCTTTCGTTCCCTTTGAACCTGAGAACAGGGGCGTCTGTCAGAGTTGGGCTTGCTCTTGGCTACGCGACGCTGCTCAGCCGTCTCTTATCCTTAGGTTTGTACACATTCCAGACATGGCATATACATATCTCCATGTCCTTTTCCATTATTAGAGGTAATGTTTAAACATACTAAGATGCTCCATTTTAATCCATCATCATTTAATATAGAAAGTGTCTCGAAAAGGCCATAATCACTTAAAATTCCTATCTGAATAAAACCCACTGCTCTTACCTAAGCAAATATGCCCAAGTTTTTCTTCTTTACCCAGTTCTTAAAATCTGAGGGTGACTCAGTCAATTAAGCATCTAAGATTCTTTCCTCTACCCCTTCCCCTCTTTCTCAACCACATAAAAAGACTTTAAGAAATAAGGGGGGGCCGCCTGCGTGGCTCAGATCTCCTTAGGCACTGATTTCGGGGCACAGCCTCTTAAACCATGGAGCCCACTGGAAACAAGCATTCGGCCTAGTAACATCAAAGAGGACTCAGCGTCAGTATTAGGTGTTTGACCTTAAGTACACCAGTTTCCAAATCATTTCAGAAATTACAGAAAATATGAGGACAAAGTTAGAGACGCTGAGAAACACATGTGGCCTGGAAAGGGGCATATAAATTTAACGGGGAAGAAATTCTAACTATTCTGAAATGACTTTTGTAGTAATTCAGGGAAAAATTTAGTAAGACCTAAGTAGGGGTAGCACTAACAAGTTTTCATCCATCTTTTGGATGTAACCTTTACTGGTCAACAAAGAGGGACATTCCCTTCCTTCTGAGAACAAGGGCAGAAGGCTGGGCCTTCACCAGAAGTCTCTACCATTGCTGACATCAGCCAAAGCTGGCTGAGTAATAATTACCATTTCTGATAAATACTTCACTACCTATTCCTCCCATTCTGACCTATTACTGAATAGCACTTTTCTCCATCATGCCTACTAGACTGTTTCCATGAAATGGATTTCACACGAGCACAAAGTCTGGGAAATGACGACATACGACAGAGAAATGCAGTTACCTCCGATTCTGCAAGGACAAGCTGCTGCTCTCGCTTCTCTAGATCAATTAGGGTTTTCTGAAGTTTTCCTTCTAGAACAGTATATTCAGCCACCTACAATACAATGAAAGAAAACTTGCCTTTTCCCCCAATTCAAAACATGAGCAAAGTCAACACTGCATACATTTTAACTTAGAGAAACATATGATGTGGGAATAGGACAATCATGAATTACGTCCACCAATTCAAAGCAGAAATTCTTTCTAGCACTCTAAGGAAGGAAGCCCCCCAGCTTCTGCTTGACTATCTCTCATGACTTTCAGTTTCCTGAGGGACCTCTTCCTCCCAGTGGACAGTTAAGACTTCCAGTAGAACTCCGTATTCAATCTACATCTGAGTCCTTAACAATCTCCCGTGGTCACTACACCAGTATTCCTCTGATGCCCCCCTTCATCACTGAGGCTCCCTCCCTACAACTACTCCTGTTGCTAGATCAGCTCGTCAGTTTCAAGTCCTTCCTCCTCATGGCCCAGATCCGATTCTTTCTTGCGGTTCCAAAAACTGACCTCATGATTACTTCTGAGGCCAGACTCCTGCTTGGGGCACAAGCCTCGTACCCCAACTGCTATGAGTCCCATTCAGAGTAAGAGGTCTGCTAGTGCGGCCTACCTAGCATGTAGGACTCGGGACAGTTTCCTGTCTTTCACTTCTAACTGATCATTTTTCCTAGAACTTTCTGAACCAATTTTTCTATCCCCCACTAAATGAGAAAAATATGTAGCCAAGAACACTATATCCAGGTACGCTGTCACTGAAAATAGATGGGAAGATAAAAAGCATCCAGCACAAACAAAAACTGAAAGAATTTGCAAATACCAAGAGAGCACTACAGGAAATACTGAAAAGGGTCCTCTAAGCAAAGAGAGAGCCTAAAAGCAACAAAGATCAGAAAGGAACAGAGACAATATACAGTAACAGTCACCTAACAGGCAATACGATGGCACTAAATTCATATCTGTCAATTGTTACCCTGAATATAAACGGGCTAAATGCCCCCATCAAAAGACACAGGGTATCAGAACGGATAAAAAAAACCAAGACCCACTGATAGGCTGTCTACAAGAAACTCATCTTACACCCAAAGACACCTCCAGATTGAAAGGGAGGGGGTGGAAAACCATTTACCATGCTAATGGACATCAACAGCCAAGTGCAGAGTCCAGAGAAGACGCAGGGGATGCAAGTAGATTTTTGTTACATATAACACATACATATTTTGTGTACCATGCATACTTGCATTTAACATTTTTTTGACATTAAGAAAGTGGACGACAACACCGGAAGAGACGTAAAATGTAAAATGCAAATGTAAAAACAGGAAAGAGATTCAAGGACTGGGTCTTGGGACAAGCCAAAAAACCCAGCAGAGGCTGAGAGGAAAAAATGATCCAGCACAAAGTTGGGAAGGGGAGATGGGTGAATTCAGTAGAACAGAAGAAGTCAGGCAGAGGAAGTGTTTTAGGAAGGGCAAGATCAAACTGGGTGAGGATGAGGGAGGGCTGGTTAAGAATTGTTCTGGAGAGGGGACAGAGTCGTCAGGGAAAGCAAGAGGAGTGGAGGGTAGCAATGAGTATCCCTTAAGGCTTCAGATCGAAAACCTCCTTAACTCCCTTTAACTCCCATTCCCCTTTCCTCTACCACCTTGTCACTGCTCTGACTTTTGAGCCTTCATCGTCTTTTAGATCTATTACTGACCCCCTGGTCTTCCTGACTTGAGCTTCACCTTCCTCCACTCTCTGTCCACTCTACTTCCACCAAAAATGACTGTCTGAAAATGAAAATCTCATTTCCTTGTACTTACATAAAAGTCTTCATTAAGAAAATAAGTTTCTCAGATTTCTACCTTTCCCTAGCTGGGTGACCAGCTGCACCACAGAACATAAAAAATGATTCTATTAATTTTCTCTGTCTCCTCTTAAAATGGCACACAACTCCACAAACCCTGTGTAGAAGCACAGGATCACGGTAATCCAGTCCCGACAGTGGATGCTGGCAGGCATTAGACCTTAAGTCTCTCAGGAAACCCTGGCTCACAAAGTGTGCAGGATCGAGTCTAACCTCCTCAAAATGGAACAAAAGAGCATTTCTATTCCATAAACCTCTCTATGCCTCATCAAACTACATACAAGTTTTCCTAACGCCAAGCCAATTTCACACTTCTTTGTTTGGAATATCCCGAGTCCACCTAGTAGTATCTACTCATCTTTCTCAGAGTGAAAGCATAATCTTATCCATGAAACACTTCCTCCCATTTTTCCCTCATGTAGAACTAAAGTTCTTCCTTCTTTGTGGGGACACAATAGCGATCTTTAGCTCTCTGATGGGAAGTCACATAGACGACAGAAGAAACATTACCTCAGCTATGTAGAAGGCAGGGGAGGACCAGAGTATCAAACTCATGTATTAGTTTAAGCCACATTCATTACTTAATCGCTGGGTTTAGCTTATCAGTCTGTACAACCAGGTCATCAGCAATACACTGGATTCTCGAAATAAAGACTTGGTATATCTCACTTCCTCCACAAGGCTCCAAGGCCCCAAATGGATGGTGGATAGATCATTATATTACCTGTTTCAAGGATAACTACACCTTTATTTATTTAGGGGCGCAGTTTATGTATAACTCCAGAGGATCAGTTATTTTCTCAAACAGAAAATTCTTCCACGAAAACAATCTGTTCCTCCTTGGGTAACAAAATCATGCCTCCAAAATGGTCCCAAAAGATGACCGGAAAACATTAACTGATAGATTAATAAACCCAATCAGCCACAAGTATATCTATCATTAGGAGCCTATCCTAAGCTTAAAATATAAATTTACTATGAAAAACTAGTATCTTTGAGAACTGACTATCTGTAGTTTTATTTACTACACATACTCTTTCACCACTACATCCCAGATCGGTCGTCTATTAGCTAGTTAGCCTCTTTTGGGTAAGGCAAGATGGAAGTTCCTCATAAAAGTTGAAGAGTTCTATTTTCGTGTTCACTACTTTGTGCCAAACAGCAGAAATAAAAAGAAATTTAAATGACTGCATAATATGTTCCAACAGTATTACCCAGACTCCTTCAGGTAAACTTTCTAAGTATTGCAAAAGTAATATATTTTCTTGAGGCAAACAGGTAAATCAGTGAAAATAATTCAACAGAAAAGCCTCATATATTTTAGACCTAAAAATAGAACAGTGAGATTCTCAGAGAATTTAGCTTGAAAGGGTTTCCTCCTATTGAGGAACAAATTGCCTTTCTCTTCCCCACGGATTCAATTTTACAGTAACTTAGCAACTTTGAGAAAACAGATCTCATCCTAGTTGACCATATTCTTGCAAGGTGGAGCCACTGGATGACATGTTACTCTCCGATATACTTCAGTTGAAATCCAATGGCAACATCCCATCTACTTTTGACATGACTAATTCACATAAACAGCTCAGCCACTTACTAGACAAATAGCATATTCCATTTTCTGAGCAGAGTTCTTACTAACTAGTCAGAAGCTTGTCGATTCAAGATGAAATGGTAGGAGAAATTGTATATATTGGAAGCCAGTTGAAAGATAATACCAAAATGACAACCAACCAAAAATGACTTTGATTTTTTCCTACTACTTACACAAAAAGTGATTCTTTTCCTTTTCTTTTTTGCAATAGAACGTTCGATTAGGGCACAAGTTGGATTTGTCAAAATTATTAACTAAAAACTGTTTTAAGATTTAACTTTTGCAAACCCCAACCCTGGAAAACTCCAACAGCATTTAAAAATTGGTTTAGCAATACATTTGTCCTGCCTTAAAAGCTAAATGAAAAATTCAAAAACTTTAAATATTTTACAGCTCACTCAGATTCAATTCATGAAGCATACTTGAGAACTATAAATGCTACTTAATATAAAAGTCACATTCAGTACAACTTCTATAAAGTTTAAGTATGTGTCGGGGTCTTTAATTTTTTATTTTCGGTTATTTGAGTATTAAAGAACAGACGTGCTTTACAGTAGTCCCATTATCTTTTTTTTTATGACTCACTGGGTTTTCACATTTTTAATGGCTGAGATTTAATTAAGGGAGTAAAGCTCAAACAGTTACTTGTAAGTCAAAGGCTTGGGGTCCTTCTGCTCAGTCTACCCACAGAAGACTAACTGCCCTGCCCCCCCACCCCCACCACAAACACAACTGGAACAACCCACACAAAACAGCTGCTTTCACACACTGAAGAATGGGCAGCCCAGGAGCATCACCCCTGAAAGAGCAGAAACAAATGAGGCCCTAACGGGTCTCTAGCGGACTTCCTGGAGGCATTTTCTGGACTCTAGCTCAGACACGGGCGGACCCAGCAGAGCCTCACAATCTGGCTGAGTCGGGCCAATAGAGAGTTGACTGAGGAGACTGAGGCAGGTCAAGTTCACGAGGAGAGGAGAGAGAAGCCGCGAGAGCACCAGAGATCGGCCAGAGCAGTCCGCAACCCCCTAAGGTTGGGACATTACCACTGGAAAGCTCTAGAATGCAGCATTCCCAGAGCTCGGACAGGTCTGAGACAAGAGTGCACTCCTACCTGTCTGAGGGGAGCGACCCTGTTACACACCAGGCATCTACCTACTGCTCCGGAGCCCCAGGCTGTGTGGGATGTTCTCAACTCACCCTAGACCAACTTTACAGGATCAACCTCATTCCAAGTAACTTCACGTCACAATGAGATCCAGCAACTGACAATGTGACCTTCACAATTTCGGGTATTTAACAGAAAATTACCCATGATACTAAGAAGGAGAAAACTGTAACGTATGACCAGGTGAAAAAAAACAACAGAAAGAGACCTCTAAATGATACAGATGTTGGAACTAGTAGATAACATATTATAAATACACAACAGATACTGAAAAGGAAAACATGAACACGAGGAAAAGTGGAGTATATTTAAAAAAAAAGGAAAGGCCCCAAATGGACCTTTCAAACATGAAAAGTACAGTATTTGAAATGAAAAATTATGCTCAATTGGATTCATGGCAAATTAAACCCTTCAGAAGGTAAGACAGGTGAACCTGAAGTCATAGCAATAAAAAAACACCCAAAATAAAGCACTGAGAAGAACAACTTAAAAAAATACCGCACTTCTTACTGGGACAGTATAAAGCTGTCTCAGATACATGTACACTGCAAAACAAGCACAAGAGGAGAGAGAGAGACGGGAAACAAATTTAGGCAATCAAAACCCAAACCTTTTCAACCTTGATGAAATGCTATTATCAAGAAACTCAAAGTCTCCAAGCAGAGTGAACACACACACACAGACACACACACACAGACACACACACACAACCAGAGGCCTATCAAAATCATAATGCTAAAAACTAGTGGTAAAGGAAAAAAACCTGAAAAGCAATTCAGAGAAAAAAAAAAGAGGCATCACGGATAGAGGGCCAGGTAAAAAGGCCAGCAGAGTTTCCATCAGAAACCACGCAAGGCAAAATGCAAATGAAACAACTTTCAGGTTTGAAACCAACCATTGTGAACTGAGAATTCTATACCCACTGAAAATGTATTTATTTCAAAATGAGGGAGAGAAACCCCTCCTCACACAAAAGCTGACAGCATTTATTGCCATCAGAACCATACTCCAAGGAATGTTACGTGTTTGGGTACTAAAAAGGAACTACTGCGTGACACTTTTTCTGCTTTAAAAAAACTACCTCGTTAAAGCAAAACTATATTTTAGGGTAATGCATGTAAAAGCAACATCTATGATGGTAACAACACAGAGGACATACGCTGGGCACTGACTGCTGTAAACCTCTTCCACTACACATGCGGTGGTCTCATACCACTTGGGAGCATACTGTGATAAATTAAAGCTGCACATTTTTAACCTTAAAACGACCACCAAAAAGGGGCAAGGAAAACAGAGATACAGCTAATAAGGTAATCGTAAAAATAAAGTGGTATCATAAAAAAGATCAATAAATCCAAAGAAAAAGCAGAACACACACACACACACATCCAAAAACTAAGATGGAACAAATGGAAAACTAAGAGCAAAAAGATAGATTTAAACCCAAGCATATAAAAAAATAAAATAAAAACTGTAACAAATAAACCACAAGCGTGTCAGTAATTACTCATTAAATGTAGATGGCTGAATTCAGAGAAGAAAATAAGTAACTTCCAAGAACATTCTAGTCCACACCCTGCTCCTGTCTCTTGGTCAAGTGTAGCAAACCATTCTGCCATTGGTTGTCTTCTCCCATTTATAGATACACCATTAACCACTAATGTGAAAGTTAAATTTCAGTATTTGAAACAAGTCTAATTTTCAGGGTTTCTGTTTGACACAATAACTTGAGTGTAACTAGGTAAGTATTGAACTTCTGATTTCTGGAGTACGATCAGATGCTCTCATTTTCTTTTTAAAGATGTCATTTTTCCCAGAATTATATTCTTAAAAAGGGCTTCTAAGTTTTTGGTGCTTTTTAATTAACAAATTATAACATATATGCTTAAATGTCTTATTTTCTGTTTTCATACAGAAACAGGCTTTTTCCCTAGAGCATTCATTTTTTGATAGAATAATACATTTGCAGGGTTCAAAATCGAAGAAGCACCACACACCCTAAGAGAAAGGCCTTCCTCCTACTCCTGACCCATTCATCCACTTAATCCAAGCCAACGTCCAACCACTACACTCCGATATTTCACAGATTTTCCTCACTGCGTGAACAAGACACTGTCGTGCACAGTTTCCCTTTCCAACTCTGATGTCCACAGAAGTCATTACCTTTTTCTTCACAAGCGATTCTCTCTCTCGGTCTCTTTTCTTCCATTCCTCCGCAAGAGCCTGCATATGAGCCAATTCCTTCTGCTTCAGCTGCGAGAGGAAGACAGAGCAAACACGTCAGTATCTCCAACACACTAATCGGTTTTTCTGTGGCACAGAATTAATACTGTTCACTGCTATGTTTTCTCAGGATTCTCTTTTACTCCTAAAGCAAGCAAAGGGAAGGAAGGCCTGAGGCAAGGAATGCCCGCGTGAGATTAAAGCTACCGGAAGACCTGTTCTTAACTCTCTTATTCCCGGGCTCCAGGAGGGGATGCTTCATCAGGGCCTGAAACTCAGAGAAATGTTCGGGTTTTCAGTCTCTGCCTTATACCCTTAGGTCCACATTCTGCCCCAGAGTCATGGAGACAGTTTAGGGGAATTCTTCTGCGTGGCTTCTGCTCAGCTGGCGTTTATGGAGTATTTTTTACTCTGTTTTTCTGTAAGAGTAGAGCATTCTGGATATTCAGAGGGACTGGGTGTGGTACCCAGGGAACAGAGACAAAAAGCCTTACGGAGAAGAAAGCAATGTAGTCAGTCAGATAACCTGGTTTTCAAAAATGTCTTCTTGCATCTCTTTCCACATTTCCAGCTCCAGTGCTGCTTTGTACTCTAAGGTTTCTCGAGGCTCTGTCTGGACTTCGGAAGGACAAGGTGCCGGAGGAACAGAAGGTGGCTTCTGCTGCACAGCAGATGGACCCTGCGACCAAACGGAAACGAGTGGAAACTCCCAGGCCCCCGCCCACAGCGCAGGAGGCCACTGGGAGGAGTCCGGTCTCACTTGCAGGGGTACCGACCTGAGACGATTCAGAGACAAGGATCTCACGCATTTTTACGAGACCATAATCTTCGAGAGTCATTGTGTAAGAAAGATCCATTATGCTGTTGTTGGACCTGCAGAGGGAATCAGAAGTCGTTTAGAATTCAAGGAAACCCTCCTGCTTTGTTTTTCCTTCTATTTCCCCAGTGCTGTGGCAGTGACTCGGTCACATTTCTTACCCCGACACCCTCGCTACGCCAACGGCAGGACGCTCTATAGGCCTCAGTCAAGACCTTCCACATAAAGGACCGCACTTAAGCATAAACACATTTACTAACCAAAGGCCTCTAACACCACAGAGGTGGAAAACCCTTGAATCTTAATGCCCGCAGGTGATCACCGCTCAACTTTTGTTTCCTTCCTCTCCTTCGTTTTCTGTACGTGCAGAGGGACGTGCACTAAGGCACGTCAGGATCAAGCCACTCTGTCCCTTGCTCTCCATTTCCATCTGGGGCACTTCTCTGACGTCATCAACATTAACTCAAAATGTGTGTTTTATTGCCTGGAAAACATCCTACTGAATTTATATAGTACAATTCAGAAACCCAAGCAGTTTCCCTCATCTTGATTATGTATAGATTATTCTGAATTCTTATTCTACTTTTTCCTTGGGCGAAGCACCTGTACATAAATCTTTTACTGGGTTTGAGTGTTGCTTCAGGATTAACTCCTGAAACTTGGTTAATTATCTATAATTTTTACTGTATTGAGGATTTCTCTATCAGAGAAGAACAAGGAACATTTACAAGACTGTTAGAGAAAAATACAATCTTGGCTCCTAGAAAAGTAGCTTTGTCTAAACTGTATCTATTCCATAAATTTGGTCAAACACAACTTGAGTGACTGGAATCCACACAAGCAAACCTTTAATAACCATTTTTACATTTTCTTCTTATCTCACAGCCTTTAGAAGACATGAATAAAGCAAAATGAAACATTATCTAAGTCTCCTGACATTTTTCTGTCTACAGAGCAGGGCAGTAAAAGTCAACGTTCATAACCCACGGATTTAAAATATCTAGTAATAATCTGATTTTTTTCATGATGTTCTACTTATGTGACCATACAATGGTATTTTTTTTTCTTCAAGATTTTGTTTATTTGGCAGGGCGGGAGAGTGAACCCAAGCAGAGGGAGTGGGACAGGGAGAAGCAGACTCCCTGCTGAGCAGGGAGCCCGATGTGGGACTAGATCTTGGAACCCTAGGATCATGACCTGAGCCAAAGGCAGACGCATAACTAAGCCACCCAAGCGCCCCAAGAATGGCATCTTTAAGAGAATTTTCAGTTCAGCTGAATATCTGACACTGTAAAATACCTGTTCCCAGATCCTCCAAGTGAGTCCGAGATTTACTCAACTCTTCACTCTCTGTAAGTGACTAGAGGTGGTGAGGAGTAAGAGAAGGGATTTCAACCCTACTTTTAGACCTCAGCTTTTCGTTGAGCCTGATTCCTTTCTACGTTCTAACTATGCTTCAGAAATCAAGGCACGTGATGAGTAATGTTCTTTAAACCTCTGTTGCTAAATTTAGAAAGATCACTCAAAAGATGTCTTCTGTGTAAGACATGTGAACTTCAGTTTTTCACTGTGGCAATAAAGCCCAGGGCAGAAAAACAATACTCTTTTTACAGTGCCTAACATTTGTAACATTCTCAGAGGTTAGAACTGAGGCAAAAGTTAAAATATGTGTCAGGTAGAACAGTCACTCCCAATACAAGACAATGTAACAATACATTATAAATTTGACCTTGACTTAACAAAAGAAAAAAAAAAGCCAGAGTTTACAATTGTCAGGCTTAAGAGGGGGCGGGAAATACTTAAGAGCCTGAGTGTTAACAGTATCACAGGGTAAGCTGCCAACTGAAAGCTAGAGAGGACTGAAGAGCAAATGAGAATATATAGCCCCCATCGCTCAGAGAAGAAAGAGGAGAACAAGTGACAGGAAAGGACAAGGCTGTAGCCAGGTAGTGAGAAGAGAAGGCAAGCAAGGACCAGGTGTGAGAAGCGCATTACCCCTGTGCGGCTATGAAAGGCACACTTTCACTGTAAGTCTGACGCCAACACTGTTCACCATTGGCACCTAAAAAGCGAGTTTTTTCTGAAGACAAGACGTTAGAAAGCTGGATTCTGGCGATTCCCAGAAGTAAATCTTTACTCATTTTATCCTTGTGCCATAATTCAACCAGCAATGGAATCCTGCGGAAGAGAGAAACCAGTGTTCATATCTATCAGGTCTGAACTAAGGCACTAACATCTTTGAGTTTCCTAAGTGTTTTCAAATATGGTTTGTTACCTGGATCAGAAAGGCTCAATTCCACAGGTAACTAACAGAAAATACCATTACATTTTCAACATCTCTTTCTGTGCAATAAAGAAAACCCTTCAAATACCATTCTTTTTTAGTTTTCCTTCTTCCCTTTAAATATACAAATTTGAATTGTGAGACCCTGAGAAAGTAAAAAGACGTTTCAGATCTCATTTTTCTTCACAAATCCAATTCAGACAGCTGGAGTAACTCCTCCATTTTACACAGCTGACAAGTCAGAAAAAGCAAGGAATATGCTACAGTCAACTGGTGAGGCAAGAAGAAAACCTGAACAGCTTGCTCCTATTTATCTTCACATATTATAACAAAACAAGACTACTTTTCATAGTTTCTTCTGTACTCGTAGATTGTATTAAAACAGGTCTTACATGCCCATCAAGAGCAGATAGGAAAATCAACGACGAGCCTCTACAACTATATACAACCTGATATCAAAAGGACAAGTGTCACAGACCTTAGCACATTTGGTTCTAGGTTTTCCAACGCACTGACTGCCTTGAGTCCGAAACTCTGGAGATTCCTCTCGTTAACAGGGCATCCTTTTTCAAGAGTGATTTCAGAGCATACACACCGTAAGTGTCTTACCTTAAGAAGGTATCCTGCAGCTGATGAGGGAGAGTTGCAAAATCAAATGCACAGTAAGACTGTGGAAGAAAAACCTCCATGTTTTTGCGAACTTCTATAGGAGGATTAGTCATAATAGGGGCCGCGCTACCAAAGAATGGATAGGAGTACCTAGAATGGAAGAAAAACAAGATCCTATGGTACATTTGGCAGATAAAACTTACAGTCTGTTTTTTAAAATATACTAGGAATATAAGGAACAAATACAATTTTTAAAATTGGTAAATGGTACAAATACATGATGCTTTCAGTCCTAACACCAACTTTAAAATACTGCAAATGCTGTCCGTGTCGATATAAAAATGGTAGCATTTCTAGAGAAAAGCATTACAGGTACAGCTCCAGTTCCCCAGGCTGCTTTACACGTGATCCTAGAATGACCTTCTGGAAAGGAAGAATTCTGGTATTTTGGAGGCGGTGACACCAAATAAGGAAGAGATCATCATTGTGATACATTTTAAGTAAGACTAAGACTTAGGAATGACAATGAGGCCACTAAACAAAGACTAAGCTGCTATCTATTGAGGGCACGGGGTCCCATCTTTTTCATCTGTGCCCTCCTAGGACCAAATAAGCAGTTTGGGGCATATAGTAAACATTCAAGAAATACTTGCTGATTTCATTCTCACAACTTATTTTCTTTATTCAGTAACGTCTTGGTGTTTGTGGGCTAAAAAAACTAGTCAGCACCAAAAGGGTGCACCCGCGGCATTCTGTCTTTGAGAATCAAGGATGAAAGCAGATGAGTCAATGAGTAACCAGTCTTGCTTCCTGTCACAGAAACCACACCAGATTAAACGGGAGGCTGCCTGATTACTGCAGGCTTACTGGGGCTTAAAGCCTAGTTGTGAAAACTTCTTTCCCTACAACTAAGAATCCTGTGCATTCACTCAATTCCTCTGTAAGTACACAGCCACTGAAATCAGGTCATCGCACAAATCCGATAATGCAGTTGCCAACTAGTTTCACGATCGTTCATGAGAGCATGACACCTTAAGGTTTATCGAACCCAGAGGTAAATAGTGTTTTTAAAAATGCCATAAAATGACTTCCAGGACAGAACCAATGGCCCTTATCATCAAGTGAATTCTATGTAGAGTGTGTAAGCAAATCTTTTTTTTCTTTTTAACATATAATGTATTATTTGCCCCAGGGTACATGTCTGTGAATCGTCAGGCTGTAAGCAAATCTTACCTATGGGTTTACAACACTCTCCTTTTCTTTGCCAACTGGACTTCTGGCCTCCCTCACATGTGGACTTCTTTCTCAATCTGTCTTCTTCACAAGGCTGAGCATTTGGTTTACATGGCCCATAAACCCCGAAGACCAGGCACACTGGTATTCATGATTCAACCGACAGCCCATGGGACAGGACTGCACCACAAAAACTATGAGCGCCCACTAAGTGGCCTGGTACAAAGCTTCCCCCGCACAGCTTCTAATTTCAGATCATCCCAGCACTTCTATGCTCTGGCTAACAGTATCTCTAGGTACCCTGAGATCACAGTCTCTACCAGCCTGGTCAAGAGATTTCTGTTAAAAAACTAGAGGAAGAAAGACAAAAAGGTAAAGTAGAAATTCAATAATGATCCTATTTCTAAAAACCATTTTAAGAGATGTTCTAGAAACCCTCTGAGCAAAGCTTTGCTTGAGAAAAAGCCTTTTTTTGGGCCCTCCATTTTCATGATTCTCAGCCTCTAACAAGAGACAAAAGGCACAAATGAAGCTGTGACGGACAGACACCTGTTCTGGGAATTCACAATCAGACTCCGTGTTGGGTCCCTTTGATTCTGCCCGTTATTCACACCAAAGCCCAGAGGATTTTGGAAATAGCCTGATAAGCTTTTAACAATTAAAAAATGAGATATATGTATGAGTTAATTTATGCATCAGAAAGCAGGTATGCCTTATTAAATGCCAGCACTGCGCAGAGGCTGACCCTCTTGCCAATGGCAATCCCAAATGACAGAAAGACTTTCGCTTTTTAAAAACATACGGAACAACTTCCTTAGAAATGCTAATGCTTCCTCCCAAGAAATGTGTAAGGACAAACTGACTACTCCAAACTGAAACACATTATTATATTACATTTAATATACATTTCAGCCAAGAAACTGATGAAAATGTATTACTGCTAAAAGCAAGCTAGTGAGTAAGGCCATTTAACTGACTGAAATATATACGTATTTCAATTTTTTATATGGAACAGGGTGAACACATTCCACTTGCGGTTCAGTAGGCATGGTTGTTACAGTCTCAGTTGCCAAGTGTAGGTATTAGAATACAACCTCCCATTATGATGAAGTTTTATAGAAAAGTCAGATACTACACTTCCCTTATTTTGACCTATGATACCTCTTCTAGAAACAACACCTTTTAAGTTCAAGAGTCACTTTGTTTTTTGTTTTGTTTTGTTTTTTTTACAAAGGAGCATGAATAAACCGTCATCAACACCTACAATTAGTATTAGCTCTCCTACCACCAGTGCCGCCCTGGTTTAAGTTCTAGGTCATGAGGACAGAGCCCGGCCTCCTTTTCAGTTCAGGGCTTTAACAACCGTTTGAACATCTTCGGTGACAGTTCTCCCGCTGCAATTCCCAAAGACAGGAAAGGCGCTGTTCTTCAGAAAACAACACTTGGGGGGGCGCCTGGGTGGCTCAGTCGTTAAGCGTCTGCCTTCGGCTTGGGTCATGATCCCAGGGGCCTGGGATCGAGCCCCGCATCGGGCTCTCTGCTCGGCAGGAAGCCTGCTTCTCCCGCTACCATTCCCTCTGCTTGTGTTCCCTCTCTCGCTGTGTTTCTCTCTGTCAAATAAATAAAATCTTTAACAAAAAAAAAAAAAAAAAAGAACACTTGGGAACAAAATCAGATCACACCTTAATATGCAGTTGATGGGAAAACCAACTTCCAAACCATGGATACTCCTTAAGTCTATGGAAAAGCAAAAATGATGTGATGTCGCCGGCACAGCGATCTTCTGTCCCGAGGCTGTTTCTGAGGCGTGGGAGGCGGGCACGGGCTGGGCCACGGCAGCAGGTGCAGAAGGACCGACGGCTACAATGCACACAAAAATTCCAGAGAACAAATTCCACTTGGTAACCGTTCCTCTGCAGTTA
Source organism: Procyon lotor (assembly GCA_028646535.1). Lineage (NCBI taxonomy): Eukaryota > Metazoa > Chordata > Mammalia > Carnivora > Procyonidae > Procyon > Procyon lotor. The sequence continues at coordinate 115,926,877 of CM053607.1, read as the reverse complement.
GTTACATCACTTACAGATACCTCCTTTACATTAGGTACCGCACTTTAAAAAAAGATACGTTTACCTTCAGGCAAGGAATTTGATCACTTGCTTTCATGGACATATGAACTGAGCCATCAACTTCTTAAAGTGACTTCCCCAAAATGACGGGGGCTTTCATTCCCATCCTAGAGCCGTGTCAAAAAGAGCTTACTCTTCGCACAGCTTCTCAAACGTAAAAGCATCCGCTCCCGTCGCTGGGATGTGTGCCTTCAGCCCGGCAGGCACCAACTTCTTTCCAAGAGGCAGCTACACTTCCCTTAGCATCTGAAGGGCCGTACTTGAGACTCAGAGCAGATAATAACAACATCGCTTTCTAAGAAGTAGTTGTGGCTATTTTAGGCACATAGGACATAGTCTAACAAAAAGACCTATCTAGTCCAATCCTATTACAGACCAGAGATGTTTAGCAAGTAGGCCAAGTCCTACAGCGCTTCAGTGACCGAGTGGGCACTTGCACCCTAACTTTTGACTGCTGACCCACCACCACTCTAATTACTTACTACAGGAAATCCAACTGCAGACCCTTATGCCCCAGATGGAAAAAGCTTATAAAACCATTCTGAGTTTCTCCCTTAACTGTAGGATCAAAAATGATATAATGATTATTACAATATACAGTAGCTCTTCTCCCTAAAATTCGAATGACTTCACAATATTTCAATGTTTACTCCTTAAAAATATGTTCAAAAAAGTATTTTCTGTAATTCCTTCTGATTTAGCTACTGCTTCTAAAAGTTACTGAAAAAATAAAATATAAGTAACTGAAAAATTCTACCTTTCAGTAAATTCTATGATGAAGTTATTAACTCAATTTAAATTTAATTCAATTTAAACTGAATTTTTTTTTTTTTTTTTTTTTTTTACACCACCATGCATTATTGGCTCTTTAAAAAAACGCTCACCATTTACTTACAAACTGTGAAAACTCTCTTAATTATTAATTGGATGGCTATAAAATGTATACCTAAAATATCTGTAACAAGAACATCTTACCCTTGGGTTTTTGTTTTGTGTCCTTATCAAACTGCAAGCTCTCCACTTCACTTCCTGTTGCATCATCTTTTGTGGGAGGTGATGGGTTTGGAGGTGGAACAGGGGACACGCTTGGTGACTTTGGCCCACTGGGCGTCTTCTCTTTTATAGGAGTTAAAACTCGCTTCTTTGAATGTTGTAGCTCATGTTCATTCTGGGTCTTTAATTCAATTAAAGACTAAAAACAATTTTTAAATACAGTATAATTTGCAAAGCACTTTCCTTCATAATTAAGCAAAAAATGTGACGTTGTTTTTTTAAAAATATAAGCTTCCTTTCCCAGTTTGGTTATTCCTAGTCTATTTTTCTTCATAATTTGCAAATTTTCTTATAGCATCTAGGACCAGAAAAAGGAAGATGAACAGGAAGGAAATATGATATCCAGAGCTGAGTACCAAAATGCACACTAACTGGTAAGAAGGGATATTTGCTACAACAAGTCAGGCCAGGTGTCCCTGGGGTGGGAATGGTTATGACCAAGGCAATAAACACAATGGGGGCTGAAACAAAAACGTATCTAAATTGATTTTCTTCCTCTCCTTTGTTCAACTTTCTTCTAAAAATATATATATATACAAACACACACACATATATATACACACACATACACGTATGCATATGCACGTTACCTAACTCTCGCTTCGGTTTTTCTACCTTTAATTCATAACCTACCTAAAGATCAGTTCCTCAAAAGAACAATACACTAAAGTTGATTGTATACAATCAAAAAATGTATCTAGGGGCGCCTGGGTGGCTCAGTCGTTAAGCGTCTGCCTTCGGCCCAGGTCGTGATCCCAGGGTCCTAGGATCGAGCCCCGCATCGGGCTCTCTGCTCGGCGGGGGGCCTGCTTCTCCTGCTACCATTCCCTCTGCTTGTGTTCCCTCTCTCGCTGTGTTTCTCTCTGTCAAATAAATAAAATCTTTAAAAAAAAGAAAAAATGTATCTACATCCAAAAAATTCCTCTTTCTGTTGTCTAAAGACAGTATGAGGACCATAAAGCACCAATGAACCAAGAGCTTTGTCTTAGCTCCAGCAGAGTCAACTGAAATGATTACCACTCACACAGATTCCCAGGAACGAATCTAACAACGTTCTCTTTCACAGGCGTTCCTTTTCTGGCAGTGACTAACCACGAGATGGGCATGCGGCGATGGTTCCTACTACACAAGAGGACTGTATGGGGCAACCTGGGAGTCTGCCTGAGATTCTCTCCTTCTGCTCCCTCCTCTCTAAAAATAAATAAATCTTAGGGGAAAAATAAAAGAGGGGGGGCTGGGTGGCTCAGTCGGTTAAGCGTCCGCCTTTGGCTCAGGTCATGATCTGGGGTCCTGGGACGGAGCCCCGCGGCAGGCTCCCTGCTCAGCGCGCAGTCTGCATTTTGCTCTCCCTCTGCCTCTCTCCCTGCTCGTACTCTGTCTCTCCCTCTCTCTCAAATAAAATCTTTAAAAAACAAAACAAAATAAAACATATGCAAAGGCTCTGTAAAAATACTTGTTGAGGTAGAGCTGGGAAGCCACGGTACTTTTCGCAAGTCAAGTATCCTACAGCGTAGACCGCTGATTAATAATAATAAGTAGTTTCCTACACAAGGTAACTATTTGGAAGTTCAACCTTTAGAAGCAGTCCAGAGAGAGAGCGCAGAAGCTGGAGGAGGGGCTGGAGGGGCACCACTTGCCTGGGCGTCTACGCCTTCTCTCTGCAGAGCCACAGACACGCCGACAGTCGGGGCGAGCTCCGCAGGGATAGGCGCAAGCTTCTGTTTGGCTCGGTTTGGAGGGTCCAGAATAAAAGCACCCTCGACGGTGACCGGGCGCTGGTTGATTTCTGTACCCCCCTTCCTCAGGAGTCCAGTTAAGGGGACTTCTGTACTTCCAAGTGACTGGTCTCCACAGCAAAGATGGATCTAACGTGAAAGAGAAAATCGAAACAGGCTGAATGTTCTCTCTCATCTCCTAAACACAGAAGCTTAACAGACAGTTAGGGGCGCCGGGGTGGCTCAGTCAGCGGGCATCCGACTCTGGGCTCAGCTCCTGATCTCAGGGTCACGGGGTGACGCCCGCATCGGGGTCTGCCCTCACGCTCAGCGCAGAGCCTGAGTACTAGATTCTTAGACCTGATGGTGAAAATTATCGCTAGGGCACAAAGTTCGCCAAGAGCTCAATAATAAAGTCATTCTCTTCCATTTTTTCTCTCAATACTGTACACTCCTAAATTATCACCCTTCTCTCTTTCAGGAGCTAGGGTTACTATGCTGTTTCACAAACTGCATCATGAATACATGCGTGTAAACAGAAAACTAATACTTCAGGCACTTTTTTCCATTTCCATTTCAACATTACTTTAAGCACAGTTCTAAAAAAATAAATGCGGTAGCAGATCAGGCCCTATGTGGCACCTAAAGAACCTGAAACACTTTGGCTTTCTTCACCCACAAAAGATCTTCAGTGCTTCTCTTTTCTCGCTTTTCAGATTCTATATATGAAACCGTGTTTACCAGTACCAGCCCAGACAGAAACCTGCTGGGTGGACTGTTTATCACGGACAGCTAATCCAAACTTCCACATCACCCCCTTTTGAAACTACAGAAAAAAAGGAGGAGCACCTGGGTGGCTCAGTCACAGTGAAGCGGCTGCCCTCAGCTCAGGTCATGATCCCAGGAGCTGGGGATCAAGCCCCAGGGAGGGCTTCCTCTCCCTCTGCTTGTGCGCTCTATCAAATAAATAAAATATTTAAGAAAAAAAAAAAATGGGAGGAAAAAAAGACTATTGAGGTATCTGCTATGCTTTTTTTAGTTTGATTTGTTCTTTAACCCTACTTTTTGACCTTACCATACAGGCAAACACGGCATTCACATGCACAGTCAGCAATCACAACATGAAACTATATTACTTCTAATGTTGGCACTGACCTGTCACTTAGTTTTAATGTTATTAGGTATCCTGTTGGTGGTGGGCTCGATGGTAAGGATTTTAGGACTTAAATGTCCATAAAAATTAAACTAAGAGAAAGGTCATTACTTCAGTAAAGATCGGTATGTGAGATATACAAAAAAATTCAAGAGGTTTAGAAATCTAAAAATTGTGAAAAGATGTAATGCAGGGAAAAAGCAGTTCATCATTTTATATGGTATTTCACTATTTAGTTTCTTGGATTTAGCAAAGCCGCCTCGAAAATTTAGTTCTACCATAATTTCTTTTTCAAAAGATTTCTTTTAGAGAGAGACACAGACAAAGAGAGCACGGGGAGGGGAGGAGGAAAAGGAGGAGAGAGAGAACCCCAAGCAGACTCCCTGATGAGCGTGGAGTCCGACGCAGGGCTCGGTCCACAACCCCGAGATCACTCCCTATGCTGAAATCAAGAGGCATACGCTTAACCAACAGAGCCACCCAGGCACACCCCAGCACTACTACAGTTTCTCAATGCCCCTTCCCATCTCCCACCTAAACTGGCAAGCAAAATCTCATGACTGATCACGTTATGCAAATGAGGACCTAATCATTGATTTCACTATCCCATTTTAGTCTGATTAAAAGCGAACATTGAAAAAAAAAAAAAAGTCATTTTCACTGGGTACGGTTTACTTTCAAGGACAGTCCAATAAAAAATTACTTTACAAAAGTACTAAGTTCAAGGGCCGGCTTTAGGAAGTTGTGTTATTTGCTTTTAACAGCAATAAGGTGTATAAATTCTGAAATCTAGCATGTGATCTGTGTGTGTATAGCAACTATGCCCACTAATTAATGATGAAATTTTCCCTGAGCCCACAGCTTTAGACTCCAGGTCCATTTTTTATTATAAAGCCTGACAAGTGATACACCTGTTTTCATGGTAACTAGGTAAAGAAGTCAATTTCCTAAAATTCTGAGGTAACAGTTATGCTAGGACTTTACAAGTCAAGATAATTCCTAAAAAATTAAAAGATGTGGCAGAAAGATCATCTTTGCTACCAAAATAAGAGTTTAGGTACCTCTCTGAAGCTTGAAAAAAATCATCTCTAGTAAAAAAATAAAATAAAAAAACAAGTAGAATAGGGGCGCTTAGATGGCTGAGTCATTAAGCATCCGCCTTTGGCTCAGGTGATGATCCCAGGGTCCTGGGATCGACTCCCTCATCAGGCTCTCTGCTCAGTGGGAAGCCTGTTTCTCCCTCTCCCACTCCCCCTGCTTGTGTTCCCTCTCTCGCTGTCCAAACAAACAAACCAACAAACAAATACTAAAACAAAACTAAAATAAAATAAAAGCAATTTTCTGCAATACTTACCTGTAGTTTAGACTGAAGAGCCAGGTAAACACGAAGAATTTCTATGCTGCTACGTATTCGAACAGATGCTCTCTCTGGCTCAAAGTTTGGGTTGATTAAATCATTGAAGGGTTCATTTGTAACATCATTTCCCAGCAAAGAATAGTAAAAGAAAAACTCAGGCTGTCTTTCTGGAAGCTTCATGGTACATGGTATTAACTAAACATTCAAGGAAAAAGAAAAGAGTAGTATTAATTTGTAAACCACTATACATGCATATGCATATCTGACGAACTCCAAGATATCTGCTAAACTGTTGAGATTTTTAAATCTGATTTTAAAGTCTTCAAATTATTCACTAAGAATTTCTGTATCTCTGAAAAATGACAAGCAATTGACTGGTTTAATTTTTCAAAGCTTACTTTAGAAAGGCCCAGAGACTAAAATATTTTTAGAGATTTCTGTTTTCAAGTTTACTTTTCATTCAACTGATCCATGAACGAGTATATGAAAGTTTTTTTGAAAGGAAGTGGTCAAGTATTTTAAACTGAGCTTTCTTTATTTCCCTTATTTCATTTATTCTTACTCCGCCACCCTCTTCATTCCTAAGAGAAGGGTTTTAAACAACTGCAATCTAAATTATTAAATCTAACACCTTAGTCCAGGCTTTCGCAAAAAACGCTTTCTAGCCACTCTGTCCAAACTGGGAAACCTATAATAGTTGCAAAAGGATACTTCCTTTAATAGGAGTGTTACTTTTCAAAGCCTGTACTTTCATAGCCACATATGGCAAAGAAGTGGATTCTTGGCCAATACAAAATCAACTAACAGACTAAATGGTCACTAGAACGTTGTTAAAAAAAAACAAAAACAAAAACAAACACTTACTGTGTTCATCAATATAAGATGGTTTGAATATATCCTACTGATCATACAACGAGGCTGCTAAATAACCATATCCTGACATGACAGTTACCTAACACATCCTGTTAGGCCAAGCAGAGTTACAGGACAGCTTGTCAAGTTCGTGACAATAAAAGAACTAACCACTTAGAATAAAACAGCCCCATATCCAGTATATGGTAACTATCTAATAGTCGCTGATCTTGTGTGAAGTAACACAGTAGATACCCAACAGCTATTGTCCCATATAAAGTATATTTTTACATGTGAGGTAAAGGTTTATTGAACCCCGTACACTCAACTGTATTTGAAGAGGTTTTAGTTGAGTAGATGTATCTAGAGAGACCCAGCACTTATGTACCTACAGTGAAGAGCAGATTCTTGATTAAGCCCCCAATTCTGGTTCCATCAATGGCTTACTGCGAAGTCTTGGACAAATTACTCTATCACTCTATACCTCCATTTCTTTTACGGTTGTTGGAGTGATTCAAAGACAAAATACATGTTCAGTTAGACAACTCCACCACCCAGCACAGAGTCAGCTGTTAGATGAATGGAAAAACGTCTAAGACACAAATATAGTATCCTTATCAGTGATTATTTTGGAGTTTAATTAGACAAGACTTGTCTCAGGTTTCTTCCATCATCAGAAAGCAAAAAAAACTTAACAACCAAAGATGGCCCTTAAATATTTCATAGTATACTTAATGTTAAGCGAGTTCCCACCAAGAACAGCTTCTTTTAAAAGTCCTTTAACATCTTTGTATTTGAAGGTATTTTTTTTTTTTAACACTCAACATTGAATATTTAGGAAAAGGAGTCACACAAGGTTCTCACCATCCAGTACTCGAGTGCCTAACTCACTCCTCCATTCTACAAAGGACAGCACGTGTCCTGAGTCACTGATGTGCACCTGAAAAGGTATTGTTTCTTACCTTTATTTGTTGCTTGGTGCTTTGTGACACTATCTTTCTCACTAGCTTGAGGAAAAACCTAAATGGCTCATTTATAAAACCCTTGGCTTAGCTATACGTAATGAAAAAAGGCAATGAAGAGTATCAAAAGTTGACTAGAGACTCGGATACTAGAAGATGGTGGAGGAGTACAAACCTGAGATACTCCAAAGTCCCAGGAGTTCTGCTACATAGTTATCAAACCATTCTAAACACCTACAAACTCAACAGGAGATAGAAGAGAAGAACAGCAACTCTAGGAACAGAAAATCGACCACTTTCCAGAAGTTAGGACGTGTGGAAAAGTGAATCCAAAGCGACAGAAATAGAGACTGCGGGCAGAGGGGCAGGCTCCCAGCAAGCGGTGGAGCACTGGAGCACAAAATCTGAACTTTTAGAAGTCAGCTCCACGGAGGGACATCACTCCAGAGGCTAAGTGGGGGAGCCCTCGCAGGGATGGTGCGGTTTCAGGACCCACGGGGTCACAGAAAGACCAGGGGTGCCTGAGGGTGACAGAGCTCCTAGGTATAAGAGCGGGGAAGCCAATGGCAGAGAGGAGCTGAGCAGTGGGACATCAGCTTGGGGATACTTTAAATCATGATCCGAGGCATAGTCAGGCCACTGCTCTTCGAGCCGGGATCCTACAAGGGGCAGATCTGGAGAGACCCCTTCCTTTCTCCTTTGGGAGGAGTGGCACACGGCGCGGGAGCGCACAACAGGAATCTGCTGGATTTGGAGACTCCAAACAGGGCCGTGGGCCAAAAACAGAAACACTCTGTCACAGACGGGGCGAGCTCAGAGTGCAGCCAGAGACCAGGGAGACAGGAGTGTCTGACTGCTCTTCCCCGAAGGTGCACTGAGGAGTGGGGCCCTGACTCCCGGCTCCTACAGATAGGCATTTGGGAGGCTGCCATCTTAATCTCCATCCTCCAAAGCAGTACGGAAAGTGTTTGGAGAACAAAAGCTCCCAGGAGTGAACCCAAGCACAATGCTTGGCATGGTCCCTGCCAAGGGTGGTGCAATTCTGCCTCTGACAAAGACATTTGAGAATCACTGCAACGGGCCCCTCCCCCAGAAGATCAGCAAGGCCATCCAGCCAAGACCAAGTTCACCGATCAATGACAACTGCACAACTCCAGAGAAAGGAAGAAGAAACACAAAGAATTCGTGGCTTTTTTCCCCATGATCTTTTAGCCTTTAACAGTTAAATTTTTTTATTTTTATTTTATTTTTCCTCTATCCTATTTTAACATTTTTTACTAGTATCTTATCAATACTTTTTAAAAAATTTTTCCTAATTTTCACTGTTACTTTCATATTTTATACCCTCATTGTTTTTAACCCCATTTTTTATATACATACAGGGTTTCTTTTTTCGTTAAAAATCTGGGATACACTTTCTTCTAATAGATCAAAATATATCCTAAATCTAGCATATGGCTTGGTTCTAGTTTCTAGCCTGATCACACTATTTCCTCTTTTATTCGTTTTTTTTTTCCCCTCATTTTTCAACCAGCCTCCTATCGATCCCTTTTTTAGAATCCTTTTTAATCTTTACACTCATGTTCCATCCCTTCATAGTGTATACCTGTATTTTTTTATATTTCTAAGTTTTTCTTTCCTTAAAATTTTGGGAGGTAGTTTCTTCTAACAGACCAAAACACCCAAAATCAGTTGTGGGGCTCTGTTCTAATCACAAGTCTAATATATATATACATATATATATATTTTTTTTTTCCCCTTCTTCCCTTTTTTTTTTTCTCTTTTTTTCTCTGCCACCCCCCTTCCTCAACCCCTGGTTTCATCTCTCTTCTGATTTTTCTGGGGAAGTTGCTACCCCTCAGTATTTTATTCTCTCGTTCATCTATTCTTATCTCAATAAAATGAAAGGGCAGAAAAACTCAAAAAAACAAAAAAACAAACAAAAAGAACAAGAGGAAGTACCAATGGCTAGGGACCTAATCAATATGGACATTAGTAATATGTCAGAACTACAGTTCAAAATGACAATTACCAAGGTGCGAGCTGGGTTCAAAAAGAGCATGGAAGATATTAGAGAATCCCTTTCTGAAGAAATAAAAAAACTAAAATCTAACCAAGCTGAAATAAAAAAAGCTATTAATGAAGTGTAATCAAAAGTGGAGGCTATTACTGCTGGATAAATGAGGCAGAAGAGAAATTTAGTGATATAGAAGAACAAATGACAGAGAATAAAGAAGCTGAGAAAAAGAGAGACAAACAACTACTGGACCATGAGGGGAGATTTCAAGAGGAGACACCATAAGACACAACAATATTGAAATAATGGGGATCCCAGAGGAAGAAGGGGGGGGTGCGGAAGGTGTATTGGAACAAATTATTGTAGAGAATTTCCCTAATTTAGCGAAGGGAACAAGCATCAAAATCCAGGAGGCATAGAGAACCCCCTCAAAAATCAATAAAATATATCTACACCCATCATCTAATAGTAAAACTTACAAGTCTTAGTGACAAAGAGAAAACCCTGAAAGCAGCTCAGGACAAGAAGTCTATAACATAAAAAGGCAGAAATATTAGATCGGTAGCAGACCTATCCACGGAGACCTGGCAGGCCTGAAAGGACTGGCATGATATATTCAGAGCACTAAACGAGAAAAAATGCAGCCAATACTATATCCAGCAAGGCTGTCACTGAAAATAAATGGAGATAAAAAGCTTCCACCACAAACAAAAACTAAAAGAATTTGCAACATCAAACCAGCATTACAGGATATATTGAGAGGGGTCCTCTAAGCAAAGAGAGAGCCTAAAAGGAACACAGACCAGAACGGAACAGAGAAAATATACAGTAACAGTCACCTTACAGGCAATACAATGGCACTAAATTCCTATCTGTCAATTTATTACCCTGCTTTCAAATGGGCTAAATACCCGATTCAAAAAAACACAGAGTATCAGAACGGATTATAAAACAAGACCCCTCGATATGCTGCCTAAAAGAAACTCATCTTAGATCCAAAGACACCTCCAGATTGAAAGTGAGGGGGTGGAAAACCATTTACCATGCTAATGGACATCAAAAGAAAACTGGGATGGCCATCCTTATATCAGATAAATTAGATTTTAAGCCAAAGACTATAATAAGAGATGAGGAAGGACACTATATCATACTTAAAGGGACCATCCAACAACAAGATCTAACAATTGTAAATATCTATGCCCCTAACACGGGAGCAGCCAATTATATAACCAATTAATAACAAAATCAAAGAAACACGTCAACAATGATACGATAATAGTAGGGGACTTTAAAACCCCCCTTACTAAAATAGACAGATCATCGAAGCAAAAGATCAACAAGGAAATAAAATCTCTAGATGACACGCTGGACCTGATGGACATCACAGATATGTTCAGAACATTCCATCCCAAAAAAACAGAATACACATTCCTCTCTAGTGCCCATGGAACATTCTCCAGAATAGATCACTTCCTAGGTCACAAATCAGGTCTCCATCGGTACCAAAAGATTGGGATCATTCCCTGCCTATTTTCAGACCACAATGCCATGAAACTACAACTCAATCACAAGAGGGAAGTTGGAAAGAACTCAAATACATGGAAGCTAAAGAGCATCCTACTAAAGAATGAGTGGGTTAACCAGGATATTAAAGAAGAATTTAAAAAATTCATGGAAAGAAATGAAAATGAAAATAAAACTTCAAAAATCGCTGGGACACAGCAAAGGCGGTCCTGAGAGGAAAGTATACAGCAATACAAGCCTTTCTCAAAAGACAAGAAAGATCTCAACACCTACACCTAAAGGAGCTGGAGAAAGAAGAGCAAAGAAAGCCTAAACCCAGCAGAAGAGACATAATAAAGATCAGAGCGAAATCAATGAAATAGAAACCAAAAGAACAGTAGAACAAATCAACGAAACTAGGAGCTGGTTCTTTCAAAGAATTAATAAAA
>CM053607.1:115899451-115915256 GCA_028646535.1 Procyon lotor | reverse complement strand
GTTGGCGAGGATGCGGAGAAAGGGGAACCCTCCTACACTGTTGGTGGGAATGCAAGCTGGTGCAGCCACTCTGGAAAACAGTATGGAGGTTCTTGAAAAACTTGAAAATAGAGCTACCCTATGGCCCAGCAATTCCACTCCTGGGTATTTACCCTAAAGATACAAATGTAGTGATCCAAAGGGGCACGTGCACCTCAATGCTTATAGGAGCAATGTCCACAATAGCCAAACTATGGAAAAAACCTAGATGTCCATCAACAGATGAATGGACAAATATGTGGTATATATGTATACAATGGAATACTGTGCAGCCATCAAGAGCAACGAAATCTTGCCATTTGCAAAGACATGGATGGAACTAGAGGGTATTATGCTAAGTGAAATAAGTCAGTCAGAGAAAGACAATTATCCTATGATCTCTCTGATATGAAGATTTTGAGAGGCAGGGTGGGGAGTAGTGGGGGCGTGTGGAACTGAAACCAGATGGGATCAGGAAGGAGACAAACCATAAGAGACTCCTAAACTCACCAACAAACTGAGGGTCGCCAGTGGGTGGGGGGAGTAGGGATAGGGTGGCTGGGTTGTGGACAGTGGGGAAGGTATGTGCTATGGTAAGTGCTGTGAAATGTTTAAGCCTGACGATTCACAGACATGGACCCTGGGGCCAAAAATACATTACATGTTAATAAAAAAAAAGTTGACTAGACTACTGGGCTCAATTTTTTTGTGTTTTTTAATTATTGTAAAATACACGTATCAGAAAATATACTGTTTTGATGATTACAAAGCACGCACCTCATTTACACTGAGAACATTCACAAGGCCGTGTTTGCACTGGTCCCATCTGGCTCCAGAACGCTCTCATCCTCAGGACAAATACCGCCCCCTTGAAGCAGTCTCCATTCCCCCTTTCCTCCAGCCCCAGTAAAGCACCAATCTGCTTTGGGTCTGTATGGATCCATGCATGCTCGTCTATTTCATATGAATGCAATCACACATCAGGTGGCCTTGTGTGTGCTGCCTCTTTCACCTGTCGTGTCTCCCACATCTGCACACACTGCACCTGTCACCAGCCTCATTCTGTTACAGTCACATAATATTCCATTGTACGGATCTGCACTTGGTTTATCCACTCATCCAGTGATGGAAAGCTGGGTAGTTTCCACTTTTTTGGAGACTGTAAGTACTGCTTTGTACACTGCTTAAATGTTTTTATTTGAACACCTGTTTTCAGTTCTCTTGATTCACACCCAGCATTGACATTGCTCTGTTCCCTGCTAAAGACCTGTTCGGCTTCCTTTCTAGCAGAGAGGGCCAACGGTTGGTCATCAATCAGGTTTCTGAACTTTTAAAAACTAAACTGAGTGAATAAGTGAGACAGTAAGTCACCTTTTATTACCAAGAACTGCATTAAGTTGCGAATTCAACAGGTCAGTTACTCTCAATTACCGTTACTGCACACATGTAGCTTCACACATACAAACTACGTGGTAGTGATTTTGGTTATATTCTCATCCCTCATCCTTACATGGAAAGGTGTTATTATCACCACTCGACTCCTGAGAAAACTCAAGCCTCAGAAAGGTTCTGGTGCCTAAATTGGAGGAGCCAGCTAGTAAGTAGTGAGTAAGTAGAGAGAAAGTGCGCCCCATGCAAATCCATCTTACTCCAAAACTGCTTAAGAGAGAAGAGAGCATAATATTGGAACCAGAGAATGAGGAAAGGGACTCTCTGTCCAGAAATACGTAGGCCATTTACTGAGCTGTAAAACCTCCCTAAGAAATGGTTTCCTGATCTTGAAAACAAAAATAATAATCCCCTAAAGTTGTGGGAGGACTAAACACAGTAGTTAGCATAATGCCTATTTATCACAGAACAGGACACACAGTAAAATGACAAGAAACAATTATGCCTCCCTAGAGAGTTGAAAAAAATTTTAAAATAGTAATGTAAAATGCCTTTGCATCTACTTAATGACAGAGTAAAAATATAGTAGCCTCATGATCTACTATGTACCCTGATGTGGTTACTGAAGGCAGTGGACATTTGACCAGCAGGAATGGCATATTAATGTGGGGCAAACCATAAGCTGACCTTTATGAAGCCAGAGAGAGAAACTGATGGAGGAAGGCAAATTCATGAATCTGGTATGAAAAATTAAAAGTATTTCCTGAGAAAAATCTTTACCTGACATTCTTCCAAGTCATGTACACATATATGGTCACTAACGGGTATTTCACTTATAAATGTGGAGTACCTCTAAGGAAGTTAATAGTATGGTAAAAAAATTGAAGTCATAAGCCATACTCTCTATTTTTGAAATTATTATTTCAGCTGCTATAGACCAATATAACGTCAACAAACTGGGCTTGATCTTGTGAAAGAAGATGGAACAAGAGCTCATTTTGTGATGAGCCAATGTTGGCATGAGTCCTGAGTGTCCCTGCTCTCCTTGCTGAGGGCACGGACACCGCCAGGCCCAGAGCTCTCACCCCCAAGCGACTTCCCAGGGTTGCTTGTGCAGCTGGTAACCTCGACAGATTAGGTGTCTTCCTGGAGAGGGACCAGGACTGTTCACAGTGCCAGTGGTCTATCTCCCAAGTTCTGTGCTCCTCAGCTGTGGTCCAGGCACACTCTGTGTGGAGCGGCCACCTGGGCCCCTCTGTGTCACCCTTGGGCCATGGGGTAAGGACGACAGCATGCAACATACAGATGCGCACATGGTTATCTGTGCTGAGAGTGACACAGTCCTTTGTCTCTGACCCAGAAACCTTCTGTCTTCTGGCACCATCCAAGAAACAGTAATTGGCAAATGTGTTACTTGGTAAATAAAGTAAAATCTAATCTCACATGACACCTATTGAAGTACAACTGAGAGCACGTGCTGCCAACATCGAACAATTCTCCAGCAAGTCACTTTTTCAAAACTTTGAAAAAAGAAATCCTTTCGGACCAGTCCTTACAATGCCACACAGCGGGAAACAGTATTTACGTCTTCCTTCTAAATCCCAAGAGATTTTCATTTTTTTCTCTTACTAATAAAACAATATCAATTTACCCTTTTCGTAAAGCAGAAATATTTCTGATGTGAAAATATTTTTCTATATTATTTTTTAGGAGTAAAAAAAGGCCACTTGCAAATCTTTTTACTACCTAAAAGGCAAATTTTAATATAAATATCAATGTTTTGGAACACCTGGGTAGCTCAGTCAGCTAAGTGTCTGCTTTCGGCTCAGGTCATGATAGCAGGGTCCTGGGATCGAGCCCCGCATCGGGCTCTCTGCTCAGCGGGGAGCCTGCTTCCCACTCTCTCTGCCTGCCTCTCTGCCTGCTTGTGCTTGTGTGCACTCTCTCTGACAAAATCTTAAAAAAATAATAAAAATTAAAATTCATGTTTTCAATTCTTTGTGAATCCCTCATCAGAAGGAATGTCTCACCTGCTCCAACTGGGTGGCGAACGCGATGGTCACCGACATAATGAAGGAGTCAGAACAATACTCTGCTGGGCCGATCTGATGGTAGCCTCCCTCCTCATTCAGCACCGCCACAATGTCCTTGGGGTCGAGTCCGGACAGGCTGGCAGGCACTTTATTGGGAAAAGCACAATGAAACGACATTACAGTTTGCCATAAACCACTCTAAGAGTTTTAGAAGCTGGTTATGCTCTGTATTTTGCTTGGCAGTTTCCATGGATATACTTAGTACTGCAGTGAAGTTTCCTTTTTCTTTTTCTTTTTTTTTTTTTTTAAACACGCTCTCCCAAGAAATCTTATTTAACTATCATTTTCTTTCTAGTTTGAAATACGGCAGGTAACATTTTCAAACTGAACAAACTCCAGAGAAGAGGCTCCATAGGTTTCCCAAAGGAAGTGAATCTAAACCGGGAACTGAAACATCAGCCCAGTGCGGCTAAGGAGAGAAAGGTGAATGAATGGAGAACAAGGAAGTAGGAAACCTTGTCCCGGGCAGAAGGAACCGTACTACATGGCCCGGGAAGAGAAAGCACGTGGTGGGAAAGGTGAGGGGGGTGAGGACTGACAGTCAGACAGCCTCCTCGCACGCCACGTTCCAATGCTGGGGTATTTTTCCAAGATGAAGAGGAGAGCATGAAACAATTTCGGGAAGAGTAGTGATATAATGCGCACCTCAGATACATGCATCCCCCATCAATAAGCGGTCCTCTCCAGATTCCTATCTTGCAGCCTGAGAAATTGTACCTTTGGCTTGAAAAGGAGTTTAAAACCAAACATTTCCCCAAGCAGTTGGGCTGCTGAAAGGACAGCTCAGACTCTCATGGCGGGCGGGGGGAGGGGGGAGAGGGGGGGTGTGCAGCATGCACGTTACCCCGAGGAAATGAACTTCCGGCAGCACTGGCTAAATGTAGCCCCACAGTTAAGCGCACAGAGGCTCCAGTAACACAGACCAAGGTTCCAATCCCAAATCTGCCATTTACCGATTTTATGGGCAAACTACAGGATTTCTTCCTGTTTCCATTTTTTGTTCCGCAAAGCTTTTATAATGTTGTTTAGAATATCAAGTTAAATAATGAAAGAAAAGCCCTTACACAGCATCTGACAATCACTTTAATAAAGACAGCCACAAAATAGTAAGGTCAGCAAAGCTTAAAAATATGATAAGAGTAACTACGACAGGTTACTATCAGGGAGTTACAGGCCTGGAAAGAGCCAACAACTAGGATACACCTTCTTTAAGACTGGAAGGATTGAAGGTGTCAGTGGGAATGTACACGGTTCACTAAATGTATGAACAGATATAATGGTGTATATGCAACGGTGGCTGGTGTATGTGCGTCCACATTCGTGTGTGTGTGTGTGTGTGTATGTATACATACATAAACCAATTTCCTCACTTTGTTCACTAGAAGGCCCTGGAAGCAAAACACCCCAATAGCAAAAGGCATACCTTGCGCCTAGACCTTGACTCCTAAACATCTTTCTTTCCTGTAAGGAAGCAGGGGTCCCTAAACAAACAGCTGAATCCAGGCTGAGACATGAAAGGACAACATCAGCCTATACCATCTTCCTATGCCAGAAACTAAGAGAAAGCTCAAAGATTTATGGAGACAAGCTAAACCCAACAGGAGCAGCTTGAAGGGGTTCCCATTGCACAAATCTGGGAAAAACAATGATAAATATTTTAACCCATTAAACAAAAAGTACAATGAAGGTTTGCTAAGGAATGAGTATTTTCACAATTTTTTAATAATGAATCACAAAATATCGATTACTAAAGAAAAAATAATTTACAATTGAAAACAGATACACATTATACCTTAATCAAATGATCAAAATGAAAATCATATCATCAGTAATGAGACAAATCCAAATCACATGCCACCTGCAAGGATGAAATGAGAACAGAGCATCACATCCGTGATACTCATGCCAAATATGTACAACCTACATCAACTATCGTACAAACAGAAACATTGCAGGGGGACAGGCTCACCCAGAGACTGAGCCTCAGCCATGGGACTACAGAAAGGTTCCGCACTCCCCACAGCTTCCCTCTATGTTGCTGAAGGCCCATTTTCTGTTTACGCAGTGTATCATGTCCACCTTCCAACAAAAAATTACAAGGCATACTGAAAAGCAAAACAAAACAAAAACCTAGGCTTCTATCTCAAGAGAACAGAAAAAAAAGCAGCAAATTTTTGCAAATTAAGTTCAAAGCCAGCAAAGGGAGAGAAACAAAAAAAACTAGAGGTTAAATCCATGAAATACAAACAGGAAATCAATGAAGAAAATCATAGAAAACAAAAGCTAGCTCTCCAAAAACATCAATCAAACCATTAAGCATTTAGCCAATGGTACTAAGAGAAGGAGATAAAACACAAATTATCATCAGAAATAAAAGAAAGGACATCACTACAGATTCCATGGACATTAAAAGGATACTGAAGGAAACTATGAGAACTTTATACACACAAATATGAGAACCTCTACAAAACGGACCAATTCCCTTGAAAGGCAAAGTCTGCCAAAACTCACACAATCTGAACAGGCTTGTATCTTTTAATGAAATTCCATCAATACCTTTACAAAACAGAAAGCACCAGACCCTGACGACCTCACTGGTGAATACTAGGCAACACTCCAGGAAGACACACCAGTGTTCTCATCTTTCTCAGATGATAGAAGTAGAGGTAGTAATTCCTAACTCATTATCTAAGACCAGCATTACCCTGATGTCAAAACCAGACCAAGACATTACACACACACACACACACACACACACACACACCAGACCACCATCTATCATTAATACACATGCAGATTCTCAACAATATTAGACAAGTGGATCCAACTATGTATAAAAATAACTAGGTACCACAACCAAATGTGATTTTGCTCAGGTATGCAGAGCTAGTTCAACACTGGAAAATTTGTTACTA
Organism: Procyon lotor; assembly: GCA_028646535.1. Classification (NCBI taxonomy): domain Eukaryota; kingdom Metazoa; phylum Chordata; class Mammalia; order Carnivora; family Procyonidae; genus Procyon; species Procyon lotor. The sequence goes on along the minus strand of CM053607.1, from coordinate 115,908,841 downwards.
TGATCCCCTCACATCACCAGGCTAAAGAAAAACTACATGATGGCATCAAAAGATGCATGTGATAAAATCCAACACTCAGTACTGATAAAACACCCTAAGTAAACTACAAATAGAGAGGAACTTCCTCAACTTGAGGAAGAACACCCACAAGAAACCTACAGGAACCAGGCAAGGATATCCCCTTTCTTCGGTGTTCTTTAGCATCGTACTACAAGTCCTGGCTAATGAGGTAAGATAAACAAAAGAAACAAAGGCATGCTGAGTGGGAGTACAGACATAAAACTGTCTTTGTTGGCAGATGATGCGAAATATATTCCTAGCAGAATCATATCTATAAATACACAGAGAACCAACTGAAGGCTGCCAGGGGGAGGGGAGGGCAAACTGAATGAAGCAGGATGGGAGGGACAGGCTTCCAGTTATAGCACGAGCCTGTCACGGGGACGAAAGGTGCAGCACAGGGAGTACAGTGATGGGATTGTAAGAGGCTTGTATGGCAACAGAGGGTATCTGCACTTGTGCAGTATAAGGAACAGACTTGTCAAACCACTGTATTGTACACTGGAAACCAATGGGACATGTATGTCAACTATCCTACAAGTAAACAAAACAACACTGTTCGCCAGTTTGGCAGGAGCGAGGGAGAAGCAGAGTAGACAATTTTTAGAACAATTTTTAGAGCCTTCTGTAGGATACTACTATCGCAGATGTGTGTCATTACACATTTGTCGAAACTCAGACTATAATAATGCAAACACCGTAAGTAAATCCTAATACCAACTATGGACTTTGGGTGATGGTGATTTGTTAATGTCAGTTCATCAGTTTTACCAAGTGTTCCCCTCTGGTGAGGGATGCTGATGATGGTGAGGCTGTGTGACAGAGGGATCGGGGAATACAGCAAGGCTCTGAATTTACACTCGATGTGCTGTGAACCTCAAAATGTTCTATAAGATAGAGTTTATTTAGTTAAAAAAAAATATGAAGGTGCTGTTAATGGGTGAAGGAAGAAGAGAACAGAGTGTTTTTGGCTTTCCTACACTCATCCTAGGAAGAAAATTTTCTTACCGATTTTTAAGAAAGCAAGATTCTGCTTTCTTCTGTTACACACCACCTAAAGAAAACAAGTTCTTGTTCTACTTCTCGATTTTATGAACAACAGCTTAGAGCAGCAAGTGCTGCATGTTTAACAATCTCACAACGTGTGTCCGATGCACTGGAGTAAAATCAGTTCACTCCCACGTGTGTTTCTCTATCACACCACTCACCATTCCTCAAGTCCCAGTGCCCAGTTGTTACAATTTTTCAGAGAATGTCCATAGAGATAACGCACAAACCTCTTCCATCTCGAGGGGGGGCTCCTTTGGCTTTAAAACTATCCACTGGGGCCTTTGTATCGGTTTCCAAAGCAATGCCTATCTGTATCTCAGCCTTGAACTTGGTGTATTTATTACTCAACAGCTGGTACCATTTTGGAGCCTGGAGAATAAAACAAAACAAAACATTCTTAATCATTACTAAGAAATCGATGAGAGTGGGCAGTGTTCTATAAGTTTCCAAATATATCTCCTGTACTTCCTCAGTACTTTCTCCTCTTTTAAAATATTTTTCATTTTCCTCCAAAGACTTTAATCCTGCTTGGGAAGCTAACTGAATTTCCTCTCGGGGGCGGGGGAGGGAGGTAGTTTCGACTACCGATTTTCCATTTCCCTAAACCCTCATTTTTCACTTCTCTGGCATAGCTCTGCTGCCTGCCCCCATTTCTGCTTTGTTCTGCATGTATCAAATGTGGAAAAAGGAAAGCTAGTGGTAACAAAAAACACTAACAAAATACTAAAGCAGAGACCTGAGGCACAGTTCTGGGTTATGAAACACGCACCTGACAGAAACAAAGGCTTTCTCACAGAATCAAGGATCCTCAATTCCCTCAACATCGTTGCCAGAGTACTGGTGAGCAATCTCAATACTCAAGCCAGCCCGCACTACCATGGCCTAAGACCGCCTCTTTCATTCCTGGGGGGCACCACTGTCATGTGCGGAAAGGCCGTTCCCACTTTGACCACTGTTACATAAAAGCCATAGAAACCCGTGCTCATACAGATCAAAACCAAAAGCTGCTGTTTTCTATCAAGTTACATGCGATACAAAGAAGAGGACTAACTAGGCCACAGCCTTGAAAAAAATCCACACCCAAGGTTTTTTGTTTTTTTTCTTTTTTTACAAGCAAAAAACTCCAGAGTCTCATGCTTTATTTTTTCTGATATTTTGTCATTTTAAGTATGAGCCTGACGACGTGTTTCAGCAACTCAGAAAATTTATGATTTTTCCATTACATAACTTAGAATAACAAATCTGGGGTTTCTGTGTTGATGTTTATTTATGGAGAAGCAATTTATTTTGAACTTCATATATTTTACTCACCAATTCAAATATTCCTGCTAATAAGGAGGAGAGAATAAGCGAGACAACACCCGGCTTTCCTAAAACTCTTAATTCTGAAACATTTCACCTTAACTCTGATAGAGATGAGAAACAACTATGAGGACAAAGTGTCCTATAGGACCGGGGGCAGGGCTGGAGTAGGGGAGAGAATGCCAAGAGCATTTACAAGCATGAATTCCTCTCAGGTATCCTCCCCCTAAGAGAATTCACCTTCTCTGTAACCAAAGCCATGCAGAAGTTTCTAGATCAAGTTGTAGTAAAGCTAGTTAAGTAAAACATGAGGGGCACAATCATGGTTGTGGGGCTAAGACTCAAGAGAGAAAACCTTTTTCAGAACCTGGGTGCTGAGAGCTGAGGAGTATTCAAGGAGAAAGGAGAAAGAGATTCTTTTTTAAAACATTTTAAAATTTCAGTTTCTTTCAAGGATTCCAAATCTGGTCTAAGCTAACTGGCTCATTTGTAAATATCGTGGCTAAAGCAGTGAAAATGTTGGTAACAGATCCATTTTCTTCCCAGAATCCCAGTTTAGGATTTCATTCAAGAATAAAGGACTTCAAAAGACAAGAGTGAGAGAGAGAGAGAGAGAGAGAGAGAGAGAGAGAGTGTGTGTGTGTGTGTACTTTCTTCTGAGAGCTATGACAAAAGGTTATTAACAAAAGTTGAAAGGAAACATTTCCAAAGTCAGTGACATAAAAGAAGGTTAGAAGACATTTTAAGAAGATATAAGAGCCATTTTCAGAAACAGAAAGCACCAACCTAGGAATGAAGACCCTGAATTCTCTTTCCTTCTGTGTCTGTGTGTGTGTGTGTTCGTTCGTGGCTGATGAAGCAGGGGGCCTGCTGTTTCGGTCACCTGAGGGCACTGCAGGAAGTTCACATGCTCTGATGGCTCCATGAGGAACCCAAGGAGCAGGACACAGAGAAAGTGATCAGAAGGCTATCACCCCAGCCAAGTTAGGAAAGGATGGTGGCTTAGGCTGCGATGGCCACGGTGGGAATGGAGAAGAGTAGCTGGATCAGGCAGGGGCGGCTGGAGGCCCGAAACCAAATGGAAAGGGCTGTGGCTGCTGACGGGGGGCGGGGGGGGGGGAAGACTCCTGGCCTTCCAGCCTGTGTGCCTGGAAGAGGAACGGGCAGCACTGAAGCAAGCACCACTGGAGGAGGCCTACGGCTAACGCACAGCTCAGCAGGTGAATGCGCCAAGCTCCAGGTGATAGCAATGGGGCCGTACATTTGAGCTCAGAGAGAATTTTCTTTGAGAAGGGCAGTTCCGGGTCCAAGAAGGGACTGAAACCTAAGCAGTGCCCTACTGGCTCCAAGCCGCCTCCCCCGACCGTTCAGGCCCAGTATCCCACCCCCCTTTCAGCAATCTGGTATCTACTAAAAACTGTCGACCCAGAGAATCAGTAAGACAACATCCAAAGGCCAGTACCTGCTTTGTTTCTTGAGCAGTTCTTAAGTCTAGAACAATGTAACCTATAGTCTCCTTGGCTGAAGACACAGGATCCAAGGCAAAACACTGCAGTTTGATAGGTGTGCGCTGCAACCTGTAACGTAACAGTGCACGTTAGAGAGAAAGGAGCTTCTGCCTGATGTTGAACGGATGTCCTGTTAGCTATGGAAAAGCCGTCCGCTACTATAAAGACAACGAGAATTTTGTTGGATAACTGAAAACTCTATTTTCTGAAAAATTCAACTTACATCGACTAATTATGCCTTTTTACTTGTAAACCAAGTAATATTCAAACCGTGTCCAAAATCTGGGTCTCAGGGAGCCTGGGTGGCTCAGTTGGTTGAGCGACTGCCTCTGGGCTCAGCGGGGAGTCTGCCTCTCCCTCTGACCTTCTCCCTTCTCATGCTCTCTCTCACTGTCTCAAATAAATAAAATCTTTAATTTAAAAAAAAAAAATTCTTGGTCTCTCTCACCCCAGATGCTCTAGCAGCATGGTTTTCAAGCTTCTGTAATATGAAGAACTCTTAAGAACTCTCACTTTACTTAAAGTAAAAAATTACCATGAATCCTCAAGATTGATTTCAAAACGTTTTTCTTTTACTGTCACACACACAGAAAACTACAAATAAAAATACATACTTAAAGCTCTTTTTGTGACTAAAATAATGAAACAAACTTAGCAATTAATTGCCATAAAAATCACAAACTATTCCACAAGTCATTGAAAACAAAATTCCAATCTTCTCTAAGAATTTATGATCCTTTCAAATCCCCCAAACAAATCTATGGACCGATATAGCCATAGAAAAAAAAAAAACAAGTTTCTCCTGACATTCATTTTTTTAGCTTTGTAATTTTATTTGCTCTAGTCCTAAGTCACAGCAATGAATAAAGTGATCTTGTGTTTGCCAGAAAAAGTGTTTACAATGCTTTTTAAAATATAAGTATCTGTGCTTTTGTCCGTTTCTAATCATCTGAGTCCATGAGATAAGATGTTCTAACTTTAAGCCTGTTTTATGTACTGATACCAAGTGTTTTTATGTCTAAAATCAAGTACATAACTAAGTAAAAGAGTCTCTTCTGTAATTACTGCATATATATCTCTATATATGGTTGGCAAGCCAGGTCAAGTGTATAATAAATGAATAACAGAAATTACAAGAAATCCCAACCCTTATTTAATACTGAGTAAGCATTAACACAGCGCTTCTAGAATAGGTATTTCCCTTCTAGACTATTCTCTCAGACATATAGGAGTCGGGGGGAGCAAGGTGCCAAGGTTAGAAAGGTAGCGTCCAGAGCTCAAACGGCAAGGCTCCCTACTATCCAGCTGACTCATAATGACAAGTTACTTGCTTTCTTGGGCCTCAGTCTTCCCACCTGGAACTGGGGGGAAATCCTAACATCTGCCTCAAAGGGTTGCTCCAATGCTCCAGTGAATTATTACTACCATGTACTTTGAAAATCTCCTGGCACATGACAAAACCACTAAACAAACATTATTATCATTGTTACCATAATAAGATAAGAATTTTTCTTTTTTTAAAGATTTTTTTTAATTTATTTATTTGTGACAGAGAGACAGAGAGAGAGCACAAGCAGGCAGAGAGGCAGGCAGAGGCAGAAAGAGAGGCAGGCTCCCCGCTGAGCAAGAAGCCCAATATGGGACTCAATCCCCAGAACCCGGGACCATGACCTGAGACGAAGGAAGTGGCTTAACCAACTAAGCGACCCAGGCGTCCCCAAGATATGAATTTATTCATCTCTAGGAGTCTAAAAAACAGAGCAGAAGGAACAGACAACAGGAGTCACCTGTGCTGATGGAGGGCTTTCCTGTCAATCTCCCAGGCTAACTCGGTAGCAAATTCTGGCTGGTCAGTGTGCTCCACAGGGTCGGTAGCCAACTGTTCTCCATCAAACTTTGCTTCCACTACAAGCAGATGCTTTGGACGCTTGGGGAAATGGCGACCTAGAATAAAAGACCATACAGGTTAATCAGGAGTATACAAAAAGCAATCGTCTTTTCACACATGATTTATTTTATTTATTTTTAACATACTGTATTAACTGCCCCAGGGGTACAGGTCTGTAAATTATCAGGCTTACATATTTCACAGCAATTACCCTCCCCAATGTCCATAACCCAGCCACCCTATCCCTACCCCCCCATGCCTCAGCAACCATCAGTTTGCTTCCTGAGATTAGGAGTCTCTTAAAGGACAGGCATGATATATTCAGAGCATTAAATGAGAAAAATATGCAGCCAACAATACTATATCCAGCTAGGCTGTCACTGAAAATAGATGGAAAGATAAAAAGCTTCCAGGACAAACAAAAATTATTAGGAGTTGACAAACACACACACCCAAAAAAAAAAAAAAAAGAATTTACAAACACCAAACCAGCACTACAGGAAATATTAAAAGGGGTCCTGTAAGCAAAGAGAGAGCCTAAAAGAAATAGACCAGAAAGGAATAGAGACAGTATACAGTAGTAACAGTCACCTTACAGGCAATAAAAATTCTTATCTATCAATAGTTACCCTAAATGTAAATGGGCTAAACGCCCCAAAAGACACAGAGTATCAGAATGGATAACAAAACAAGACCCATCGATATGCTGTCTAAAAGAAACACATCTTAGATCCAGATACACCTCCAGATTGAAAGTGAGGGGGTGGAAAACCATTTACCATGCTAATGGACATCAAAAGAAAGCTGGGATGGCCATCCTTTTATCAGATAAATTATAGATTTTAAGCCAAAGACTATAATAAGAGATGAGGAAGGACACTATATCATACTTAAAGGGACCATCCAACAACAAGATCTAACAATTGTAAATATGCCCCTAACACGGGAGCAGCCAATTATATAAACCAATTAATAACAAAATCAAAGAAACACATCAACAATGATACAATAATAGTAAGGGACTTTAAAACCCCCCTTACTAAAATGGACAGATCATCGAAGCAAAAGATCAACAAGGAGATAAAGACTCTAAATGACACACTGGACCTGGTGGACATCACAGATATATTCAGAACATTCCATCCCAAAGCAACAATACACATTCCTCTCTAGTGCACATGGAACATTCTCCAGAATAGATCATATCCTGGGTCACAAATCAGGTTTCCATCGGTACCAAAAGATTGGGATCATTCCCTGCATAATTTCAGACCACAATGCCATGGAACTAGAACTCAATCACAGGAGGAAAGTTGGAAAGAACTCAAACACATGGAGGCTATAGTGCATCCTACGAAAGAATGAATGGGTTAACCAGGAAATTAAAGAAGAATTTAAAAAATTCACAGAAACAAATGAAAATGAAAACACAACTGTTCAAAATCTTTGAGACACAGCAAAGGCAGTCCTGAGAGGAAAGTATACAGCAATACAAGCCTTTCTCAAGAAACAAGGAAGTCTCAAGTATACAACCTAACCCTACACCTAAAGGAGCTGGAGAAAGAAGAGCAAAGAAAGCCTAAACCCAGCAGGAGAAGAGAAATAATAAAGATCAGAGCAAAATCAATGAAATAGAAACCAAAAGAACAGTAGAACAAACCAACGAAACTAGGAGCTGGTTCTTTCAAAGAATTAATAAAATTGATAAATCCATGGCCAGACTTATGAAAAAGATAAGAGAAAGGACCCAAATTAATAAAATCATAAATGAAAGAGAAGAGATCACAACCAACACCAAACACAAACAATTCTAAGAACATATTATGAGCAACTATATGCCAGCAAATTAGACAATCTGGAAGAAATGAATGCATTCCTAGAGACATATAAACTACCAAAACTGAACCAGTAAGAGACAGAAAACCTCAACAGACCCATAACCAGTAAGGAGCTTGAAGCACTCATCAAAAATCTCCCCACAAACAAGATCCCAGGGCCAGACGGCTTCCCAGGGGAATTCTACCAAACATTTCAAGAAGACTTAATACCTGTTCTCCTAAAATCGTTCCAAAAATCAGAAATGGAAGGGAAACTTCCAAACTCATTTTATGAGGCCAGCATTACCTTGATCCCAAAACCAGACAAAGACCCCTTCAAAAAGGAGAATTACAGACCCATATCCTTGATGAACATGGATGTAAAAATTCTCACCCAAATACTAGCCAATAGGATCCAACAGTACATTAAAAGGATTACTCACCACGGCCAAGTGGGCTTTATTCCTGGGCTGCAAGGATGGTTCAACATCCCCAAAATCAATGGGATACAATACATTAATAAAAGAAAGAACAAGACCCGGAGAATACTCTCAATTGATGCTGAAAAGCATTTGACAAAGTACAGCATCCTTTCTTGATCAAAACTCTTCACGGTGTAGGCAAAGAGGGTACATTCCTCAATATCATCAAAGCCATCTATGAAAAACCCACAGTGAATATCATTCTCAAAGGGGAAAAACTGAGAGCCTTTCCCCTAGGATCACCAACAGGGCAAGGATGTCCACTATCTCCACTGCTATTCAACATAGTACTAGAAGTCCTAGCCTCAGCAATCAGACAACAAAAAGAAATAAAGGCATCCAAATGGGCAAAGAAGGAATCCAGCTCTCACTCTTTGCAGATGATACGCTACTTCATGTGGAAAACCCAAAAGACTCCACTGCAAGACTGCTAGAACTCATCCAGAAATTCAGTAGAGTGTGAGGATATAAAAATCAATGCACAGAAATCAGTTGCATTTCTATATACCAACAGCAAAACAGAAGAAAGAGAAATTAAGGAGTCTATCCCATTTACCATTGCACCCAAAACCATAAGATATCTAGGAAGAACCCTAACCAGAAAGGCAAAGAATCTGTACTCAGAAAACTACAAAGTGCTCATGAAAAAATCTGAGAAAGACACAAAGAAAATTGTGTCTTGTGTCACACAAAGAAAACTGTGTCACAAAGACACAAAGAAAAAGGAAAAATGTTCCTTGCTCCTGGATTGGAAGAAAAAATATTGTGAAAATGTCGATGCTACCTAAAACAATCTATACATTTAAGGCAATCCCTATCAAAATACCACCAATTTATTTCAAAGAAATGGAACAAATAATCTTAAAATTTTTATGGAACCAGAAAAGACCATGAATAGCCAGAGGAATGCTGAAAAAGAAATCAAAGTCTGGGGCATCACAATTCCTGACTCCAAGCTCTATTACAAAGCTGCAATCATCACGACAGTGTGGTCCTGGCACAAAAACAGACGCAAAGATCAATAGAACAGAATAGAGAGCCGAGAAATGGACCCCCAATTCTATAATCAACTAATCTTTGACAAAGCAGCAAAGAATATTCAATAGAATAAAGAGTCTCTTCAACAAATGGTATTGGGAAAACTGGACAGCCAGATGCAGAAGATTGAAACTGGACCATTTCCTGACACCACACACAAATACTGACTCAGAATGGATGAAAGACCTCAATGTGAGACAGGAATGCATCAGAATCCTGGAGGAGAACACAGGCAGCAACCTCTT
>CM053607.1:115883570-115898951 GCA_028646535.1 Procyon lotor | reverse complement strand
TTTTTTTTTTTTTTTAAAGATTTTATTTATTTGACAGCGAGAAACACAGCGAGAGAGGGAACACAAGCAGAGGGAATGGTAGCGGGAGAAGCAGGCCCCCTGCCGCGCAGAGAGCCCGATGCGGGGCTCGATCCCAGGACGCTGGGATCTGACCTGGGCCGAAGGCAGACGCTTAACGACTGAGCCACCCAGGCGCCCTTTTTGTGTTTTTTTAATGCTTGTTTTTTTAAATCTCTTTTCCCCATTCATTTTTTGTAAAATAAGGACAAATTCAGAAGTGTATTATTGTATTTGTATGAACAAACACTGCTGTGCGTATCTGACACTGAATTTTGCCTAGTTTTACTGCCATTCATTAGTTACTGTTCAAAAGGAAGTTAGGGGTATTATGGTAGAAAATCCCATGTGTGAAAGTTGATGATTGCCTATTCTGTGTTCAGCAACCATGTAAGCAGGGCCAGTACTATCACAATTAAAAAAAAAAGCTATCATTTTTCTGTTTTTCTCATTGTAGAAATAATACATGCTTATTGAAACAATGCTGGAAATTCAGAAATAATCTTCTGTTTTTTATTCTTTGTACTGTACTTGTGAAGAAACCTAATAATTTATGTATCAACGATATTAAATCTTTATTGTGGTTTGTTATTTACCTGTTCTTTGTATGTGGTACATTTTTTTCAATATACAGAGGTTTAACATATTTTATGCTTTCTGGTCTGTATAAAATCTTTTTAACTTTTTCCACCTTTTTAAAGTACTCAGAAAGGCTCCTATCTATTGGGTGATATTTTTTTCTTGTTTTATGGTCTGTAAATACACTTTAAAATACTCAGAATTTAATTTGATTATAAGGTAAGATGTTAATAACCCTTGATCCCCTCAAAGTAGGTAACTAGTTTGTCAGAGGCAATCATTGAATAATATGTTTCTTTCTTTGTTTCATTTTTAATATATTCCAGATTTTTTCTATGTGTTAATATATTTATTAGATTACATATGAGCTCTAATGAGATCACATCTCATAATAATGACGGATTTAAAATGAGGCGGTGACTGGGAAAAGAATTTTGTATTCTTCTTTTTATATAGGAATTCTGGTTTTGGCATTTATATTAGCATGTGTTTGCCTATTGATTTACTTTTTGAGTTGTGTGCAGTGTTTCAGCAAAATAATAATCTTCCCATTTCTGTAAGTGGGCTAATGTATTTATTAGTATCACCTTCTACTCTGAATCCAGGTGAAATGCTAAATACATCATTGAGTTGATAAATGGAAGATTTCCTTGTCATTGAGAATTTTGCTATATAGTCGGAAGTGAAGACCTTTGCTTTATTTAAAGATTTATTGGAGAGAGAGAGCGAGAGTGAGAGCGAGAGAGAGAGAGAGCATGCGTGCGCATGCACAGGAGGTGGTGCAGAGGGTTAGGGAGAGGGGGAATCTCAAGGAGATAGCCTGCTGAGTGAGGAGCCCAAGGCAGGGGCAAGATCATAGGACCCTCGAAAGTTGGATGTTTAACCAACTAAGCGACCCAGATGCCCCCCTTAGCTTTATGTAAATAGATTATGTGCTTTTTTTTTTTTTTTTTTTTTTTACCTAGAGTAGAGTTTTACATAATACATCTGGGAAAATTAATTATTGGTAGAATCTGACTTTTTTTTCTTTCTCCTTCAAGGGAAAAATTTATATACAAATGAATATGTGGCAATTAAACTGGTAAGTTCATGTTTCTAATTTTCCTTATTTTCCTGTTTTGTCTTTGATGATTGGCTTATATTTTAATTACTTTTCTGTTTTCATATTATTTGTAATTTGAGTGTTTACTGGGAAAGTGATATGCATAACTGTGTTTTTTGTTGTTAAACTACAAGCATCAGCCCGCCCCTCAAGTATGTGATAATGTATAGACGTCTGTGTCTTAAATGTGCCACAAAAACTCAATCCCTTTATTTTGATGGCATTTTAGAATTTCACTTTCGAGTTTTGGCACAATTTTTCACTTAAAGAAGCTGGCACATTGGCATTTTTAACTATTGAAAAACTAGAAAACAAAAATTCTTTTAATGATTCAAATATTTGGACAGAAGTGTCCTTAGTATTCAGGATTACATTCTTTGAAGATATACTTCCAGGTAGCTTCCAAAATCTCTTTTTCTACCGATCTTTTTTATATGGTAATACTGGCTCCCGTTTGACCTTCAGGGATCCAGAAACGATTGATGTGAGTGGAGGATAGCAGGGAAAGCAAAGTCCCATGGCACCTTTCTCTAGTCCTAACTGTGCCAACTGTGACAGCTGTGAGGCAACTCTTCTCTGGAGGAATTGGGATCTGGGAATTTTTATGAGACCTAACTTTCTTCAGGCACAACTTTTCTCTGGCTTGCCAGCCAGGTCTCCCTGAGGTTAAGCACGGCTTGGTTTTTCCAGTCCTCTTGCCAGTGGCAACCCTGCTTCTGCCAAAAGAGCTGTTGTTAATAGGGTAATGTGAGATTAATGTATAAGGAGAGACTATTGAAGAAGAGGCAACAGAGAAATAGAGAAACTTTTGGGATGAGATGGAAAACTGTCCTACTTAATTTTAAGTGTCTTTGCGATTGTAGACAAAGCTTGGCTGTAACAGAGGCTGTTTATTTTCACTGGGAAGTAAAGATGCACAGTAGGGTTGCGATTCCACCAGGAGAGACTGGCTGGCTGACATGGACTTTGGGACTGGCTTTTGCCTGGATGAGTTCACCTTAGTTTTAAGGTCTGCTCTTCAGCGTTACGGTAGCACATCTGGTTAGGTCATCTGTTAAGCTTGTGGCTGGCAATTAAAAGTGGGTTTACAGTAACCGTTCTGTTCACACAATCAGTCAAGCTCTCAGACATGTAAATATTTGGAAGACTTAACTTCTAATTTACAATGAGGTATTTTACTATTAACACGTTCAGAATCCCCAAATCAGTGTAAACATATTTGCTTTCTGTAGGCTGATCTGCATAGAAAGCAAGTTAAAATGACAAGATTCTCTTCCGACCATGAAATCGGAACAAGGGGCATTAGTTTGAATGAATCACAGTAGGGGGGCCGAGGTTGCAGGCATTGGACGGTGTCTGAAAGGGCATTGCTGACTTTGATTTCTTTGGAATTCTTCCTTTTTCCATGTTCTAGGCCAGCGGTCTAGGATCTAGACATTGTGTGGGGATTGGGGGTGGCACGCAAGGACAAGAATGTGGCAAAGCCCATATTCGGTGTTCCTGCTCTAGCAGCCCCTGCTGAGCAGCCCCGCTCACGGGAACTCGTGCGTGATGTTGAACCGATAACGCCGGGGCGTATCAACCATGACGTGGAAACAGGAGCCACTCTTCTAGGCTGACCTGCTCTTGTCTGGTTCAGGCATTAATTGGTAACTTTTAGGTCTTGGTATTCTCAGATTTGGGGCTTGTTTACCCTGCTTGCTCCATTGATGCCTTAGTAAACATTTAGTAAGTCATCTTTCAGTCTTATATATACACATGTGTGTACAACTCCTTTTAGTTTATCTTCATGCCATATCACTATCCCCTTAGTTATTGTTTTCCTTTTATCTTTTGGACAGTCTCCTGTGCTCTGATTTGCCCCTTTTTATAAAGCACAGTGACCAGCACTACGTATAATAATTGTGGTTTCTTTGTGAAACTGGCAATTTTTTTGGATCTGTGTCTAATATTTTGAGGTTTAAGTATGGTACAGAGGCACCTTTGCCTTGAATTCATCCAAAATTATATTGGTAGGATAGAAGATGTTTCACAAAGTATTAGACCCATAGTTTGGTACTTAGTTTATTAAATATTTTTGTATATAAAATATGTATAATATTTCCTTGTATATTTTCTTATTTGTGTATGTTGTATCTCTTCTTAACATATAACATAATTTTGTTCAGAACCTGCCTTAAAAGTAATCACTTGAAAATGTTATGTCTGTCTACCTTCAGTGCCATCTGATTTCTATATTTTGGTTACAGATAGGGACATTTTGATAATAGTGGTGTTCAGAGAGCAGATTTCAGTGACTGCTTTCAGTTCTGCTATCTCTTAGAAAGGTTTTCACATTTATTTAATGTTATCCTAGTTCAGATTGATAGTTTATTTCTGGGTAATTTGTTAATCTGACCTCAGCTGGTACCCTCATCTTTTGTTGTTTGCACTTACCTAGTAACCTGGTGTTCATGAATAATGAAAATGTCAGCCTGTTAGACTTTAGTTATATGGTGGTATAATAAAATTTTACTGCTGGTAAAGTACTGGAATCAAGTTGAACTGACTCACCTAATTTAGATATGAGTTTCTGTTTTTATCTAGGGAGTTTTAGTGAGTGAATAAGTTATTTAATTTCACTGGTAATTGCATAAGTAGGCATCTTTCATTACATTTTATGGTTATGTACTTCTGTAGACTTAGGTGTAGAATTTACAGGTATTATAGCACTATGTGGAAGGTGCTGTTTTAAGTCATATAGGTAAATGTATATATATATAAAATACAAATAATTATATGAATATGTATAATGATAAGGATAAAGTTTTATCCCTCTTTTGTAGAGGAGGGAACTGAGAAGTACAAAAAGGTTAAGTAATTTGCCAAAGCCACTCAGCTAGTATAGAGCAGATTTAGAATTCAAACTCAGAACAGTGTAGTTTAGTGTTTGTGCTTTTAACTGTTCTGTCCTGCCTCTCGAGAGCTAAGCTCATTGTTTTCTCTTACAATAATGTTTATGCCTGTAATCATTCCCCTGGGATTTACTCATTCCTTATCTGAAGTCTTTGTCATGGGTTATAGTTTTCATTATGATGGGTCTTGGTATAGATCTGTTTTTAGTTCTTTTTTTGGGATCCATATTCCTCCTGAGTCTGTGGTTTGTTGTCTTTCATCAGTTCTCGAAGATTCATAGCAGGTACTTCTTCAGTTGTTGCTTCTGCTCACTTCTTTCCCTCCTGTCGTCCTGGGACTCTTATCAGATGTCTCAAGACTTTCTTCATGTATTGTCTAGGTCTCCGATCTTTTTTTTTCTATTTTTTCCGTTTTTCTTCTTTCATAATTCATTCCATGTAATCTCTATAGAGGCATTCTACATCATTTTCTAGTTCTGTAGACATATCCCCATGTATCTTCCAGTTTCCAAATTCTCTCTTCTATTGGGTTAACTTGCTAGCAGATGGAGTTTGCAAGTTCACTTATTGAAGTCTTAAAAATTTTTTTGAAGTTCTGTTGGTGTTGTTTAAATATTGTTACAGTGTTAACACTTTCCTATTGGATCTTGTACAGGTTGCCTGTTACTTTGTTAGTTTTCTGCTTTCTGCAGATATTTTCATACATTTATTGTTTGTTACTTATATCCAGAGCACCTTTTGCTTTTGTTTATATTGTTTCTCTCTGTGTGTGTATAACCCTTAAAAACATTATGTTGAGTGGAAAAAGCCAGACATACACATATAGAACATAGACTGTGTAATGTCATTTATATGAAATCTAACAACAGGCAAAACTCATCCAAAGGTGATGAAAGTCAACAAGTGACTGCCTCTGAGGGAATGGTGATGGAAATGTTCTAAAGGTTTTTTGAGGTGGTGGTTGTGGGAGTATATGTAGTTACCTAAGCTCATGGACATAATACTTATGACCTCTGTGTTTTATTGTAAGCTATACCCTAGTTAAAAAAATTTTTTAAATGTCTTGCTCCTGTCAAAATTTTCATATTTTCTTCTTTGTCCTTTCTTACTTGTCTGTGACTTCCCTTTAACCTAGAATATTTACATGAGAAGTACACAGTTCAGAGGTCATTTCTTGGGAATGGGAGAAAAAGAGTAAGGGCCACTGTTTTCCTTAGTCATGAATGTTCAGAGTATGATTTTATTTAGGGTCGAAGAGTCAGACATGTAGATTTCCTTACTGCTTCTGCTTCTAATTGCCAGTTAACCTTACATACATTTATGGTGTCTGTTGTTAATACTTAAATGTAAAGTTGATTTTTATTTGGATCTAACCTTAGAGAAAGATGCCTAGTAGAACATTAAATTATATAAGAGTTGAACCAAGATTTATAACATTTGGGATCAATTGCGGCCTAGCGATGTTTTAATAATTTAAATATTTTTTGTTATTTTTGTTTAATTAGGAGCCCATGAAATCCAGAGCACCACAGCTACATTTGGAATACAGATTCTACAAGCAGTTAGGATCTGGAGGTAAAGGCTTATATTAACTTTTAAATTTGTAATAAAATGAATGGTTATTGTAACTCTTTGGTTTCAAAGAATCATATTTTAATTTGGTTAAAACGGATCACTTCCTAATACAAGACATTTCCTTACTAGAGTGTTAATGTTCTCATTTAATTTTATTTTTTTTAAAGATTTTATTTATTTATGTGTCAGAGAGAGAGAGGTGGGCAGAAGGAAAAACAGGCTCCCTGCTGAGCAGGGAGCTGGATGTGGAACTCAATCCCAGGACCCTGGGATCATGACCTGAGCTGAAGGCAGATGTTTAACCGATGGAGCCACTCAGGAGTCCCTCTTTTTATTTTAATTATGACAATTTTTGGAGCTTTCTGTGTTGGTGCTAATATGAATAGAGAACACTGTGAAAAAAATTTAATTTGAGAATACAAGATGCATATGACTTCTATAGTCTTAGCCTTTTTGGTGATATTATAGTTCTTGAAATGACTTATGACATAGTGGTAGGCTGAAAAAATGGCCCCATAAAAGATATCCATATCATAATCCTTGGAACTTGTGAATTTACCTTTGCAGATCTGATGAAGTTAAAGATCTTGCGATGGGTAGATTATTCTGGGTTATCTGGGTATCCCCTAAACACAGTCACAAATGTCCTTAAGAAGAGAGGCAGAGGGGTATTTTTTATATATAGAAGAGAAGGCAAAGAGGCTACAAAGGCAGAGATTGGAGTGATAGAGCATAAGCAGGGAATGCTGGCAGTCACAAAAACCTAGAAGAGGCTTCTAGGATTATTCTCCCTTAGACCTTTCAGAGGAAACCTACTCTTGCCAACACCTTGATTCAACCTAATGAGATTGATTTCAGATTTCTGGCCTCTAGGTATGTGACAAAATAAATTGCTGTTTTAAGCCACATGCATGCAGTAATTTCACTGGCTGTAGGAAGTTAATACAGGTGTTTTTTTGTTTGTTTGTTTTAAGTACAGGTGTATTTTTGTGTAAATTCTAAAATTAGTGAGAATGGATATTTTTTGCCATTGGAAAAAACTAATGAGAAAATTTCCTATAGTATGTTGCATTGCCTTTATGTGGAAGCCTCTCACAGCTTTGCTTTTCTTGTTTACTTCTGTTCTGCTAACTAATGATTTTGTATGTGTAGTTTCCTATCAAGTAGGGATATTTTGTTTCCCCAGATTTAATAAAATGAATTTTTTTCATGTGTCTTTTTGTAAGCACATGTTTACATTCTAGTTCATTGAACTGAGCACTTAATGCATTATTAATTTTGCACATTCTTTTTTTCTAACAGCATATTTTCCAAATGAGTAGTCACTGTGGGGGCAATAAGTTGACATTTTATATTAATGTTTTTTTATCACTATAGGCTTCTTATAATGTACATCTAAATCCGAAACAGATATCCGTCCAGGAGTTATCAAAATAATCACTGACAACTGAGATTTAAAGCATGGGGGGAATAAAACCAATTATATGTGAAACCATACATGTTAGTTAGAACTAGCAATTGATAGGAAGCCCTGAGAAACTAAGTGGAAATAAAAAAGTTTATTGGCTCATCTACTGGAAATTCAGAGAAGAGACCTATTTATAAGACATTATTGTATCCAGGATTTCAAATACTGCCATCAGGGACATTCTTGAATTTGTTTCTGTGCTCTGCCTGTGTGTGTGTGTGTGTGTGTGTGTGTGTGTGTGTGTGTGTAAGCTTCATTTTCTGGTTGGCCCTTTTTATGAGATGGCAGAAGTGGTTACCAGTAGCTGAACTTAGCAATTATAATGTCATTTTTTCTTTTCTTTTCTAATATTTCATTTATTTGACAGAGAAAGAGAGAGAGAGGGAGAGAGCAAGCACAAGCAGGGGGAGTGGCAGAGGGAGAGGGAGAAGCTCCCTGCTCAGTGGGGAGCCTGATGTGGGTCTGGATCCCAGGACCCCAGAATCATGACCAGAGCCAAAGGCAGTGCTTAATGACTGAGCCACCCAGGCGCTCCTCTAATGTCATTTCTTTCCTGAAAATTCTTGTAAAAGTTCTAGGACCAAATCTTACTGTATTATTTTATGTCCCATGACTTTCCTTCTTTTAATTGCTATGAATTTGATTACCCAAACTTAGATCTTTTGCTCATCTCAGTAGCTACCTGAAACTCCAGGACCGAGAGTGGGACAAGGTGGTTTCCTATTGGAAAACTGAGGTGTTAATCAGAAGGAAGATTGAATGCTGGGGAGATAAAGACAACAAATCGATCATTACTTACATAGTAAAGCTATCATTTGGGAAAATAGGGTTGAACACTTGAATTAGAGAAGAATGAATAAGTCAATTTAGAGTTTAGGGAGTCATTGGAATTGAATACCAAAGGTACATTTAAGTTCATTATTGTATTCTTTGCCTTTTTTAACTTTAAAAATTATGTCAGAATAGTAATAAGAAGGAAGCCTCATAGGGCTACAAATGGCATGGCCCACCATGTAGAAGACAGTCCCTATATATCAGGTGCTCCTGATATATATATATATATATATATATATATATATATATATATATATAGCTGTGATATATATATTATATATATATATCATATATATATATCATATAGCTGTGATATATATATATTATATATATATCACAGATATATAGCACAGCTCCCCTGTGCTCCGTGGCATAGCATTTACATAGATCAAAGTATGAATAGTATTGCATGAACCTGACAAAAGTGTGAATGGTTTTGAGTATTTCATGTGAATCGTGTGAATTTAGGTTATTGTGTAGTTTTTTTTTTTTAATCAATCATGAGTTTTAAAAACATTCGCGAGTGCCCATGGGATGTTTGTAGAAAAACAAGAGTTTAGTTGTTTGGGGAGGGAGTGACGATTTTAAAATAGATTGATTTTGGAGATGCTGGCTGGCTCAGTCAGTAGATCATGTGACTCTTCATCCCAGGGTCCTCAGCTCAAGCCCCACAGTAAGCGTGGAGCCCCCCCCCAAAAAAAGAGTTTGATTTTGGAATTGATACTTGAAAAGATGCTCTTAATCATAAATGAGCCATTCAAAGTAATTTAACTTATAACTCTCTTAAGGTACTTCAAGTTTTACTTAAGTAGCAGTTTGCTTGTTAGTGTTCTCTTTAAAAATAGGTATAATTAATCAATATCCAGACTATTTAACGAACTCCTAAAACTTGACCGCGAGAATGTGGGCAGTCCACTTCAAAAATGGGCAAAGGGTTTGAGTAGACATTTCTGCAAATATATACAGATGGCCAATAAGTACCTGAAAAGATGCTCAGTATCAGTAATCATTAGGGAAATGCGAATCAAAACTACAAAGACAAACCACTTCATACCCGTAGAATGGCTGTTATCAAACAAATGAAAAGCAACCAGCAACCGGGAAACAAGTGTTGGTAGGAATGTGGAAAAATTGAAATCTTTGTGTGTTGTTGATGGGAAATGTAAAGTGGTGCAGCTGCAGACGTTATGGAAAACAGCTCGTAAAAAAAAAAAAAAATTAAACCTAGATTTACCATTTGATCCAGCAGTCCCGCTCCTTATCTGTACCATGGATTGCCTGCTAACAGATAATCATGTACCCACGTTCACAGTGGCATGACTCGCAGTAGCCGAAAGGTAGAAACAACTTAAGTGTCCATCAGTGGATGAATGGATAAACAAAATGCAATCTATACATACAATGAAATATTCAGGGTTTTTTCTTGAGGTTTTATATATTTGAGAGAGAAATATTTTATATATTTTTATACATTTTATATATTTGAGAGAGAGAAAGAGCGAGGGCGAGAGCGAGGAGAGAGAGAGAGCATGAGAAAGGGGAGGGCTGGAGGGAGAAGCAGACTTCCTGCTGTGAGCGGGGAGCCTGTCTGGGGCTCGATCCTGGGACTCCAGGATCATGATCTGGGCTGAAGGCAGATGTTTAGCCGACTGAGGCACCCAGGCGCCCTGAAATATTATTCAGTCTTAAAAAAGAAGGGAAGTTTGGACACATGCTACAATATAGGTGAGCCTTGAGGACATTTTGGTAACTAAAATCAGCCGGTCCTGGTAAGGACAAATACTATGTGATTCCACTTACTTGAGGTACCTAGAGTAGTCAGATTCATAGAGACAGGCAGCAGAATGGTGGTTGCCAGGGGCTGAGGGGATAAGGAAATGGGAAAATACTATTTCATGGGTATGGAGTTCAGTACAAAGTGATGAGAGCCTTCTGGAGCTGAGTTGTGGTGTGGGGTGCATAGCAGTGTGAATATTTGCTTCATGCCACTGACCTGCACACTAACAGGTGATTAAAAAAACACATTTTCTATCATGTATGCCTGACCACCGTAAAAACAAAAATTAAAAGAGGGATTTATTTAGGGGCGCCTGGGTGGCTCGGTCATTAAGCCTCTGACTTCTGCTTGGGTCATGACCCCGGAGTTCTGGGATCGAGTCCCCCATGGGGCTCCTTGCTCAGTGGGGAGCCTGCTTCTCCCTCTCCCTCTGCCTGCCACTCTACCTGCTTGTGCTCTCTCTGTCTGTCGAGTAAATAAATTAAAAAAAAAAATCTATAAGAAAAGATTTAAAAAGACTTAGAATTATTTTTGAGCTATCTCTGTAAACATATATAATTTCTCTAGTTCAAAACTGTCCGAGTTTTGAACCTCCAGTAAGTCCTTAGGTCTCTCGTTCTCTTTCTCTAACTGCCCAGAAAATATCCCTGTTTTCTCTCTCATTTGTTCACTGAATCTGTTCTATACAGACAGTGGGACTGTACAGCTTTAGCGCGCAACTGAGGGATTGCCTCTCTCTTACTACTTAGCTTTCCATAGGATTAGCATCTTGTGTTTTATGCCATGATCACTTACTGTGATAGTGAAGATGTGGCTGTATTGAATAGTCTTGTTTTGTCACATCCAGTCAAATGGATTTATCATTTATCATAAAAATCATTTTATCATTTACGGAGTCCAATGAAGATCTAGATGTGGGAGTCATTAGCACATAGCTGGTTTCTCCAACTAAGAGAATGGCTGGGGTCCCCCCAGGGGAGAGTACAGAGTGTGACATGAGAAGAGGAGCAGAGACAAAGCCACACTGACCACGGTGTTGGGCACGAGTGACTTTGTCACAAAAATCACGACAGCAGTAGTTTATACAAGTGAAGGAGGTTTTTTTGAGGAAAAATAAACAAGGTGTTCTCAGACAATTGTAGGGTTGATACAGTTGCTCAAAAGTAAGGAAGGCATTGGCTCCCTTTAGTTTCCTGCTCCTGTTTTTCCTATGTGGCTTTCATCTTAAGATCCTGAATTTTTTTAAACTGGAGGAGGGAAAAAAAAGATGAAATTGGAAATTAGAAAGTGTCTAAATAAGGATAACTTTCCATTCTTTATCTCTTGCCTCCATTCTTAAAATTTAGTTATGTATGTCCCTAGTGGAACGAGAAATTCTGTATACTTAGAATTTCACTCCCTCCCTTCTTTTCTCCTTACTTTTCCAGTGATTTTTCTCTTTTCCCAAAGACCTGTTTGCTCTTTTGGATTCTCTTTTGGCATCAATGGCACATGCAGTCCAGCTGGAAATAATTAGTTGCCTTTGATTTTGGCCAGTTGGGATGAACACAAAGTTCTGTCCTACCATTTAGCGTGAAATCCAAATTTCTTTCTCTTTCTGCTAATCCACTTTTTGGTTGCTCTCAATTTACTAATTTACTGTTCCTTGAAAAGATCTTAATATTTTCATCTGTGTGTATTCTCCTTTGGGAATATCTTTCTTTCTCAATGAATTCCTTCTTTGTTCAGGCCCTAGCTAAATGTCACCTCTTTTGCAATGCATTTCCTGACATTGTTTTCCATTCTATCCAAAAATGCTGCTGCTTTGACCTGACATTATTTTGAATATATGTTTAGTTTTCTTGTATCATATTATATTTCATTATTATTTGCTTACGTTCGTCCCCTCCACTAACATTTGAACTCTTTGAGGCAAGTGAAATGATATATTGGCCATTTTATCCTTGAGACTGAGCAGAAGGCTTGACAATTGTAGTTCCTTGGTAGATGGTTGAACTGATAAATTCTTAAATGAGAAGGACTGTTTTCTCTAACTAGATGTGAAGTTGTGATATGTAATTCCAAAAATTTCCTGTAGTTTTTTTTTTAACTTCTGTGATTGGTGTTGAAAGTTTGATCTATCAGTATTGTAAAGATTGTTATGGTATTAAAATTTTAGTTTATTCCATTTGTGACATAGAAGCATAGCCATACCATTTCAAAAATTTTATTTGTTTTAACTTATTTCATTTGTGTATTATTCTCTAATTAGGCAAATTTAATTCCTCATTTTAGGGATATGGAAGTAGAAGGAAAAAAAATCAGTGATGAGTATTTTTTAAAAATAACAGAAATGATAAATCTAGAAGATAGCCAGATAGTTACCTAATTAACTGAACTGTACAGTTCAGCCATCTAAAAATAGTCACTTTCTAGAGAAGCGTGGGGTTTAGTTATTCTCCATTTTTTTATTTACTTGAAAAAAAAGGTTTAGTTGAATTGTTGCTACTTGATGACAGTGCACGGACTATGTTTTGAAATTTATGGGGTAATTTTCTCTGAAGATCAGTGATTCTTAGTATTGCTTCTTTATATTAATTCTTCACATCAAATGGTTTCCATAGTCTCTGTTGGGGGAAACTTTGCAGTTATTTATTCCTCAGAATTTCTTTATTAGCTGATAATCTTTCGGTAAAACAACCTTTCTTTGTCACAAATTATTGCTTACCAAAGGAAGTAGAGTAATTTTTTTTCTGTTATAAGTTACTTTTGTTGGCCATCTGCATCTATAGGAGTGACATTAAACACCCTGTTTGAGACCCTGCATATGTTAAATCATTGTTTCTAAGTGAGTGCCTTGGCTTTTTTATGTGCTCTGAACTGTGTAGTTCCACACAATAATTTGATAATGACAGCAGTGACTCTTTCTAAAATTATACCTCTCTGTAGTATTGCCTCTCAGGGGCTGTTAAAAGAGCTCCACTCCCTGCCTTGTAATGACCTCTTTGCCTTCTTGGTTTGTGCCTTGTTAAAAAGTCAGAATTTAGGTGTTGTCTCTGTGTTTTGCACTGTTTTACAGATGCCTCCATTTTCACATCTTTTCAAGGCAGTTTGGGTCTGTCTGCTAGCTAAATGCGTGTTGGTGATTCCATAATGTATGGAAATTTGATCGTACTATTTACTTTAAAGAGAGTTGTAACAGTACAAAGCTTTTAAGCCTGACTGTATCCATTTGTTAATATCAGAAGTTCCTTTTATTCATTGAGAAGCCTGGTTAGGGTTTTTCTGTGTTGAAGAAATTTAAGAAATTCTACTCTTCCTGTGTATCTTGTGTCTCTGAGAAAACTGAGAGAAAATACTGTAAAAACCATTAAAGTGAAGTGAATACACAAATTAGAATGTCACCTATTGTATTTTGGTATGAACAAACATAATAAAGAATGTTGTATGGGTGAGCCAGTGGTTAGTGTAGACTTAATCTCAGCTCAGATAACCAACAGTTGATGTAGCAGCTTCTGAGAGTTCCCTTTTCTCTCTTAGCTGAATTGCTCTTAGAAGACCTCTGAGGTATACATAATATTTCTTATTCCTTATGGAGGCCTCTATGGGAATTTCTGTCAGTTATGCATTATTGAACTCTCAGTACATAAATATGTTGCTACTTTTGATAGAAGTATACAGATTTTTTGTGTTAAAGTCGTTATGTTGATGGAAAATGTGTACATTGAAAGAATGCTCTGTGTTATCAATATAAGAAAGAAGGGTTAAACTGTTAGTGGTTTTAGTTTGGTTTATATAGTACAGATACTAGAATAGTTGTATGTGATATGATAATTATAGTATTTTTAGTGAGAAATTAATCACATAAGAATCTTAAAAAACTACCTTTGAATAGGGGAGGACTAAATGGTTATGGATTTGATTTTCTAAAATGCAGCATCATTTTAAAATTTCTCTGTGTAATAATGAAAAGATTGAAAGTGTAAAGCCATTAAAAACGGTATGATTTCAGGGGCGCCTGGGTGGCTCAGTGGGTTAAAGCCTCTGCCTTCAGCTCAGGTCATGATCTCAGGGTCCTGGGATCGAGCCCCGCATCTGGCTCTCTGCTCAGCAGGGAGCCTGCCCCCCTCTCTCTCTGCCTGCCTCTCTGCCTACTTGTGATCTCTCTCTCTCTGTCAAATAAAATCTTTAAAAAAAAACACCACGATACGATTTCCTATTTCATTTTAATTTTTGAATTAAATATAAATAGCACATTGTGAGAAAAAAATTTGCAAACCCGAAGCTTGGGGGTAAAAACGATACAGAGGATTTATTTTTTTCTTTAATTAGGCCCAGAGGATAGTAACTAAATAATGAATAATAGAACATTACAGAATGAATATAAATGTATTTGATATTCATGCAATATGCTTTATTCATGTAATATTCAATATAAAGAACAATATTTGTAGTTGTTATTTTTTAATGTTCTCTGAAATTTAGAATAATCTCCATATGTGAATAGAATTAGCACAGAAAGGACTTTTTTTTTCCTTTTTACAATGAGGTCGCTTTATTTTATTTGGGGTTAATTGGTAGAATTTTATTACTAAGTGTGGGAGCTGGAATGTAATGGAACCACTGTTGGCCAAGTCTGGAACCCAGTGCACCTGCTCATTCACATCAGAGCTTGTTGTTTAGCTGGGTCAGCAAATCTCAGACTTTTGGGTCGCAGGATCCTCTTTTACCCTTCAAACTTTCTGAAGATCCCAGAAACCTTTAGTTGTTGTGAGTTATTAGCTATTGATATTTACCATATGAGAAATTAAAATAGAAATATGAAAATGTTGCTGTATTAATTCATTTTAAAATAACACTGACATTTTAAAATCACAACTAACCATATATTTCCAAATCAAATTGTGAGAAAAACGTCCTTATTTTACAAATTTGCACAGTTCTTTAATGTCTGGCTTACTAGACAACCGCTAGGTTCTCCTTTTCTTCTTCTTCGTTCAGTCCGTTGCCGTATCACATGTTATGTAACCTCTGAAAAATTTGACTCTCTGCTTGTGAGAGGAGAGTGAAAAAGGTAGATGACATCTTAGTGTTTTTATAAAAATAATTTTTTTTT
>CM053607.1:115869930-115883070 GCA_028646535.1 Procyon lotor | reverse complement strand
CTTTCTTTCTTTCTTTCTTTCTTTCTTTCTTTCTTTCTTTCTTTCTTTCACTGTTACCAACAACACAGCTTCAGTATAGTTGTATGCATGTTTTTGCTTATTTTGGAAACTTTAGGGCAACCCCCCCCCCCAGAATGTCCCAATTCATATTTTTCCAACAAGATTTTAACTCACAGAAAGCTTTGTTAGTCTAATTAATTAACCTTTAAATTATAAATATCCTTTTGGCACTACACTAAAACTTGACCAGTGGTAGTTTCTTGAAGTTGCAGTATAGAGTTAGAAGCCGTATGGAAGAACCTTTTTCTAATCTCTCTTACATTAAAATCCGTTATACTTTAGGTCATTTACCTATGCACGGTTTTATAAACATGCACATGTACCAGTCACTTGGAAAATACTGGTTTACTGAATTAGATTTTCAATCATTGCCATATTTATTACCTAAATTTACATCATAATAGTTAATGTCACCACAGTTTCATCAGAAAAAGTATTGTATTTTTCTCTTTTTAATATTGGGAAGCTTTCAGAGGTCATCCTGGCAGACACAAATTTAGCCAAAATCTGATTTTTATGTGAAAGCTTGAATTTTATTATTGGTAACAAATAGGAACAAGTAAATTATTTCACTTTTTCTTAAAGTAACAGACTATCTTTGTTCATTTTTGAGAATGACTTTTATTTATTTTTTTCTTTTGCTTCATTGCACTGTTGAATAAAAGAGGTGAAAGTGGACATCCTTGTCTTGTTCACAGCCATAAATGGAAAGCATTCATTCTTTCACCATTAAGTATGAGGTTAGTTGTGAGTTTCTCATAGAGGCTGTTTACCAAGTTGAAGAAGTTACCTTTAATTCCAAGCTTTCTGAGAGTTAATGTCACACACTTTCTTAGTGTCTGTTAAGATGATGTGATGGTTTTTCATATTTATTCTGTTACTGTGGTGTGTTGTATTGGTGGATATTTGGATGTTAACCTAAACTTGCATTCCTAGGTTAAATTATCCTTGATCGTGGTGTCTTGTCCACCCTTAACATAGTGTCCCACTGTGGGATATAGTGGTTATTCTGTAAGCATTCATTGAATTACTTAAGACAGTGAGATTTCTTAAATGATTTTCTGCTTTTGGAAACCTTTGCATAGATCGGTCATTTATTATTTTTTTTGAAAGATTTTGTTTATTTGTCAGACAGCGCGCTCTTATGTGCACAGCAGGGGGAGGGGCAAGGGAGAAGCAGACTTCCTACTGAGCAGGGAGCCTGATGTGGGACTCCATCCCAGCACCCAGGGATCATGGCCTGAGCCAAAGGCAGACTCTTAACTGACTGAGCCACCCAGGCGTCCCTAAGCCAGTCATTTAATCAACCAAAGTATATTGCTGCCTTATTGAGAGGTCATTTCACAACAGCTTTAATTATTAGGAATACAGATGGTGACTCAGAAGGAAGTCAAAATGCCCTTTGACAGTCCTTTCATTGAAGAACCTCAGAAGAACTGTATACCTTCTATATACCTACTTTATACCTTCCACATAGAGTTGTAATAAGCTTGGTTGATCTGGTTTGCTTGCATCCTACAGATCAGAAGCAATAAAGTAAAGAGTAGAAGTGAGTTATTAGAGATTGCTAAATTAACAGCATGAAAATTAACTTTCAGGGGTAGAGTGGGGGTAAAAAGGCATTGTGGAAATAATTTTAAAAACTTAGTAGCTGAGAAGTTTTTTTTTGTTTTGTTTTGTTTTTAATATTTTATTTATTTATTTGATGGAAAGGGAGAGATCACAAGTAGGCAGAGAGGCAGGCAGAGAGAGAGGGAGAAGCAGGCTTCCTACCGAGCAGAGAGCCCGATGCGGGGCTCGATCCCAGGACCCTGAGATCATGACCTGAGCCGAAGGCAGAGGCTTTAACCCACTGAGCCACCCAGGCGCCCCTACAAAAATATTTCCTAAATTGCTTATTAATTTTCTAGGAAGACAAGTTTGACATTTAAGATGAGGAAGTGATTAAAATCTTTTTTCTTTCCCCCAGATGGTATACCTCAAGTTTACTATTTTGGCCCTTGTGGTAAATACAACGCCATGGTGCTCGAACTGCTGGGACCTAGTTTGGAAGATTTGTTTGATTTATGTGACAGGACGTTTTCTCTTAAGACCGTTCTCATGATCGCTATCCAGCTGGTAAGTCGAGCAGGAGACTCTGAAGCTGTTTGAACGGTTCGTATGGTTCTTTTGGTCACACATTCATATTGTAAGTTTCAAGTTTTGGGACGTTACCTTTACGGAACAGTTGATCTAATGAAGTTTCTACTTTTCATCTCACTGTCTTTTTAGGATGCATAGAACTTAAAATAGCTGAGCCAACTGTAATTGATTTGGGTGAAAGAATTAATACCTTCCTGCTTTAAGACCAGAACGTTCTCAAGTTTGAGAGTTGTTTCTAGCCCTGTTTTCATACAGAAGATGAAGGCTTAGAGAAGAGAACCCACAGAAATGTGAATTTATAATGTTAGTAATAAATTCTAATGGCCCAGGAAGAGAAGAAACAATGAGGGAGTCTTATAAAATATTTAAATTTCAGGAAACTTGTGCGGAAACAACTTAGAAGATGATTTAAGGCAGTTTTGAAATCTCTGCCAGTAGTTATGTTGCAAAATCTTGGAGTTGTTTTTCTCCATTGACTCTTTAATTCCACTTCTACAGATATATCTGGTGGAACTGTTCACATATACTAAAGCTTTTTGTGCAAGGATGTTTATCATAACATGGGAAACAACCCAAATGTAGAGAAATTATAGGATTAATTGAGTAAGTTATTAATAGACGTAAAATAATAGGTAGGCATTAAAAAGTACATATTAAAAGAAGGTCTTATAACCTGGAAAATGTTCAATATATATCATTACTGAAAAATATGGGTCATAGAAATATTGTATATTAGGATCCAGAATTTGTTAACAAGAAAAATGGCCTAAGTGACTATATGTTTACATTGTGTTGTCAATCATTAGTATCACTAAATGAAGCAATTTGTTTTCTTGTTTGTTATATCCTACGGTGTGACATTTTGTACAATGAACATTATTTGAGAATGTGTAAAAGATTTGGTGAAAATGTACTATATTATTATTAAAGTGGTCTTCCAAAATTTTCTGCTTTCAAGATCGTTTAAAATGTTTAGTTCTTATGGAAAGACATAAATAAGTTATAAAAAGGAAAAAGAAAGATATCCTGAAGGGTACTGTGTTATTTTTATTTAACAGTTTAGACTCTAAGTTTCTTTAATATAACTGTAACAGTTGCTCGATGATTGAATTGGTAAGGAAGAACAAGTGGCAACTTTATGTGTCTTTGTAAGTCTCAATTCGAGACTTGGTATTAGTAACGCTTTTGATTATCTGAGGTGGCATCATCGGTAAGTGCTGACTGAATCCGGCTCACCAGCATTTGAAATTCAAATACTTTTATTTATAAGTGACCATTTATTAAGTGAAAGCAAAGACTTTTGGTCATAATTGGATATATTTTTTGGATATATATTTTTGAGAAACTATAGACTGATACTATGTTACTTTTAAAGGGTTGAAATAGTTTCTGATAGGTTTCTTCTTTATGTTGTTTTCATTGTGAGAATTTTATCTTGTCTCTATCATGCTTTTTTATTCTCGTGACAGTGTAAAATAAAACTTTCTTTTCTCTTCTTCTTCTTTTTTTTTTTTTTTTTTTTTTTTGTGAATCAAGATCTCTCGCATGGAATATGTCCACTCAAAGAACTTGATATACAGAGATGTAAAGCCTGAGAACTTCTTAATAGGACGACCAGGAAACAAAACCCAGCAAGTTATTCATATTATAGATTTTGGTTTGGCAAAGGAATATATTGATCCAGAGACAAAGAAACACATACCATACAGAGAACACAAGAGCCTTACAGGAACAGCTAGATATATGAGCATAAACACACATTTAGGAAAAGGTATGTGTACCTTTCATAAGTATAGAAATTTGAATTCAGTAACTATCCTGACAATGTGAATTTTTATTTGTTACTGTGGTTCAATTTTGGGGGGGATTACAGTTGCTTCGATTGTAATTTTTATTTATCACATCTGGCTAGAGTTTATTTTGATTTATATTTAATACGATTCTTTTAATGTAAGGTGCTCTAGAGTAAATGAATGACAGATATCCTTACATTCACTCTTTTTTTAATATAACAGCTTGAAGTGTTCAACTTTGAGACAGGCTGATGCATATGATTATTTTTATTAAAGAATATGAGAGAATACTTAATTTTAACTACATTTAGTGTGTGCGTGCAGATTTTTGATTGAGACTTGGGCTCTCTGATACAGCCAGCCAAGGAGAAGACATCCTGCCCAATACATTGAATGCTGAGAGTAAATACCTTAGTAGTTTTGGTGCTCGCTTCGGCAGCACATATACCTTAGTAGTTTTGTTTACAGTGTAGAAACTCTATGACTTGAGACAGATTGTTTAACTTTTTAAAGTTAAAATAAATAAATAAGTTAAAAGAAAGTTTAAGTTTAAACTTTTAAACTTTTAAAATAATGTCAACCTCACAGAGTTTCTTACAGCTTCCCCCCACCCCCCATCCAAGATCCATTCCAGGAACGTATAGTTCATTTATTTGTCACATCTCTTTAGTCTCTTTTTATCTGGAACACTCTTTCACCTTTCTTTATGGTTCATGACCTTCATATTTTTGTGGAGTATCTTGGGGTATTTTGTAGAATGTCTTCAACTTGAGTCTGTCTCATAATTTCTTCATGATGATATTTGAGTGTGCCTCTGGAGCACAAAATCACAAGTGATGTGTTGTCAGTGCATCATTTCAGGAGGCGCGTGATGTCATTTGGTTGCATGTAGTTTTCATCCCTCGCTTAGTGTAGTGTCTGCTAAGTTCCTCCACTTACAAGTTTCCTTTTTTCCTGTTGCAATTCAAAATTATCTTGTAAGTGGATTTATAAGTGATTTTGTAAGTGGATTTGTGTATTTATGTAAATACAAATATGTTGTTCCTCACCAAATTTTACCCACTAGATTTAGTTAGCATCCACTGATGATTTTCTAATTCATCATTCCTTGTGTATTTATTGATAATCTAATGTAAGCAGAAGCTTTTTCTCATTTTCCCATTTATTGACTGAAGTAAGTATGGACTCATGGATTCTTACTGAAAGTAGTATAGTTCATTGCTGTCATTATTTATTTTGATACTCACCTTGTCCCAGATTTGGCCATTGGTTGCCCAATCAAGCTGGCTGCTCTGTCCGTCTGGCTTATCCTCATGATTCTCTGAGAACTTTACTTTCTGGAGTTCCAAGTTGTTCTGATTCATCTTGTAGTTTGTCTGCTCTAGCCCAGAAACAGACGTTTCTCCAAGTTTCCCTGGGTCCCTTTATTGGATAATGTTCTATAGAAAGCAAGGTTTGGGCACTGGGTGTACTCATTGCTACTGGTGTATTCCTGCTTCTAGGCCCCTCCTGCAGCAGAGCTACAAAATGCATATGTGTATGCGAAACACATGTCCACACATACTTACACATGCGAATATGCATATGTACACAAATACTAATGCCTATCTACTAAGGATCCTGAGTTGATTATGATACTTTTAATTTCATTCTAAGATCATAAAGTGGTATCCCTGTTTTCCATATGTGTAAGTCCTTTCTCTTTTCTCTTATTTATGTCTTC
Source organism: Procyon lotor (assembly GCA_028646535.1). Lineage (NCBI taxonomy): Eukaryota > Metazoa > Chordata > Mammalia > Carnivora > Procyonidae > Procyon > Procyon lotor. The sequence goes on along the minus strand of CM053607.1, from coordinate 115,877,352 downwards.
CTTTGCCAACAGTGGGAACTCTGGCTACCACTACTCTATTTTTTTTTTTTTTTAAGATTTTATTTATTTATTTGACAGAGAGGGGAGAGATCACAAGTAGGCAGAGAGGCAGGCAGAGAGAGAAAGGGAAGCAGGCTCCCTGCTGAGCAGAGAGCCCGATGTGGGGCCCGATCCCAGGACCCTGAGACCATGACCTGAGCCGAAGGCAGAGGCTTTAACCCACTGAGCCACTCAGGCGCCCCCCACTACTCTATTTTACTCATTGTTAGAAGTCTAGGATCCTCAGAATGTTGTTTCAGAATTGGTAACTAATACATTATGTAAAGCAAGCCTACTAGAATTGACAGTATTTGTAATTGTTATTTAATTGAAAAATTTGTTTTTTAAAATAAAATTTACATTGAATAAAATTTACAAGATATGAGAATATAATGTGTGACTTTTGACATATGTACACATGTGGGTAGCACACAAGCCTGTCAAGATTTACAACACGATTATCATCCCCTAGACTTCATTTGTGCTCTCTCCCCACTTTCTCCAAAATGAGCCATTGATGTGATTTCTGTTACCATAGATTAGTTTTGCTGATTCTGTTACTTTCATATGAATGAGATCATCTGGCTTCTTTTGCTCACTATGAGATTAATGTTTGTTTTCAAGTATCAGTAATTTTTTTTTTTTTTTAGAGAAGGGGTGGGGCAGTGGGAGAGGGAGAGAGAAGAGAGAATCTTAAGCTCCACACTTAGCACGGAACCTGATGTGGGGTTCATCTCATGACCCTGAGATCATGACCTGAGCCGAAACCAAGTGTTGGACTCTCAACTGGCTGAGCCACCAAGGGGCCCCAGTAATTTGTGTCTTTTTGAGGCTCAGTAGTAGTCCATTGCACAAATATATGACACAAATGGTTTATTTATTCTAATGTTGATGAACATTTTGATTATTAATAGTGTTTTACTATTAGGAATTTTTAAATCTTGCAGTGAGCATATGTTTTCAGTTCTTTTGGGTAAATGCCTAAAATTGGAATTACTGTTAGGTATTCTTTAACTTTATCGAAAACTGCCCATCAGTATGCCAAAGCATTCATACCATCCTGTTTCCACCAGCAACGAATGAGGGTTCAGTTTGTTTCAGTCTTGACAACATTTGAAGTTGTCCTTCTCTTCCATTCTAGCTGTTAGAGTGGATATGTAGTGGTATTTCGTTGCTCCATGACTGATGATACTGAGCACCGTTACTTGTGCTTATTGGCCATTTGTGTATCTTCTTTTGTGACTCGTGTGTCATTTAATTGTTGATTTGTAGGGATCTTTTATATATTCTGGAAATAAATTCTTTTCCAAATATAGGTACTGTGAATAGATTCTTCTAGTCTGTGGCTTAGCTCTTTGTTTTCTTAGTGATGTCAGTAGATGGGCAAAAGTTGTAAATATTTGTGACATCAGTTATTTATCAGGTTGTTTTTGTGTGTGTGTGTGTGTGTGTGTGTGTTATTGTTTTATGATCACTACTTTTTGAATCCTAAGAAATCTTTGTCTCCAGGAGATGAAGACACTTTAATTTTTCTTCTACTGTCTATAGTTAATTTTTGTATGGTGTAAATTAGGGGTTGGGGTTTTTTTTTTTTTTTTTTTTTATGATACTGTATTCTTTCCCTATTGAGTTACCTTTTTGTCTTTCTAAAAAAAATCAGTTCTAGGTTATGTTTATAGTAGTTTATTCTTAAGTCTCAAACCGTGGTCAGTTTTTGATCAGAGAAAGTCAGACTTTATTTTTTGCCTTTAGATTACATCCCTGACATCTCGCTCACAAGGAAAAACAGACAGAAATGTAAACCAACCAGTACTTACCCAACATCACTGCTTAAATGTACCTTGCGGTATATAGTCACTTGTTCCAGACCTTAGCAGTCATCTGACCCAGGCTTCAACTCCTGGTCCTAGTTTCTTCTCTGACTCTTTTTCCGAGACTTACCTGCCCTCTGTGGCATTCCTTCTTTCTTCCTCTCAGTCAGAACTAATAGCACTTGCTCACTAACGGCATTTTCCCTGACAGGCTCCTGATAGAAGAGCTGTGGTGTTTTTTCTCTTCAGCTGTCTGAAATGCCTAAAAAATGTAAATCCTCCTTACTTTAAGAAAATTACATTTCAGATATCTAAAATTAGTTGCATTCAGGTAGATTTTGTCCAGGGAGTGCCTTTCAATAGCAAGCTTTCATGACAGATTTAAAATAAGATTGCGAAGATACACAACTTTCAGGATCGTGTCTTCTGTTAAAATCAGGCACACCTGTACTTATATGAACAGTGTCTGTGAGAGATTTTCATTTCATGGTAGTTGTTAACAGACTATTGCATAACAACTAACAAAGGTTCACCAACATTTTATTGTGAGACATGAAGTCACAACTTCCTTATGGCCCGATTTTTTTTTTATCTGAACAATGGTACATGTAACAGCATTCTATTTGTAGAAATGGCAAAGCGAATCTGATACGTTTGTCCTTGTTAGGAAAAGCCTTCGGAGCTTGGGAAATGGCATTTAACTATTACAGTAATCTCTTTTTGCTCCTTTTTCAGCAAGAAAACAAACAAAATATTTCTTTGGCAAGTATTACAAAGAACAAAAGCTTTAGTCCTTACTTTCTCCTATTTACAAAAGTCCTGCTTCTTAATTTTTATGTAGTACTTGGGAAGTAGATGGGCACTATTCGCGGAGAGAAAATTTGTTTCCCAGATTACATGATTTCCTGTTTTTTAAGAAATTAAGAGTAAGCTTAAGTCACGTGAGAGTTAAAGCTGAAGAGTGAAAGCATTTTTTTAAAATATTTTATTTATTTATTTGACAGAGGGAGAGAGATCACAAGTTGGCAGAGGCAGGCAGAGAGAGAGAGGGGGAAGCAGAGAGAGAAAGAGGCAGAGAGAGAGGGGCAGGCAGAGAGAGAGAGAGGGGCAGGCAGAGAGAGAGAGGGGGAAGCAGGCTCCCTGCTGAGCAGAGAGCCCGATACGGGGCTCGATACGGGGCTTGACACGGGGCTCGATATGGCTTGATCCCAGGACCCTGAGATCATGACCTGAGCTGAAGGCAGAGGCTTTAACCCACTGAGCCACCCAGGCGCCCCAGGTTAAAGCATTTTTATAAGTGAGATGGCTGTGAACATGGGCTTCTTAGTGATATTTTGAGTTTAAAACACCAGCTATGTGAGGAGTCAGGAGCAGATAGAAAAGAAAAAGTAGTGAAAATGGGATCTTCTAATGGTGATTTTAATTTGCATATATATTTTCCTTTAGGCTTTGTCTGAACTTCGGTGATTACTCTTTTAAGAGGAATTAAAGCCTTCTTATTCATCCATTTACTCTTGTGCATTCAAGGACTTTCTATACACATGAGCATTTCAAAAGAGAGAATTTGGCCAGGTAGACCTTTGTGCAGGTTTATAAGTATTTTTCCTTTGTGGAGATTGGGGCACTCTATCAGATTTAAAAAGGAAAAAGCTAGAAGAATAGTGTAAAATCACAGTGCGGATTTTAGCCCCTTTATTCCTGTAGTGTGTATATATGTATGTATGTGTGTGTGTATGTATGTATATGTATATATATCTTCACTGATTATACACTATTCACTACACTATGTATATCGTATCTTCACTGGACAATTAATATTAAGAAGGCAGATGTTGTTATTCACTTGTGTACCTTCCTATACCTTCTTGAGTCACTGTTCAAGATGAAATCTTACTAAAGCTGTGTGTGACACGTGGATTTCTATGGTCTGCTCTAGTGGAAGCCTTCTCTACTGTTATGTTGAAATGTTATTTTAAATGGTGTCTGCTTGAATGTCTTATTTTAGTACTTTTTCAAGACTTTTTTTTTTGGTCAGCTGCTTTGAACCTCATTTTATAATCTTACTTTGGATCACTCTTTTCCTTTCATGACAAAACTGTTCTCGTTATAGTCATTTGAAGTAAAATAAATACTCTGCATTTCTCTTTACTAAGTAGCATTATAATTGCTTTGTTTTTTAAATTAATATTGAATATTCATGAACCAACAGACTGGGAATAAACTGCCAGTTGCTTCGTAAGTGTTAATAAAGTCTGTGTTGCATAGAAGAATAACATTTCAAGCCTCTAAGTGGCAAGCTCTGTTAAGGGATCACAAAATTTATGGTTTTACAAAAATGTTTTCTTTCTGTGCTGTCATCTGATGGTGTGTGATTCATATAATTTCTAGGTTAATTACCCCAATTCCTGAGGACACCTTTTAGGCTCCCAAACAACTTCCTAACAGTTTAAAAACATGTATTTGCATTTTATAATTACATCTTAACAGTTTAAAAATGCATCATACAATTCCTTCTTTCTTAAACAAAATACGATGAGCATAATTTACATTTTCTAAATGATTCAGCTTTGTAAGTTCTGTATGATTACTATTATATGGTGATACCCCCAAGTTTAGTTGGAGACTGTTAGGATGTATACCTTGATCTAAATAAGTTTAGAGAAAATACATTTAAATAGTAGTGCTTTTTTTAATGTAATTTTTTAGAACTTTTTTTTTTAAGAACAGTTTTTTTTTTTGAGATTTTATTTACTTATTTCACACATAGAGAGAGATCACAAGTAGGCAGAGAGGCAGTCAGAGAGAGAGAGAAAGAAGCAGGCTCCCCTCTGAGCAGAGAGCCTGATGTGGGGCTCGATCCCAGGACCCTGAGATCATGACCTGAGCCGAAGGCAGAGGCTTTGACCCACTGAGCCACCCAGGCGCCCCAAGAACAGTTTTTGATTCACAGCAAAATTAGGCAGAAGGTACAGAGATTTCCTTTATACTCCCTTCCTCCACACAGACAGCACTCCCTCCCCTCACTGTCGGCATCCCTCATCAGAGTGGTACATTTGGTACAAGTGATGAGCTTACCCTAACACATCATTATTATCTATCGATTCCATAGTTTGCTTTATGGTTTACTCTCAATATTGCACATTCTATGGGTTTGGATACATTTATATTGACATATATCAGCCATTGTAGTATTATACAGGAGAGTTTCACTTCCCTGGGCATCCTCTATGCCCCACCTACTCATCCCTCGCTTCCCACCTTCCTCCCTCCAAACTCCTGGCAACCACTAGTGTTTTTATTGTCTCCATAGTTTTGCCTTTTCCAAATACCATAAAATTTGAAATAAACCATATGTACCATTTTCAGACTGGCTTCTTTTACTTGGTTATATGCATTTAAGGTTTCTCCGTGTTTTTCTATGACTTGATAGCTCATTTTTTTTTAGTGCTGAATAATGTTCCATAGTCTGGATGTACCACAGTTTATTTACCTGTTCACCTACTGCAGGGCATCTTGGTTGCCTCCAAGTTTTGGCAGTTATGAATAAAGCTGCTATAAACATCGTTGTGCAGGTTTTTGTGGGACCTAAGTTTTCAACTCCTTTGGGTAAATACCAAGGACAGTGCTGGATCGTATGTTAAAAGTATGTTGTAAGAAGCCCTCAGACACCAGCAGCATGTCTGAAAGTTCAGCTTAAATTCTGACACTGTCTACGTGGAGATAGCATCAGATCCCAAGATTAAGGATTCCATCCTACAAGACCACTCACCAACCTCCTACTTCAGATAACACTTACAAACGCTAGGCTATTACCTGTGCTTCTGACTGATCATGTACAGCTCCCTCCTCCTTAAGTTCAATTTCTTTGCTAGAGTGGTTTTGTAGACTCCGGGAAGCACTTACTTAGGTTTATGAGTTTATTACAGGATATGATAAAAGATACAAATCAACAGTTAGATGTAGGATAAGAGCCCAAACAAAGGAACTTCTGTCCTTGTGCAGCTTGGACCCTTGGTGACACATTTAAGTGTTCTTGATCCCCAAGTGTGGAAGCTCTCCCAAAAGGGCCAAAAAGCTGTCCTCTTGGGTTTTTTGGGGGGGCTTCATTACATAGTCATGATTGACTAATGCCTTGGCCATTGGCTAATTTAACCTCCATCCTCTTTTCCCTCCCTGGAGGTTGAGGTGTGGGACTGAAAGTCCCACCCCTCTAATCATCTGGTTGGACTCCCTGGCAACCAGCCCCTGACCTAGAGAGGGTTCAAGACTCACCTTCATTAGTAACTAGACACCCATTTCACCTTTATGGCTCTGAAGTGTTTTCAAGAAATGTGACCAGAAAAAAAAAAAAAAAAAAGAAATGTGACCAAAGACCAAATATATCATGAGATATATATTCTGGTTATCTGAATGAACAAATATATATTTCTTATAAATCATTATGTGGTAGTAGTGTTATCTCATTGTTGTTTTGTGTTTCCTGATGACATAGGATGTGTAGCATCTTTTCTTATGTGTCAATTACTATAGGTTTATAGTCTGAGATTAGTTTTTTTTTTTTTTAATAGGCTTTTTTTGGTATTTAAATGTCTTCTAGCATACTATTTGTTATCATGTGTAGTACTGTTGCTGGCAGTACTTTGCTATTCTCTTCTTTTGATTTGCTTCTCTTGATAGCCAAATTTATTGGATTTTATCTAAATTAAGAAAACTGGGTTTCAAGAGCACATCTTTAGGAATCAGGTGAATGCATGTGCTGGGTTCCATTGCTCCAAAAACTTTCTTTTTTTCTTTATGCATTCTTATTATCACAAGATTGGGTATCTGGATTGGTGAGTGGTTGCTGCACATTATTTTGTATAATTGTGCCTTTTCTTTTGCTAAAAAAGTTTGTGTTTTCATTTAACAAAATCCATCTTAATTGTGTAATTTTGAAAAATGTTAATGAGCTCAGTGATTCTGGAAAAAGTTTTTTTGTGTGTAGGGGGGAGTTAGGGAGAAATAATTTTCAACATTTTAGGAGGAAATATAAACTGAAACCTTTGCTTGTAATTTTTTTGTTTGTTTATATATAAAGAATGATTTAAATTTTCTTCGGGGAGAGGTTTTTTTTTGCTGTTGTGGGTTTTTTCCTTGTCTTGCCTGTATTTAGCTTTAACTAACATGTCTTTTGGCCTCATTGTTTTTCACTTTTGTAGAAAAATGCAGTAATGAGCTTATGTTTTTGTAAATACTTATGCATATATTAGAAAGTTTTCTGCTTCTAAGTGTTTGATATTTTTTTATGACAGACGTAAATTTGAGTTAATAAGAAAGGGAATATTTTTCTGTTGCTGAAAATTGAATTGAAATTAAGTCAAAATGGAAATAGTTCTAGGCATGTGAGGAATAAAAACAGTTTAAAAAGAGGAAAATAGGGGTGTCTGGGTAGGCTCAGTTGTTGGGCAGCTGCCATCGGCTCAGGTCATGATCCTGGAGTATCTGGATCAAGTCCCGCATGGGTCTCCCTCCTCAGGGGGTAGTCTGCTTCTCCATCTGACCTCTCCTTCTCATGCTTCCTCTTTCTCATCCT
>CM053607.1:115826056-115859943 GCA_028646535.1 Procyon lotor | reverse complement strand
GAGCCCGATGCGGGGCTCGATCCCAGGACCCTGGGATCTGACCTGGGCCGAAGGCAGACGCTTAACGACTGAGCCACCCAGGCGCCCCTATTTTTTCTTATTCTTACCTCTTTTATCCCATTGGAATTCAAGTGAGTTAAACAAGAGATGAAAATCAAAGGAAAGAAGGTAACACAATAAAAATCATAGCAAAATAAAATGCTTCATTTAGGGGATATTTAACAATATTTGCTTTAAAGTACAGCCAGTTAAAACAGAGTAGTTTTAGAATTTGGCCTTAGAAAAATTGGGACAATAAAGGATCTTAAGTACAAATTTCTTCAGATATAAATGAGTACTAGTTGATAGTTTGACTACTCTGGTAAGATGCTGCATATAGAAAGAGATGGCTCCAAACTGAAGACTTGGAGTGTGTGTTTTATAAATCAGAATTAATTTCTCAGTTGGATGAAGATCAGTAATTCATGTTCTCTGGAGATGTCCTCTTGAGCTGTTAGGTATTGTAATAAGTGAAACTCTTCATTTTGAATTGAGTTGTACTTCAGCTGTCTTCAAGGTGGACCTCCTGTGTGTTTCAACTTGTCTTCCCAGCTAGATGGTGAGCTCAAGGCGGGAGCCATGTTTTATTTGTGTAGTCCTTGTCGCACTAAATGTAGGGAGTCCACTTTTGTTTTTCGTTTTGTGGTTTTTTCAGGAAACCCTTTAGGGTAGCTTATGTATTAAATCTGAAACGTGGATATGTGCGCTGTCATCATAATAGAAAAGTTGTCTATCTCAAAACTTTTCCTAAACATCATCGAAGCAGTAAACCTCTCAGGTGTGTGAGAAACTCAAAATTGACAATCGCAAAAGAACATTTGGTTACATGACTGAAATGTTGCAGTGTCCCCAGATAAACAGTTTTTACTCTAGAGCTGCTGGCTGAAGTTCAGAATCTCCTGACATTTCAGAGAAGGTAGTAGATGCATGTAACTGTAGTTTCTGAGGAGAGGCTTGAGAGCTGTCGCTGTCTTCTTAAAGAGCTCCATGACCCTTAAATGTTACCCATTGTTCTAGGCAGTAGTTAGGTGTTCGTCTCCATTTTAGCCTCATTTTCATTCTTGTATCCTCTTTAGATTTAATCTCATCTAATTTACCTTAGTTTAAGCTACACAGCTGCTAAATTCTGGTCATGAACATGGAGGGTTTAACAAAAAGACCTACAACTGTCGTGATTGCTTTGGTGATAGACCTCATGCCTCTTCATCCTTCTTACATACTTTTGCTTTGTACAATTTAATTCGGGAGGCTTAGTGCCAGAAGATTTATTCATTGTGCCTATTTGGACTTAACATCTCTTCTCCCATAGGCCTGCTCTGGCCACTGATGGCCTCTGGCTCCCGAGGGCCCAATATACTTGGCACTTGGTGGCAAGTTTGTTGTTTTTTTTTTGGCAAGTTTTTCTTAAGTTGAAAAAGAAAGAAAAGAGCACCAAACACTTTAAACGTATGTCATTGTGTTAATGAGCTAGTTAGTACTATTGGCAGAGCAGTTGGCTCTTGGGCTGGAATCCCTGCTGTACTTCTTGCCGTGTCTTTGACCTTAGTCAAGTGTTTAAAGTCTCAGTGGGGATGATACCGTCCATCTCAAAGTGGGATAACACATGCAGAGCCGCTAATGCAGAACCGAACATGTAAAAGAATCTTAAATATTGTAGTCCTTCCCCATCTTTTTATTAGTGCTGTCCACATTTTCCCGAAACACAAAAATTGAGCCCTGTTAAACAGCTACTCCTAATTCTGATAGTAGGTTATTATTTGTGGTTATTGCCATGCGAGTTTGCCAAGTCATGAAAAAGCATCAACAATTATCAGCCTATCATGGGCATGAGTTCCTTAATCTGAACCAGATAAAAAGAGGTCGGGGAAGCAGAGGGATTCTTATAAAATAGGATTGTCAATAAAAAAAAAAATTGCTTGTCGTATTCTCATAGTGTTCTGTATAACACTTGTCACTTTTTAAAGAACTTTACTGTTTTCTCATATTAAACTCACCGACAGCAACACGGTACTAAGCAAGAGAGAAAAGTTTTCTAGGATCTAAGTACAGCTGTTTAAAGACCCAATATGATTTTTGTAAATCTTGCTGGAAGTAAGATTTTTCCTCATCAGAAAACCAAGGGGGACCTCTACTGTAAGAAAATATAGTGGATGGCATTTTAGTACTTTGGTGATTTATTTGGAACGCTTTCCTGGGGACTTCATTTTTACCTCCCTGGTTCTTTGTTAACTTCATTTATAAAATTGGAGGGTGGAGCGTATGATACCTAAAGCCCTTTCACTTCTAAATTCTATGGTTCTGTTTTATTTTTGTGGTTGACCTTTACCTAATAGTAGTCATGTGACGAAAACCTCTCCACATCCAGTATGCAAAGATAACTGCATCTGTGACTCAGGATAGCAAGGGTATTTTAAATTTCCTTTTATACGTTTGTTTTCTATATTATAAGGATGAGATGTTTAACATATTGGGTTTTTCTTCTTCCATGCATGCCACATGCATTAAATAAATGGCAGTCGGCAGACCACAGGGCAGCTTGGGACTCCCAGCAGGCAAATCCCCACCATTTGAGAGCTCACCTTGCAGCAGACAGACATGGTGGCTCGGTACAGGTATTTTCTGATTTTTGCATGAGTGATTATTTCCCAGATTTATACAACTAACCCTTTTTTGGAACTCATGGCATGACTTCATATCCTACTGAAAAACTTGTTGCTGAACTCTCCATAATTCTCTTCCTTTGTATTTAACCAAAAAGCAAAATTAACATTGTCTGGAAAGACCACCACGGATACTACGATTTTGCCTTTGTTCATTTTTGCAAGTACGTGCAACGATATTTAAGTAGGTCATACAACAGGTTAGAAAAACAAACTGTATTACTTGAAATATGTGTTAAACTTGATTTTTCAGTAATAGATTCAGACTTTTTAATGCTGTAAGCAGTAGAACACTTTTATAACTTTTCCCTCTCATTCATTTTTCCTTCTTTACAGTTCAGTTAAATAGATAGGGAATTTTTTATCCTTAGTACTCAGAATATACTTTCTGATTAATTGGTCAAATGAACATGACCCTAACTGTTATAATGGTGTATTTTGTTTCTAGAAAATATCAGATGGAGAAAATAATTTCGAGAATGAGTATTTATTAAAAACTCCCCTCAATTTTCTGATATTTCTAAAAATTTAAAGCAGTCCTTTATTTTTTTTGAAGTGTTCATATCTCCCCTTCTCTGCACCCTTAGAATACCTTATCTTGTCCTTCATGCCCCCTAAATTTTTGTCTTTTATGTGAATTGTAGAAAGGGGAAGGTTACCAAGTCTTTTATTCCTTTTAAAATGCTAGCTTAAGGTAATTTAAATGCCACTTTAGAGTAATTGAGATAATAAATGTTATCTCCATCCATTTCAATTTAGAACTTCCTTTAAAAATTTTTATTTTTTTCCTCCGTGTATTTCCACTTGAATAATTTTCCATTATGTTTTACCAGATTGCATTTTTCTTTGTGAATATGTATATATATTGAGTCTTTTGGATCTCTGCTCTGGATTTTATTCTTTCTTGATTTGAATTCTAAAAGTCAGTTCTTGATTAAATCTCGTAAGTTCTCATGTTTTTCTCACCATTAAATTTTAGAGGTAATTACAAGTATGTAACCAAATATTTTTATAGAACTTTGTAGTCTGTGGACCTTTCAGTCCTGTGTAACAGAGGTATTTGCGGAGGACTTAGAGGCAAGGGTGCCTGAACTATAAAAATTTTTTATGACCCCAATTCATAGCCTTGGAAAAGTTAATAGAACAAATTACATTTAGTTGCATAACACACACTGGATGGTGTGTGTGCCTGTACGTGTTTCCACGTTTCCGAGTGTTGTATGCTACGATCGCAGGTGTCTGGGCCACTGTTCAGGGATATCTGCAACATTTACGACACTGTTAGAAAGCTTCCCGGCCACTTCTGCACCATTACCACAAATGTGTTGTTTTCTTAGTTTCTTCTTACTCTGTGGGATTCCCCGAGATGGCTCATGGGATCTCCAGACTATCAAGGGGTGGATAGGTTTGATTATTGCCTCATCACCCTAGTACTTTATGTTCTCTTTTTTCATTCGTTCCCCAAGAGACATTTCCACTCTCCTCCTTTCTCCCCATCTCTTTAAAGCTTGTCTGCCTACGGAGGCTACATCTGGCTTCATCCTAACATTCAGGACATGATCAGTTTTACTTAGTAGAGTTTTAGTAATACAGAAGTAAAACAAAAAATTTTACATTATTTCTATTGACTTCCTGAATATATTGTACACCATTAACCAACCTGACATGTTGGACATTAAGCAAGCTTAACTCTTGTGAAAAATGTACTGACAGCCTAAATAAGTAGGCTCATGCCTAAGTCTTGTTCTGTCCTAAAATATTGACTTCATTTATGCTTTATATCCTACCCACGTAAAAAGTCTGAAAAGTTGCAATATGACACTTGTATAATTGGGGTAATAAAATTGTAATTTAAAACTAGTAATAAGAAGAGGAAAGAAAAGTGCCTAAAATCTAAGCTAATGTGATCATTATAATAAATGAATACTACATTTGATTCTGAACAAAGGAAGGGAAACAATGTATTTAGTCATTCTCATTCTGATGAAGGGAAGAGAGAAAGATAACAACCTTTTTATTTATACCAAACCATGAGACTAATTTGCCTTGAGATTCTTTGTGTGATGATCATCATACTACCTGTTGGACAATTTTCGGTGTTGGCTTTGTAGGAAATGCAAAGACTTTATATAACAATTAAAAAATGAGGCTTCAGCAAATATTAAGGTCCTGTCATCAAATAGTTTCTTAGGAAAGGCATTACCATAATAAGTTGACAGCTATCCGGTGAGGAATAAATATGGTACAGATTTAGGTTATTTGGAAGCAGAATCAGGAGTTATCCCAAATAAGCCTGTTGGGGCCCATGGCATTCATCCCTCTTCTGTCACTGCAGTGTTTTCCTGGAGCCCAGAATGGCTCTGGGTGAGACACAATGCATTCCTGGCTGTTTCCAGTTGACCTACAACGTGAAACCTCTTGATATTTTGACTTAGAGAAGTCAATTCATTATTTCAGATGTGCTCTTAATAGGAACTAAATGGTGGAGTCTAAATTCGAACTCCTTGTTTTTTCTAGAATTACTATATGTATTATAGGTCACACATCTGGTTTGCCATGTTGATTTCATTGTGCTTAAGAGTGCAAGCCCCAGAGTCAAATTCAAGTTTAAAATCTATGCGATAGATTATTCATATCAGTAAAATGGATATTTTTTTCAGATTTTTAAAGATTTATTTATTTGAGAGGGAGAGGGAGAGAAAACAGAGTGTGCGAGAACTCGAGAGGCAGAGGGAAAAAGCAGGCTCCCTGCTGAGCAGGGATCCCCTCCGCCCCCCATGCGGGGCTTGATCCCAGGACTCTGGGATCATGGCCTGAGCTGAAGGCAGACACCTAACTGACTGAGCCACCCAGATGCCCCAGCAAAATGGAAATATTAATAATACTTCTACCTCATGGTTTTGTCATGAGAATAGCATAGAAGGTGGGCTTTTTGAAGTACTAAATACTAGAATAATTTATTGCCTTTTCAGATTATGAAACTTGATTAATCTCTGGGAAGTGAAGTCTAGTGGTACAGCCCAAAGAAAGCACTGTCAAATTGGAATTTATCCAATTTTATTCTATATCTTTGGTGTAATTATGTTAAACCACCAACCAGAAGGATCCAGCTACACTTTTGATAAACTTTTCCCACAGAAGAGATTAAAAATTATATTCAAGTATCCAAAGACTAAATCTGAATTTGTCCTTGGCTTTTATGTGTTAGAGGAAATCAGGCGTATTCCTCTGTGCTCCCTTTTGAATCCTTGGTAAGAAATATGGCTGAGAAACTTAGATCTAAATTTCTGGGCTAGTCGTTATTTAGCAGATATATAGAAATGTTTCCTAAGAGCTACTGGGCATTGTCCTGGAGTCTCTGAAGAGACGGAAGAATAACAAAGATAGGGTGCCTTTCCATCGGGCTTTCAGCCAGTGGGGAAGATTAATTAAACAGGCAGAGTGGTTAGCAGAGAACGTGTAGCGTTCTATGAGGACCTATAGAGAAGCACCTAACCTGGATTTAGTGCGTCAAGATTTCCTGGAAAAAGCAAAACCTTTCTGTATTCTGTTTTTTCACCTGTTTCTGAAGTGAAGCATCAGTAGGAGGCATTAGCAGATGGAAGGGGTCTAGAGAGGACTGTCCCAGACAAGAAGGCAGCACATGTAAGCTGGTGGAGGAGAGAGAGGGAGAGACGTCCTGAGCAGTTGATTGCAGTCCAGTCAAGCTGATGTGTGTGTGGAGAAGTGAGACCGAGAGGTAGGCAGGAGGCAAGTCATGAGGGACCTAATAGGTCCCGTTATTGCATTTGGACTTCATTTGAGGATATCGGGTAGCTGTAAAGAGAATTAGATAAGCAAGGTAACTCTATTAGTGTTTTTTCTAAGGATGACTTTTGTTGGAGACTAGACTGAGGGGAAAACAAGTCTGAGGCAGGGACCCAGCTCTCAGAAGTCTAGCTGAGGGAAAGTGATAGGCAGCAGAAATGAAGAGAAATGAGAGGATTTACAAGATTTGCAAGGCAGAATTTAGTTTGGTGTCAGGGCTGAGGGGGAAGGTCATGTCACCTGTCTACCCTTTTGATGTGTCTCTGCCTGGCAAACCAGAATCTCCAACATGAGGTTGTAAAGTGTACCACTGACGGCAGGTACCACTCCCGGCCTGCTTATCTCGAATCCCACGGGAGCTGTGCCTCTCGCTGGAGCTCGGCTCCGTTGAGCTCAGGGTCAACCGAAAGCCCAGTCCTGGAAAGCGGAGAAGCAGTTTTGAGCAGAGGGAGGAAGACGAATGTTAAGGGCACGACTGAAGACTACTTCTCGTACGATGATGTAGGGCCCGATCGTTGGGAAGTCTCGGCCGGTCCTACAGCCTTTGGTTGCAGTGAAAGGAACACTGTTGGGTCTGAGCCCTTGATGGGGAAAGGGCGAACTCCCAGACCAGACGGGGCCGCTGTGTTGTGCGCCCCGGTGCTGCGCCTGGAAGGGAAGGACGGACATTCCCCGTTGTGCTGGGCGCGCCAGGAGTTTCATCAGCCTCACTTGACACAGACCCATGCGGGTGAAGACAGCAGAAAAGAGTGGATGAGTGAGTTTCGGGATGGTCAGGAGACAAGTGTAGTGACGAGTCGGGAGTGACAGGTGCCACCCCTCACCCCGTCCTCTGTCGTGCTCGTCCTTAATGCTCCTCTTTCTGAAACACAGCCAGTCACCGCTCTCACTCTGCTCTCAAACCGCTTTCAGGGCGTGCAGGCACTAACAAGGAGGGGGAGTTGAGTGATGAGCGCAGTCATGTCTTTCTGTCCCGTTTTCCAGGGTGCTGGACTCTGTACGGGAACATTTGTGTGAGGAGAGCAGCTGGGTGCTGTTGGCAGATGCGTGACGTCCGGCTCCGCTCAGTCCGCGTAGCCTAGGAAGTGCCTTGTCCAGCGTCACTGGGGCTACTCGGCATGTAGCCTTTTACAGTAACCTCTACAGCAACGTCTCAAAAGGCCGGAATACTCAGTTGACTGCTCTGCCTAGCACTTTATAAGGGAAAGTTAGATCGAAAATCCATCTTGGTTTATCTCTGCTGTAAGTCAGCGAGACTCTCACCGTGCCTTCCAGTTGTCGGTTGGAATATCAAGAAGATCAGTTATGACTCTAGCTCTGGGTCTTAGAATACGTAAGAAAGTTGGTTTCGTGTAGCACGTGGGAACCCTAGCATGGTTCCACAAGACTCCTTGGGAATTACTCTTAACTCTATCTCATTTATTAGTGCGCTTCCCCATAGATGGCTTTTAGAAAAAGCTTAGGGCGTAAGAAAGATAACATTTCAGTATTTCTAGTGTATTCATTGGATAGAAGGAGATCTGGTTAATTAAGGTAATGAGCCTCTACTGCGCACGTGACAGCATGCTTTCAGTAACTCATAGAGAAATGAGGAAGGTGGGGGCGCCTGGGTGGCTCAGTCGTTGAGCGTCTGCCTTCGGCTCAGGTCATGGTCCCAGGGTCCTGGGATCGAGCCCCACATCGGGCTCCCTGCTCAGCAGGAAGCCTGCTTCTCCCACTACCATTCCCTCTGCTTGTGTTCCCTCTCGCTGTGTTTCTCGCTGTCAAATAAATAAAATCTTTAAAAAAAAAAAAAGAAAAGAAAAGAAATGAGGAAGGTGGTACTCTGATTGGTGTGAATTCATTGTATATAGAAAGTAAATTAATTGGCCTTATGCGGTATCTTTGTACTGAAAAGTCTTTGCGAATGGCTTCTTTTGGAATTAGATGTGGCAGGCTGCCCTCAAGTGAACCATCATTTCTCTCTCATCCTTAGCTGCAGGTTCAAGGCCCCCCTCTCCTTAAACTGTGGTACACTAAAAGTAACACCACATCTGGAAACCTTTTTATTTACTTTATTTTTTGTAACATCTTAAAATAAGACCTGTACTAAGTTTCTTATCAAAGTGGGAATATCAGAGAAAATTTCTTTAAGAAAAACAAGAACAAAAACCCTGTAGAACACCTGAATTATTTTTTAAATGTCAAACCTCAAAGCAGCTGTACTTTTTAAAAAAATTATGTTAGTCACCATGCAGTATACCATTAGTTTTTGATGTAGTGTCCCATGATTCTTTGTTTATGTATAACACCAGTGGTCCATGCAATCCGTGCCCTCCTCAATACCTATCACTTAGCTCACTCATCCCCCCACCCCCAACCCTTTAAAACCCTCCATTTGTTTCCTGGAGTCTGTAGTCTCTCATGGTTCATCTCCCTTCTGATTTCTCCCCCTTCGTTTTTCCCTTCCTTCTCCCAATGTCCTCCATGTTTTTCCTTATGCTCCACAAGTAAGTGAGACCATATGATAACAGACTTTCTCTCTTTGACTTATTTCACTCAGCATAATCTCCTCCAGTCCTATCCGTGTTGATGCAAATGTGGAGTATTCATCCTTTCTGATGGCTGGGTAATATTCCACTCCACTCTGTATATAGACCACATCTTCTTTATCCATTCGTCTCTTGCGTGGCCTCGCGGCTCTTCACAGTTTGGACAGTTTGGCTGTTGTGGACATTGAGCAACTTTCATTTTTACATAGACTTTCACTAGAGACATTAGCTGATGCACAGCAGTATTTCAGAGACTCCTACTTCAAGATAAAATTCTGGAGATGTTACCTAAATGGAATCATTTTTCACAATTTGGTTTATAAAAATAATTTGCGCATACTTGTTTGATTGATTTTGATTTCTAGGAATGCAATGACATGCGCTATTTATAATATTGTGTCTTTGTTTTTTCTTTGTAAAACCCCTTTGCTAAAAGATACTAGTTTTCTGAAGTGAAAACAATTTTAATGCCCTGATACACTCTCGTGTCACCAGTATTAAGTAGGCCACTTTTATAGGAGAACTCTTTTTACCACGTTGATTCTGTTTTTAGCTCGGGATTTTAGCCTTTACTCAGAGAGTTAGGGAATCTGGGAAACCAAAGAGAAATTACATTAAAAAAAATACATAAATGAAGATACTATTTCCTTCTAGTCTGGTTCTGGTCAACAAGGTGGAATGAGATTTGAAACATTTCACTAAAATAAAGCTTATTAAAGTCAGATATGACTATGTATGAACTGAAATGAGTCAGATTATATAATTACCATGTTCATATGGTTGCTCTTGTTGGAAGTTTAGAATACCTGGGTTATGAATTTTCAATTTTGCCGCTGAAAATAAGGGAAGGCATGTTCGAGGAGCTGCCTGTAGTTTGAGATGGGGTCCCTCCAGCTCTCTCGGTCCACTGAACATAAAGAAGGAAAAGAAACCTGTGAACATCATGTTGAGGGAGGAGCAATGGAAATTTTTGCGTGAACTGTTAATCTTCTGCATGCAAAGCATTCTGCTAATTACAGATAGTGGCAAACACAAAAGTGTAAGATAAAAATCTTGCTTTGTAGCTCCTTTCCAATTCATCGTAGGAGCTCTGACATTTTAAAAATTAAAAATAAAGAACCAGATTATGTTTGATAATTAGAACCAGTAATGATTGTTAAGTGTTTTCAGAATGAGGGAGAAATAGAAGAAATTGACATGGAACTCAGCAGAATGCCAGAAAGGAGAAAGCAGAACAGCAGACTGAGACACAGGGGTATTCCTCTCATTGACCTGCTTGTCTCTGACGCGGATCAAGGCTGTTCTGTGTGTTTTCAAGTCTAGGCACAATTGCAGTGTTTATTTCTAAGTACTTGTTCTGCGTGGGGTACAGATAACTCAGCCTCCATTATCCTGCATTTGTCTAGATTTGTCAGTTGACTTCTGGTGACTTTTCTGGGAGTTGTGGGGTGAAAGGCCTGTTTCTGTGCACTGGAGTATCAGGCCCACAAGGGCCAGAGTGTTTTTTTTGGTTTTCCAAGTTCCTGGGACAGTGCCTGGCACGTTGTGGCCTCTCAGTGAGAACGTAAGAATTAGGTTTCAGTAAAATGGGATTCTGTAGATGGACCTCTTAAGTCTAGTAGTCAACTGTCATTCTGCTCTCCAGGCTTTAGATATGTTAGCTTTTTTTCTTTTCTTTTCTTTTCTTTTTTTTTTTTTTCTTATGATGAGCTCAGATAGGGAAAGCAGCAGAACTGATTGTTAGGTTTTGAGCCTGGACGTCTGGGACCGTGGTAGGGTTTACTAGAAATTGGAACCATAGATAGGAGGAGTGACACATTGGAGAGGAGTATGAGGAATTCGGTTTTGGAAGTACGGAGCCTGAGGTACCACACGTGGTCTAGGTGGGCAAGTGGGTGAGTGGCTGGGCTCGGCAAGTCCTTTATGTAGAGGTTGTAGCTCAAGCCGTGAATGCGGGCAAAACTGGCTGAGGAACAAGCACCACTGTTCCCGGAACTCTTAGAATAGTCTGGTCACTGCCCTTTACACACCTCCTCTCAGTCTTGTTAAATGGGTGCTACTGTTTGCCATTTCTCAGTTGCGAACACTGAGGTTTAGCGTGATGCGGTATCTTTCCTGGATCCCACAGTGGGTGAGTGTTAGAGCTAGGCTTCGTTTCTAGACCAGTCTCCTCCAGAGTATCAGCTGGTGCTATGTGATACAGAAATGTACAGGGAAATGAGAACCAAGCAAAGGACACCAAATATATTTTTCTAAGAAATGTTGGTAACCTGCAAGAGTACCCTACTAGAAATCCGATGCAGCAAGTGTACAGATTGCAAGGAATTAAGGAATTAATGAGTGGAAGATTTTATAAAAATAGAGGTGATAAGTTAAGACTATTGTTTTGAAGAAGTTGAGGGGAAAGCAAGAAATAGGACAGTAAAGTGACTTTATAGGACAAAGAGGATTTGGGAGAACGTGGGAATTTTGCTATGATTTTTATTTTGTTTTAGGATTTTATTCATGCATGCATTTATTTATTTCAACAAATATTGATTGATTGCTCCCTCTCTGCCAGGGTTAGTGGGGAGAGACAGCGGGAAAACAGTCCAAAGTCCTTGCTGTCGTGAAACAGGAGTCGGCGAGAATGGGTGTCAAGAAACACAGTTCAGAAAACATCTATCTGGATAAATGCTGTACAAAGAGTTAACAGTAGAGTATAACGTGAGATAGGATGTCTTAGATTGTATGATGGAAAAGGGCTGCTTTGGAGATGTTCTCTAAGAATCTGAAAGATAAGAATAAAGCCTGTCAGCTCGAAGAGAGGTAGTTCAGGCATCGAGAATAGATAATGCCAAAGCCTTAAGGTGGGAATAAATTTGACTTACCGGATGGAGGTGAGTGAACATCAGGGAAGGTAGTATGAGATCAGAGGGGTAGGCAGAGTTCAGATGTTTGGGGCTTCGTACATCGGGGCAAAGAATAAGATCTTCATTTTAAGTGAAATGGGAAGTTGATAATTGAAGAGATTTAAGCAGGTTAATTATACATGATCTGATTTCTATCTTAAAATGAGCACTCTGGTTGTTGTGTGGACAACACGTTAATGGAGAGGGGGGGCAGGTGAAAGCAAGAGACCAGTTCACAGGTGGTTGCTCTTACTCACACAAGAGATCATGGTGGCTTGAACTGAGGTCCTGGTAATACTAGAAGTGGCAGAACTGATTAGATTGGGGATATGTTTTGGGGGGTGGAATTTAACCAGCCCTGCTGATGGATGAGATGCGGGGTTTCAGTCAAAGAGAGGAATCACTATGATTCCAGGATCGGGGTGAGCAACCAGGTAGATGAACGAGCAGTACACGGGGGAGACCGAAGGGTGGTTACACGCTGAAATCCATCGGAAGGAGCAGGATTGAAGTTTGCAAGGGAAAGAATTCATGATGTGGTAGGGTGCCAGTGGAGATGGGCACACCTCGGGGAGCTGATTTGACACGAAGTGTAGGAGTTAGCCTTACCCAGCAGAGGGAAAGAGACAAGACAGAAATTTCAAGATGAAAAGGAAGACGAAAGGCAAATATTGAATGGCCTTGAATTTTAATAAAGTATTAGACCTGTCACTATATTCAGTTATAAACAGCTCAACTACGTACTAATTGTTTTATGTTCTGCATATTAACTTTCTAAATTAACCTTAATTTTACCTTAATATTTATCATTGTATATAACCTGTTACTTTGTACAAATAATTTTTTTTCTTTTTGGCAGGTTGTAAGCTCTACAAATGGAGAGTTGAACACAGATGACCCTACTGCAGGACGTTCCAATGCGCCCATTACAGCCCCTACGGAAGTGGAAGTGATGGATGAAACAAAGTATGTATTTGTTTGACTTCTTTTAGTAGCTTTTTGTGTTTCGACTGTGCACGTTTGAGATTTATAGTCATGTATGGTTATTCCAGGAAATTTTTTCACGAATGCATGCATTTTTTGCATGCAAAACAAGTGCTATTTTCAGGTAATCACTCAGTTTAAAATAGTGCTATTTCAGTAAACATTTTATAATACAAAAATAATTATTTACAAACTATGCTCAATTTCTTATAATTAACGGTGTAGTTTTGGCTTTTTATTTATACGAGTATTGATGCATGAAAATTATTTCTGTAGGGTAGATGTTCAGTTTTTTTCTGTAAGCATAAGAATAAATAATTATTAATTTTATAGTATGCTGCATGCATTCCTATTAGTTTTAAAGTAATTTTTCTGTGAATGTAAATGATAATACTGCTTGGAAAAAAAGTAAGCATGAAAACAATGCGATATTTCATTGTGGGCTATTTCTGATGATCTCTCTCTCTCTCTCCCTCCCTTTCCCTCTCTCTCTCTGTCTCTCCTTGTATTTTTCTTTTTTCTTTTCTTTTTTTTTGGTGTATAGCTGCCAGAAAGTGTTGAACATGTGGTGAGTTTTCAAGTGTAGGCAGGCAGAAATAGCTCCCTTGACTGTAATTTCAAAGATTTAGCATCATTTTGTGTTTAAAAAAAAAACACCTTTCAACATAGAAATTACAATTGGTCGAAGTTGTTCAAAAATATTTGGTGACATTTACATTAGGTCTGAAAACCAAGAAATAATTGTTTGAGGAGCTCTTTTGCCTGCTGCAACTTTTTTTTCTTTTCAAGTGACATAGATTTGGGGGCACCTTTTAATCGACTAGCTGATAACACCCACTCTGCTTGTGCTCATGCCTTTGTTCTGTAACCCAGAGGCTTCTTTTGCTAATTGAAATAGAAAGGTTTTTGAGGTTTAAGCTCCCTTTTTTCCCTGTTGGAAAGATGATTAAATACACACAGCGGATCCTTCACCCGCACCCACCCCAATAGTATCACTAAGAGAGTATTTCATTGACTGATTTTATTGCCGTTGAGGGCACATGGGATCCACTGATAAATTCAGGATTAATAATAATGAGAGAGTGTTACGGAAGTCCTCACCTAACAAGGTCCCTCTCATTGCAGATACTGTGACAGAAATATTCCTCTTAAATCAAGTCAGTGTTGGATTTAAGCTCTTCCCTGATGCTCACTTCCAGTTGTAATGCCACATATCATATAATCCTGTCAGTCTCAGGACAAATCTTGAGTGAGCCTGGGAGTGAATAAAGAAAGTTGCTTAGATTAGCACATGTTGGATCATTCTACTCCTATCCAAAAGAGACTTTCCATAAATTCCAAAAAAATGCTCATTTGCTGGCCTGCAAGATGAGGAGACTTCTGTTGGGGAGATTTCTTTTTAAAGAGCAGTGATCAAGTGTCCATTTTTATCACTTTGTGGAATTTATTGACAGTGTGACCTAGTGGATTTGAGGATGTAATGAATCAGCTCTAAACTTGGGCATTTTTCCAGCGAGAACAAATAGCACCGTTGGTGTTCGCTTGTGCAGTCGTAAGCGGGGTTCCGAGAGTGGTGTGGCCGAGTGGGACATGCATGTCCTGTGTGTAGGACAGTGGGTCATAGAATCCTGCTTCTGCCACTTAGAGTTACCTTCTTCAAGCTTGTTTCTTTCTCTGTAAACTGAGGCTCATAATACCTGCTTCGTAGGTCACTGAGGAAGTTAACTGTGATAAAGCATTGCACGTGGCACTCACTGTTCCCACCCTGAACAGCTCACTGTTCCCACCCTGTTAATGTCCCTGCCGCCAGAGACCTCTCCCATCTTTGTTCTTCCCAGCCTTGTCCTTCCAGCGGGTGTCCCCAGTTTTTACTTCCACACCCGCACTCTTCGCTGAGACTGGCTGTTCTGTGTCCATGTCATCCTAGATACCTGCTTTGAGCCAAATCGATTCCCTTTTCCCATTTTCTCAGACCGCACTTGCACCACTTGGATTTCAGCAATAATCCGAACCTTCCCCAGCCCTTAAGTAGATGGCACCCCATAGGGAAGATGGTGGTGTCATAGCACACTTCGTAATTTGTGTATGATAACTACCATAGAAAGGTAGAAAAAACCTGTGAGAGCTTCTAGGGAACAAGATGACTGACGGATAGGCCGATCAGGGAACACTTTGTGAGGGTGGCTTTGCAGAACTGTGTACAAATTTATTTAGTTGGGTGGGCATGGGTGTATAGATACTTGTGGGTTCGGGTTTCTAATCGTAGGTGTTAAGAGATGAGAAAAAAGCAAGTGTGGTGGGAAAGCTGTTCCTGAAGGAGAGAGGTCCTGCATAGCCTGGAGCCTTGAGTCCAGCCTCCTTGGCATGGCCCATGGCCCTTCGTGCCTCTCATAGTCCAACCCCTGCCTCTCTGGCCCTGCCCCGTTTTCTGTTCCGAACGCTGTATTCCCTGGGTTCCTTAAGTCTGCCGTTGGTTTGTTACTCTCCTTAGCTCTGTCCCACTTTGTGAAACTTTTTGAATTTCTTGTAAGCAAGGGCTTTTTCATCTTCAGATCCCTGGTGCCCACAACAGCAGGCCTCAGTGACCTACTCCTAAATGATTATGACTGAATCATTTGATGTATCTGTACAGTGGAGTATTACTCGACAGTGTAAACTAATGGCGGTGGGAAACGTGCTAAGTGAAAGAAGCCAGGCACAAAAGGCCACGTGTTCTGTGATTCCGTTGATGTGAAATGTCCAGGATAGGCCACCCTAGGGAAAAAAATCCAGTGATTGCCTAGGGCAGGGGAGGGGAGGGGAGGGTGGGAGAAGCCAGCAGTAGGTTAGGTTCTATGGTTTCTTTGGGGGGGTGATGGAAGTGGTTTCAAGTGTGATAGTGGTAATGGATGTAAAACTGTTGGAATGTATTAAAAACCACTAAATTATATAGTTTAAAAGCATTAATTTTCCGATAATTTAAATTATATTATAATAGAGCTGTTATTATTATTTTTTTAACATGGAGAGCAACCCATAATTTTCGGTAAAGCCTGATTCCAGAGTGTTACAGAAATCCTCCGACCTTTTCTGCTTCTTCACTGATTAAAAACTTCCAGCATATTGCATTTGGTTTCCCTTTTATCAGGGTGACTCTCACATTCCTGGAAGTTTGTCGGTGCATTCCTCATACCTTCTTAGTCTGTGGTGGGAGGCTGTGAGTGTGGTTTTTTCCCCTAAGTTGCATCTTACGCTTGCTTCTCTTCTCTTTCCCACCATTTTATAGTTCTCTAGGAACCTGCCAAGAATTCTCTTTCAGAATGAGTCTCCAACTCCCTCTCTTCTTACCTATGATTGGCGGAGGCCCCCTTCTCCCTACCCCATTAATTATAATGTATTTCACAGTGGACATTTTAGAGGCTCAGGCTTCCTAGAATAGTACCTTATGGGGCTCGATATATATAATTTCCAAGTGATGGAAAATGTTCTCTTGTCCTCCATCTAAAATGGCTCGTTCATTAGTAATGAGACTGTACCCTCCTCACTGTGACTGAGAATTTTTTTCAAGATAGGTGACACAAGTGGTATCTTCCTCATCATTCCTTCCAGGAATTGAGGAAAACAAGGCTTCCTTTGCTTTAGTTACATAATTTTAAAGTAGTAGGTAATTATCTTTTTTCACCTTTATTTCTCTTTGTGATCCCATTCCAACATTTGCTGAACAGTTACTGATTATGAAAAGTCCAGGCCCCTGTGCTCCCTTAGAAAAGATAGAAAGTACCCCAGTAACTTTCACATAGTGGTTCTCAGTCCTGGCTTCGAATCGCAGGCCTCTGGGGAGTTTGAGAAATATAATAACACTTAGGCTGAGCTATCCATTTTCAATTTAATTGTTCTGTGGTGGGGGTATGGTTGGCAGTATTTTTTTTAATGATTTTATTTATTTATTTGACACAGAGAGAGATCACAAGTAGGCAGAGAGGCAGGCAGAGGGGTGGGGGTGGGGGGGAAGCAGGCTCCCCGCTGAGCAGAGAGCCCGATGCGGGGCTCGATCCCAGGACCCTGAGATCATGACCTGAGCTGAAGGCAGAGGCTGTAACCCACTGAGCCCCCCAGGCACCCCAACAGTATTTTTTTTTTTAAGATCTTATTTACTTTTTAAAAAGACAGAGCATGAGCCCGAGTGTGGGGGAAGAGGTAGAGGCAGAGGGAGAAGCTGGTTCCCCGCTGAACAGGGAGCCTGATGTGGGGCTTGATCCCAGGACCCTGGGGTCATGACCCCAGCCAAAGGCAGATGTTTAACTGACTGAGCCACTTAGGCACCCTTGGTTGACATTAATTTTAAAAAGCTTGCAAGCTGATTCTAGGTGCACCCAGGATTGAGAATCATTGATCTAATACCAGCTATTAGAGGATTAGCTCATAGGCTACAGTGTGACTGGATTTGAGAGACTGGAATGTGGAAGGTCAGAGACATCTTCACTGCATTTGCCCTGGTTCTTCAAGGCGAGCAGGCTTGGCTGAGGAGTTGGAGTGGCTGAGCGACATGGGAGCGGGGACAGAGTGAGGCGGGTCTCAGAAGTGACCCATTCATGTAGAGCATGTGCGAATGCATCCCCCTGGGAGCTCAGATAGTCCAAGTGCCCGATCACAAAGGGCCTTAGTAGCCAGGTGAACAACAACAACAAAAAAGACACGATCCTTTCTCAGCACAAAGCAAGCAAGCTGTGGGTTTTACGCCAAGAAATGGTATGATCAGATTGAGCCTTGAGACAGTTCGTTTGGTAGCACTTCTGCGGCCTATGTCATTTCCTGGGGTTCATTAGATGACATGAAATCAATCCATCCTCCCTCCTTCTCTCCCTTCCATAGTACTGACTGCCTGGAGAGGCAGCCTGATGCAAGATGAGACTAAGAGGAGAGGGAAATAGATGAGAACTGAAGTGTAAGAGCCGCGTGGACCTAATGCCTTGGCCCAAGGAGAACAGTGGTGAGATTTAAAAGGCCGAGGGCAAGGCCATCTCTCTGTGGGGGTGAGTTGGGATGGCACATTGGAGAGAGAAAGACACTTAGCCTGGACATCTGTTAAGAGGCTCTTGGCAGTGAGGGAGGCAAGAAGTTCTGGAGTAAGCCAGCATGAGAGGATGGGACAACTTTGAATGTCATTTCAGACTTGATGGGCTAATTGCGTGTGGATGGAGAGGAAGAAATTGAAGATGAGGCTGGATGTGCGGGTTCCCAGTTGGAGTAGTTGTGTGGATGGTCTTGGGCCTCTATCTGAACTCTTCTTGCTTGACTGATCAGTTACACCAAGAGGTCCAGAGATGCGAAATTATATTTTCATGTATAGATTTGAAGGGCAAATCCTTTGTCAAAGAATTAAACATAGATGTCTTAAAAGCTGTTTTCTGTGTAGTCACCAATCTAGATAAGGAGAGGCAAGGCTCTCTAGGGCCCAACAGGTATCAGGCAATCTCCCAACCAAAGGCAGAGCCAGTGAGTCGTTTTAGAAAGGACACATAGGAACTTCCAGTCCAGACAGAGACACGTGTGTCAGTTTCAGGTATGTGAGAAGGAAGTCTCAGACATGCATCCAGGAAGACAGTCAAACCGGAGAGGCGGGGAGAGAGGCAGTGAGTGAAGGGAGAATGGTGCAGAGTCCCTTAGCAAAGCCTCAGCCCTTCTCCTGTAAGTTTGCTACATAGTTGAGGACTGTGATACATTGTGATTTCCTGTTTAGCACCTAAACCATATTTATAGCAACAGCCCTTAAGTTCATCTGAAGCAGGAGTTACCATTTATTTTGAAAGAATTTAAGAGTAGAGCTGTGCTGGATGCCTGGGTGGCTCAGTCAGTTAAGCGTCTGCCCTGCCTTCTTCGGCTCAGGTCCTGATCTCAGGGTCCTAGGATCGAGCTCCGCATTGGGCCTCAGCGAGGATCAGGCTCAGCGAGGAGCCTGCTTCTCCCTCTCCCTCCGCCCCTCCCCTCTGCTAGTGCGCTCTTTCTCTGGCTATCTCTTTCAAATAAATAAATAAAATCTTAAAAAAAAAAAAAAAAAAAAAAGTAGAGCTTTGCCCTCAAAGCTTTTAGGCTAGCTACGGAATCATGTCAGAAGCATGAACCTGACTTTGTGAGAGCTTGCTGGCCTCCTGGAACCACATAGGCATAATCAAGAAGGAGCCAAGAGAAAGCAAAGTATTGACAAGAACATGATTTAAATGTCTGGTCAGCTTGACCAGTTTCTCCAGGGTTGTCAGTAGTCCAGATCCAAAGGGACCCCAAGTGAGGCATGGACTAACGAGTAAATGTCGCTGCTGAGCAGCTTGGAGAAAAACATGTTTAAAAATTTTAAAGGTGTGGATAATTTTCTAAGACCAGCTAGTTGAATGTGGTGATCAAAGTGACCTGCTCGGCTCCCCTCTGGCAACTTCCATCTGTGCTCTTAGCTACATCATTTGCTATTATTTGCAGTTACTGTTACCAATGACTTCTGTTCCTGTTTGCCTTGCACCGCGTGTTAGAATTACCTCGTTTCCTTTTCCACACGGCCACATTCATGTAAGTTGATGGCTTGGCGGGCCCTCAGTATGTGCGGGGCTCAGCTCACAGCTCCTGGGACCAGGACTCGCTGAAGCAGAGAAGCCGGAGGGGAGGCCTGGCAGACGCCCGTCAGCAGAGCAGGGCTTCTGGGGTTTAGACTCTTGTAAGAATCTGATGCAAACTGGTTTTCTCTAGGGGAGCTTCCACAGGCACTCAGATCTGCGTTTTGTGAGATTTCCCCAGGGCTCGTGGGCCCGGGGTAAGAACTCTAGCTTTAGAACTTGGGGCAGAACTTTGACGAGGTTCACACTCTTGCTAGGAGTTGTACTTAGGAGGCAACTCAACCATTTATTCAATAAATATTAACTGAGTCCCAGCTGTGGGCCTGTTTGTGGGATGGATCTGGGCACAAGCCCTTACGAAGCTTATTCTATGTGGAGGCAGATAATCAGTAAATAAATAAGATAAATCCTTATTAGTCTGAGGACTGAGGGAAGCATAAAATGGTCATGTGACACCGTGGCCATGTGTCTAAAGCAGTGCTAAAGCAGCACTGCTTTAGATGGAGGGCAATTGATATGAGATCTGATTTCTTAATCACAGACTGTAAATCAGCTGCTTTGGTTATGAGTTTTAAGAAACCAGCCACATGTTAAACACCAGTTTTCATCTTTTGATAACTATAGTGTATTTTGAGAGCGTCTCTCCTTTGTGGATGCATTTGTATTGCCTAGAGCAATGCTGCCCTCTGGTGGTTGTCCATTTAATAGCATGCCAGCTTCCCTGGCAAATCTGTTTCAAGGGTGGATGTTCTCTTCTTTGGGTGGGATTTATTTCTAACAAATAGGTGTCTTTTTTTGGATGGCCTTTTAATTTAAAATGCTTCTACAGTTATGGTTCATTTGAAAGTTTTATTTAGTCTCAGGTAAATGCTTAGCAGAATTGAAGGAAAGATGACCTAAGAAATAGGAAAGACTCTGCTGTCTTGAGTTGGAAAGCAGATTGATGATACTAGAAAAATAAGTCAAACAAGATGAATTGCTAATACAAGTGTGGAAAATCTGGAACTTGTTGATTAAAACATATATTACATTAAATTCCCTGTTCCAAAAGTGTTTAATAAACACTTACTAAAACACCTTTTCAGCAGAGAAACTTAAAACTTAAAAGATTGTAGTTTGGAATTTGAAGAGACAAATACAGTATTTGGAAACAGTGAACATTATTAATAGAATTTTGTATTAAATAACAAATTTCCTTTGAAATGTGATCATATTCTTAAATGTAATATTCTAAATATTTGGTCTGTTTCTTCTAAATAGCAATTACAATTTTTTTTTTACAATGTGGACATTTTATGACTTCTTCTAAGTCCTTTTATTGAAAGGTTTTCTTTTTTTTGAACAATTGTCTTCATCTCTTAAAATCCGAGTTAAATAATTTTTTTGTTTCACTGGTTTAGAAAATTTATATAACAGATTTGAGAAAGTATTTAGGTACCTGACAGTTACAAATAAAGTTGACTTATTTTTATAAATCTAGAAAAAAATCTCTTGTACCCAGAGGCTTCTTTCACAGAGGTAGCTCTTTTCAAGGCCCTTGATTGGATAATTTGTTTCTGGTTACTCTGGTGGTCACCTTAGTAAGAGTAAAAGTCATAACGATTGATAACTGCACAGATTTCCAGTTGAGTCTGTAGTAGCTGACATATAACTGTTGGAATTATTCACGCTCCATGGTCTAATCATTCTGTGCTGTTTGAATGGGATTAAGAAATCCAGTCGTGTAATTTGGTTTCAAATGCCCCCTAGTGATTTCATAGTCATAGCATAAGTCACAATAAATGGTCTGAAATTACTTTTGACTAATGGTAATGTGGGCGGAGAGATTGTGTAATTTAGCTGGACAGGCAGGGTTTCTGTTTACATTTCTTTCACATAAAGATGTGTGAAGGGTATCTAGGAATTATTTCATCTTCTGCAATCTTTTGCTGGAGAGGACACTTGAAGCTAGGTGGTCTGCATTATGCTTAGCTCGAAATAACTCATTTAATATCCTTCTTTGCAGGAGGGCTGGTAAGAGAGGAACATCGTTATGAGGTCACATTCTGTATAAGCCTTGAATTGGGCGCATTTTGCTGATTGACTCACCACGTATATAGGTCTTTCTTTAAATACAAACCAGGATTTACCTATTTTAGTACGTACACACACTAGACTTTGATGGAAAAGAAAAAAGAGCCTCTTGGTGTCGCCTGTCTTCTTGACATTCTGATAGATGGACTTTCCTTTAAGTGGGGAAGGGGAAAAGACCTAGACCTGTGTTTGACGGAATGCCAGACTTTTAGAATAGATTCATGCGTGTGTATATATTTTTGTGTGAGTTTCTGCTCAGTGAGGATCCTCTGACTGTGAGTTGGTACCAGCCTCAGCGTTGCTCCCCACGTGCTGCATGTTTCGTCTTGTGACTAGGAGACCTTATGATGCAAAGAAGCAGGTCTCTCAGGCATCATCCCTAGGTTTTGTTTGTTTGTTTGTTTGTTTGTTTTTTACTTAGGAATGAAACTCCATATGCTTTTCCTCAGAGACTGCAAAATTGAATCACCTTGATTATGCTCTTTTAAATATTAAGCACAGTTTTTACTCCAATTAACTTAGGATCAGTTTGACCTTAACCCTTAAAGAATTAAAAAGTGCCGGTCTTGACATGCTAGTTAATGCCTTTTCTCTCTTCCAGTTTGCAAATGTGGTGGAGAATTTTGTTGAAGAGTCCCTTTGGGCTTTCTCTTTTTCATTTTGGAATCTCATTCTTGGCGAAAAGCAGATCCTCAGTATTAGGATCATTATTGCTTTTCTGACAGTGACTTTAATAATCATATATAAATATCAGGAAGAAGGGGAGAGAATGTATCAGATGAATTTTGTACAAGCATGCCCCTGCCAGCAGTTAATAAGTATTCAAAGTAAAATATGGTGGGTCAGTGAGCATCAGAATTCTTTAGTTCCTCAGTTAGTCTTCATGCAAATCTTTTCAATTTAGTGGCTCCTTGTGATGTTGCCTAGACTGTCTGGCTACCTTCCTAAAAGGCACATTGGTGACACAGTAGTAATAACTCTGCCCTAGGTTCACTAATATATTTGCTTCCTTGGCATGTTCACCGTGTATCTTGCATTAGCCTGTTGCTTTTTACGACCGTTGAAATTACTCTGCTAAACTCAGCCTTTACTCTGTGACCCTTTAGTACCTTTATAATACAAGAATTGTTTTCCTCCGTCTGCAGGTGCTGCTGTTTTTTCAAACGAAGGAAAAGGAAAACCATACAGCGTCACAAATGACTCTGGACCCAGACAGATCACGGGGAGTTACTTGCGTGTTCATCTGCTGTCTTGTGATTAAAATCATCTCTGTAGTGACCACACACATTTTCGAGGACTCACTCTTAGAAACAAAATGTCATACTTTCATACTTCATTTTGTGGTTGTCTTACATTCATATTTTTTTTCTAATTTAACTTTTATGGAAGCTTTAAAGTTTTGTCCAAACATGAGTGCTTTGCCCGTCAATGAATGGAATGGACCAAGGAGGCGGTACCGACAGATACCGTTCTGAGGACGTTTTTCAGAAGCTCTCCTCCTATTGTAGAAAAGCAGTACAGTGTCTTCAGTGTCAAACAGTCACATGCCTAATCTGGTTTTTTTTTTTATGACTTCTGTAAGAGCATACTCAAGCAGGTGGTTTCTCCCCCGTGGATAACGCAACAGAGAAGACTCGGTCGTCCAACTATGTAAAAGAAGTTATTTTGTGACAAGTTCATTTCTTGTGTGACATCTGCAATGATTTCAGTATTACTGATGGTACTGCCACTCACGAGTCATATTAACACTCTCTCTGTGAAATCATGGTACAGTCACTGCCCAGAGGTACTGAGGAAAAAGCTCTATGGGTTCGGCAGACGGTAGCGGTCGAACGAATCACACGTAGCGCACTAGGTAGGAGCTCTGCTTTTGTGGCCCCACGACTCCAAGTACAGTGTTGCTCCAGTGGCAGAAGCGCTTTTTTTTAAAAAAGAGAAAAAAAAAAAAAGCAAAATATTTGTATAATGTAACTTTATGCTTCCAGATAATGATGTATGTTAGACAGCAAGAAATGAATACTTTGAGAAATGAAATATATTGGAGTTTTTTTTTTTTTTAAGTACACTAAGGAGAAGAATAAATGTGAATCTCATCAATGTGTAAGGTTGAAGTCCAAGGAGATCCCACTGAAACCTACTGCTGAATTGATTACATTATCCCCTAAGCAGAAAATTCTGGATGTGCCATGCAGTGGTGTCTAGTAACTATTTGCTCTTTGATTAAAAAAAAAAAAAAGAAAGAAAGAAAAAGAAAAGACCCCCCGCCCCCCCCTCCCCAGCAATAAAAACTGGGTCACTCTATTGCCCTCTGTGCACATTAGTCTCTTGTATTCAACTTTGCTGGTTCTCTGGAATTTTCCTACTTTTTAGTGTAATTTTGATGATTGAAAACTATTTTGGAAAGGATGGGTCAGGTGCTTTGCCTCCATAGTCTTTTGAAGTGCCTGGATATGAACAAAGTAACAGTTATGTAAAAGAAGGAAACCCATGCCACTCTTTTAAGTCCGCTTTGTTTTAAGCCATAAAGACACAGGTGTTCTTTGGTCGCATTTCTACCAGCTAGATTCTTCAAGAAGAGTTAAGACAAAAAGACTGGCTCGAAAGAGAATGAGGTTTTTCAAATCTCACATTCACCTTTCATTTGTAAGGTTGTTACTTGCTTTTTCCATGCAGCCCTTTCTTTGTCTTTAAGTGCATGCCTTTGGCATGCTTATTTATTTTTATTGTCTCAAGGTAACATTTGAAATGTGTAATTAAAGGAAATAAATTACATTTTTGACTTCATTATTGCATTTACAGGGATTTAATTGTACTTTGTAATTTATTTTTCTTATTAGCCAAAAGTTCAGCGTGTTGCTTTTTGATGAATTAGGCGCCCATACGAATACTGCAAATCAGGACATTGTTTATCATCGTGGTTCTGAATCGTCTGAATGGTCTTTTCAAGTTCTTGATTTTAAAGGCCCACGCTCAGCCTAGAAGACATTTGCTGTATAATTTGGTCAGCAGTTTCCATTCTGTCTGTTTGTATACGGTCATGGTGTCTCCAACGACAGGAGTTACATACTGAGTTTTTATTTTTTGTTTGCCTTGAGCAAGGTAGATGGATGTTTTGGCCATTATAATGTGAAACCCCCTTTTTTTCTTTACAGTATTTGACCAAATTTGTGTGTCTCTGATATTTGTAAATACATGTGATATCTGTATTTCTTATCATCAGCCTATTTAGTTTTATTCTCAGTAGGGTTTTTGGACTGTACAGTGTTTATATGATCTGAACTCCTTATACATAAGAAGGTGTGTATATTAATCCAATTACGGACTTAAAATATTTTAAAAGTATAAATACCCTTATTTGCTGCAAAGACCAGTGTGTAGACATTTGCTTTTTAGCAATATTTTTAAGTGCTCCATTTTAATGCCAAGGAATAAGTCTTTTGGCAACACAAACTGGTCAATAATAGGTAATGCAGGTATGTTCAGGTTAAGCCAACAATGTTTTGCATTTTTATGCTTCTTTTCTGTCAACACTAATGAAGTCAACATTGCCTGAATGTCTGAATAATGAAACACATCCCTGTTTAAAAAGTATGTAACTGAAAAAGAAATAAAAAATAAAGGTAGTTTTTTTAAACTCGCCTTTTCCCCCCTTCCTCTGGTCACGGGTGAACTGATGCTACTCGTAATAACCTGAGCTAGGAACTTCAAAAATCCGGTTCATTGAGTTGTGTGTATGTGAGAAGCCGAGCTAAAGGAATATGCTTTTGTGTTTTGTGTTTCTGTTGGGATTTTGCTCTCTGGGAGCCCCATCGTAAAGAGTACGTAGCAGGAAGTAGCTGAGCTTTCTTTAATCAGAGTTCAAGAAAAAGCCTTTTATACTTCCCTGAACCATTTAATAGAGCACGTAATTAAAACTAATGCCACTAATAAAGCCAGGAAAAGAAGCAGAATCATTTTATTCCTCGTACAAAAAATGAAGTCATACTGGGGTGTGCACAGAGACGAAACACGATTAATCCACTTTTCAGTGAACGACTTTATCATTGCAGACGGAGGGCGTATATCTGGGACAGCCTATCACAGCTGATCCTGTGCCAGGAGCAATCAGAAGAGTTTTCCAAAATGGTGTTAAAGGTGCTGTGCTGACAGAGAGATGCTCCAGGTAAGATAAGGCAAAGCGGCCCCCGCTGAGCACCAGCATTCAGAGACTGCAGATCTGGAGAGACACATAACGGTCACGAGACCCGATGTAGAAAAAGCTGATTTAAGATGGGGATTCAGTCCGAAGGACGCAGGAGCTGCACCAGTCAGCGCCCTCTGCATTGCGAGCTGCTCCCACGGTAGGGGTTTCCCTCATCGCATCCCACTGAAAAGTCCGCTGGAGGCGCCGGCTCCCGCCGTGCATGATGCTGGTGTAGAGTCGCGATCGCCCTGTGTCTCTTGTTTTGCTGCCTCCCGGGCTGTTTTCATCGCCAGGGACACTTCTCCTGTGTGACAGAGAAGTGGCCACCCAGCAGCCTCAGACTTCTGGTGCCTTCGTAACCTCAGCCGAGACAGAGAGGAGTTCCTCTCGGCAGCCCTAAAATTCCTAACACTGACATTGGTTGCTTCCTTGGTTCACAGGCCCACCCCTGAGCCAATTCCTGCGGCCGAAGGAAGGCTGTTTGCCCACCTTCAGAGGACACACTGGTCTGAGAGCAGAGAGACGAGGTACAAGGGGTATTAGCCAAGAGGAAGCGGGGCATTAGTACCAGAAGTTAGAGTGAACCAGCCCCGCCGAGGCAAAACCCACAGGCAGCCATCATCCTGAGGAGAAAAGACAGCCAAAAGGCAAACCTAACCGTTTAAGAATTGAAAACGTTATTACTGGACCTTTATTCATCTGAATATGTTCTCAGAAATGATCCCTAGTAAGTGAAAACATTCCAAAAATGTTCTAGACTCAGGTAAAGACGGAGATCCTCAGCATCTTCAGCGTGCTTTTGTTTTTGTCGAGCTTTCAAGGTGTTTGTGGTAGAGTTGGATTAGTAGAGTAAAAAGCTGCTTTTCCTGTAAGAGTACAAATAAGTGGAGTCACAAAGCTTTGCTGACCTTCAGGATAACTAGTTTCCTCTCTGCTTAGATCTTACACAGACCCAACTGTTAGTTTCTTAGGAAATTGACTCAGTGAGAAAACATGATCATAACCAAGGAAAGATGTAGGTATTATCAGGTAGTATTACTGGGATATAAAAATGCTTTTGGTAGAAAGAGCAGTTGTTCGCAGGAAGGTTCACTGTATTGCAGTTGTATTTGAATGTAAAACACTCCTGCACTAGTCTAGGCTGAGGGTTGGCAAAGTTTTTGTGGGCCACGAGGCAAAATTGAGACTCTTAAATACTAGAAAGAAAACAGATTTCTACTAATTTTTTATTAACGGAATCCAAATTATATCTTAATGCCTGAATACAATTTAAAAAATACAAATCTGGTAACGATAAGAATGGAATGATTTTGAGGGGATACTATTTCACTTATTTGGGGCTTGAAATCAATGGCAAACGTTCATCTGTTAAATACTAATGGGTAAGGTGACGTTACGTATTTCATCTCTGAAAATCTCTTCCCGCAGATAGATACCACCAAATACCGCTATCAGTCCACGTGTATGATTTTCATTGAGCGTATCTATCATTTGGAAGCTACTTACGGAATTCCATTAGATTCCACTCTTGATATTTGCCCTATGGTATAGCATTCCTTTGCAGGCATAATCACTTCCAATTGGAGGCTACATACGTGTTTCTCAGTCGTACAGTTATGTGGATTTTGAGATCCAGAAGTCCAGCTGGAACTGTGGTTTGGTCTGGAAAGTGGAGACACTGCAAATTTGTGTGGGAATGCAACTCCTGTTACCTTTGACCTTGACCATGTGGGAAGTTGTATAAAAGCAGCTTGACATTCCTCGTGATTTAAGCACGAGTTGTTACCATATTGACTTGACTGCGGTATAAGTTTCACATAGAAGCGCTCCTCTGCCTTACAATTTTAAGTTGAATTTATTAAGAAACATGAGCCAATCTGCCGTGCAGGCAGACTTCAGGGTTTATCTGTAATAGGCAGAGGTGATTCTCATTCAGCAGATTTGCAGTCTTGGTCCTGAGCTGAAAAAAATTGCAGGAACACTTGACCGCTGCTGTCAAACTGCTGTACGGTTGGGCCAGTCAGGATCCTCGGTTTCGGTTTCTGATACTACGTCACGGAAGTGACGATGGCTAAGACCGTAAGGGTGAATGAAACACACTGACTTCTCTAGTAAACAAAAACTGGGCAGTATCGCTAACATCTCTTGGCTCATCCCAAGCTAAGGAGAGCTACTTGACATCATTTGACTTGCTTTTTGGTTGACTGTTGGTGTCTTCGAGGCTTCAAGCACCTGTCCCTGCCAAAAAGCTGGTCCTTGACAAATGTATTTTCTCTGTGCATACTTTCTGGCTGCTGCAATCCAACACAATGAACCTTAACTCACCATCAGTAAATAGCTCTGCTTGGCTAACAGTGAGTCCCGTGGGAAGTAACTGGTCGGTCGCCCGCTTGTTCTCATTTTTTCGTGTGTGTGAAAGAATTCATCCCGTCCATCGTGATGAGATCTTCTGTTGCGAGTTCTCTAACTGTTCTGACTGTTGCTTTCCTGTGAGCTGAGGATATTGTGATGAGCGTTTAGTCTGGTAATGTCACAGTATATTGTATTCTTTCGCACAGCTCAAGTGTCATTGCATAATAAACACAGTGCTTTGCCGTGTAATTGTATAGCAAATAATCCACATTCCACTGTGCCTTAAAAGTGCTACACGTAAAGTTCACTTTACTTTTTTTTTTACATGATTAATATGCACTAGTAATAAACAGTAAAATGTCTCTGACAGTATGTGTGGCACTTGAAATGCTGTTGAATTCTAAGTGCATCATTAAGATTTGGAGTGTGTTGAACAGCAGTGTTTGGCGATGAGATTCCCACAGATGGTCTCTGTCACAGTTACTCACTTCTGCCTTTGTAGCCTGAGAGCAGCCATAGATACTATGTAAACGAATGAGCTTGGCTGTGTTACAATAAAACTTTATTCATGGACACTGAAATCTGAATTGCATACAATTCTTACGTGTCATGAAACAAGTACTCTTTTGGTTTTTCACAGCCCTTTATTCACCTGAATACCATTCTTAGCTCATGGACCAAATAAAAGCAGGAGGTGGCCTGGATTTGACTTGCAGACCATGGTTGGCCAACCTCTGTTCTAGTCCATCTTGGACGGATTTGGGTGTTTGAAGTAAATTATTTTGGTACCTGATTGAATGTAACTACGTACCAAAAGATAACCTATCCTCCCGTTATGAAAGGAAGGGCCATTTTTCAGTAGCATCTAGAATTACGATAGCAGTAAAGAAAATACACCACAGTGCACACAGGAGTGGGAAATAAAGCCAGGTAGGTATCTGGCTCCCAAAGTTAGATGTTGAAGCAGGAAAGAGCATAAATTTTTTTTTTTGAGCATAAATTTTGAGATTAGACAGATTTAATTTGATTCTCCCTTCTTCACTCAACTCGCAAGAACAACAGCCAAGTTATTTGACTTCTTAGCATCAGCATCCTCCCCTCAAATTGCGGATAGTGCCTTCTCTGCCGCACGGCTCTGAGGATTAGCGATAACGTTTGTAATTGCTCTTAATTCAGGTTACCTTGTACCACCACCCTGAGAATTTACAACTGAGCAACACCTTGACTTCTCACACAGAGAGTGTGCTTCTGCTCCAGGACAAGAATAAGGCCCGGTACTTATCAAACTTTGCCTTGGATGCCATCATTCCCATCTGTTGAGAAGTATTTGTTCCCTAATCCTATCACATTGCACCATTAGCTATCTTGCCTCCCTTAATGGCATTGATAAATTCATAGCCATGGATCCTATACCTTTATTGGCAAAAATGTCAGACTACAGAAAGCCAGGGCTGGACTCTGCGTCGAGTCCCTGTAATCCTAGCTGAAGGTCAGTATCAGTTCATTGAACCGATACCACAATCTCTAAGTGTTCTAATATATGACCATCCACTACATTACTACTGTCGGTTTCTTATAGATGCTTTGTGGAAATCCAGGGAACAATCTCCCATTTCCATTCTCCCATCAGAAAAAAAGGGGGGGGGGGGGACTGGATTTAGTCTGATAGGACTTTTTCTAGTGAATCCTTGTATAGTGCTAACAATCACCATTTCTTTTTCTGGTACTACAAATTGCCTTTTAACGAATTCAGTCTAATCTTACTTAAAATCAACATTTATCAATCTGTAAGCTACATAATCCGTCTTTTTATTTATTTATTTAATAAAAATTTCATTTCTCATCTCTCTTCTGCCTCGTTCCGTTTACCACCCACACGGTCTTTTGGTATAAAATCTGCCCAGGTCTGGATATCAGTTTTTCTTTTTAAATATCTGTACCTGTGATGGGCCTCATTTCCTTCTTGCCGTATCTTCCCCCTTAACTTTCCCGGCTGAAGGTTATTCTTGATTAAAAAAAAAAAGATACTAGAACAAAAGTATAATAAAAAGCTAGGCCTTATATTCTCTTTGTCATCCCCCCTGTAGCCTTTCCTCGTCATCTGTCTCGACACAGTTTATAGAACCCTTTTTTGTTGGCTTTAGTGTTTCTTTTTAAAAAAGAAATCTTCAACTAATTCCAAAAACCCCAACTGAGATTTTACCATTTTCCTTTTTGATTGGCAGTGCACACTGTTTTGGCTCTTGGACCTAGGCTTTTAAAAGCTGAGCTTGTCAGAAGAGACACTTTTTTTTTTTTTTTTTTTGACAAGCTTATTCCTTTCTTCCTTATCAGGATCATTTTTAATAGCAGAGCTGGAATCACAGTCTTGAGCTCCCTTCACGAGGTATCAGAGATCTTCGCATGAGTCGCTTACATTCTCTCTCGATGCCTGATACTTCCCCTTTATCACTCAATTCCTTCTTGCTGGTCATTTTTGTGGTCTAGAGTAGATGTTTTGCTATCTCTACTTCCTAAAGATTAGCTCCCTGGCATATAAAAAATTGTCAGATGCTCTGCTTTTAGGAAAAAAAAAGATATTCTTTGGACATTTGGAGTTCTCTATCAACTACTAAATTTGATGTTTCCGTATTTTATTCTTTTAACTAAAGTTGATGTATTTAATGTCTTTCTTTCTTTCTTTCTTTCTTTCTTTCTTTCTTTCTTTCTTTCTTTCTTTCTTTCTCTCTCTCTCCCTTTCTCTCTCTCTCTCTCTCTCTTTCTTTCTTCTTTCTCTCTCTCTTTTTCTTTCTTTCTCTCTCTCTCTTTCTTTCTTTCTTTCTTCCTTCCTTCCTTCCTTCCTTCCTTTCTTTCTTTCTTTCCTTCCTTCCTTCCTTCCTTCCTTCCTTCCTTCCTTCCTTCCTTCCTTCCTTCCTTCCTTTCTTTCTTTCTTTCTTTCTTTCTTTCTTTCTTTCTTTCTTTCTTCTTTCTCCCTTTCCCTTTCCCTTCTTCTTTTTTTCACACTAAGCGCCCAATCTGATTTTCTTTCTCTGTCCTGGCATTCTGTAATATATTTTCATAACCATATGCTCCATATGCTGGTTTCTTCTCTCTTCTTTGCCCCAGGACTTCCGCAGCACAGTTTACCTTGGGTGTCCCTAACCTCATTGCAGGTACATATCTGCAAATGTAGACTGTCCCAGTCTACAGTCCCAGTAGACTGCCCCATGCCTCCCTTCTCGCATGAGTGTTCCAGGCAGAAATCTTATACCCAGTGGCCGTGACGCCTTGGTCAAATTTAGTGTGCTCCGTTTCTACCAGAGTCTTCCTGTCTGTGGCTCCTGTTTGTGCATTCCTGTGAAGATGGCTGTGTACGGTTTTCGGGATTATTGCTGAGTTCTCTGCTTGAGTGAATTTCGTGGCCATCTCTAACCTGACGGTGTAGACAACAGCCACTTCCATGGCTTTTATCTGCTCTTTTCACCCTCATCCTCATTCCGTTTAAAAATTACATTAACGGGTCAAATAGGCTCTTCCCCGGATCTCTTGAGGTAACACTCTAAGCCATCTTAAATTGTGTTTTGGAAATGGAAATCCTATTTTAAAACATCATGTGAATAGGAAAAGCACTCGCTTCTTGTGCTTCGTATTTTGTCTTGTATCCGATATTAATTTTGTTGGGATGCCCTGATATTCTGTATGAAGCTTTGTTTTTCAAAATGATAAAAATTACAAATCATAAATTTATATAATACATCAACATATATATTGATATATATGTTATATATTATACATAACCTATATATGGTATGTTATATATAATATATAAATAATATATGTATATACATATATACAGAACTTATGTATATTATATATATGTAATGAATTATGAAAGTGTGGCCCCCAGAGCTCTCTTTTTTTTTTAAGATTTTATTTATTTATTTGAGAGAGAGAGAGAGAGAGAGATCACAAGTACACAGAGAGGCACGCAGAGAGAGAGGGAGAAGCAGGCTCCCTGCTGAGCAGAGAGCCCGATGTGGGGCTCGATCCCAGGACCCTGAGATCATGACCTGAGCTGAAGGCAGAGGGTTTAACCCACCGAGCCACCCAGGTGCCCTAGAATTTTTGAAAAGCCTATAGCAAGTACCAACAGCAAGTACTACAAGCCTACAGCAAGTACCCTCTAAGTTCTAACCAGGCCTGACCCTGCTTAGCCTCCGAGATCAGATGAGATTGGATGCATTCAGGGTGGTATGGCTGTAGACCAGAGCTCCTTTTTCCTCTACAATCATTGGTGCTCAAATCACTTCAGTGACGTCACCAGCTGAAAATCGTACCTCCACAAATCAGCATTTGGACGATCCCTTAGGGTCTCTCCTACAGGTTTGACTGAGGGAAGACCAGAAACAGGCACTGAGAATCGGAAGTACCTGTTTTTCATATTCCAGAAAGGAAAAGAGCCTTCTTTAGCCACAGCCCCAAGTTGGGAACCAGTGACCGCAGTTCATTCAAGATACCTCCCCGTTCATTCACCAGCTCTGCCGAGTTGATGACATCACTAGCGGCCATGCTTCTGAAAACGAGCAGGTGGATGGCAGCCTCACTCCAGCCCTCTGACAGCGAGCAGATCAGGGACAGCCCCACACCTGTGGCCGACAGCCGGACAGCGGGTGCCACTGTCCTGTGGCCACGTTCCCACAGGCCCCCTCCACAACCTACCCGCAGGGACCACACCCCAGGTATTGTGTTCAGCTCTTTCAGATCTCCCCCAGCCCTGCTGCACCCTGTCAGTCGCCCACTCAGGACACTCCTCTGCCACCACCTTGGTGCCATCTCCTTCCTTCTCTGAAGCTGACTGACACCCTGGGGTTCTAGGAATGATTTTGTCGGAAAAATGGGTGTGCTTTAAAAAAAAAAAAAAAAAGCTTGATAAGCGCTTCCCTAAAGAATTGTGGAATACATTTATTCCTTACATGGTGCTTAAGGAAACAGAAAACTCTGTATTCTACATAGTCAACAGTATGTAGGAAGATTTCTCTCCAAAGATATTAAACAGTGCTATATAAAACAGCTACACTGACCACGCTTTCATGGTCCAGACTACCTCATTGCCTTGAGTCCTTATTCCTCGGGAGGGTCTGTGTGCCACAGCAGCAAAGCTCCCTCCATCCACATCTTAGAAGAGAAACAGTTCTGGGTTTCAGGTGTTTCACGGGAGGACAAAGTGTCATCAGTGGGGTTGGGTAGCCGGTCTCAGCTTCTGGGGCAGCCCGGGGCCGTGAGGAACTCACGACAGGATGGGGAGACCTGGGCACAGGGCAGAGGCAGTTGTGGGTGGGGGTCTGCCCTGCGTAGTTGGATAAGCCTGCTCCGTGGCTCTCAGCTTCCTTGTTTCAGGAAAGGCTCACCGTAGGGGCTCCGTGAATGGTCGTTCTTGTTGGCCATTACTTGAAGCGGTGCAGGAGAGGACAGCTGCTGGGCTGGGGGTGGGGGGTGAAGGGGTGGAGCCCCAAGTGCACACTTAGCCTGCAACTGAGCCACACATCTGTAGTAATTCAAATATCTGCGAGCGAAGGTGTTTTGGGCAAGGCACAGATCTATGGGAAATTGCAGTTATTTTGGAGAAAACAGAAGAAAACCCAGAACACAGCCTAGAGAGAAGATAGTGATTCCATTGACTAAGCGAGTGTCAGATATTCCCTCTCTGTTCTCCTCTTGCCCCTCATCAGTGACTCAGTGGCCCCTGAGAAAGAGAACCAGAAAAAGAAATCAGAAATGTGTTCTCTTTGGGGTTCAGCTAGGACCAG
>CM053607.1:115785027-115816194 GCA_028646535.1 Procyon lotor | reverse complement strand
GCCTGGGTGGCTCAGTCGTTAAGCGTCTGCCTTCGGCCCAGGTCAGATCCCAGGGGTCTGGGATCGAGCCCCGCATCGGGCTCCCTGCTCCGCGGGAAGCCTGCTTCTCCTGCTACCATTCCCTCTGCTTGTGCTCCCTCTCTCGCTGTGTTTCTCTCTGTCAAATAAATAAAATCTTTAAAAAAAAAAAAAAAAAAAAGAAATAAAATGGCAACCTATGGAATGGGAAAAAATATTTGCAAATC
Source organism: Procyon lotor (assembly GCA_028646535.1). Taxonomy (NCBI): domain Eukaryota; kingdom Metazoa; phylum Chordata; class Mammalia; order Carnivora; family Procyonidae; genus Procyon; species Procyon lotor. The sequence goes on along the minus strand of CM053607.1, from coordinate 115,815,949 downwards.
ATAGATCTGATAAGGGGTTAATGTCTAAAATATATATGGAACCCATACAACTCAATACTAAATAATGTGATTTAAAAATAGGTAATGATATGAAGAGCCATTTTTCCCCCAAAAAAATATACAAACAGCTAACAAGTATACAAAAAAGGTGCTCGACAGCACTAGTTATCATGCAAATGCAAATCAAAACCACAATCAGATTACTTTATAACTGGTAGGGCGGTTATTGTCAAAAAAATAAGAATTAACAAATGTTGGCAAGGATATGGAGAAAAGCAAACCCTTGTGTACTGTTAATGGGAATATAAATTAGTACAGTCATTATGGAAAATAGTAGGGAGGTTCCTCAAAAAACCAAAAATAGAACTACCATATGATCCAGTAATCCTGCTTCTGGGTATATACCCAAAGGAAACTGAAATAAGTGTCTCAGAGAGGTATCTGCACTGCCATGTTCACTGAGGCACTATTTCCTAATAGCCAAGATATGGAAACAACGTAAGTGTCTGTCACAGATGAACGGAAAAAGAAAACAGGCTATATTCAATGGAACATTATTCAGCCATAAAAAAAGAAGGAAGTTCTGCCACTGGGGCACCATAGATGAACCTCAAGGGCATTATACTAAGTGAAATACACCAGACAAAAAGACAAATACTAAAGGGAATTGCTAATTTGTAGAATCTAAAAAAAAAAAAAAAAAGTCAAACTCATAGAAACAGAACGGTGGATGCCGGGAGCCAGGAGAAATGGAGAGAATAAAGTCAAAGGGCAAACTTTCAGTTACAAGGTCAGTTAAGTTCTAAGGACCTAAAGTACAGCAGGGTGACTGTAGTTAGTAAGATTGTATTTTAATAATACTGTATTGTATATTTAAAATTTGATGGGAGTAGATAACTGTCCTCACCAACCACACATACACACACACACAAAGGTAATTCTATAATGGATTTGTTAATTAACTTGATTGTGATAATCATTTTACAATGTATATAAAATACATTGTACACTTTACATACAATTTTATCAATTATGCCTCAATAAAGCTGGAAAAAAAATAAAATTAAAATTAGAAAAAAAAAAACTTAATTTGACATGCGAGGGCACCTGGGTCACCCAGTTGGTTGAGTGTGCAACTCTTGATCTAGCTCAGGTCTTGATCTCTGGGAACTGAGTTCAAGCACTGCATACACTGAGCTCCATGCTGTGCATGAAGCTTACTTAAAATAAAATAATTTGAGATAGAATCAAAGAGAATAGTATACGCATATAATTTTAAATTATAGAAGTAACTACCTAAAGCCTTTAAAACATTAAAATGCATTTAAAGCATTAAAAAAACATTTAAAGAATTAAAATGATAGGCTTTTAACTCTTACTCAAGGGTAAAAAAAAGTGGTTTCGTCTACTGAAAAATTCAAATACTAGAGATATGAGGCAAGACACTATTACTTATACATCTTTATTATTTTAATATTCTAGCATACAGTCATTAATTTAATAAAAATATTAATTCTCACATGAATAAATAGACTTAGTCCTAAAATAACTAAAAAACACTGTTAAAACCTAATAAGAATATTTCAAATTATTAAAAAATAAATTAGTAAGTGCCTCTACAAATCATAGTTTTGATTTTGGTTTGGTTGCCTTCTACTGTGAATGAAAACAGAGTTCACTAGTACTAGAATTCTTAACCTGAAAACCATGGACCTTCCGAGCATTTTCTTAAGATAGAATCCATAACTTTCAACAGATTGTAAGATTATATAACCCTAAAAAAGTTAAGAACCACTGAATAGTATATCATTTTCTCACTAAATTATAGATGCATTTTTAGAAACAATCTATCCTAAAAACTAACATCTGTACTTTATTTAAAAGCCAACCTGGTTAGAGAAAAGTATTTAGGGCAATTTACAATGTACACACTACAAAACTGAGAAAAATTTCAAGTTAGGAAATTAGGCAAGAAGCTAGATCGTGTTAGAAATATAACTATATAATATTAAATACGAAATGGATACCACGCAGCTCAGTACTGATACTTAACAAATCTATTTTCTGATTTCTAATAGTCAAGCAAAAGCAGAAATATAAGCAGATACAAGATTCATGTCCATTAAAGTCACTCCAGTTGCTAAAAGCCCACAAATAATCACAGTACTATATATTACACCTACAGATGCAGTTAGTAATACTAGTAAAAGAACATTTCTCTCAGTTTTAAATTTAAAAACTACAAGGAAGAAAATGGAAAAACACAACTTAAAAATTTTAAAATTACGCATCCAGGGAAATAAAAAATACTGAGAGAACGAAGTATCATACAAATATGCACACACCTTCTGATAAGGCAAATTAAATAATGACCCATATGGCTTAAGGATATTTTAACTTTCATTTAAACGATATTACCCTTTTAACCGAAACTCTTAACTGTCTATAACCAAAAGAATGGACGTGAAATTAGTTAACGTGCATGAAGCTACATGAGTGTGCATAAACAGTAACAAAATATTTACACATTGTTTGATTCTATCACTATCCTCAGCATACTGACTTAAATATCTACATTTAAAAGACATAATTTATTAAAGGGATGTATTTTAAAATTATCCTCAAGAATTGATAAACAAATACAGTCAATTTTTTTCCTTTTATAAAGAAATACAATTTGGATGTAATAACATCCACAATATAAAGATTTAAAAAAAAAGAGCTGCTAAATACAGAAAACATTAGACATAATCTGATTAGATGAACAGAAATGTAGGCCAGTGGCATACCTCTAATTTGATGACCAATGATGAATCTTCAAAACATAAAATAGAAAATCAGATTCTCTAATCCTCATGAGCCAATAATTTAATACCTTACAGAGCCAACTGACCTTCTTTAAATTGCAACTACATAAAACAAAGTAGTCTGAGAACATGTCAGTATAGTATGTTTTGCCTTATAAAAAACCACTCAGAGCTAGCAAAAGCTTTCAAATATTAATGGGTAGTTCTAAATTTTTTAAACTGCTTATTAATACTCCATCCAGCTTCCAAAATATTGCTCCAACACATATAGAATTGTTCCATGTATCTGTAATACTAAGTACGAAAATTTCCTATGGTCATCTTTTCATGTTCAACATGTTTGTCAATGTTTTTTGCAAATACAAAATTGGAAGTAATGTAAATTTTAAAATGAATTGTTTTTCACATGTTACTTGTCAAGGCATTGATTTCTCACTGCTTTATAACTTAAATGAAAAAGTCCATATTTAGTATATGAAATGACCCATTCAGTGTTTCAAATGCCTTATTCAGTCTCTAAAAATTACATTACAATACAGGTCTCCAGGCTTCTCCAAAATTTAAATGAGTAAGGATATTTGTGATGTGATGGCTAGCCGGTACATCACATGCTTCTATTAGCAGCAAGTGTCCCAGTTACTGGTTTCTGGCATGAGCTCAACTGTGGTTGTCTAAGAAAAGACTAAACACTTATTTTTAAAAGCTAAATCATTAACTGTAATGTCAAAAATGGAGATTAATTTCTCTAATTATATACTAGAGAAACTTATTCTGTCTCAGAAAACATTTAGTAAGTATCGTCAACAACACTACACTTTTCAAACCTGACTTCAGTGATGCCCCCTGTATATTCCTCTCAAGGTCCAGGAAACTATAGTCTAAAAATTGCCATCATTTCTATTAGAGCAGGGTTTTCCAAAGTGTGGATCATGACCCTAAATTAGCGGGTTGTTAAACTAATGTAAGAAGTCTCAAGCAGCACTTTTTTAAATGCAATAGTATTATATAGAAAAGAAAATGGAATACACATATGTCATAAAGAATAGTTTTGTTCAATGAGATTTTGTTTTTGTTCTTTAAACCAATGTGTATGTATCCAGGGGTCACAATGTAAAATACATTTTTACAGGTTGTGATAAACAGATTTCTGTGAGTTACGGTCAGAGAGGATTTCTAAGTTTGAAAGATGTAATAAATATGTAAGAGCACAGGAGTATCAAACCATGCTAAGTTATAATCAGTTATAACTGAGTCAAATTTTAAAGAGAAATTTTATTAAAGTCTAAATTTTCTTAATATACATAAACATTACTGAATATCTAATTAAATAAATTTTCTAACTATCCAGGTCTGACTCTTTTCTAGTAACTAGGATGTGACTATATCATAGGTCTTCAAAATATCTTTTGTGCCTCCTCTTTTCATTTTCAGAGGTGAACTTCTGCTCCCATTGGTAATACCCCTTATCACAGCTAAGGAGTCTCACCGGTTAGAATAGGAAGGAAAGTTTAATTTGAAAATGTCTGGCCCCCTAAACATTTATTACATGTGTAGCCAGAGAAGCATACATTGCCCTCATCTCCTGTCCCCTTTAAGTATGATGGGAACAAAAAAATCAAGCGGAAGTCACAGTAAATTTCTATTAATGAAAAGTTCACAGTATCAATCTCACTATAAAATTGCAAACATGGCTGCAAATCCCAATCATAAGAACAGGATTAAATTTAAACTCCAAGCTGTCAAGGAAAGTCATGTTCTGTTTTGGGGGACTCACTTGAATTCAACAAATACTTACTGAATATCTACCCTGTACCAAGCACAGTCCAAGGGTCTGGAGATATAGAAATGAACTTGTCCCAGAACATGTCTCACCATCCCGTTTTAAGTCCATCTACTCATGACTCCCATGGCACAGTAGTATATTTTTTATATTGATTAAAAAGGATATCCTTCTGTACCTGAGCAAAACTAAAAACAGTTGGTTCCCAGGTGTTATGTTCTATAAAGTTGCAGCAAACTCTGAAACAAAAACAATGGACCAGTGCTCCTAGGGAAAATAAAGGGTTCAGTTCCTGCAAGTCTCTGGTCACAACATTTTCAGCAAACAATTAATATACAACCTTGTCCACGGATGTTTCTGTTTAAAGATGCCTTATTTAATACATCTTGTTGAGTCATTAACATTGAACTCAGAGCCAAGAGCACTAAAACTCATGCCTGAACTAAGCCCATGTAGCACACATTTTCTCAAGAAAGCCTATCACACAGGCTTTTTGAGTACAGGGAACACTAGACAGCACTTCTATACTACATTTGGGGGTCATTTTAAACAGCAAAATCACACACCAAAAAAGCATTAAATAGGCCCCAAAAAGCAAAACAAAAAGGCAGAGCATCACCTTGTTCAGTCTTGGGTGGGAACATGCATGTTGGATAATTCAAATTTTTTGCTGCTCTGCACCTGTGCATATCATGAATGCCTGGGAAAGCACTAAGAATGTTGACCTGGGGACTACAAATAAATTTTAGCAAGTAGAGAAATCTGCAAATATACAGTCTATTAATAATGAGGATCAGCCCTAATTAGTGAGGGGAATTTCCTCTCTTTAAACACATTCCTATCTAATAATAAATGACAATTCAAATATCATCATTATGCAACTCCTAGTGAACTAATGGAAGTAGGTATCACTTGCTGTTAACGTAAAAAAAAAAGAAAGAAAGAAAGAAAAGAAAAAAGATAACCTTTGAGCTTTCTGATGGAAGAAAAAAAAATTAAAGTGAACCTGATGAAACCTCTACGTTTTACAACCAATTTGCAGGAAAGACAAGGTGCAACGCTTTTACTTTTCAAACTTAAGATAGCCCATTTATTTTATCTGATGGCCTGAAGGGCAGGCATATTTTACTGAGCTCTATCTCCCCATGATTAATTATAATACGTAATACATAGCAAATGTTTATTAAAAGTTTGTTGAATAAATGAGTAAATGAATGAATGAGTGAATGGACACTACCACTTAGAAGTTTAGGAATGTTAATTTATAACATCAAGTCTTTTTCAAGGAAAGAAGGAAAGAAAAAGGTATGGACAGGCAAGCAGTTTACAGCTCAGCTCAAAGGATACTACAAGTGGAATAACACCTCATGAATCAAAGGTCATTCACACTGTAGTTTCTAATCTCCAAAACGTAGCAATGAACCAGAAGAAAAAAAAAAAGTACTAAAAGAGGTCACAAAATGCATATTTTGCTCATTAAACAAAAAGAGCCCCTAAACTATATTTTACTTTAATATTAAAATAATTCTATTAAGTTTATTAGAAAATCAAACATAGGAACAATTGAAGTGACTAGCAAAAATGTGACAGAGAACAAAGAAGACAACCTTATACCCCTGATAAATTCAATTTATGCATCACAGCATACTTTGTAACTCATGTGCAGAATGAGAACCCTGACTCAGCAAGATCTGAATATGTTTAGAAAACACTGAGAAGAGTACTACCTCATAAAGTTGATCATTTAAAAAAAATACTAAAATTAAAAATTTTGGTATAAATTCACTCTTCTAATTTATCTAACAGGTCACTGACTGATAATGCCAGATAAATGAAAAATTACTTCGGAAAAGTCAGTAGCTGCTTCATACATAGCTCTCATAATGGAGTTTTATTTTTCTTTTTAACTATAGTGCTAATTCCTAAATTTATAAAAATATATATTTACAAATAATCATTGAGTGTAGGCAAAGGTTACAAAAGTAAAAGCTTGACTCAAGAGTATCAACATCTGAGGGACGCCTGCGTAGCTCAAGTGGTTAATCATCTGCCCTCAGCTGAGCTCATGGTCCCGGGGTCCTGCGATCAAGTCCCTCATCTGGCTCCTTGCTCAGTGGGGAGCCTGCTTCTCCCTCTACCCCGCCCCCTACTGTGCACACGTGTTCTCTGTCTCTCTCTGACAAATAAATAAAACTTTTAAAAAGAAAAAGAGTACCAACATTTGATCACTTTACTTAGAAAGCTAATATTGTGAATTCTCATCGTAGAAAGAACTTAATATTGTAACTGACGCTAAATCATGAATAACCAACTTGACTTCTACAAAATTCTAGAATAAAATATACAACAAGTGATAGCAAAGCTTAAACTATCACTTCTCCAGACTAATGATCTCTTTCTGTCTGGACCAAAGCACGAGAATCCTTCTCCAAATAAGTGCGGTAGCCAGAAGACAGAGACGCAGAATTGAAAGACACTTTAAGTCCCAATATGGCACCAGGGTTAAAGCCTAGTTTTTCTTTTCTTTTCTTCCTTTTTTTTTTTTTTTTTTTTAAGATTTATTTATTTGAGAAAGAGACAGTGACTATGGTGGAGGGGCAGAGAGAAAGGGAAAGAGAGTCTTAAGCAAACTGCATGCTGGGTGTAAAACCCAAGTGATGTGGGGATCAATCTCACAACCCTGAGACTGGGACCTGAACTAAAACCAAGAGTCAGAAGTTTAACAGGCCACACCACTCAGATGTCCCAGGCCTGGTTTTTCTTACAGAGATCAGGGTTGGTTCACCTAAGCCAGAAAGAAAAGCTCCAAAACATCATGAAGATGGCATTCCCTAAAAATCGAGGTTCCCCTAAATATCAATCTATCCAATAGGTCTTCAGCAATGAAAAGATCACGTTCAGACTGATTATTTTTGTCATGGTATTTTGGTGTGCAATCAAATTAACAAGCTAATTATTAAAAAGTAATTCGATATAGCGAATTTAAAGTTCAGGAATTGCTTATTACTAGAACTCTTCAATATCACTGGTGGGAATACAAAACGGTACACAGCTGCTTAGGAAAAGTTTGGCAGTTTCAGTAAAGTTAAACATATACTTACCATATGACCAACAATTCCAATCCTAGGAACTTATCAAGTCAAATGAAAACTTCAAATCACACACACACAAAAAAAACCAACTGCACACAAATGTTTAGGGCAGCTTTATTCCTAGTTGCCAAAAACTGGAAACAAATGCTTCAAATGGGGAATGGATAAATACGCCGAAGTACATCCATATAATGGAACACCATGAATGAATCTGAAACACCCTATGCAAAGGGGAAGGAGCTAGATTCAAAAGGCTGCATACCACACGGTTCCATTAATATGCTCTTCTGAAAAAGGCAAAAGTACAGAAACTGAGAACAGATCAGGGGCTGCTAGGGGCTGGCAGTGAGAGAAGGGGTTGACTACTAAAGGGGCAGCAGGAGGGAAATATCTGGAGCTAAAGGAATTGTTTTATGCACTAATAGTAGGGGGAGTGAACTTTAGCATGGAAAATTGAAAAGCAGGAAAAGGAAAAAAACTTCATCTAATATAAAAAAAAAACCTTGTGACAAAATCATAATTAAGTGAAATGTTCAAAAAATTGAATACTTCCTTAAAATTTTCTGGCTACCCCATAAATGCATTTAATTTCAATTTTCACCATTTAAAAAAAGAAAACCTTTCCATAAAGTATTTCTCTACTTTTAAGCATCTGACTAACTATGTCAGATGCTTGTGTTTATTAGCATATTTAAAGTAGGGTCAATTTGTTTGTGAAATCTCAGACAACTATGATGATACACACTAAATTGGTTTGGAGTGAGCACGGTGCCTCAGGAGGCATTTAATCATGGTCGTTCCATGTAAATTCTCCCTAATAAAAAGATGAAATGATTAATCCATTCATTCAACAAACAAGTAATCACAAGAGGCCTACCATGTGCCAAATACAGGAAATGAAATGGCACACAAGACAATCCCAATCCCTGACAGCACACAGCTTAAACAAACAATAATGGAAAGTATGGTATGTACAAGAGAATTACAGCACTTTCAGAACACACAGCAAATGCACATAACCTAATACGTAAGCTCTAAATCTTCCATTAGTAACTACACGGTAAAAATGCCTACTATTTTGGTGAATTCAACAACACAACTGAAAAAGCATGCACCACAGTGCTCACCACCCCATTACCCCTCAGTGCTTAGGGAGGGAAAGAAAGCAAAGACCATGTTAGAACAGTAGAACACTATCAAGCAGTACAGTATTTATTCCCCTATAGGAAGGTCCTCTTCAGGGAAATTCCAGAATATGCAGATTTATTTGTCACCTTTCCCACCAGCAGGGCATTTTTTCTGATTCAGAATACCATACATAATCCTGAACTTATCTTGTTGAGAAATAGGATTTTAAAGGAGGAGAGGGTGGAGTAATAAAGAAAAAGAGGGAAAAGGAAAAAACCAGAAGAGATAGTCAGAAAAAAAAAAAAAAACCAACCCAGAGTTAAGTATATAGATTTTTGCAGGGAAGTCTTAAAAACAAATTAAGGAAGTTTAAGGAAACTAAAACAGAGGCATTACAACCACACCCCTGCTTCTCTCTGTTATGAAAAAGGAAGCCAAGATATGTAAAAAGAGGACTGCCTGCAGGTGCCTTGGCATGAAGTTACCATGTGCAGAGGTAAAATTATATAACTCCAAGGACTAAACAGAGTGTGTGATGAATACTTGCCTACGCCATTTACCTGAAACATTTTCCATCCCGAGCATCCTAATTACACGATGCTCCTGGGACCACACTGGGGCCCACAGGACCAGGGTTAATAACTCAGTGCCAAAAAAACCAGAAAAGCTTTCAACAACTGTTAAACAAACACAGATTAAAATAAAGTGCCTCTTGGTATGCATGTATTTACACGAGAAAAAAAGCACTAGAAATTTACTAGCATCTTACTGAAACTCCCTTTCAGAGGGATAAGGTGCTGAGTAGCTTCTACGAAGAAACAAGAAGTAGAAGCAAATTAATGCAGTTTCCACAGGCCCCTTTCCAAAGTTCTTGCTCTGTGACAGAGTAAATGAGAACAAAAAGGGGTAATTTTAAAGATAATCCTTAAATTTTAAAGATAAATCCTTAAAAACCATGCTTTGGAATCCCGAATTTTAGGGGATTTTTGACAGGTGATACAGTGTGTATGCACCACATATTTTGTAAAAAGGCTGTGATGACACACCGAAGTCTGGAATAGTACATTACAATTAAATTTATTATTTCTGCAGTGAAACCAACAAATCCGTGAAATAAAGACAACAGCTCAACACAAGTTTTACGAAAAAAAAAAATCAATCTGTGCCAAACATATAAGAAAATATTTTTGGTTTTCTGAGCATTTTGGATGTTGAAATTGTTGACAAGGAAAGAGTACCCATTGCTCAGTCACTGTGTGTGCAAAGTGTTACTGGAAGCCTTGTTATCATGTGATTTTCCTGCGGAATTTTAGTGCACACAAAATAATTCTAAAAGTCTTCTCCGGATTCATACAGAACACGTCCTCTACACTCCATCCACTCTTAAATTTCTTTACCACAAATTGTCCTTCTAGGGCAGTGTACGAAAGTCTAACCCTTGAAACTTACCAAGGAACTACCAAACCCAATTTTGCCACCATGCAAATAATGTTCCTTGAATGGAATTTAACATACTGAACTCATCATAAAAGGACCTGTTCTCATTGTATCACAAAAAGCTGTAAGGGTGTTTGTGACCTAGGAAACTACATCAAATGTGGCACAAAAAAGGACGCTCATTGTCATAAATGACAAGGTACAAAAACCACAAAACCCTTTTATCATAGTACATTTACATGTATACAATCACTGACTACATAGGACATGGACAACATAGTATATTACACAATGTACTATAACTGAAGGAAATTATTTCCACTTAGGAAAAACAGAGATATTTCTCATCAGCAATGATATAAAAAAGAGTAAAACAGTGCAGTTTTAAGTGCAGTTATACTAAACTCTTAAGGCCTCCTTCAACCTTATGTTCCAGGAAAATACAACTCAATATTATAAATATGATAAATATAAGCTATGACTAATAAACTTTTGATTAGCAACAATTCTTGCCTTCTTTATTTTATTTAACCTAAAAGATACAACTGTTTTTATCACTTAGGTTTCTTAAGATTCTCAGGGGCAAAAAAAAAAAAAAAAAAAAAAAAGATTCTCAGGGGCATCTGAGATGATGCTTTAATTCATTCTTGATAAATTTCCCTTTAACAAATATTCCAAACTTCAACAATCCTCTAATTTTGGGGCTGTATGTAGCAAAAACTGCTAATAAGCAATGAATACAGTAGCATCACTAAGGGTTCTGGGTACGAAACAATCAAGAGAAATCGCTTCCTTAACCTGGTCCTCTTGCAAATGTTTCCTATGCATTTCTTGTCTAACTTTAACACCCTTTTCCCAATTAAGAAGAGAACTTGAAAGTTAAGAGCTAAGAGATGTGTAAAAGGGGAAGGAGAAATCAGACATTTTCAACCCTGCCACACACTGGAATCACTTATAGAAACCCTAAAATACATCAGCGCCCCAGCCCCACCCCCAGATTCAAATACCAATTAGCAGGGGTAGAATCCCTTTACCTCTCATGTTTTGTGAGGTCCCCAAAAAATGTTAATGTGAAGTCAGAGCTGAGAACCACTGGTACACACAGCCTTCTTCACAAACACGTTTCTTTTATTTCTAGTCAGTGGTAGCACTCCAACAAGGACTGCAAGGATTATCTTTAAAATTACCCCTTTTTGTTCTCATTTACTCTGTCACAGAAAAAAATTTACTAATCTTGAACTGGAAGATTTTAAACAAGTGTCTATAATAAAAGACATTTTGACTTATCTCACATCCTTATTCCCAATCCTCAGGATTTTATTTTTCAGTCTTCACAAACAACTTCATCAGTACTTGGCAACTAAAATATATATCAACGGCAGAACGTACGATAAACATACATATGACACATACTGTTATCAACATTCAACTACATTAACTACATTAACTAAAAACACTTGCAGAACTCAAATGTATAAAAGAATATGAGCCACAATATGCCCACATTCATGACAGAGAAAAGAACTCAGTACGTCCTTTGCCATTTTTTAAATGAAAATTGGCATTATAAGATTCTACATCTTTAAGACGTATACTTTTTTTGATTCACATTGTTTTCAGATTTGTTAGACTAAAAGAATATAAAATAATGCCTTAAAAAATATGGAACTACAAACACCAGTTTCTAAAAATGTCACCAACAACTGACATCTACTAGTTTCACCTACAAAACAATACTAGGTTATGTTTGCACTGCAAATCAGGATTTTATTAAAAGGTCTTGTAGCCATGTATTTGCACACCATAAAACTAGAAGAATACCAGGAATCTTCTCTCTTCTCTACCTATGACATTACCTACTATATTTGCCTGCCATTTGAAAGTATTCATTGCTAGAATTTAAAATAAGTACTTCACAAAAATAGAAAAGAGACATGACACAGCCTGGCTGTAAGGGAAAAAAACATTTTCACTTCCCTTTTTACTAAAGGAAACTCTGACCATAACTTTGACTCTAATACGGCGTCCTCTAATATACTGCCAAGTATACCCCCTGAAGTCAAAAACAAACACGTCTTAAAAATAGGTAACACAATTAGTAACTATAAAATACTCAGGAGCCCCGTACTTTTATACAGTACACTTGTTTCAAAAGGTATCATGTGGCCAATTGCAACTTAAAATTTTAAAGTAAATAGTTTTAAAAAGTACAATTCTAAAATTAAAGACAATTACAAAGTAGCCCTGCATTCCAGGCACAGTTTATCCAAGGTAATATACAAACAAAAGCAGAAGTATGGTAAAATCAAAGTCGGTAAAAAACATCCTACCCCAGGATTCAATTTTTCCCTTCCTCTTTACTATTTTTCCTGATGGTAAATAATAATGATTAAATATAGCAGAAAATCCAAAAAATATAGAGAAGTAGAAAAAGTGTAAAAATAAAAATCACCACAAATCTCGCTACTTATAAATAACTATCATTAACATAAACACCCTTGCAGAGGATGGATAGATTTACTCTGTATATTTACCAGTGCCACAATGACAATGAGAAGAATTATAACAATTAAAATCCCGTGTTGTGTATATGTATAAACACACACATACACACACACACACACACACACGTGCATGTATCTCAATATATATGTATAATACACACATACACACAGGCGCATGTACATGTTTTTACAAAAACTACACGCACAAGAATATTTAAGATAATAACTTTCTTGAATTTGAACATATATAAATTGTTCCAAGCACTCATTCTGCTTCTGCATTTTCACTTAAGCAGGCCAGGTTTGAAGTTGTGTGTGTGTGTGTGTGTGTGTGTGTGTGTGTGTGTCTATGTTGCTATGCTTGAGGGAAGATTAAAAAATCTGACAGTTTGACTTACTTAAAAAACAAAAAAAACACCCAATCTCTAGCTAAAATTTTCCAAAGCCTGGAAATACATATCTGTACCAACGGTACTTGACTGACTGCTTTACAGAACTACCCCATGGTCCCAAGCAAAACTGCAAAGCAGACGAATCTTTTCAGGGTCCACCCGCCAGGCGTGTGCCGTGAGCATTTTACTAAACTTTCCCACGATTCATTTTATTTCAATTCCAAAATTCTGTGATTCTCCCATCTCCCCACTCCCCCCACCAATTTTTTGCTTCTCAAGAGGGGTAAAAATTGTCCTTTCCTCCTATCTCACTAGGATTCTATGATTCAAAATAAACCCTTCCTCTGACTGACAAATCCCCATTTCCTCAACTCACTCATTGGCCTGGAAGTATGAAGAAGAAAGAAATCTGATGAGATCAAAGGCGTGGGCAAGTTTTGGAAAAGAGGGAGGGTAACAACTCAGGAAAAAATTTTAAGTTTACAGATACAAATTTTTAATTTAAAGTTATAATGGCTTTATGAGTTTCAGGGGAAAAAGATACAGTCTTACAGCCTGAATAACTGATTTTATTGATTCAATGTTAGTCAATAAAAAAACACTATTTTAAGCTCCTAAAATACTCATACCTGAGCATATTTAAAGAGAGCAACACAGAAGCAGCTTTCTAATCTTTCATCCGCTACATTTGTACGACCCTTTAAAGTTCAAAGTGCAGGGCGCCTGGGTGGCTCAGTGGGTTAGCGCCTCTGCTTTCAGCTCAGGTCATGATCTCAGGGTCCTGGGATGGAGCCCCGCATCAGGCTCTCTGCTCAGCGGGGAGCCTGCTTCCCCTGCCTCTCTGCCTACTTGTGATCTCTCTCTCTCTCTGTCAAATAAATAAATAAAATTTAAAAAATAAAATAAATAAAAAAATAAAGTTCAAAGTGCATTTATATGCATTATTTTCATTCTCAAAATAAGTAGATGTAGTAGTCATTACTGATCACCTGTCTAACATCCACTTCCCCATATTCTTACTTTCCACAATTTTTTAAAATATCCTCCCTCCACAGTGTAACTGTGACCCCATCCCCAAAGGCAGGGGATATATCCTGATTAACAGAAATCCATGAAAACTCTATTCCCCTTATCATCACTGGTTAGGAAATACACATGACCTAATTCTGGTCAATAAAACATGAAAGGAAAAGTATGCTGGTAAGCTTGTGCAAAACATTTCCTGGCCAAAGCATGTCTAGATGTGATCTCGCTACCAGCCTGAGGATGAATCCAACACAAAGAGAAGAGTAGGGCCAAAAAAAAATCAGAGAGGCAGACCAAAGCTCTGAAAAACTAGCCCTATCTCAATACTTCACTGTTCCAGAACACAAACTACTGCATTTCAGGCATTAAAAAGCAGACACCAAGATAAATAGCATAACCTATCCATCTTTCCTTCCCCAACCTGGACCTCCTTTCCTATAATCAGAAGTTTTCCTTTACACTTGAGCTGAGCAAGGCAGCATGAGGGCAGCTCCTGTAAGCTGCTAGACCAGTATGCTTTGCACTAAGCTCAACTGCTCCTGGTACACATCAAGCGTATGGCATTTCCTCTTCCAAGGGACAATTTCCTCTACCAATTCACTCCAGCAGTCCCTACTCTGGTTGAGGAGATGCTGGGATTCTAAGAAGGCGCCTTTCTATATAAAAGCTAAACGGTAGAATACAAAATCAGGCCAAGGACCATAAAGGGAAGTATGTGAAAGCCACAGGTTGATCACCTGACTAGATAATTAAACAATTCTCCTAAAGTATGAATGAATACAGCAGAAATACCAGAAATTATTTTTTTATAAGAGGATGATATTAAATCAATCTTTAAGGGTATAAAATAGATATTTTAGAAGTAGATACTCTAATATATAGTTAACCAAGAGTTTCTAAGTTAGTTTAAAAGCGGAATCATGGGGTGCCTGGGTGGGTCAGTCAGTTAAGCCTCTGACTCCTGGTTTCAGCTCAGGTTATGATCTTGGGGCTGTGAGATCGAGCCCCAAGTCAGGCTCTGTGCTCAGCATTGAGTCGGCTTGAGATTTTCTCTTTCCCTCTCCCTCTGCCCTCCCCCTGCTCTCTCACACTCACACTCTCACTCTCCCTTGCTCTCTCAATTTTAAAAACTTAAAAAAATAAAAAGACATGAAATGGGAATCATGAAAAAAATCCACACACCTTGAACATTTTATTGCAACTAAAACATAAAAAATGTACACTCCCAAGACAATGTTTTAATGCAAGGCCAAACCTTCTCTTCAAGTATCAGTCTACAGATCACAGTTCTCTTCTTTCTTGTAAAAACACACCTACTGTACATCACCTGTGATTTCCAGTTTCTGTTTTTTAAACATGGATGGACATGGTGCAGAACTTAAGAGTAATCTTATTGCAGATTCTTTTTGGATTTTTAGGGTTTAATGAGGGTTCCCCTCATTGTTTAAGGTTTTCTTACCCACACCTATTTTAACTATAATCATTTTAGCTGCTCGCCTGTTTTCAAAGGAGCCAGAGGTTCTTATACAAGTAACTTTTTGCCTCCATACTTCACTGAATAATGTTTCATTAAACTCTAATTACAACATCAAGTACAAGTGCCATCAACAATTTGAGGGCAAACACGAATAATTCTTGGTAAGTATAAAATAACTAGTGAAATTAAAAATTCAAAAACAAACTAGAGAGTAGTCTACTGCCATTTCATACAGCATGTGCATCAAGCAGTAAATGAATGAAGAATATCAATCTTTTGAGTGGGTTGAACAAGCAAGTTAAAACAGTCTCCCGAAATAGGCTGTTCCCAAGAGTTTTTGCTTATTCTACCCATCAGTCAACCTTCTAACAACTCATCAGTATCCTAAGAAAAAGAGTATCATGAGATTTTACTTACTTCCAGGGAAAGCCACAAAAAATGTGGGTGTAATTTAGGCATATGTGGATATAACTCAGCTACAGACCTTCATTAAATTAAATTATAACTGTGTGACCTATGATTAGTCAAGAAAATGACCAAAGTGCGTGACTTCTCTACCAAATAGATAAACACTGTAAGATCATTGTTAAGAATTCTTTCTTATTACAAAGATGATAGGCAGGGAGTGGCAAGTGAGAATAAAACCAATCACTTACTATAGTTTAAGAACAAATCACTACACACTTTGCTAAGGTCCCATAATTGGAGGAAACTCAATGGTTTGGGGAAACACTTATGGTTTTTTAAATCCCAGCTTTGAGAAGGGAGCTAGAAAAAATTTGACTAATAGCAACCTGTAACCTGTGTATAAAACTTATCTGTCCTTCTCTCTCTCTCTCATTCCTTATTTTTTGAGTAATGTAGAGCATCTCCTAAGTCACTTCACATTCATGGATAATACACACTTGATTTCTACACATTAAGAATCCCAAATATGGTTCTCTCTTATAGGTCATCACAAAAGGATACTCTGAGCTAGTGTTAGTCACTAGAACCACACTGTCCATTCCTATGGAATCTCTACAATTAAAGAACTACAGATACCCCCAAAATTGCCACTTCCAGAAAAATTCCATCTTGCAAGAACCAGCACCCAAACATACACTAATAATACTAATCAATACCACTAAGTGCAAACCTCTTGAGAAAACACAAAAAAGGAAGAGGATAGAAGATTAGAAAAAAACAGATCACTGGTGTTTTAAGACTCTGAAGTCAGGGGAAAAAAATGATTTATTTTTTTTTTAAGATTTTTATTTATATATTTGACAGAGAGAGAGAGAGATCACAAGTAGGCAGAGAGGCAGGTGGGGGCGAGGGGGAGGGGAAGCAGGCTCCCCGCTGAGCAGAGAGCCAGATGCGGGGCTCCATCCCAGGACCCTGAGATAATGACCTGAGCCGAAGGCAGAGGCTTTAACCCACTGAGCCACCCAGGCACCCCAGAGGAAAAAAAATGATTTAAATAAGCACTGTGCTTTATCTTAATAAGGTTGCTTAAATTCTAGTTGACTGTTTCCTACTGTCAAAAGCAAGGGTTATACATCATATAACAAAAAGAGTTGTCTTGAAAGTATCATCTATGGTCCTTCTACAAAGTAAGCAGTTAATAAATTTTAACAGGTATTAGTGTTTTAAATGGAAGGTTCGTGATAATTCAGTTATATTTAGGTTCACAAATTCAGTTTATTTATATATACACACAGATATACATATACACACACATACATATATACATATGCACATATACTTGTACGTATATATACATATAACCTTTTTGGACACCTAGAGGGGAAGAGTTAGTAAAACCCATCAAAAATCTTCCCAGAAAGGTGAGTCTACATAGACTTAAACACTGTTATTGTGAGGGTGGTATTTTTCTAAGTACTTCTTTGATAAGGATATAAAGTTTGGGGTTAAATTCTGTAAGGGTCACTTAATATTTAAGATAACTAAAAACCTTACACATATTATCTGGAACCATGAACATTCCCCATTTTATCATCCTACTGTCATGGTCAATTCTCCCTGTACGTAGATTCCTTACATTTCACTTTATCCATAGTGAATCTCACCTTCAAATGCATTAAGAATACAACTATCCAATGATCTGTGTTTTGTTTTGTTCTTTAATATGGCAGCATTCCCTCAATTTAGTTTGAAATATTGTTTTAGGAAACCCTCTAAAACTTACAACAACCACTTGTTCCCTTCTGAAAAACTCTGAATCAATAAAATACACCAGAAAAATAGCCTATTGCCAGTACAGAGAGGATTACAGAGGGGACAGAGAAATAAACAGAGAGATTCTCATTTCTTCCAGAGGCTCATTTTAACAGCCTGGATTCATTTCATATACCACCAATTACCAGATTACCAGACACACCCATATTCAAATTCAAGTATGAAATATGACAAAGCCAGGTATGGTGTTGTAGATTATATACTTCTCTGCTCTCCTCCGTCAGCATAAATGATAACAGGTTGATTATTCTGTTACAGTTTGTTCCCTTGAACTTGCTATCCTTATTTGCCTACCTACTTCCTAGAAGCATAAAATCTGGACATTTGGACCTTCATACCTCAAAATGACTACTCAGTTTTAAATACAAGGCATGGTCGACTTCCATGGCCCGATCTTCACCTATTTTCACAGCTTCCTCTCCCACAAAGACCTCCTGGCACAGCAGCTTCATGTACAGCTCAACAAGCCCTGAATACCCAACCAACACACATATGCTTCAGCTGTTCTCTCTGCCTAGAAGACTACCCCCTACACACACCCACACACACACCCACACACACACACACACCCACACCCCCCCATCCCCATTTGCCCACTGAAATATTTTAATGCCCAAATGGAGTGTTACCAGCCCTAAAGTCATTCATAATTCCCCAGTCAAAACTAGTATCTCTCTGTCACACACACACACACACACACACCGTGCTTCCACGCGCCTCTAATAAATCCCACAGGTGTTTTGTGTTGCCATCATTTCTGTGCATGTCTGCTTCTCCTTTAAGACAGCTACTGGGTCTGATTTGTCTTCTTATTCTAACCACTCTTCCATCCTCACCACAGAGTAAAGGTCCTTTGCTCATGTTAAAAGTCCAGGTTGAATTGAACTATTCCTTGATATTAATTCCAGTCTTTTTATTTGAAGGAATAAATGAATACCATGTGTTAAAGATTTTGTTAAGCTACTGCTTTTAAATCTAACAAAGACAATGTCAATAATTACATAATACATTAATTTCTGAGTTGATGAATGGCAGAAGAGGTCAGTGAGCACAACAAATCATCACTGAACATTATCATTTTCTAAGATTCCCCCCCAAAAATCTCATATATATCAATATTAAATTAACCTTTCTGCCCCCATTCTAATAAGAAGTACTAATAACTGATGGATATGCAGAAATGCAAGTTCTCTGGAAGCGGAAGTGTCTGTGCATTCCAGAGAATCTATGCCAAAACCATGCAGTTTATTTGATAATATATTCCTTTTAATGCCAATAAATATGATTTTCACCTTATGTGCAATGATAAAGACTAAAATATACAAAGGATACTTTATCTTAGCTCAGAATACAGCCAGAGCAAACTATGGAAAGACTTATGAATTACACTTAAGCAGAACTCTCCACCCCACCCCAAAAAAGTTATTAAGAATGTCACCAACTGCATTTGATTTTCGGTGGAAAATGGTTTCTTAAACTGGCCTCCCATCTTTCTAACCATAACTCATCCTTATAATCTGTATTATTTTTCCTCCACTTTTTATTTACAGGGAAAGCAAATATTCCTCAAAAATATATCTGTAGGTTTAAAAATTACATATTTTTAATTTTAAAAAGTATTTCAACTCAGACGTAGTTGAGCATCTCTTACTGTGAGCGAATGCCATTCACTAGTAACTGCACAAGAAATAAATATTGGCTTATTTTCTTAACCTATTTAAAATCAGGAGGTTTTTCACTGTCCAGTTAAAGTCGACGTTCTAAAACAAAAGGTTAAAAAGGGGTCACTTATTGGCCAGCCTCCGTACTCATTACAACAGAGTTACAACTAATTCGCACAGTGTAGCAACAGTAGCCATCTCCCACACAGACACACACACACTCTCTCTCCCCCACCCATTAACTTTTCCTCCTTCCCTGGGAAAACTGGAATGATCCTAATAGAGGCCTAACTACCCCCACTCCATGAGCACACAACATCTCCATCACCACCCCACGGAAAAGAAATGTGGGAGCTGTGGACCAAGAGCAGCGACGCTTCGGTGTGTCACTTCCCCTGCATGTGGGATAAACAAACAAACCAGCACCTTAACAGGAGCCAGCAGAGAAATTTTGTTACCCTCGACAAATGGCCTGGGTTAAGTTTTAAGCTAAGTCAAAAGCCTTAACAAAAAGGTAAATCCCTGCCCCCCACCCCCAACAGACACCCCAGCGGGAAGTTTACCCCTGAAATGAATGCTGGCCCCTAACACCTCCTTCCAGCAGCCCGAAGCCTCCCTACCTCCGGCCCAAACCCCCACTCCGAGGGTAATTGTCTGGACACAATCAGGAGCGCCGGGGCTGCGCTCCCGACCTCAAAACCCCTCCCCGCAGAAGCCCCCACCTTCTCCCGGCTCGCCCACCTCCCCCGCGTCCCCCACTCGCGCCGCACCGCTCGGCAACTTCTGCACCCTCCCGGCCCGCCGCCCGCGGCCCCCTCCCCGGCCGCCCAGCCCTCGGCGCCCTCACCCCCCGGGCCGCGCGGCCCCTCCCGCCCTCCCTCTGCGCCGCCCGCCCGCTGGCTGGCCCGCCGGGGTCCTCGCCCACCCTCCTCCTCCTCCTCCTCCTCCTCCGCGGCCCCCGCCTGAGGCGCCGCCCCCGCCGCACCCCAGCCCTCCCAGCCCGGGACCCCAGCCCACCCAGCCCCACCCGGGAAGGAGGGAGCCGCGGCCGCTCCGAGGCTGCCGCCCGGCCGGGGCCAGCCGGCCGCGCGCCACCGCGGAGGGGGCTTTACCTCAGAGGCGCGGCCGCGAGCTGCGGGGTCGGTCCCGGGCGCGGGCGGCGCCCCCTGCTCCGTCAGTCAGCGGTGGCGGGGGCAGCGGCGGCGGCGGCACATCACACCCGCCGGCGACCGGAGGAGGAAAGCGAGCCACGCAGGGAGGGAGCGAGCGAGGTAGGGGGGGAAGGAACGAGCGAGGGAGGGAACGCAGCTCGGCTCAGACTCGCTCCCTGCTCTACCGCCGGTGCCTCCTACCGCCGCCTCTGGCCGGAGAGTCGCCGCCCGGGCCGCTGCTGTCGCCACCGATGCAGCCGGGAATGAATGCACAGCGGCGCCTCGCTTATCCGGAGGTCAAACATCCTTCTGCCTCGGGCATCCGGATCGGCGCCGGACCCGGAAGTGAACACATGGAAAAAAAAAATAAAAAAGGAAAGCGTCTCTCTAGCGGCGGCGGCCCCCAAGCTCCCGCATCAGCGAAAAGAGCCGAGTAGGGCCGAAGATTACAGCGACCTGCTCGGATTGGCCAGCTCTCCGACCGGAAGAGAGGCGGCACGTTCATTGGCTGGCAAGGCCTATAAAAGCCAAGCCACTCCTCCATCCCCACCTCCGCGCGAGCCTCGCGTGAGGGGGAACGTGGAGTAATAGTGGATACGGGTATGTTTCTCTGGGCGAGGCGAGCTGTGTGGGGGAGAACTGGAAGAAAACGCTCCCGTAATTAAGGACAGCTACTAAAAATTCCGCGGCTTGGGTGAGCAAAGAGCCTAAGGGCGCCGTTGTGCCAAGTGAGGTTCTCGAGGCTTCGCCGAGCACAGCCTCCAGGTGCAGAGTTTTAGGGCCCTGGCCCAAGGGAGTGACCTCACCGGGTGGACATTTTCCCCCACTTTTTTGTGACCTCAGTGCTAGAGCAGGGATGCAGCTGCTTGGAACCCTGAGTTGTGGCTCACGTCTTGCATCCCTTTTACGGTCTGTAGAGAACTCCGTTTGTGAGCTCAGGTAATCAATCCCTGGAACTGTATATTGTGATAGTTATTATCTCGGTGTTTTAAATGAACCCCCTGAAGTTTCGAGAGGCCAAACATCGCTCAGGTTATCAGGTTGTAGAACACAAAGTGGAACCGGTGTTTTCTCACTCCGCTTTGCAGTCCCACATATGCCCACACAGAAAAAAGCAGAAGACTCCATACTCTTGTCTTTACAAATGGTTAAGTAGGATGAAGATAACGTCACTTTGAAAAACCGCTGTGGAAATAGATCCACCGTGAAGGCATTTGCAGAGGACTCTGAAAATATGCTTTTTAATTGTTAAGTATTACCTAATATTACTTATATCTAAAGTTCTTTGAAAAATTAGACGTTAAGGTGTGCATGAAGAAAAATCACAGCCCAGTTTAAAGATTCATTTATCAAACATTTTTATGTTTTGATGCACTCTATCAAGAAACTTGAGTCTCTCCATCTCTCTCTTTCTCACTCTCAGGAAAAACATCAAAGTCTCCAATGAAACGAATGCACTTTAAACTCATGGAGAAATTTTTTTTTTTTTCTTTCTCTGTACTATGCCAAACTAATGATAAGGTTAATGAGTAAACCTGAGAGCTGTAGTTACATGGAAAGATGCTGGTTTCGTTTTTGGGTTTTGTTTTTTTTTTTATTACAATAAGTTTTTTACATTTTTTTTACCTCTCTTTTCACACTCTTATCTAAACTGAAGGTGAAGTGACTGCTATTACTTGCTACAGATAATAAGAGTATTGCTTCTGTGTTTGCCATACCACTATCATTTTATTAGAGAGTCAGAAGCAGCAAAGATTTTGCCTCTCACATTATATATCCCAAAGTTTCTGATCTATCCCTGGGTCCAACACCAGACAGGAAAAAAGTTAATCCTATCTCCACAAATAAAAGAAATGTCTGCCATACAGGGAACTATAAATACTGTCATTGACAACCAACAAACCATTTTATACCCTGTCTCAAAAAACTCAGTTTAGATTAAGAACACCTCCTACCCACCCCTCGAAGTCTGATAAATGTTTAAGAAATATAGGTATAAAATATATGGTTAAATCACATATTTAGATTGGGATAGGAGTAAAGGTTTTCATTTTTAAACACTTAAGTAAAGATTCTTTTGCTAAACTGAGGCCTAGATATTACTATAGATTAAAACTGGCAGGTAACCTTGATGGGAAGCCAATGAGATTTTCATATTATTCTTTTGTAAGAAAAATTTGGCAATATGAGAATACTTACGTTAATGAAGGAAAAACCACAGACATCTCACCAAAACTCGTTGCTTTGCAGCATAATGTCTCAACATAAGCAGACCAATCACAGTTCTTCTATATTATACATCAAATATTATATTATACATCAAATACAGTTAATTTTTATGTTTCCTATTACTGCCACTTTTCAGATATTTATAGTCTATTACATTTTTCATGTTTCCAGAGCAGTGTCACAATTTTCCCCCAGAACTTTATTTTGTTCAATGTAGATCTCTGTTGATGCAAGTAAATATTTGTACCACCATTTAGGCATGCAGCAACTGTAACCATTTCTGTGAAAAACAGGATGAAACAGTCAACACGAGTTTTTCCTACATATTTCTATTAAAATGGCGGGGGGGGGGGGATTACTTCAAAATGACGTCTAAGACTACCTAAATTTCTTGGAAAAAAATCAGGATTTATCAAGTGGGAGTTTGAGGGGAAAAAAGAAAGTAAAATTTCTGGGAGCCTTTGATTTCACATCTGGGACAGTGTAAATATCCCAGTGTCTCCCTTCATGTTTTGATTCTTCCCTTTCTTCCTCTCACTCTTCTGCATGCTCACCTTGGGTACCTAGCCCCACCTCCACACACACACACACATACACACCGTATGGAGAGAGTATAGAAATAAGGCCTTCAATTCGAATTTTAAGCAGGAAAAGTATCCCATTTCCTTCTTTATCACACTTGCAGTTTGTTTATAAAAAAAGGAAAAATGGCCAGCTTTACTCTCCACAAAATATACCTACCTTGTCTCTCAAGCAAAGCATTTGTAGGACATGAAAAGAAAGCATATTGTTGGGGCACCTGGGTGGACCAGTTAGGCATCCAACTCTTGATTTTGACTCGAGGCATGTTCTCAGAGTCGTTAGATGGGGTCTCCATGCTCAGGGAGTCTGCTTGAGATTCTCTCTCTCCCTCTGCCTCGGTCCCTCCCCCATGCATGCAGTCTTTCCTTCACACTCTCTATATCCAAAATAAAATCTTTTAAAAAAATTTGATAATTCCAACTTCCTAATGTATCCTTAAAGATTATGAGAGCACTAACACATAGGTTTGTGCTATAGTCATTTACTTCCTATGCCTCATTCATACTATTAAAATAAGCCAAACTTGTTTTGCACAAATTGATCAAGAAATAATCCCCCAATACAAATAGACACCAAAGGGGCACCTGGGTGGCTCAGTCTTTGAGTGTCTGCCTTCGGCTCAGGTCATGATCCCAGGGTCCTGGGATCGAGCCCCGCATCTGGCTCTCTGCTCTGCAGGAAGCCTGCTTCTCCCGCTACCAATCCCTCTGCTTGTGTTCCCTCTCTCGCTGTGTTTCTCTCTGTCACATAAATAAAATCTTTAAAAAAAAACAAAACACAAATAGACACCAAAGATGAACCTTGCCTTCTACTTTGGTGTAGTGTATCACCTATGTGCCAGTCTGACTGAGTTAAATACAGGCAGATATTTCCCAACTAAAAATGTAACAACTAGCACTTGTACAAATTCCATTTATTTTATTCCATCTGAGTCTAACATTCTTGTGAAGTAATATAGCACCTGTTATCTTTTTTCTCTGTTAAGAATGAGGAATGATGGGCTCAAAGAGGTTAATTAACTTGCCCAAGATCATGTGACAATTGATAACGTGTTAAATATAAAATACAAAATTAGGAGATTAAGATATTCGTGAAATCCTTTCAAAATAAAAACAGGAAACATTCATTCTCCTCTTCCAAATATTTAACTGTATTGGTAAACCTAAAATGGTGATCTACTTATTGAGAGAGGCTAGGGCCCTAGGCATTGGCAAACCACTTGTTTCTTTTTCAATATTAAGCTGAAGGTAAACTACCCTGAACAAAGATATAATTAAGAAAAAGTAAATGCTCAGGTAGAAAAAGGAAGGATACAAAATGGGACATTGTAACAGTAGCCGGAGCCTGGAAGCAGAGCAAAGTATTTTACTAAGACTGAAAAGACAACCTCTTCCCCAGGCAGGAGGACAGTTAAGGGGAGGGAAAAGAAGGATGCCAGGAGAAAGGGAGTCGAAGACCAGAGCCAAGTACAAGAATCTCAAAACTCTTCTAAAAGGCTTTATCCTATTTAATAATAATCATCTTGAGTAATGTTTGGGCACCTGGGTGGCTCAGTCAGTTAAGCATCTGCCTTCAGCTCAGGACATGATCTCAGGGTCCTGGGATTGAGCCCCCCGTGGTGCTCCCTGCTCAGCAGGGAGTCTTTTTCCCCTCTCCCTGCCCCTCCCCCTGCTCATGCTCACGCTCTCTCTCTTTCTCTCTCTCAAATAAATAAATTAAATCTTTTAAAAACAAGCTTAAGTAATGTTTAATAACAACCACATTGTTAAGACTCCCTTGTTTTAGCTCAATCTGACAAAACAAAATACCATAGATTGGGTGGCTTAAGCAACAGAAATGTATTTGCTCATAGTTCTGGAAGCCAGAAGTCTGAGATCAGGGTGCTAACATGGTCAGGTTCTGTTGAGAGCTCTCTTCCTGGCTTTCAGATGGCTGGCTGCCTTCTCGCTGTGTGTTCATAGGACTTTCCTCAATGCCTGAGATCTCTTTCTCTCTCTGGCTCTTCTTAAAAGGGCACTCATCCCATCATGAGGGCCCCACCTTCATGACGTCCTCTAAACCTAGATATTTCCAAAAAAACTTACTCTAAATTCCATCACACTAGAGGTTAGGACGTCAACAGAAGAATTTGGGGGTGGGGGGGGCACAATTCAGTCTTTAATACTCTTTAAAGGAATACTGTCTATGTAGAGTATACCATCTATAAATGAAAGAGAAGTTAAAGGGTAGAATATTTACTAGGGAAGATAAGTTGTGGGGAAATAATTTAAAAACTTCATACAAGAAAACAATATATTCTTAAGAGAAAGAACTTCAATAAAGAAAACTGCCTAGAGAGGCAAGCTATAAACACCATGTAAAAGAGTCTTGCCAAAAAAAAAAAAAAAAGGCTAAATCTCTAGCCAGGCAATTTAATTTTTGTATTTTTCCATTAGGTGGCCTGAATTTTGGCAGCTTTTAAACAAATTTGGCTATCTGAAGAATGTTTTGTGATAAATGGAAGAGTTAGCTAAAGCTATGATTTGTTTTTCTTTTTTCCTTTTTTTTTTTTTGTATTGGTTTTAAGAACAGCTTGAATTCTGGATAACATGTGACTCTAAGGTTTAGAGATGGTTGTAATGATTGGCCCCTGCTCCACTTTCCATATCTTGGTATTCTTTTGCTCCCCACAGCTGTATTTTCCAATAACTACCTCAGGAGCCCATCTCAGTCCATGAGGCGAATCTGACCAAGACCAAGTGTCTCATCAGCCCTCACCCATGGGAATCATGCAGTCCTATGCCTGAAGATTCAGAGTGCCACTCTGGGTAAGTGTGTAGATGTCCAATGGTGCCACTTCCCTGTCTGTTTCTCCCCATAATGCTTTCTCAGTTTATAGCCCTGAACTCCTCCTCTGGTATCTTCTGACTGAAGCTATAGGCTTTCCCAGAACCCCATCCAACATGGAAAACTGTTGTCAAGTCCCAGTTCTGACTACACGCTAAGTCCCTGGCCAGGGTCCTGCTAGGATGGAACTTCTCCAAATACCACACACCGACTGGGCCCACTGGGTTACTATATCCGTCTTTGGGACAAGACCATGTTGGCACCAAAGCTTGCCTAAGTTATGTCTGACCTTCATGTGCCCTCTGGGCCGGGGACAGAGGACTACCTTGTTGGGGCCAACATCTGTGTCTCATTATGTTTCTTTAGTCTCTGTCATGCTTGGTCTTAAGTTCATCCCTCTCTTCACCAAGCAGTACTGCTAAATTCCTGACATGTCTTCATCCTCCCACCTGTTGGTATTACGCTTTTGTTGCCATATCTGACAGAACAAGACTGCTGGGTCAACAGAACTTAAAACTGATGTGGGAGCCTCACTTCCTAGTACTTCTCACCCTCCTTTCTAGGATAGTCAGGGGATCATACTGCTTTTCAGGTTCCTCCTACCTTCCTTCCTTGCGCAATGTAAACCTCCTGAACCTCAGTTGGCTCATCTGTAAAATGAGTCAGTATTTCCTACATTGCACTGATATCAGGAAAGTTAAATGCGATGATAGAGCTGTATTGTACTTACTGCAATGTCTGACATACGCATGTATGTTGTTAGCCCTCCTGTGACCCTCAGGTGCCTGTGTTTTCTAATCCAACATGAACTGTAATACAGAATAGAAAATACCAGATCCTAGGCTGTTCCCTGGCTTTATTGTATTTTTTTTAAAGATCTTATTTATTTACTTGAAGGAGAAGGGGTACGGGGAGTGGGAGAGAATCTTCAGCAGGCTCCTCTCCCCTGCTGAGGGGGAGCCCGACCCAGGGTTTGACCCCACAACTGTGAGATCATGACCTGAGCTGAAATCCAGAGTCAGAGGCTTAACCAACTGAGCCACCCAGGTGTTCCTGATCCCTAGCTTTAAAAATCTAAGAGATCATCCAAGGGATTTGTGTCTGGAGACAAAACATTATTTAAATGGGCCTCAGGCCCTATTTCTCTTAATTCAGCCATGTATATTTGGACATTTATGATACAGTGGCTCTCTATCACCTGTTTATCCCCCAGATTTACTTTTGATGTATTTTCTCCCTCTCCCTATAGTCCTTGACCAGGGGCTCTGCCTTCCTATAAGCGTAGTATTAGGTGGGAGAGAAGTAATGGAACGCACTGCCTAAACAATGCCAAATGGATGCTTTCTCCCTGGGTTGGAATCTTGAGCAGAGGGACATGGAATCTACAAACCTTGGGAATGGCACTCCATTCCGAGAGCAGCACCTTAACAACACAGCTCCTGCCATATGATAGTGGCTATGATCCTGTATCCTAGCCTTTGGAGCATTTGGGGTTTTGTTTTTTTCTTTAAGATTTTATCCTTTGGAGCATTTTGGATTCTACCCCAACTAGGACCTCCAGCTTCCTCTCAACTCTGCAAGATCCCCCATCCGAAATTGCCTCTCACACAACTCAGTTTTGCTTGCATTACCCAGGGTACATGTTTGCAACTGTTTGCAACTGAAGAACCTTGAGCCCTAGGCTTTCATCCTGGTTTTAGTTCACCTCAGTGCTGTCTTCTACATTTCTCCTTTCTTGTGTGGCCTGGTTCTGTGTCCACAGGAACACTTGAATTCCAGGCCGTGCTTTAGTCCTGCTTTGCTTCTTTGGCTTCTCCCTAATATATATAATCTGTCTTGCTATTCTTGTGAGGTTCCCTGGCTTTAGGCTCATATGCTCCTGATAGACAAAGCCAGCCACCCCCTGCTAAAACTCTGTATTTCCATGCAGCTGCCTTCTTCGGTCACCACGAGCCCTACCTCAGCTTCTGCAGAAACCCTGCCAGCTGCAGACCTAACCCTTTGGGCTGTGACTTCATGCTTTATGTTCTGCCACATATAACCAAGAAGAAACTTCAATCAAATGCCATTACTCGCTGCTTTCTAGAACTGTGACTCTCATTCATATTAGTATATGTCAATTTATATCCATGATCGTAAAAACCAATCTCTTCCTCTATCTCCTTTCCTTTCCATATATTACCTGTGTTCTGTTGATCTTGTTGCATCAAATCGGCAAAGACAAATCAGCTTGGTCTCTTTACAATGGAATGCATTCTGTTTCCCAAAGTTACTAGAGCTATTTCAGTACTCAGTGATGGAAGTAGCCCTTGTTTTTGCAAACCGCCTTATCAACTTAGTTCAGATCTTGGATTATTAAAGAGAACTTATGCGTGTAGTGTTTGGGCTGCAATCCTGGGCTGCACTTCTCAGTTTCCTCCTGCATGCCTTTAAACCAGACAATAATATCTTATCGGAAATCTGTCAGTGGTGTTGAGTAGGCTACTGAATCATGATCAAGATTGCAGTAAAGAAAATAGAAGCTAGCAGGATGCCTGTGTGGCTCAGTGGGCTAAAGCCTCTCCCTTCGGCTCAGGTCATGATCTCAGGATCCTGGGATGGAGCCCTGCATCGGGCTCTCTGCTCGGCAGGGAGCCTGCTTCCCCCTCTCTTTGCCTGCCTCTCTGCCTACTTATGATCTCTCTCTCTCTCTGTCAAATAAATAAATAAGATCTTTAAAAAAAATTCATATCCAGATAACAGACAACCCAATTGTTTGTGACTGTTAGGGTAACTGTTCATAATAATAATAATAATTATTATTGTTATTGTTAGTACTAAACTCAATAGTCTAAAACATTTTCCACAGCATAGAAATAATCATCTGGCAGTTACCGAGATGATGATTGGTCAGTAGGGAAAGAAGTATGGTTTTTATCCTGCACACGTTAAATGACTTTTTTAAAAGATTTTATTCCAAGTGACTTTACAATATAGTATTTTGGCTATATATTCCTCACGGGATATGTCCTAAGGAAAAAATTTTTTTAAGAAAAGTATGGTTTTTGTTTTGTGTTGTTTTGATTTTTCAGTAATCATTTGCTGGCAGCAGTGTTGATGTTTTTCTGAGACTGTTCTATGTACCGTGGGATAAAGCAAAATGAGTGATTAGAGCATATTTTAATCCTGCCATCCCTGATGTTGATACAGATGGGGGAAAAAGACTGACTAAACAGTCTTGTATCTTGAATTTGAGATGGAAATTCAAATATACTTGCCCAAGGTCCCACACATACACAAAAAGTCATGAACTCACAGGTATTTTCTATAGATACTTTTTTAGCTCAGTGCACTGAGTAGGCTCAGAAACAAGTCCAACATAGTTGCAATGAAACTTTGGGCCCCCATGCTTTACAAATAGTGGGACCTTCGGAAGAAAGACAAGCAGAAAACAGCATGCTATTAGTTTCCAACTGATGCTCTAACGAACCACCAGAAATTTAGAGGCTTCAAACAACACACATTTCCATGTCACAGGTCTGGAGGCCACAACTCCCAAATGATTCTCACGTAGCTAAAATCCCCATGTTGGCAGGGCTGCGTTCCTTCTGAAGGCTTTCAAGGAGCATTCCTTTCCTTGTGTTTCCCAGATTCTAGAGGCTTCCTGCATTCCTTGGTAAGGCCCCTTTTCATTTTTGAGGCCAGCATCACATCACACCGAAATTCTGCTTCTCCCCTTATGGTCCTCTGCCTCTCACTGTCTTCCTCTTTCACTCAGAAGAAATTCTGTCATTGCGTTCAGTCCACCAGGGATAATCCAGGATAATCTCCCTGTCTCGAAATTCTTAACTTAATCTTAATGCAAAGCCTCATTTGCCATGTGAGATCATATAGTCACAGGTTCTAGGGATTAAAGTAGGAATGTCTTTGGGGGCCATGATTCTGCCTGCTACAGGGACCAAGTGAAATAGAAGGGTTTGAGCATTTTATGCATTTTTTTTAATTTTTTTATTTGAGGATAGGTGATACACAATGTTACATTAGTTCATTGTAATTCAGCTCCTCAATATGTTATGCTAGGCTCATCTCAAGTATAGCTACCATCTGGCAGCATATAGTACTATTACAATATTACTGACTAGGTTCCCCATGCTGTTCCTTTTATTCCCATGGCTTACTCATTCCATAACTGGAAGCTTATATACCTCCTACTCCCTCTCACCCACCTGTGCAGCCCTCTCCCTACTTGACTCTGACAATCATCAGTCTGTTCTCTCTGTATTTATTAGGCCTGATTATGCTCTCTTGTCTGTTTACTCATTTGTTTTGCTGAATTTGAGTATTTATTTTTAAAAGGTAGATCCTATCCGGAGTGGCTGAGGTAAGCACCTAATACTTAGAAACATCACTCTTAGAATAATTTTGTCCCGATCGTCTGTAAGCCTTATGTGATAGTAACTGGGATCGAATGAAATTAACAATTACTGAGCGCCTAAAGAATGTCAGGTACTTGCTAGAAAACAGCTCCTTTAATTATCATAGATAGGTGTCATTTTGTTCTTTCCATAGATGAGAAAAGTAAGACTCAGACTGAGTTTAAGAAAAGTGCT
>CM053607.1:115771324-115784927 GCA_028646535.1 Procyon lotor | reverse complement strand
AAAAAAAAAAAAAGAAAAGGAAAAGTGTTTAGGTCACTCAGCTAGTCAATGGCAGAGCTGGGATTTGTATACAGATATGTCTGACTCCAGAGTCCATGTATTTATGCTGCTGCTCCTGATGTAATAAGAGAGCTAAGTAAGGAGACCTGATGCACACATTCAGACTGAGGAATTAGTCACTAAAACACTACTCCTCCAGATCGAAACCGGCAAAGGAATGAAGAAGGAGGGAAGGAAGAAGGCAGGGAAGGAGGAAGACAGAAAGGGAAAGAGGGATCCTGAATTAGTAATTTATACCAAGCTGATTTAGAGCAACTCTAAGGACATATAGGGGAGAGGGATGGAGAAGGACAGGCAGAGGGAAAAGTAAGACCTTTGGCTCCACACAGCTTTGAGAACTGTAGCGCGTAGCACTCACGGGAAATAGCACCAGTCAGAGAGTTGCTATGGTTTAGAGTCAGAGTGCTTAATCAACTCTTCTTCCAAATGTCAAGTCCCGAAGAGTGAGAGGCTCCTTAAACCAAAGAGTCAGTATTTACTTGTGTACAGTTGTCCTCACAGTATAGCACATTGCTCTTTTCAGCCACATATGTACACAATAGTTATGAATAATTAACTTTAGTACACCTTCTCCAACTTTTAACTGCTTAAAATCCTATATACCAGTCCTCTTTTCAACTAGTTTATCCTCAGGGACTCAGTAGGAAGTGACATTATTTGAAAGTAGTGTTTGTTCGAACTTGCCCTGGTTAGACTTGGCTTTGATAAGATGATGTCAGCGTATTAGAGGGCCTGCCATTAATTAGCAAGAGAGAGGTATTTGTTTGGGAGTCTAACTTTGAACTGCCTTGTTATGTAATACTTACTGAAAATGAATCTGAAAAATATCTTTTGGGGATCTTCTAAAATATATTCAGTCCAATTTCTAGAGAAACTCTCGGAAGTATCGTTGTATTTAGGCAAATATGTATGTGGTCCACATTATTTTGTATCTCCTCCACTGCCCCCTAAAACACACCTTCATAGTCTTGATTTCCCACACCACTCCTTCCTATTCTGACGTTGCTTACATTGAGGGACCCTATAAGGAACGGCCCTAGGAAATTCATTACAGTAATTACTATAAGAATATTTTTAGGGATGACATTTGCTGTATCACATCACGTCTTCCACAGGAGGACCCACGGAACACATTTCTCAGTTACAAACCCAAGAGGAGCCAAGCATCCTTTAGACAGCTAGTTGGCTTTCGTCTTACAGATGTCATGAGTCATTTCGTTCTCATATTTACTTCTGGTGCTGTTTTCTAGGAAGCCTAGAACCAGCTTGGTAACCTATTTCTAAATAGTCCAGGGGCACCTGGGTGGCTCAGTCATTAAGCGTCTGCCTTCGGCCCAGGTCAGATCCGAGGGGCCTGGGATCGAGCCCCGCATCAGGCTCCTTGCTCGACAGGAAGCCTGCTTCTCTCGCTCCCATCCCCTCTGCTTGTGTTCCCTCTCTCGCTGTGTTTCTCTCTGTCAAATAAATAAAATCTTTAAAATAATAAAATAAAATAAAATAAAATGTCCATGTACCTTCTGACAGGCATGTTGGTCGACCAACTCTGGAATAATCTTGTATGTATTCTTACTTCTCCCTGTCCCTTTTGTCTTGTGTACTGTAAGTATGTGCGTACACCACAGAGTGATAATGAAGGAGAGTATTGAATATACGTGAACAAATTTTCTATTTGTCCGTTTGGCACATTGCATGAAAATTCTTAGTCTTATCCTTTTCCAGATTTGGAGAGTGTATTTGGGCTGCCTGACCTAGATAGGACACTCCTAAATTTCACACCAGGAGTTGCAGAGAGCGCCTCAAGGAGAAATGCACTCATTTCCTGAAGGAGCCAAAACCGAGGTGCAGGGAAAGCCGTATGGCTGTCAATTAAGACAAATGTGCTACTAAATAAAAGTAGTATTCACAGATAAAACAGTATTTCCAAATCTAGTCCCTAACAAGAGAACAAGAGCAGGCAGTCATTTGCATAAGAAGATGCTTTTCACACGGGCGTTCTTTATATATTGCCTCAAAATGTGTAATAGCTGAAACTTACTTTTTTAAAAGATTTTATTTATTTATTTATTTATTTATTTATTTATTTATTTATTTATTTATTTATTTATTTATTTATTTATTTATTTGACAGAGAGAGAGAGATCACAAGTAGGCAGAGAGGCAGGTAGAGAGGGGGGAAGCAGGCTCCCTGCTGAGCAGAGAGCGTGATGTGGGGCTCGATCCCAGGACTCTGAGATCAGGACCTGAGCCAAAGGCAGAGGCTTAACCCACTGAGCCACTCGGGAGCCTCTGAAACTTATTTATTTGGCAATGGCTAATGATTCTCCCAAGCAACCATCAACTGAACCATCACTGGTGATTGAAAAAAGAAAAGTGTAAGTACAAAGTAACTCTCAACTCCTTACACATTGAGTAAGTACAATATAGATCCTAATAATAGCAGAGATCCACTCAACATTTATTGAGTGCAGGCCATACACCAAGTACTTACTTAATTTTCACAACTCCGGTAACTATGGACTTCTGGTAAGTCCATTTGGCAAGTGAGGTATGTAAAGGCACACAACTGGAGAATTCTAGAAAAGGCCTGACATAAATCAGCTTCGATCCAAAGAAGATCTCTCTGGTGGACCAGAGAGATAATAATGGAGGGACAGAGAGGGATTGGAGTCAGAATATAATAAATTGTGTGTGTGTGTGTGTGTGAGACACCATTTTTCTTTCTCAAAGCCAATAACCTTGCATTAGATTAAATGAAGGTTATCATGTCAAATGTTCAGAATTTGAAATGCCCCTGTCCTTCCAGTCCATGCTGAGGGTGAAGCCAGGGCCTTCTTTTCCTGCTGATTTGATGCTACCCATGTGGGCTGCCTTCCAGCAGAGGGTTGTGATTTTGTTGTGGGGAGAATGAGGGGAAAACTGCCTCCCTCCTCACTCTGTTCCTTTTCGGTAGATGCCACGTCAGTTCTCCACTGAACAGACAGTCCTAACCACTGTGTGGGGGAACGCACAGGAGTGAGTGTCAGGGAGACCCCAACTCAAATAGCCGAAGAGCCAACACCTCTCAGTTATTTCTTGACTTGCCCCGTCTCCATGCCTCCCACCCCTCACCCACCTGAATACAGAGTTTCCCCACTTAATGTAAACCACACAGCAGGGACTCTAACACCCTGGAAAGTCTGAGGCGAAAATACGAGAGTCAGCTTTAATCTCTGTCACGTCTTGGCCAAAGGCACGTGACTCAAATGAACTTCTCGCGGGTTACCAAATCTATGCTGCTGAAAAACCAGACATGTCTCCGAATGATCTAGCAGGATGCTGAAGACACTCCAGCTCCACCAGAGTCCTAAATCTTACCCCCTTCGTGCTCCAAACGTATTTTCTCCCTCTGCGTTCTCTCCATTGCGGTCTCACTAATATGAGTTTCCCATGTATCTCTCTACTGTCTACAAGGAGATTATACGTTTTACGGATGCTCTGATGTGGCGTGAGACTGCCACCATGTCACTGGGCAAGCCCCAACAAGATCCAGGAGGGGGTGGGAAGTCACGGAGAGTATCCGTCTGAGTTGGTAGCTGTCCATGTATGTATGGCCTTTATAATGTAGACATATAATATGTGTTATATAGCGTATGTGTGTGTGTATAATATATAGATGTGTTTGTGCGTGTAACATAAAGATGTTGAAAGATAGCTGGAGTTTTGTTGCCAAGTACGGTTGTTTTTGTATTACCATCAACCACCAGCAACCCAGCACACACATACTTTTGGTGACATTGACTCCGTATTGCCTCATGTGAGCAAACGAACTGAGCCACATTAACCTCTGAAAAAAACCTCCTGGACCCCTGTCCTTTTCAGAGTGAAGTTTTGTTGCTCTCTGGGGACGTAACCAGTTTTTCCTTACCTTTAATCCCTTCCCTTTTTACAAACTGTGGATTCCCAGATCACTTTAAAGCAGATCTCGGGTTGGATTATGAGGACTGGCTTCATGAAATCACCGGAGGTAAAGGGTACCTCTGTCTTTGGAAGCGAAGTCAGAACCCAAGTGTTAGGAAATGAATTCCTCTTTAATCCCACTTCTAGAACCAGAGCTGATCCCAAGGTCACTCTTTGTTTCTAATCACTTTTATCTTGGGCCTCTCTACGTTAGGACAAATTCTGTGATCATTTCTCCCTGACCTCTTGAGCTACCTTTCCCGTTCCTCACACCAACGCACATCAATACACACACAAGCAACCCCATTGACTAGAATGATGTGAATTGCTCAGGGGACCCTCGCCCAAAGTTAGGTCTCTAAATATCTTCAAGATTAGGAGGAGCAGCTTCCTGAAATTACCCATTTCTAGACATCACCTTCTCTACCTTAACCACCAGATCTTATAATACTTTAATTTTTTTTTAATGCCTTTAATAAATCACCTGTGTTTGAAGCTAGGAATTTGGCACAATTCCTAGCCTTCCTTTGATATTATAGTTTCTCCTGAGCTATTCACCTCTTAAGTATCTGGTACTATTTTCTTGTTCCCTGCTTGCTTGGGAATACTTGACCCATTAGTAGAGCAACAGCTCATGCCCTACACCCTTCTCCAACCCAGATTTCCCAATCCACACCAAATTAGCTTGCGTGCCCAACTCAGTGTACTTTGACTTCAGAAACATGACATAGTAGACATTTCCTGAAGGTCGCAACGGAAGACCTAAGTTTACCCATTCCAGCATTGGTGTATAACCTTGGACAAGACGCTAAATCCATTTGAGCTTCAGTTACCACACCTGTAAAATGAGACTAATCCTAAAACCTGCTTTCCAGGACTGTTATAAAGATCAGCTGGCAACAACCATGTTAAGAGCTCTGTCGACTATATGAGACTATACACAAGCAGTCTTCACTCTCAGACAGACTTTCTGGGTCCATCTCTCTATCTTCTAGTAGCCTAATGATGATTGTAGCA
Source organism: Procyon lotor (assembly GCA_028646535.1). Classification (NCBI taxonomy): domain Eukaryota; kingdom Metazoa; phylum Chordata; class Mammalia; order Carnivora; family Procyonidae; genus Procyon; species Procyon lotor. The sequence goes on along the minus strand of CM053607.1, from coordinate 115,779,914 downwards.
GACTAGTTAAGAAGTCATTTTAAAAGAGGACCTTCTTTGGTTCCTCCTCTCAAAAATCACAAATATAAGAGACCACTTACTCCACCACCATGAGTTGAATCCAGTGGTATGGTGGTCACTGTTTAACTACTGGCTCTCTGAGGAGGACAAGGGAGCTATGATCTGCATAATTTGCTAATTTCCGTGGTATAACTATTCCCACCATGCCCAATGTCAAGCTATCAAAGTGGTATCAACCATCTTACCAAATTCCTTGTTATTTGGCAATTGGCTGCCCAACACATCACCATGTCAGTCTGCCTTATTACCATACTAAGAATACCTCTTGGTATCAGTAGAGGTCCTACAAAAAAAATTCTGGGTATTGATGCTCACCAAGAGTAGCTTCTTTATTCTTTCTCACTTAGAAATCACAAAATACTCTTCTCTATAATAATATCCTTTTTGATAGCGAAACTCTTGCAAATAAAGACCTCCTTTTATTTTCCTCATTAGCAGAATTGTTCTTTGATGCTCAAGATACCATTTCATTTTAATTTAATTAACTCTCAAGGGTTTAAAGACCATGGAGTACGTTTTAAAAAATTAACAGATAATACAATGACTTGAAAGTCGAAATTGTAATTACACTTACCATACCTATAAAGTTAGTACCAACTATAAAATATTTCATGGTAATACGCATTTTTAAAAATATTAACCATGGTCTCTGTATTTTAGATAGTGGGTATTGAAGTATCCCTTTGCGTTTGCTTTGTCTTTCACGGGCTAATGGTTCTCTGATGGTTGATGTTATAACAAGATGATCACCATGGAGCAACTGCATTGGCAATATGCCCACCGCTCCAAATGCACACATGCTTCTGAGAATTGATGTGGTTTCCACTGACTCTTGGAGGGGGGAGTGCCAGGGGAATTCTGGCTGACTCAGACTGTTTCTAAATTGAAGGGTTGTTAGGCATGTAGTTTCTGGTCTGCTTACAGGTTTGAATTAACCTCACTGCATTCTCATCTATTAATTTATTATCGTTACTGTTTTGGGATCCCTACTACCATCTTAAACCTGCCCCTTGATTAGACTTAGATTCTTGAAGAATTTTCTGTAGATGAGGGATGAACTGGGGAAGATCACCACCTCAGAACTAAGTTCGAATGGAAATCATATTACCACATTGCCATGAAAACTGTATTAGTACACTGAGTCTTCTGGCGTACCATCAGACATTGGTTTACCTGTTTATGGTCTAAGCCATGCTATATATTTATCTTATACAGAAAAAAAAATAATGTGAACACAAATTGATAATTTTCATTTGTTTCCTTTTGGCTGTCTTCCAATCTACACCAAGGGGGACAGAAGAAGTTAAGGTATCTTCTAAATCATCATACCAAAAAAATTCATGATTGCAGGTTGCTTTTGGAACTGTGCTGAAAGGACAGGTGATAGTTTATGTATCTTGGAATGATTTATATTTTACCTTCCTCACAATGACCTTAATTATTGTAAAAAGGATACAGTTGGCAGTGGAGAAAACTTAACATCCCAGTATATTGTATCACAAATTGGTTCAGCACAAACATGGGAAAGAGCTGTGGTTTATAGCTAGGATCTTCTTATAATTTATGCTTTTATTAAAACTTATATTTTCTTGGGGCAACTCAGTGACTCAGTTGGTTAAGTGTCCAACTCTTGATTTCGGCTCAGGTCATGATCTCAGGGTCCTGGGACTGAGCCCCACGGCAGGCTGCCCGCTCATCAGGAAGTCTCATTGAGCTTCTCCCCCTCGCTCTACCACTCCCCCTGCTCATTCATGCTATTTCTTTTTCTCAAATAAATAAATAAATCTTTAAGAAAATTATATTTTCTCAAGAATACAAAAGTTGAGCATAAGGGAAGATTCTTCCTTGTAAATTAAAAATATTTGGAGGAATTTGAATTTATACTGGAATTTTTTTTTCCTCAAAAACACCTCAAAATACTGCCAGTCACTGACATCAGAATTGATAGCAGCCGGTTTCCAGTTACTGCATTATCTCTGTCAGAGGTACCAAAAAACATTTTTGAACACATGAAATCCCTTAAAGCTTAGGTATAGTGATGAATATTCTAATTACCTAGAAGAATCCTTTATGGATGGATCATTTTTTAAAAAGATTTTGTTTATTTATTTGAGAGAGAGAGCAGGAGCAGGGGGAGGGGCAGAAGGTGAGGGAGAAGCAGACTCCCCTGCTAAGCAGGAAGCCCAATCCCGTGGCTCCATCCCTGGACTCGTGGATCATGACCTGAGCTGAAAGCAGATGCTTAACTGACTGAGCCATGGAGGCACCTCTGGATGGATCATTTGTATAAAATTATCTCAGACTATTTTATTCTGTCCACATTTTTCAGCATCTGAAACTAGAGCAATAAGGTGTATACACTTGCAACCAACTTCTTTTTAATTGCCCTAAATTTACAAACTCTAAGCTTTGATGTATAAAGCTGACTTTCAGTCTTTATAATTGAAATTTCTATTGAAATAATTAAAGGTTCACATGCATTTATAAGATATAATACAGAGAGACCCCTTATGCCCAGTTTACCCCGATGGTAACATTTTGCTAAATTATAGAATAATATCACAGCCAGGATATTGAAATTAATAAAACCCAGCAATTTTTTTCAGATTTCCACTGTTTTACTTTTACTTGTACTCCGTTGGGTGTGTATGTGAACTTCTATACAATATTATGACTTGTGTAAGTTTATATATCCACCACAGTTGTGATAACTACGCTACAAGGATCACCTTTTTGGAAAGATTAATTGACTGATTGATTGATTGATTTATATATCTGAGAGAGAGAGAGAGAACAAGGGTAGGGGCAAAAGAGGAGGGAGAGAGAATCCCCAGGCAGACTCCATGCTGAGTGTAGAGCCCTACAAGAGTGGGAGGGAGCACTCAATTCCAGGGACCTGACATGACCTGAGCCAAAATCAAGTGTCAGAATTATTTGAGGAGAACTAACATCTTTACTCAATTGAAACTTCCATTCTATGAATATGGTATGTCTCTTCGGTTGGTTATGTCTTCTTTTATTTTGTTTGTGCACATTTTAGAATTTATTAGGATTTTAGAATTTTCAGCATACAGATTCTGTACATGTCTTCTTATGTGCATATCTAAGAATTTCCTTTTCTTTGGAGCAATTATAAATGGTAATTGCATTAATAATTGTGTTTTCTTCATATTCATTATTAGTATATACAAATGTGTTTGATTTTTGTGTGTTGATCTTGTTCTCTTGGATCTTGCTGAACTCCCTTAATAATTTGAGGGGTTTTGTTTTGTAGATTTCTTAGGATTTTCTGTGTAGACAATCATGTCATTTGCCAATAGAGATCATTTTCTTTCTTCCTTTCCAAAAGGTATGCCTTTTTTTTCCTTTTTCTTGCCTTATCACAGTGGTTAGAACTTCCAGCACTATGCTGATAAAGATGATGAGAGTGGATGTCCTTACCTTGACATTAGTCTTCCACCATTAAGGTATGATATTAGTTGCAGGTTTTCTATAGATGCTCTTTATCAGATTGTGTTAATTACCTGCTATTCCTAATTTGCTGGAAGTTGTGATCATGAACAAGTATTAGATTTTGCAGCCAAATGCTTTTTCTGCATTAACTGCTATGATGTTATGATTTCTCTTCTTTAGCCTACTGATATGGTAGACTAGATGGATTATTTCCTGGAATATTTAAGCAGTCCTGTAAAACTGGAATAAATGCCTCTTGATCATGGTATATAATTTTTTAACACAGTGTTGGAATTGGTTTGCTAATATTTGGATTAAAGATTTTGCATCATAGAAAATATTAGTCTGTACATTTGCTATTTCCTTGGGTTTTGGTGCTGTTGTTTGGTTTTGGTATCAGGATAATACTAGCCTCATCAAATAAGTTGAGAAGCATTGTCTCCTCTTCTTTTACCTGGAAGAGTTTGTGTAAAATTGGTATGAATTCATCTTTAAAAGAGGTACCCATACTGGCCACTCCCAATCCTGCCTCCCGCTGCTGTGCTGGGTACTTCTGAATGATGGAGGAGAGTTGCAGGCCTGTGGAGGACAGAGAGGTCCCCTGGATCAATCTACTGGGTCTCTCTTGCTAGCTCTGCCTATCAACCTCAGTATCTCTCCATGGAAAAATATTGAAAAGGAGAGTCTCAGACCCAGCAGAGAAAAACAGTACCCACTCTGGTCTCTTATTTCTGGCAGTGTTCCCAGTCTGTCCCTCTTTACTGGTGGTGTCAGGTTTATTTGATGTTGTCAGAGAGACTCCAGTGTAATCTGGGGGAAGGAATGAGCCCACCTGAGGGGCCTTCAATTGTTAGGTTGAAAGTCAAGATATTCTGGGTCTCGGTGGCCTTCCTCTGTTGGATAGAAGTACATGAGATGCCTTGAGATTATGTTGTTCCTACAGTCCTGGGGTCCTAAACCACCTTTCTTCTAAACACATTTTACATTTCTCCTTCGGTTGTCTTTTGCACCATTTCCAAGGTTCATAGTTATACTTAGCAGGAAGAAACAGGGGGAAAGAGGTCTACACCACCTTTTGTTGTTTGGAAATGACCTTCATTTTAATCACAAATGCACCAGGACTGACTCAGTTCCAAAAGGTCTTGAATTACTTGAATTCTGCATAAGCAGACAAGGATTTACTATGAAGATGAGGAAGACGAGGAGACAGAACCATTCATCATTAGAATTGACCTCAAGCTGATACAGCACAAATGAACAAAGAGGAAAAAACAAACCAGCAACATGAAACAGGGAACAAAGGTCTTTTCTTTGTAATAGCTGCTGACCAGCTTGTCCTTTCTTGGTATTTACCTCTCTGCTTCGTGTTTTCGATGTAAAGTTGTTTATGTCTGATGTTGTATGATAATGGACTGTGGAAAAATTTGTGAAACTTACAGAGTAGCTGTAGTGTTCAATCAAATGGGAGATTCAAAAAGTTAGGCTCAAACGCTTAGGCAAGCACAGGACATTTTATCATCCATCAGCCCTAAAATTAAATAAGACATGAGGGTAGTGATTAGCAGTACCATGTATTTATTCCTTCAGTTATTACCTTATCTTCTTTCTTTTTCAATTATTATTTTTGAAAAACCATCTTGCTTCCATGGATATTATTTCCTACCTGGGGGAGAAGCGATTTTAATTCCACACACTCATTATTAACTTTTGCCTGTGAAAGTGAAACCAGATACTATTTACTGAAACTCCTTATTGAAATTTCATTTAAATAGGCCAACATTTGAGATCCTAAAGGAGAGTCATACATCCTTCTGTTCAAGAAGCGTGCACTGAAATAAGAGAGAAAATTATTTTAGGTACAGCTTATGTCCTTTGCTTCTTATTTTTAAAGATTTTTTTTTTTATTTGACAGAGAGAAACACAGCGAGAGAGGGAACACAGGCAGAGGGAATGGTAGCGGGAGAAGCAGGCTTCTTGCCAATCAGGGAGCCCGATATGGGGCTCGATCCCAGGACCCTGGGATCATGACCTGAGCCGAAGGCAGACGCTTAACGACTGAGCCACCCAGGCGCCCCTTGCTTCTTGTTTTTGAAACCAGCCTAATTACCATGTTGGTGATATTTTCTAAATTCTTTATTGATGCATTCTAATTTACTTTTTAAAAAAGATTTATTTGTTTGTTTGTTTGTTTCTTTGAAAGAGAGAGAGAGAGCGCGCGAACCTGTCAGGGATGGGGCAGAGAGATGCCCTAGAGATGGGACTCGATCTCATGATCCTGAGATCTCCACCTGAGATGCAACCAAGAGTCAACTGATTGAGCCACCCAGGCACTCTGCATTGTAACTTGCTTTTAAGGACAATCCACCCACTTCCAGGTTGGTGCCCCGAGGTGCAAAGAATGACATAGAGGAAGAAAATTACTATGATCAACTTTGCAAAGTTACACGATGCACCTAGTTGTTATAATACCCAATTCAGTGTGATGCTAGTGTAAGAAGTACTTTAGATAGAATCATAACAATATACTAGGCAGTATTCCCCAAACTGTCAAGGAAAAAATCTAACTCACTACAAAAGCCAACCGAATTTTAAGTAATATTTACTGATGAGTATTACTACTCTTAAGAAAATGCTCACAATAGCAACTGTATTTGGAATCTAAAAATACTCTCCTACTCCAAAAACACTAGCAGCAGCAGAGTTTCAACTGGAAATCTTGAAAAGAATGCTTCTGTGTTATGAAATATCCACAGATTCTTTAGAACTGTGTTAAATTTACTTAAATAGAGCATGTTTGAAGTTGTGCTGTACTTACTTCAGAATTCTTCTGAATCACAGAAGAGAAGAATGTTTATATTTTTAAAGGATACCAAGAAAAGCCCTAACAGTTACAGGAATTTGTGAGTAATTGAAATGCATAGTTTAAACCTATCCAACATTGATTGTATGCTACTTGTAAGGGTTTTTTGGGTTTTGTTTTGTTTTTTAAGATTTATTTTTAAGAGAGATGAAGAGAGGGGCAGAGGGAGGGGAAGAGAATCTCAAGCATACTTCTCAATGAGCAAGGAACCTGATAAAGGACTTAATCTCATGACCCTGAGATTATGACCTGAGCTGAAACCAAGAGTCTGATGCTAAACCAACTGAGCCATCAAGGTGCCCCAATTTGTAAATTTCTAAAGGAATTTTTAGACTGCTTTATTTATTATAGTCTGCATTAATATGTTCAGGTAACTTAGCATTATCGTCAAATTTCTGTATTCATGAATGAACTTTTTAAATTCTGAGTAATCTAACTTTCTATTCCAAATGAAAGAACACAATATCTTTTGCTTACACTATTTTAGTGATAGCCAAGGACTTATTGAAAGACTAACATATACCAGTTAGTATATGTGAACTCCTTGAGGACAGGGATCCAGTCTTATTTATTTGCATAGATCTAAATCTTGGTGCTATGTCTTATATGTAACAGCATAATGAGTATTCACCATGTATTTACTAATTTAATTTTTGTAAAGGAACTATCATTTCTTGAAGTAATATTTATATACACAGCATTATGCTAGACCATAATCTTCACAAAATCCACCAGAAATTCATGTATTGGTTAGCAATCTTTTGGTGGCAAGTAACAGAACATAAACCAAGCCCAGCTTAGGCAACAAAGGGAATTTATCAGCTTGTATAACTAAAGAGTCCAGAGGTGGATGAGGTTTTAGGTATAGTTTCAAGACTGCTCTGGCTGAATTTCCCTATAGTTTTCTTAGCTCTGCCTTGTGTGTCAAATTCAATTTCGGCTAACTTCCTTCTGGTAGTATAATGGCTGCAGTTATTCCAAGACTCATGTCAACATGGCACCATGTATCAGGAAAGAGAATGTCTCTTGGGTTAGCACATATCCTAGAAGCCTCCCCCATCCCCCGCCCATGTCTCTCCATACAGCTTTACCCTGCATTGGATGAAATTATTTCCTTGCACCCATTAAACTCAGCTCTTAGAGTTAAGACTGGATTTCATCCTCGCCAAACTTCTACTAGCTGGGAAATAACAGGATTTTCCTAAGACAGCAGACAATAGAACTGAATGCTGGATAGGTAATTGACATATGTCCACTAGCCATATTGTTAGCCCCAGTTAGTCTTGGAGAGTTTAAGCCTTGCCTCAGGTGGAGAGTGGTTTAGAATTGGATACTAATTCTGAAGCTTGTGTTCCTGTCACTTCAAATTTCGTCAGGTATTGAGATACCTCAATATTGAGGTAGCGTAAAATGCCATCTTTGTTCTAACTTTAGAAAACTAAAACTGAAATAGTTCTTAAAAAAAAAAGAGAAAAAGATTTATGTGTTTATTTGAGTGGGGGGAAGGGCAGAGGGTGAGAGAGAATCTCAAACACACTCAAAACTGAGCGTGGAGCTTGACTCAGGGTCAATATCATGACCCTGAGATCATAACCTGAGCCAAAATCAGGAGTCAGCTGCGTAACTGACCAACCACCTGGGTGCCCCTAAAACTAAAGTAGTTCTAACATCCTAAGAAGAAATATGATTTAAATAGAATGTCTTCTCCACTCCATCCCCTAATTCCCACCATCCTACTTTCACCTTCTGTAATACATTGGAATCTTTCCTGTCTTCCCAGCCCCAAACAAGTGCTTTTGTAGTTTTAGAGCAGTGGTCCAGGCTCCAAAATGATCTCCCTCTCTTAATTTTCACTGAATGTCTATGTCTTTAGGTGTTGGATGAAACAATTCAACATGATAATAACAATGCATTACCACTTTAGGGGATATTTGCAACATCTGTCATGATACTTGGTAGGCACAAGCCCTCATGCTCCTTGCCCTCAAGAATGTCTCTAGGGATAATTTCAAGGGGAAGAGATACTAGAAGGTAGGTGAGAATTTTGTTGCAGAAAAACCTTCCCAGAATCCCTGGGCTTAAGCTCTGAAAGTGATTGTTTCTCTTACCTCCATGAATGAGTTTCCTGCGATGCCAAATTGTCTTTTCCCCAAGAGCATAGACTTTTTCCCAAGAATCTTGTCTTCTTTCTAGAGTATTCCCCCTGGAGCCTCTTCT
>CM053607.1:115744539-115755375 GCA_028646535.1 Procyon lotor | reverse complement strand
AAAAAAAAAAAAAAAAGCTAAATGAGAAAATATCTTTAAGAAAATGGCAGCAAGAATTTGGGAGAAAAGTCTGAATGGCTGTGATTCCTTAAAGGAACTTAGGAAGCAATTGACAGGACAGCAGTGAGCTAGCGAGCTAGAAAGCAGTTGTGGTCAGAGAACAAGAAATACGAGTTAATGATTTGGAATGTAAAACAGTTTCCGAGGGCGGTGAGGAGGTCTCGGATCTGGCCCTGGGAGCAAGCAGATGGGTGAGGTGGAGGAAAGGAAAAAACTAATGGGAACATGTGCATGTCAAAGAACCAAGAAGCGAGACGTGGGAAGGGACATCCATCTGGGTGTTTAAATCACTCAGGAGGATGGCAGAGTGTGAGATAAAGAGGAAGACTGTGAGCAAGGGTTCAAATTCTGTGAACAAATAGTTAAGAGATGTTATCTTACTCGATCAGCATTCCTAGACCCTGTTTAATCTCTAGATATCCAGCATGCACCAAGTGAGCTCATGGAAGGGGGCTTGTATAAATGAGAATGACAGCTAGCTGAGAGGAGAAATGTGGGCATCCCATGGACTGTGCTAGTTTGCCAGAGCAGCACATTCTTTCCCTGTGCAAAATCTGTCCAGGAAAGCACATTACAATAAGAAGCTATTTAGTGAACATGGAATGAGAGACAGAGAGCAGTGGTGGCTGAGAAGGGAGGAGAAACCATTGTAATGTCTAAACACTTAATGACATCCCCCTATAATAACCTGATTTTTCAGCCTCTGAGCTGTGATCACTTGCCATGGGGATTGGGTAGAACAGTTGTAGGGCTAGACTATCTCTTCTCCATTGGACATGCTGAGTGGGTATTGCCAAGTTTTTTTCTAGGCGCTCATGCTGACTACCCAGCTTTTGGTGACTCTTTTCTTCCCGTAGAAAAACAATAGCAGGGGCGTCTGGGTGACTCAGTGGGTTAAAGCCTCTGCCTTCGGCTCAGGTCATGATCTCAGGGTCCTGGGATCGAGCCCCACATCGGGCTCTCTGCTCAGCAGGACGCCTGCTTCCTCCTCTTTCTCTGCCTCCCTCTCTGCCTGCTTGTGATCTCTCTCTCTGTGTCAAATAAAATCTTTTTTTTTTTTAATATTTTACTTATTTCTTTGACAGAAAGAGAGAGATCACAAGCAGGCAGAGAGAGAGGCAGAGAGAGAAGGCAGGCTCCCTGCTGAGCAGAGAGCCCAATGTGGGGCTCGATCCCAGGACCCTGAGATCATGACCTGAGCCAAAGGCAGAGGCTTTAACCCACTGAGCCACCCAGGTGCCCCTCAAATAAAATCTTAAAAAAAAAAAAACAAAAAAACAATAGCATTAATGGATTGATGGATAACTGGTAACAATAGGATAAAGGAGACATTCTGCCTCTAGAAATTAGGTTGATGTTTGCCATGGGCTGAATGTTAGTGTCTCCCCCAAAATGATATGCTCTAGTCCTAGTCCCCTTTTGTGACGGCGTTCGGAGGGGGATCTCCAGGATGTGATCGAGACCCTTAGGAAAGAGAAAGAGACACGGGATCTCTCTCTCTCTCTCTCTCTCTCTCTCTCTCTCTGAGTGTGTGCACCCAAGAAAGGCCGGGGGAGGACAAAACCAGGAAGAGGACCACCCTCACCAAGAACCTGACCTCGCAGGCACCCCAGTTTCAGATTTCAGGTCTCTAGAACCATGAGAAAGAAATGTTTGTTTTTTAAGCCATCTTGTGTGTGGTACTTGTGGTAGGAGGTGGAACCAACTGAGAAAGCATTTTTCTGATATCATTCCCTGGTGTTACTATCGCTAGAGTCTAAGAGCCATGTGCTTGCCTTACTTCATAACACCACGATTATAATTTTGTCACTTACAGCTTCTTACAATTTTTGATGCTCAGAAATATATTATTATATAATATTATATTAACACATAATATATAATTATGTTAATATTAAATATAATAATATAATAACAAATATTATTTATCTAATTATTCTTTCATTAATTCACTCATTTCAGTGAGCCATCCAAATGAAAGGCACTGTAATAGTTACTTCATTTGTTCAGATCCCAAGGATCCTAAACTGAACTGTGTCCATTATGGAGAGACCTGAATTCCTAAAATTCAGATTCCTAAAATCTCTGATCTGGAGCAGGGATCATGCCAAGGAAAATGGGTTTTTAGTCTCAACTTTGAAGGAGCTGGATTTTACACGGGACTTTGCCCAATTTTGAAAGGCCATTTTTACTTACTGCATCTTAACTTTTCATTGAATACTTAGGGAGGTGATGTAACACTTTCAACTCTCTAGAGACCCATCAGGATAGTATCACATTAAGGAGAAAATAGTCTGTAGTATCCTAAGTATGAAAAAGCTTTTTCATTTACTTTTCTTAGCTCCAAAATTTCAGTTTATTTTCCCTTTCATAGTGGATAGCCCATTAAACTTGGAGATGGGTAGGAATATGGATATGTAAAATCATGCCAAGTTATTTAGATTTGGATTTTTAAGCTTAAAAACTGCATTTTCCGGGGCACCTGGGTGGCTCAGTCGTTAAGCGGCTGCCTTCGGTTCAGGTCATGATCCTGGAGTCCTGGGATCGAGCCCCGCATCAGGCTCCCTGCTCTGTGGGAAACCTGCTTCTCCCACTACCATTCCCTCTGCTTGTGTTCCCTCTCTCGCTGTGTTTCTCTCTGTCAAATAAATAAAAAAAATCTTTAAAAAAAAAAAACTGCATTTTCCTTATAAGAACAATCTGTATCAATTACCAAATCATTAGAAAGTATAAAAGAATATAAACAAGCAAAAATAAACCAGGCAGCAGCCATAATCCCATTCTCAGTCATGTTTAACATTTGGTTACATGTCTTCCCAAGTAATTTTTTCTCTGGTTGTGTCTCTTTTCAGATATTTATTATGTGTCAGTAAATAGCTTTTTCATAGATGCAATCATACACACCGTATTTGGTCACTTGTTATTTTTTTCTGGGTCGTGAAGCACTTTCTATGTTGATACACACAGATCCATATCTCTGGGAAACAACTTCATGGTATTTCCTTGTGCACACATACCATACTTTAATTGGTACTCAAAACATGGACATGTTGGGTTTTTTTTTTTTCAAATTTTTCACTCTTTTTAAATAACTCTGCCATGAACATCCTTATACTTAGACTTTTTGCAATTCATTCTTTGAACTAAATATCTAGCCATGGAATTTTCCCCAAGGATATAGTTTCTCTACTTATTCCCAGACCGTACAGACTTTCTTCTGTTTCACTCTCTGACTCCAAGTACATAAGAGTGCACATTTTCCCATACCCTCATCAGTACGAGGCATTATTACTCTTTTTTTTCCTGCTACCTGACAGATAAAAATGGATAATAATGTTGAACTTATGCTTAAATGTGTGTAGATTTGCCATTCTGGGAGACTTGAAGAGAAAATAAGCCACAAAAAGGAGACCGAATTTAGCATTTTCTGGATGTTGGTCAATTTCCCCATTTTATTCCTTGCCCTGCATTTACTTTTTTTTGTTCCATGATTCATTAGGGGAGGGGAAAAAAAAAACCTCATCTCTGAGACCAAAGCAGAGTGCAGCCCTCTTGTTTCCCAATTCGTACCACCAGCTCACACACAGCTAGGTTTGAAACCTTAGACTTTACCTCAGTCCTCGCATCTGTACCAGCACAATCACAAAGTAAAATAGACTATTGAAATTTCTCTTGTATCAAAGCTTCCATCATCATAGTTGACGACATCTTTATTTTACCCATTTTCCAACGTTCACTTTACATACCACACCCTCCCTAACTAGCCCTGTCATCTTTTCCTCATGCTAAACCCTGTATCTTATTGTATGGGCCACCTTGTGACATGTGTTCTTCCTGATAGAAGGAAGGATCTTTTCAGTGCAAGTATATCTAGTTATAGTATCAGCTCGCGGAAAGAAATCTGATTTCTTAGGTTTCTCTGAATCTTTGCAAATACAACATCTTTCTTACCTTCACTGTTGCCCTCTCTACAATAACCCTATTCAATGTGTTCCACGTGAAAGCAAACCACCCTGTAATTTCATAGCCCCCTGCAGTAACCATCTTTTCCTTTGTAACCGAATTAGAAAGTGGATTAGGCTCTTGCTGATCCATGTCCTATTCTCACAATTGAATCAAGCTTCTGCTCTCCCTACACTCACCCAATTTTGAAATCTCTTCTAAATGCCAGAATTAGGTGTTTTACCAAACAAAACAAAAGGAAATTCACTTGTGTACTCCCCAGCTCAAAACATCCCTGTGTTGTTAGAAAAATTTCCAAAATCTTTAGCAGGATTAACCAGGACCTGTCTTCAGTCTCACCTTATACTTATTTTTCTGTATTCCTGATACATCAACCATTTCATTTTTCCTTGGACAATGATGACATTTCCTATCCATTCTCTTGACTGAAACTCCTTCTATGTATATGTACCTTAGCCTGAAGGACACCTACTTACCTTTAAGTCTCACTTTAAATATAGGTTAGGTCCTATATGAATTAATGAAATTAATTCATTATTAGGATAGTTATTTAATGGATCTCTTCTCCACCAAACTATAAGGTCCATGAGGTAAGAGATTATGTCTATCTTAATTTTCTTTGTGTTTCCAGGACCTAACACAGTAACTGGCCCAGAAGACCTTCAATAAATGTCTGCAAAATGGATTACAGTAAAGTGGAAAGGAGTGAATGCAGATGTAAGTAAGTCTGTAGGTCTTCAAATGACAAGTTGAGAAGATTGCTTTTCTGATTATGCTCTTCTCTATGAGGTAGGAAATGATCTGTGGGTCACTACGAATTTGAAAGTGGAAGAGGGAGTACCAGAGTCTTGAGGATAATGGGAAATATATTGGAATAATGTATGAAGAACTGGAGAGTTGACTAAGTAACATAAGTGTCTTTTTAGGCTTTGTGAGGGTTAAGGTTACCAGTCATGACAATATGGCAACATTTACCTGTCTAGTGTTGGAGCATTAGAATGTAGGAGTGCATCCTAGTGTTGTAGCCTGAATGGGCCTGGTGAGGAGGCAGGACAGAAGAACAATTGAGTGAAGGAAGTTTAGGATATCAGGAAGAGAATGTTGGAAGTGTTGGATTATAAGAACTAAGCTGTATAGGAAAAGAAGTGAAGTCAAAGTATTGATTGTCAGGGAAAGAGAAAAACTTAAAAGACTAGAGATGTAATGAGGCTTCAGAAAAATTGGGGTGGGAGTATACTTTGAGAAGAAACTGGAAAAAGAGGAAACTTTGGTCGCAGCACAGAATACTTAAATTAGTCATTCTGATAGCAGAGTGCTTTCAGTTCATAAAAAGTTACAGGGAATGACCCCAGGAGTGGGTGGCTGAAGCGGTATGGGTAGGTCATGGAAGATGTGGGTGGTGGGTGATGGGCCATGCGGGTTACTGAATCACCTCGGATAGAAACCTAGGTTGCAGTGGAGAGGAAGAATGAGCAAGGAGCCAAAAATTTCAGAGAATGTTGGGGAAATGACCAGGCTGTCAGAAGTATGGTTCTGGAGGGTCCTATAGATGAACCTATGAAAGTATGTGAAATTGCCTGAGGTGACCGCAGAGGCCAAGAAAATGAAAAGTCAGTATCTACAAAGCAAGGAAAGGAAGCCTGGTACATTAACAGGGTAGGAAATCATGACCAGATAGGGAAGAGGAAAACCAACACAAAGTAGTGAAGTAAGTGATAAGTATTGAAGAAAGTGATAGCAATTGGGATGTGCCTTGCATAGAACAAAAAAGAAGAAGAAGAAAGAGGTCAATGAAATCAATGGTTGAAAAGAGATAGTGATCATATTTGGTGATTAATGAGTTCATGGTAGTCATGGGGAGTTGTACAGTGAGTATCGGCATCAAATCCAGTATTTTAATTTTGGATCTTCTTTCAGATCATCTGAGAAATATAGTTATAAGGCATGAGATGAGAGGCTCTATCATTTTTTTTTCCACCATGAAGCACCTGTCGCCATTATAATTATACATTGGTTTTAAAATTTCTGGAAGGTTCCATCTCCTCTGTATAGGCTAGTGATTTGTTCCATCCCAGTTCCCCTACCTTCCTTTTTGTCAAAGCTTAGGCTATTCTCATGACAGCACTGAAATTCAACAGCTTCCCTATTGAGAAATTGTCACAAATTATAAAGATATGGTACTATAAATTTGGAAAAGCCACTATAGCATTATTAATATTTAGATAAATGTCTTGTGCTGAGTATCTATGCTTGGCTCTATTGAATTTTTGCCATGTGAGTGTGATCTGGCTTGGAACAGGTACTATGTTGGGAAGTGTTTACTTGAAGACTTATTGTATATATATTTTTCATACTAGACATAGAGTAAGGTATCAACCATTGTATCACCCGAGATAATCTTTTAAATTGTGTATGAAAAGGCTTTTTACTTAAAAAGACATGCAGTCTGGGGCCCCTGGGTGGCTCATTCAGTTAAGTGTCTGCCTTCAGCTCAGATCACCATCTGAAGGTCCTGGGATCTGCAGGCATTAGGTCCCTGCTCAGTGGGGAGTCTTTGTCCCTCTTCCTCTGCCCCTCCCCCTGCTCATTCTCTCTCTCTCTCTCTCTCTCTTTCTCAAAAACAAAAACAGAAATATGCTATCTGGACTATATAGTGTAAATTTTTGGAAGCATAAAATATATGTATAAAATGCATAGAGAGGGGCACCTGGGTGGCTCAGTGGGTTAAAGCCTCTGCCGTCAGCTCAGGTCATGATCTCAGGGTCCTGGGATCGAGCCCCACATTGGGCTCTCTGCTCAGCAGGGAGCCTGCTTCCCCCTCTCTCTCGGCCTGCCTCTCTGCCTACTTGTAATCTCTCTCTCTGTCAAATAAATAAATAAAATCTTAAAAATAAATAAAATCCAGTGCATAGAGAACAGTCCTCTTTCCACAGCCAATACATATTGAGAAGCCGCTGTGAGACACACACCCCACTAGGCACTCTGGACATGACAGGGCCTCAGGCAGAGACAATGCTGCTTCCAGAAGATGACAACCTACAGGGAAAAGCAAACATTAAACTAATAGAAGCATGACGACTATTATAAAGGGGGCAATATCTGGGCTCTGGGCATGTATAACAGGGAATGGACACAAGCCACCATGTAATAGAGGGTTTTTTTTCTGGGAATCGAGAAAGATTATACATGATTTTCTATTCGTTCCCATTTCTTTTTTCAAACTTTGAATTTAGTACAAGACTTGTGTTACCAGAAAAGATACAAAATTCACTGAGTGAAAAAAAAGTCAAAGCATTTTGGGTCTGCTTCATCTCTCCTATTCAACAACTTCAGAAATTTAAAGCTTATATAAAACACATTAAAATTTAACCTAAGGCACATCCCATGTTTTTTCCCCCCCTGGATTAGTCACCGACCGAGGCTGGTTCCCCCCCACCCCCAATCCTGAATGTTCTAAGAACACTTGGATTAAAGGAAAGATTCATGGCTGGCCTACCAAAATAAGCATGAATTAAGAAACCCAAAGATTCAAGACCAAGTGACATGGTCTGCCTATATACAATTATGAACACTTTTTACCTCAGTTTCTCCAAAGGAAGAAAGCAGGGACTGAGATGGACCACAGAACCCTGTGGTCAGGAATCTGTTTACAATTACTGTAAGCAATGCTCACATTTATCACCATTAAACCACA
The DNA here is from genome assembly GCA_028646535.1 of Procyon lotor. NCBI lineage: Eukaryota > Metazoa > Chordata > Mammalia > Carnivora > Procyonidae > Procyon > Procyon lotor. Next base: position 115,747,658 of record CM053607.1, on the reverse strand, counting down.
CAGTTAAAGGACAGTTGGTGGAAAATTCAATGTCACACTCTTCCCGGTGATAACTGTAGAGAGATGACTTTCATAACTATGTACGATAACTTTTCCTTTCTGAACCCTGAAATGACCCACTTCATATTCCCATACAGAAAAAAAACACGTAGATGAGAATCAAAAAAATACCTGGAGTGTTCAACAGCTTTGTGCACACAGGGCACTCTATTAAGGAAAAGAGACTAATGAAAGTTAACAGTTAAAAATATAAACCCGCAGGGTGCCTGGGGGGCTCAGTGGGTTAAAGCCTCTGCCTTCAGCTCAGGTCATGATCTCAGGGTCCTGGGATCGAGCCCCACATCGGGCTCTCTGCTCAGCAGGGAGCTTGCTCCCCACTCTCTCTCTGCCTGCCTCTCTAGCTACTTGTGATCTCTCTCTGTCAAATAAATAAATAAAAATAAATTAATAAAATAAAAAATATATATATACCCGCTTAGATTACCTATACAACACTTGCAGTACATTTCAAAGGGGATCAAAGCTTAAGTGTGTTCAATACTAAAAGTATGCCAACTATAATTGAATGTTCCCTGTGTTATAGGCTCTTCAAGTGCGTTATGATGAACACCATTTACGGTAGATGTGTGAGAGTGTCAGATGATAGAAAGCTGGGTAGATATGCTTTTGTGATACATATAAATCAGAGTGAGTCCTCATTTTTCCAAAGAGGCTGAGTTATCACTTTGGTCTAGTAGCTGGTATATTACGTGAAGTGGTTGGTTTTTAAAGCTATAAAGTGAATTCTTCAAAATGCTAGCATGATAATAGGCCAATGTGTATTTGAGCTTCCTTTAAGGCAACTTTCAAAATTAAAATATGCTGAATCAAAGCATTACTAAAAATAAAGCTCAGTAGACAGCATTATATTCGTTTGTTTGTTCGAAAGATCTCAGTGATGGATGAAGTTTGGGCAAAAAAGCAAGCGTTTCAGCGGAAAACAGCGCAACAGGGATTAGAGGAGGGTTACGGCCCTGGCATCTCACGAATGTCAACGATGCACTGAAGGAACACTGTGCAAGAAGGCTAATAAATCACAGCCAGCCCTCATTAATAATGCATGACAGAAAGGGAAAGGGAGAGAAAGAAAGAGAAGGAAAGGTAGGAGGGAGTGTTCAGTAACAAAATATTCAGCAAAGCACGAAGTGTACTGTAATTAGAATTACTTACATTACCCAAGGACTCAGGAAAGGCTTTCTAGGGATGAGTTCAACAAATAACTAGGGGAATCAATAAGCATACTGTCGGTCTGCAAGTTTTTCATTTATTCCATTCCATTGTAAGTGTGTGTGTGTATGTGCCACAGGCCCCATCTAAAGGCACGTGGTATCATACTGAGCACATATAATGTGGTCAAGTTTTGACTTCCTTTAGGTTTCTAAAGATACTGTAATTCAAAACAAAAAGCAGCTAAAATATTGCCATCTGGTCTGTATTCATCCATAGACCTGGTCCCTGGTGATATATGATAATAGCTGCTATTTTCGGGTTACCCATATGCAAAGAGCTGAAAACTCTTCCAATATCCCTTTGATGTTTCCAGTCAATGTTATTACCCTTATCAATGATGCCAGAATTCATAGTGAGAAGTGTGCCATCCTAAATTCTGAAGCCCTGGGTGGGTTATTCAACTGACCGTCACAACGCAGTGTGCTAAGTGAAACCATAGGGAAACCAGATGGTGGTCTTGCCAGGCTGATGGTTTTGGAGGTCAAGGAGAGCTTCCTGCAGGAAGTGAACTGCAATATGACACCTACGGGATAAGAAGAAGGCAAAGGTGGAGAAGGAATGGAGTAGAGACTATGACTCAAGGAGAGGAAATTTCCTATGCACAAACTCAAAGTGAGAGGGAGCACAGTAATCTGGGAAATGGAAAGCAATTTAATTAATATTGAGTGTAGATTTTGAGGTATGAAGAGATGATAGATAAGCCTGGAGACCCAAGTAATCATAGAGGTGCACGGTCCGTGGAGAGGCAGGAGCTTTAGCAGGCGAACGGCATGACCAAGTCCGTAGTAATTGTCGTGACCCAGGTGAGAGCTGATGAAGGTACTCAGCACTGGTTGTGCCTGCATCAGATGGTGGTTGAATAGAGTTCCCGAAGGGGACGGAAAGCTGTAAGAGGCAAAATTAACAATATATACGGTTGATTTTCTCCTTTGAATTATAAGTTCCTGAAGGAATTTCTGATTGTCACCTTATCCCATATTATGTAGCCCAGAGTAAATGTGTAATAAAAATTTGTTAACTAGATGAATGAATGAAACAAATGCAAATTTATTTTCCTTTGCAACCTAACTAGGGAGAGGAATTCTTATCTCTATTTTATGATATTGAATTTTAACCATTGGCCCTGCCTGCAGTGTTTGGTTGACTTGAGTGTTTGGTCGAGTGAGTGTTTGGTTGAGTGAGTGACTTGTGAAAGGGAAATCATGATTCCTCAGTTTTTAATGTGAAAATGATCAAAACTGTGAAAAAGTAGAAAGAATGGTACAATAAATAATCAAATACCATCTTGTTAATTGTTTCATTATTTCTTGTGTGTGTGCGCATGCGCCTTGCATGTGCATTGGTGTAGCATTAGAAAGTTGCAGACAGGGGCACCTGGGTGGCTCAGTCGTTAAGCCTCTGCCTTCGGCTCAGGTCATGATCTGAGGGTCCTGGGATCGAGCCTCGCATCGGGCTCTTTGCTCAGTAGGGAGCCTGCTTCTCCCGCTACCATTCCCTCTGCTTGTGTTCCCTCTCTCGCTGTGTTTCTCTCTGTCAAATAAATAAAATCTTTAAAAAAGAAAAGAAAGTTGCAGACACCACACTTCATTCCTACCTATTTCAGCTGTAACTTCTAAAAATGAGGACATTTTCTTGTAAGACTGTAGTAGCCTACTGTTCCTAAGAAAATTAACAGTAATTCCCTAACCTAATCATATTCAAATTTCTCCACTTACCCTAAAGATATCTTTTTTTTTAATTAATTTTTATTAACATATAATGTATTATTTGCCCCGGGGTACATGTCTGTGAATCATCAGGCTTACACATTTCACAGCACTTAACAGCACATACCCTCCCCAATGTCCACA
>CM053607.1:115597843-115744039 GCA_028646535.1 Procyon lotor | reverse complement strand
TTCAAAGAGATAGAGAGATGAGAATGTTTTCTCTTTCTTCCAACTTCTACTTCCCTTATGTCACCTGAAGTAAGATTGTAGTATTATTTCTAAATTGTTGTGGTCTATTACATTTATATTCTGTTCTCCAGATAATTCTTACAGTCTTTACAACAATTTCTCCATTTATCTCTAAGTTTATGGGATATCATACTGCAGGTGTTCTTACGAAAAAGAGCTCAAAGGAGATGTGTTCCTGATTTCTTGTGTGTTTGTTATTAGCTGTCAATGACTTTATACTTGAAACGAAAACTTGTTTAGATTGACCATTCTTGTTTTTTTTTCCTTCCCTGAAGATTTGGTAGATATCCCTCTGACCTTTTTTTTTTTTTCTAACTTGGAGGCCAGCCAAATTTTATTCTTATAGGAAAAAATTGATTCTTTCTTGTCCCCTCTAGAATACTCTAGCATTAAATTCCAGTAAGTTTCTCAAGTTATGTGCTGATCATTCGTTAGCAACTGTTTTTCTGGTATGCAGTATCCTCATTAATATGTACCTGTGTGATTCTTCCTTTGTTTCAGGAATTTTCTTTTATTATACCTTTGAATATTTATTGTTATGTTTCTTATTTAGGAATGTCAATTATATATGTGTTGGATCTCCTTTGGCTCCAGAATAGTAATTTTCTTTCAAATACTTAAGAAAAATCTTTGCTCTTCTGTATTTCTGTATTTTTAGAAATGTCTTCCCCCCCTTTTAATGCCTTTATTGTAACCTTCATTTATGTAATAATTGCATTTTTCTCTTTTTTTTTTCACTCTGACACATCACTTTTCATGACATTTATTTTGTGAATTTTTTTTTCCTGGTTCTAGAGGTTCTACTATATCTTGTCTGAATTCTTACTTCAGAAGGGGTGTGATTTTAGAAATAAATTATTTGAAGAGTACAGTGTTTATCATTTTTGGCCCAACATGTGTTAGAGTCTTAAGACTTTTTATCTGCCTTCTGCTTGCCATACTTTTTTTTTTTTTAAGATTTTATTTATTTATTGGAGAGACAGTGACAGAGAGAGCACAAGCAGGGGAAGCAGCAGGCAGAGGGAGAGGGAGGAGCAGGCTCCCTGCTGAGAAAGGAGCCCGATGTGGGACTTGATCCCAGGACCCTGGGATCATGACCTGAGCCAAAGGCAGCTGCTTAATCAACTGAGCCACCCAGGCGTCCCTGCCATACTCTTTTTCTCAGGCTTTTAGTACTACTTTGGTATAAGCTCCAGCTGATTTTTTTCTACTATTCATCTGTAACACACTCCTGATTCAGCTCTTTGATAATGGAGGCCCAGGTAGAGTGCAGCAAGATGTTTGACTTTTATATAGACCTCAGCTTTTGAGCACATTCCCACTAATGTTCTTTTTTTTTAAAAACTTTTTTTTTTTTTAAAGATTTTGTTTATTTGACAGAGAGAAACACAGGGAGAGAGGGAACACAAGCAGAGGAAATGGTAGTGGGAGAAGCAGGCTTCCTGCCGAGCAGGGAGCTCAATCCCAGGACCCTGGGATCATAACCTGAGCCGAAGACAGACGCTTAATGACTGAGCCACCCAGGCGCCCGTCCCACTAATGTTCTAAATCAACTCTCTTAAATCAGCTTTCTTGGAGTTAGCCAGAAGTCTCTCCTCGTGCAGTAAAGCCACAAATGTTTTTTTTGTTGTTGTTGTTCTCGTCCCCTCCCTCCCTCCCTCCCTCCCTCCCTTCCTTCCTTCCTTCCTTCCTTCCTTCCTTCCTGTTTTTCCTTCTTTCTTTCCTTTTTCTCACAGTGATTTTCCCTGCTTCTCTGCAGGACTCCTTGCCAGTGAGAGTTTCTCCGACACCCTGTTTCACTTGCAATAGCTCTTGAAAATATGGCACTTGGAAAAGAAGAAAGATACTTTCTTCTCCAGCTGGGTAATATGTGCTACCCTGTCATATAAAGTAAGGTTTACTGAAGGTCCCATAGCTTCTTCATAAACCCAGGTGGCCATTCAGGTGAAGAGGGATTCTGTCTTGGTGTATTCCCGCCACACATTGTGACAAATGCCTCACTCTGCTCAGAGCCTGTGGTGGCTCGTGTCTCTTCCTGGAGCCCCGCCCCCGGTGTTTGTATTCCTTTCATTGTACTTGGCAGCAGCTGAGGTTGAACACTGTGATTGTTGCTTCATATGTTGTGGTTTAGGGTTATGGTTGTTCCTTGGTGTATTAATTATCTGCTGTTATGTAACAACCACCCCACAACTGAGTGGCTTCAATCAACCTCAACGTGGTACGGCTTCTAATTCTGTTGGCTGCCTGGGCAGCTCTGCGGGTCTCACCTGGGCTCATTGATGTGGCTGCGGTCAGCTGGAAACTTCGCTGTGAGGGCTGAGGGAGCCGGCTTGTCTGGGCCTCTCTACGCAGGGTTTTCATTCTCACTTTCTTCATCGCAGGGTGCTCTCTGCATTCCCAGAGAGTGAGGAGCTTCAAGACCTCTCATGTTAAGCCGAAGAGGTCTTGAAGCAACCCTCGTGCTGTATTCTTCTGGTCAAAGGAAGTCCGAAGACCAGTCTGGTTTCAAGGGCTGGCGAAGTCACACTGTGTCTGGTCTCCAGTTTTGGAAGGAATTATCGTTCCTTTTTGGGCAAACAGTCTGACATCTGTAGGTTCATCTTTTGATTTCTGTTTCTTGACTTTTGGTTGGCTTCATGGTCAACAAAGGTGTGGAGACCATTTTGCACTGTTGTCTTCACAGAAATATCAGCTACTATTAGTTTTAATGGTGATGACTAATGAGAAAGGAAAGCTCATGCTGTTATACCTTCTTGTTAATAATGTAGCCTTTGTTTTAACTTATTAAAGAGCATAACACATACTTATGAAATGTCTCCTCTCTATGCAGTCAATAGCTCCCTATCATCATGCAAAGATTTTGAGATCTGATATGGTAAATTATTTTTAATTTATAAATAAATTATATAACTTATATATAAATATATATAATATTATATATATTTATATAATGTATTATATAAATATATATATTATATATATTTATATATATTATATATATAATAAATATATTATATATTTAATAATATATATAATATATAATAATATATGTAATATATTAATTATATTATATATATTATATTATATTATTATATATAATAATATATTATATTATTATATATTATATTATATATTATAGGGTATATATACCCTATAATATATTATATATATATTATATTATATATATTATATATATTATTATATATATTAATATATATTAATTAATATATATTAATATATAATAATATATATAATATATAATAATAATATATATAATATAAATATAAATATATATAATAAATATATATATATTTATATAATATATATAAAAATAAACTATATAATCAGTTTATATAGTATAGGATAATGAATTTCGGGCTGGAGGGCAGAGGACTAGTTGCTGTTTCTGATTCTAATCCTAACTTTGTGATCTTAGGAAAATGAGTTCGTTTTGGTCTCTCATTTACTAAAATGAAGAGGTTCTTAAACTATAAGGTCATAAAAGTAACTTAAGGGATTTGTTAAAAATTCAAATTCCATCACTTCCTCCCTTGGAATTCTGAGTCAGTAGGTCCAAGATAAGGTCTAAGAATCCCATTTTTAAAAAAATATTTATTTATTTATTTGAGAGAGTGAGAGCGAGAAAGAGAGAGAGCATGAGCAGGGGGAGAGGCAGAGGGAGAAGCAGACTCCCCGCTGAGCAGGGTGCAGGATGTGAGGTTTTGATCTCAGGACCCTGAGATCATGACTTAAGCCAAAAGCCGATGCTTAATCATCTGAGCCACCCAGATGCCCCTAAGAATCCCATTTTTAAAGAAGCATTTGATGTAATTCCTTTGCAGGTGGTCTCTTGACCAAAATTTGAGAACTACTTTATGCTATAGATTTTATAGAATTTTGAGAACCTCAGAACCAGCTCTTCCAAAACTCTGTTGCCTATGAAATGTATATTTAAAATGTGTTTGTTCATTGAGCACTGATGAACTATCTATTGCCTGCATTACTTAGAGTGTCTTTGAGAGTAAACATGCCCACTTGGCCTCAGTGCTTTCACTGACGTGAAAGAATGAGTTTCTCACAAACATTGTTAAATCTGTTGATTCAAAAAAACCACACGTTTTCCCAGTTCTCCCCTCTATTTCATACTTTTCTTCCCCATCATGCAAAATGAAAATAAGTTAATGTTACAGTTAATCATAGAGATATGGGAACCCACCTTTTGTACGTTAAAAAGTATACCTCCCACCACCTACTATGCGAATATATCAGGCAGAGTTCCATGCAAGGTGTTTCTCATCACGCAGACATCCTATCTACTTAAAGTTAATTAAAGGCAATGAACAATGACAGTTCTTTAAACCGTTTGTCCATATTAGGTGCTAAGATTATTAAAACAATTTCTTTATTAACATCAGAAGATAGAGTTCAATGTGTTTTAATATTTAATAGTTCAAGTTCAATGCCACCAACATATAACGTTGCCTTAGACTGGCTTTGCAGTGAGGGCATATGATTTAGTAATAGGCTAGTAATGCTAATACCCTGAAGAATATTCACTTGTATTATTGTAATTTTTTGTTTTTGGCTTTGTGGGCCACATGTTTAGCCTGCGGGCTGTTCAAAACGGGCCACGGGACACCATTTACCCAGCGGTCGTAGTTTTAAGGCCCCCGTTTATGATAAAAATGATCGTCAAACTGAGTAAGATTGATTCCAGGTTTGAAACATTGTGTTAGCAATTTGGTTGACAACTTTATTTTTTGTTAAGGCAACTCTCTATTTGGCCACTTGATGGCAGCATTTACTACATGCTAGCGTTGAACCTTTTTTTATTTTCCCCCTAGGTTGTTCAGCCTCGTTTAACATTGGTAGTGGAAAAGATTGATAGCAATGCAAATGTATTTATAACCACAAGAGATAGTCACCTTCCACCCCGATTAGCCTTTGCATTGATTTACTGAGGAAAAACATCTATTACCGAAAAAAGTCTTAGAGATTAGTGTTGTATTATTTTGTTACAGTTGAAATAATGTAGGAAAAGTGATCTCAGAGAAGATACACTTTAACCAAAAATGTACTTTCCCAATAATTAAAAAAAAGATACATCATTGAGAATGCAGCTCCTGTTCAAAACACTGTACCACCATTTCCCCCCTTAAAGCTATATACTTAGTTATTTGAATATTTTCTAATAATGAGCTTGTGTCACATTTTAGATCTTTAAAAAGAGATTTATTCATGAGCTGTTGCTTGGATAAAACCATTGATCTACCAAAAAAAGAAAATCCCATTTCTCAGTTTCTTTGTGAGAATATAATTATGGTTGGAACTAGTCTTTTTTTTTTTTTTTTTAATGAAAAGGCTTACTGCCTCCTGAAATACATTTTTGTACCCCCTAAAGAATGGAACCACGGCCACGACTTTTTTTTTTCTTGCAGAGAAAAATGTACCAGTAATGATTCTATAAACATCCTGCCAAGCCCTTTCTAGGGGAGGGTTCGGTAAGAGAACTCCTGTTGGAGATTTACACAGAGCACAAATTGGTAGAGATTTACAAGGCAGTTACGATTTAGTGCTGTTGGCTTGCGAGGAGGGAATGGTATTTTTGTTTGTTTGTTTTAAACCATCTCATCTTTTCCCTCTGTCCCTTCTTTCTCTGCAAAAAATCGGGGCGTTTGGAAAAGTTTGGTGAGTTCTTCTGTTCTGAGCTTTTACCAAAAGAGACTCCCCGTATTATAATTTACTGCCGTTTGAATTTATCTGCCAGAGTGAGGTTAAGGTGCTCAATATAGGGTTGTGAAGGAGACTGCTGGAGTGTCAGGGCTGCTTAAATGGAAGCATGTTAACATGAGAAGTCTTAGATGGTGAGTTTATGTAAATATCATTGTGGGTGTGTATAAAAATATTCTGGGGTGGTGATTCCAGCTCTGCCAGTTTCACTAGCTCGGCTCGATTTTCCGGAGCTCTGTGTATGTTTATTTACATACAATTGTACATTTCCTTCTGTTTATATGCACTTGGCTATTCTGGGCTCTGTAAGGAGACCTCTGTTCCTTACACACTCTTCCTGTAGCTCATCTCATGCTACTTTATATTTTATAACAAAAGCAATGCGAGGTTACTATGGAGACCTTGGAAAACACAGGCACATGAAAAGTACATAAAAACACCTCTCTCTCTTTTTAAAGATTTATTTATTTTTTAAAAAGATTTTTAATTTATTTATTTGACATTTACAGAGAGAGAGCGAGGGAGTAGGAGATGGAGAAGCAGGCTTCCCCCTGAGCAGGCAGCCGGATGTGGGGCTGGATCCCACCAAGGTGGGATCAACACCTGAGTTGAATGCAGGTGATTAATGACTGAGCCACCCAGGTGCCTCTTATTTATTTATTTTCGGGACTGAGTCGGGGGTTGGGGCAGTGGGAGAAGGAGAGGGAGAATCTCAAGCTGACTCTCCGCTTAGCACAGAGTCCAGCTGGGGACTCAATGCCACCACCCCAAGATCATGGCCTGAGCCGAAATCAAGAACGCAACGCTTAACTGTGCCACCCAGGCGCCCCTGGAAACATGACTCTTACCGTGCTTTTGTCTGAGTTTTATACTCCTCTACTTTATATATATATATATATATTAGATACAAAAATGTAAACGTGTAAACACATTCGTTTTGAGCCAGCGTTCCCAGTCCAGCTGAATCCAACTTTTCCTGCCACCCCGGTTCCTGGTCTTCCTTTTCCCTTTCACGTAAGCACACACTCCTCATGTTCGTATTTATCCTCTTGAGGAGCGCTACCTGGCTTGCACCCTTGGAGGAGGAGCCCTGAAACGAGACCCCTGCAGTCACCCGCCGGGTCTGATTGTGTACATATGGGGATTCGTAAAGAAGACCGAACTCCAGATGGCTTGGTGTCAACAGGGGATACTTTCAAAATTGTATAGGAAGTTTCCGTCTGGATTTGACAGGCATAATTGCTGATATGTTCGGTCTCAGATGAAATCAATGTGGAAAAGAAAAAGGAAATAATAGCCCTGACAGCTTTCCCGATCCCTAGCATTTGCTGCAGGAAAAGTGCTGTAAATTCTAGCCGGCAGTGCAGAAAGGAAGAGCTTAAGTGGATGCACAAGAGAGGGGGTGGTAGTTTTTGCCGCAGAGCCTGCTTTTCCTCTTGCCTGGGTGTGCCCAGGAACCCTGAGCGGCCCCCTGCAGTGCTGTCTCCCTCCCTGGTGATGCAAGGTGTTGTAAGCCACCTGCCCGTAAACACCCGCGGAAAGTCTCAACAACCAAAGCAGCAACCCTCCCACCAGTGCCCCAGGGGTATGGGTATGTGTGTGCGCATGCGCGTGCGCCTGTGCGTATACGTGCGTATGTGTGCGCCTGTGCGTATACGTGCGTATGTGTACGCACGTTCACGCGCATATTCGACGCATGCTCAGTTTCCCGCTCATTAGGGTTTAAAGCCTGGCTGCTGGAACCGGAGTCCGCGCTTGTGGGGTAACCCACCTGGAACAGGGCTCTGCCTCTGAGCACAGGTACGCACGTGAGGGTGGCGACTGCTTCAATCTGCTCTGCTGGGCTTCGGCTAAAGCAGAACAGACACGTCTCGGAAACGAGAATGCAGCCAAGACCGGGCTGAGTCTGAGTCTGAGTCTGAGTCTGAGGGTGGGGGTGGAGAGTCCCGCGCAAGGGACTCAGGGGCCCTCACCTGTCTTGCCATTTTGGGAACCCACTATAAAGGCTGAAGCGCGCCCAGGTCCGGCAAGGTTGCTCCGTGGGTTTAGTCGGCCATGGAGCCAAAGCTCATTCCTGGATTTCGTGCAGTAGAGCCCTGTGTCAGATCTCTATTATTTGTTGTTCTGCCATTTGCAAATGTTAAGCACTTGTGAAATTTTTGTCTGTTCGGTAAAAAACAACAACAAATAACCCGGAGACTTGAAATTGACATTGATTTTTAATTTATACAGAAGTTATTGCAAATATTTATCAGTGTCAGTTAAAACAGTTGCAGTGCCTACAACATATAGGAAATCAAATCTCATGATTGCGTTTACCATGTGGGCAGTCGCACTGGTTTCAGAGCGTAAAGGTCATTGATGATTGGGCTCTGAGTTTAAATTAAATGGCATTACATATTTTCCCTTCCCTCGTAGATTGCAAATGTGACAGACGGGAAATACTGGCAATCATTAGCATTTTCTAGTAGAAGAAATGTGATGCCTATTTTCTATTTGCCCTCTTTCTGGCATCCCACCCTCCATAATGACCTGCAAAGATAGCTTGCAGGTAAAGATATCATTGTTTGAACCATGAGAACGATAATACCACCTTGTAATAAAATACAAATGGGACCTTTGGCTTTGATTTATAAAAGCGACATGAAGAGAAAGGTCGGTTCTCATTTACTATCATATGGTAATTTCAGTAGTGTTGTCAAATTCATGTGTCCCTAGTAATTTGCTTTGTAGGATTTTTTCCTAAGTTCTGTTTCCTCTCTCATCATTCCCACCCCCCATTCTCCATCCTCCTTTGGTCACTACCAAGTCCTCAGTGTCTAGAATTTTTTTTTTTAAGGTTTATTTATTTGAGAGAGAGCATGTTTGTGCAGAGGGGGAGGGGCAGAGGGAGAGGAAGAGAGAGAATCACAAGCGGACTCCCCACTGAACTTGGATATGTGCTAGATCCATGACCCTGAGATCAGGACCTGAACCAAAAATCAAGAGTCGATTGCCTAACTGGTTGAACCACCCAGGTGCCCCAGAATTTTCTTCTTTTCCCAGCATGTTCCGGTAAGGAAAAAACCAACTCAGTTCCTTATCCGTCTGTAATCCATGATTTCTATGGGCTCTCCAGGGTCATCCAGGGCATGTCAGTTTTCCAGGTCAGCACTTCAAGTATAAAACAAGAGTGATGAACTATGTGACATCTTGGGTCACTTTTAATTTAAAATCCTGTGGTTCTCAGTTTCATTCCTCTCTGAAGACATTCAGAATGAGTTCACTTTGCTTTCTTTTTTTAGAAAGTTATGTACAGGGAAGTCTTCCCTAGCCTGCATTTTTATCAATGAAACTAGAAATGACGGTTTTTGTTTTCTGAGGGAATGTGATTTATATGATGGAAAATGCTATTCATCAAGATGTGGGAACTGCCAGAGTAAAGTGTTGCCTGCACAGCTCAGTGTTCTAGTGGTTTCTTTATCATAACAATGGGTAATACGCATGGCATGATTGAGGCCATTAGTGGGTGTGGAAGAGTTAGACTAGTAAAAACACTGGCCTTAATAACAGAGAAACCGCATTGATCTCAAGCACTATCTAGATTTAAGTAAGTTCTTGATTTGCTTTATGATATATTGGATTTATAGTTGTACAAAACATTCTTATGACAAAAATGTCTGGAAGACATTAACTTTATTATTGTGTCTAAAGGTCTTTAGTACAGAACAAAATCAAAAGCAAGTTGGAAATGATTTATAAGAGAAAAACCTCCGTCAAGAGTGGTCTAAACTAGACAAGAAGAGAAGACAAAATATAGAAAAAACGTTCAAATAATCATGGATAGCACAGATTTAAAATAATAATAGTATTATGAAGAAACATGCATACAGGTCAAAAAGGGGAAATGAGTCATTTCTGGAAATGCCAAAATTGGTATGAGGAAGGAGCATATGAATTGGCCAGTAATCATTTAAAACAAAAACCAAAAAAACAAACTCATCAGTGGAGATCAAAAACTTCCTACCATTAATGTCTCATACCCAGAATACTTACAAAGAGAGTTTTACCAAGAAATTGAGTAATAGAATCTCTGTATTACACAGTTTGTTCTAGAAAATAGACATTAAAGCCACCCAGCTCACTTAGAGGCTACTGTAATCTTGGTTACAAAGCCAAATAAAATTATAAGCCTATTTCACTTTTGAGCCTGGATGGTAAATTCTAAGTAAAATATCAATTAAGAGAATTTAGTAGTGTAATCAAAACAATAGTAGCTGACCTTACATCTATCTTAATAGAATTAAAGTGATCATATTACCAAAAATCTGGAAACACTGGGAAAAGTATAACAAATCACCCTAAATGCGTAACTGAGTTCTAAGAAAGTAAAGGAAATCATTAGAAATACAAAATGAAGGTAGGTGGGGATGCTAAACTGAAGAAACAAATAGGAGTTGACGTTGCACTTGCCTTAAACCTTAGTCATGGGACAAGTCTCATTAACCGAAGGACTTGATCTTAATGGTCAAACCAACCATGCCAAATGAGATAGGAAATTTGAATTTGGAGGTGCTTAAAGTTTAAACCCTTAAAGAGCTACACCCTGAATGCATAATGGTCTAGAAGAACTCTGGCATTTTCTAGTCTGTTAAGTCACCAGCATAGAAGGAAAATTTTTTTTCATAGAAGAAAAAATTCTTCTCAATAATTTTTAGTTATTGAGTGTGCTATAATGCATGTGTACATTTTAAAAAAAGATTTATGTATTTGACACAGAGAAATCACTAGCAGGCAGAGAGGCAGGCAGAGAGACAGGGGAAATCAGGCTCCGTGGATCCCAGAACTCTGAACTCATGACATGAGCTGGAGTCAGAGGCATTAACCCACTGAGCCACCCAGGTATCCCACATGTGTACATTTTTAATTAACATAAAAATCAGTCCTAAGACAATACTACCCCTGGAGTGCTGTAGAAGAAAATATAAAATTACACAAACTGAATCAATCAGGTCACATTGAGTTCCTGCTAGTAATGTGTCACTGAAGTGGAGATCACAACCTCCAAAATATAACACATACCTGGAAATAATCAACCATGCATAAGAATCAGTGGCCAGTGGAATTAGGCCTTTAAGAATTTCAGATGTAATTTTTTTGATATTTATATTATAGAAGTAACATTTTATATTCTTAGGGACTTTGGTGTTCAAAAATGAGAAGAATGAGAATAAGTAAGTAAAACAGAAGGCCTAAAAACTAAGTTCAGCAAGGTTGCAGGATACAAGATAAACATATAAAATCAATTATATGTTTATACACTAGCAATGAACACATGGACACTGAAATTAAAATATCATGTACACATGTTAAAAAAAAATCAAATGCCTCAGTGGAGAGCTAACAAAACTTGTGCAGGATTTGTATGTTGACAAGTATACAATACTGGTGAGAGAAATTAAAGATCTCTCTAAATGGAGAAAAATCTGTGTTATCTGTGTTCCTGTATTGGAAAATTCAACAAAATAATGATGTCAGTTCTTTCCAAATTGATAAACATCTTTAATACAAATCCTATCTAAGGATTCTTTTTTTTTCCTTAGATGTGGACAAGATTATGTAAAGCTTATATGGAAAGAAAAAAGAACTACAGTAGCTAGAAGGATTTCGAAAAAGGATAGAGTGGCAGGAATCCACCTACCCAATCTCAAGAGTTATTGTGTAGTTAAATAATCTTTATTTTGTGCTGTTAGTGGTGGGATAGGCTTGTAGATCATGGGAACAGGATAGGGAACCCAGACATAAACACAAACATCAACACACAAATGTGCCTGATTAAGTTTTTTGCACACATGTGAGAGCAATTTCATAGACTTAGAATTTTCAACAAATAGTGCTGGAACAGTTGGACAGCTATAGGTTAAAAAAAAAAAGAACCTAAGCCTCATACTTGATAAAAAAAGTTAAAATGAATCATAGATTTACATGTAAAACATGAAACTAAAACACTTATAGAAGAAGATATAAGAGAAAGATTTCAGAATCTAGGGCTAGGCAAATGTTTTTAGATTTGACACCAACACATTACTTACAAAAGGAAAAATTGATAAATGGGTCTTGATGAAAATTTAAAAATATGCTCTGGGAAAGGCTCTGTTAGATGAAAAGGCAAGCTATGGAACGAGAGAAAACCCACATATGTGACAAAGGACTAGCAAACCGCACATCAGACAAAAGACTAGTACCTAGGGTATATATAAAGGACTCTCAAAACTCAACAATAAAAAAGCAAACAGTCCAATTATCACATGGGCAAAAGGCCTAGACATTTCCCTGAAGATACACAGATGGCAAATTAAGCATATGAAAAGAGACTCAACTTCAGCAGACAACAGGGGAATTCAAATGAAAACCACTATGATATTATCACTGCACACCTATCAGAATGGCTCAAATAAAAACTAGTGGCAACATCAAATCCTGGTGAGCAAGTGGAGAAACTGGGTCACTTGCATATTGCTTACGGGAGTCTAACATGGTCCTCTGGAAGTAGTGTGACTGTTTCTTTAAGAAACTAAACACATAACTCTGGTTTGGCATGGTAATTGCACCCAGGTCCGTGTAAACCGGAGGAAAGAAGAGTTATGTTCACCTGTGTGCACATATGTATGGCAGCTTTATTCAGAACAGCTCCAGACTGTAAATAATAGGTAAGTGGTTAATAAACTGTGGAATATCCATACTGTGGACTACTACTCTACAGTCAAATGGAAAGAACTATTGAAAATGGAAAGGACTGGGGCGCCTGGGTGGCTCAGTCGTTAAGCGTCTGCCTTCAGCCCAGGTCATGATCCCAGGGTCCTGGGATCGAGCCCCACATCGGGCTCTCTGCTCAGCAGGGAGCCTGCTTCTCCCGCTACCATTCCCTCTGCTTGTGTTCCCTCTCTCACTGTGTTTCTCTCTGTCAAATAAATAAAATCTTTAAAAAAAAAAAAAAAAAAGAAAATGGAAAGGACTATTGATATACAATGACCTGGGTGAATCTCCAGAGAGTTATGCTGAGTAAAAAAAAGCTAATCCCAGTAGGTTGCATAATATATGATTCTGTTTATATAACATGATTGAAATGACAAAACTATAGAAATGAAGTAAAGTATTGGTGGTATCAGGGGTGGAGACTGGAGGGAAGTTGGTGTATTTATAAAAGTCAGTGTGAGAGCCCCTGCGTGGCTCAGTCGGTTAAGCGTCTGCCTTCGGCTCAGGTCATGATCCCAGGGTCCTGGGATCGAGCCCCACATCAGGCTCTCTGCTCAGTACAGAGTCTGCTTCTCCCTGTCCCTCATGCTCTCTCCCTCTTGTTCTCTCTCAAATAAATAAAATATTACCAAAAAAGTCAATGTGAGAGATTCTTGTGATGATGAATCTTTATCTTGATTGTATCACTAGCAGTACCCTGGTTATGATATTGTACTACAGTTTTATAAAATATTACCAGTGGAGGAAACTGGGTCAAGGATCCATGAAATATTGCTATATTTTCTTTCTTTCTTTCTTTCTTTCTTTCTTTCTTTCTTTCTTTCTTTCTTTCTTTCTTTCTTTCTTTCTTTCTTTCTTTTTCTTTCTTTCTTTCTTTCTTTCTTTCTTTCTTTCTTTCTTTCTTTCTTTCTTTCTTTCATCTATCTATCTATCTATCTATCTATCTATCTATCTATCTATCATCTCTTTTTCATTGTTCCAAGATTCATTGTTAATGGACAGCATCCAGTGCTCCATGCAGTAAGTGCCGTCCTTAATACTCACCATCAGTTTCACCCATCCCCCCACCCCTTCCTCTCCAAAACCCTCAGTTTGTTTATCAGAGTTCACAGTCTCTCATGGTTCATCTCCCACTCTGATTTCCCCCAATTCACTTTCCCTTTCTTTCTCCTAATGTCCTCCATGTTATTTCTTATGTTGCGCAAGTAAGTGAAAACATACGATAATTGACTCTCTCTGTTTGACTTTTTTCACTCCGCATGATCTCTTCCAGTCCCGTCCATGTTGATACAGAAGTTGGGTACTCATCCTTTCTGATGGAGGCATAATATTCCATTGTATATATCGACCACATCTTCTATATCCATTTGTCTGTTGAAGTTATCTTGGCTCTTTCCACAGTTTGGTGATTGTGGCCATTGCTGCTATGAAAATTGGGGTACATATGGCCCTTCTTCTCACTACATCTATATTATTTCTTATGACTACATGCTAATCCAAAATTAGAATTGACCCTTGAACAGCATGGGTTTAATGGCATTGGTCCACTTACACATAGATTTGTGTGTGTGTGTGTGTGTGTGTGTGTGTGTGTGAGATAATGAATGTGTTTTCTCTCTTGATTTTTTTTTTTTAAAAGATTTTATTTATTTGAGAGAGAGCACAAGAGTGCATAGAGAACACTAGAGATCACAGAGGGAGAAGCAGACTCCCTGCTGAACAGGGAGCCCAATGTGGGGCTCGATCCCAGGTCCTAGAATCACGACCTGATCTGAAGGCAGACATGTAACTGACTGAGCTACCCAGGCACCCCTCTCTTATGATTTTCTAGATAACATTTTCTTATGTCTAGCTTGCTTTAAGGTATATAATTCATATAAAACACAAAATACATGTTAATTTTTTATTGGTAAGACTTCTAGCTAACAGTAGGCTATTAGGAGTTAAGTTTTGGGGGAGTCAAAAATTATACATGGATTTTTTTTTTTTTTTAAATCTAGGCTCCACACCTAATGTGGATCCCACTGTGGGACTTGAACTCATGATCCTGAGATCAAGACCTGAGCTGGGATCAAGAGTTGGACACTTAACTGACTGAGCCACCCAGGTGCCTCAAAAGTTATACATAGATTTTTGACTGCAGTGGGCCAGCATTCCTAAATTCCATGTTGTGCAAATGTCAACTATATATCAAAGAGCTTAATTAAAAAACAGGAACCAACAAAACACAGAGTGGGGCAGATAAAAAGGAAAAAGTGCGTCAGATGGTAGATCTGGGTCAGGTGGTAGATATGGTCACCACGTGGATAGGAATCAGTGGTATAGAGACACTTTTTAGTGTATACTTTTTTTTTAACATACTCATAAGAAAATGCACAAATCATAAGCTTTTATCTTATGAATTATGACAAAATGGATCCACCCAAGTAACTAGCACTCAGATTAAGAACTAGGATACGATCCAACTGCAGAAACTCCCTTTGTGCTTATAATTTCTTCCTGTTGCCCTTAAAAATGTAACCACTGTGTTTAAGGACCGTAGATTAGTTTTGACTTTTCAAATTTTATAAAAACGGAATCATACAGAAAGTATTCTTCTGTGTCTATTATAACTCAATGTTTCCTTTATGAGATTCATCTGTGACACTGCGTGTAGCTATGATTTGTTCATTTTTATTGCTGTATGTTATCCTGTTATTCCTGTTATGTAAACTGTCATTTATTCATTCTCCTCTTTATAGACCTTTGATTTTTTTCCCCAAATTTTAACTATTATTAACCATGCTGCCATAAAAGTTCTTTTTTTCTAAGACTCTTGGTGTACGTAGGTACAAATTTATCTTGGGTGAATAAATGAAGATGACATTGTATTTCTTAGAAGGCAAGTTTAGTGATGAAGAAATCCTTCAGCTTTATTTTTCCTTCATTTTTAAGTACAGTTTTGCTCGATATATTTTTGGTTGGTGGTGTTTTTTGGTTTTTTTGTTTGTTGTTGTTCAGTATTGAGTCAGAATTTTGGACACATTTCCCATCTTTTTTTTCCTTAACAGGGAGGAATCATCCTGTCGTATCATCCCATCTGCTCTAGAACCCATCCTCAGGGTCACTGTCCAGCTGGTCAGCTCTTCCTTCGTTTAGAATTGCTCCTGTCTAGAGTACATCATGTCCTATCGGTGCTCTGACACAGGAGACAGACACAGGTCCCTCAGGAAACCCCCAGAAAAGACAGAGAACCTATGTTAGACATAGGTTCCAACTCTTTCCCTTCCCAGGAGAAGTTGGGAATTGGGTTTTCTCCAGCATTCCACACTGAGCTGTAGAAGGGAATATAGCAAGTGAGTGCTCCGAACCCTGGTTCTCCTCAGTCCCCAATCTGGTACTCTCAGGGCTCAAATTGAGGAAACCGGTCCTTCAGGCAGCCCTCTTCCAGGTCCGAATGTTAGACAGATGTTTCAATCTTCTCTTTTCCTCCCCAGGAAGAAGCTGGGAGCTGGGAGTTTTTCCCTGATGGTGCCATTTTCAGAAGGGCGAAGAACTAAGGTAAGGGAGTGATGTGATTTTTCTTACTGGTTTCATTGTGGCTGTTTTTGTGCTTTTGTGGGGATACAGGAATTTATGTATTGCTTTCTAGGTTTCTCACAAATGAGAATTGGCCCGTGTATTATTGTTGAGTCAATGTCTCTGTTGGAGGAAAAGAAGGTTGGTGGCTTCATACTCTGCTTCCTTGTTCTGGACTGTATTACATGGGTTTCTTGGTCTGTGTTTGTACTAATATATCACCATCTTAATTAAAGTAGCTCTATGTCCAGTAGTAGAAGTTTTCCAGTTTGTTTTTTTCAAGAAGTCTTGGCTATTACTGATCTTTTTAATTTCCATATCACATTTAAGCCATCGAGTTTACACACACACACACACACACACACACACACACACACACACATCCACCCTCTGCTGGGATTTTGTTTGGAATTTCACTGAACCTATAAGTCAGGCATACAAATGGATATCTTTACAGTATTAACTCACAATATATGAGGATACTACATCTCACTGTTTTCTTAGGTTTTCTTCAATTTTTGTCAGTAGTATTTTGTAGTGTTTTTGCATAGTTTTTGTTAGATTTACTCCAAGCTATTAGGTGTTTTTCACATCTTATTATAAATGCTCTTTGATTTTTAAGGATTTAACTCCTGTTTGTTAGTATTTAGACATAAACCAGATTTTGAACATTGTGATTGCTCGGAATTCTTGTATTAATTCTGGTGGTTTATAGATTCTTTTGGATTTTTTATATACTTATGTAGGAAAAAAAATAACTGTTTTAGTTTTTTCTTGCAGTCTTCTTAAGTTTCTCTTGCCTTGCCTTGTTGTAGTAGCTGGGACAGTGGGGGTTAGAAGTAGTGATAGCAGACATCCATATCTTGTCTTCATTCTCAGAGGTAAAGCTTTCAGTGTTTTATCATTCTGTGTAATTTTTGCAGTAGAATTCACAGATAGCTTTTTACACAATAAGGTTTCCCCCTCTATTTCTAGTATAGTAGCCTTTTTTTTTCTATCATGAATAGATGTTTAATTTAATAAAATCATTTTCCTGCATCTACTGAGATGATCCTGTGATTCTTATAATTTAATCTTTTGATGTAGTGAATTACATTGATTTTTTAAAGGTTCAATTGGCAGACGGTATTACTAGAATAAACCAGATTTTATCTTGATATATTGTCCTTTTCATATACCTTTTTACTTTGTTAATATTTTATATGGGATTTTTACATCTTGAATCCTTACCTTAGGGTCTGATTCTGGGAAAATCTACAATAAAACAAAGTGTAATTTAGGATTCAGCTTCAAGTCAAAAAAAACTTCGCCATCCTTAAACAAATGATGGTTTACTTTTCTCCCATAACAAAAATGACAGTGCTTAAGTTTGATAGAATTGATTTACTTAATGATGGCATTAGATACCTAGTTTCTTTCTCACTTTCGAGCTTCGTTACTGCCTTTTTATCTTCATGGTTGTTACCTCTACTGTAACTTAAAGCCTCACAGTCTGACACTTTGCAAGTAAAGAAATAGGTAGGGCGAGGTTTTCCGTAAGTGAGGCTATTTATACAGGAAGAGAGGAGGGTCCCAAGCACATGTCCTATTATATCTCTTGGCCAGAAATGGATCACACACTGATACCCAGAGAAATCACCAGTGGAGAGTGTGGAATTCCTTTGATTGGATTAAACCAATCAAATTCATCCTCCGAGATCAGAGAGACTTATTTTCTCTTGAAATCAAGGAATCTGTCTCTGATAGTCTATGTTCTGTTAGCCAGGAATAAGTAGGGGAATCACGTCTACTCCAAGTAGTTCAAGAAAGAATAATTTTGTGTGGCTCTCCCGTATGAAAGTAGATGTAAAAGTTCGTACCCAAATGTTAGTAAATTGAATCTAGCAACTACAAAAAGTCAAAATGTAGCTGAGTTTATTTCAGAAAAATGTAAGTAAGTCCTGAAAGAGGGGATTACTACCAAGCTGTAGAAATGAGACAGTATGGTGCAGAAACATAGCGATAGATCTGTGGAGTAAAATTAAATGCTCAAAAACAAGTCCAGGTTTGCGTGAGAATCTGATATGTGTGGAACTGGACCTAATAGAAAAGGAAGGATGATTTTTTTTTCGTTACATGAAAGTGGGAAAACAGGCCACTATTAGAGAAAGATAAAGTTCTCATATATAGTTTAGATTAATTCCAGGCTTAAGAATGAAAGTTAAAACCATAAACTGAATAAAAAGTACATTAGAGGGGCTCCTGGGTGGCTCATTTGGTTAAGTGTCTGCCTTCAGCTCAGGACATGATCCCAGATTGATCTCAATCCGGTGATTGAGTCCCACGTCCCTGCTGAGCAGGGAGTCTGTTTCTCCCTCTCCCTCTGCAAGCCACTCTGCCTACTTGTGACCTCATTCTCTCTCAAAAATAAATAAATAAAATCTTTAAAAAAAGTACAGCAGAAAATGTATCTTTGCAATTCTGAGTCGTGGAAGAATTATTAAATAAGATCCCGAAAGTACAAGGCATAAGATTTAAAAAAATGATAAATCCGACTACATAAAAATTTTTAAATTTCTATTCAATGAATGGCACCATCAAGGAAGTCAATTGACAGGGAATTGGGTAGGAAACATTATCTGAGAAGTCACAAACTGACAAGGAATAATATCTATAATATTTTTAAAAATTTACAAAAAAGAGAAATCCAGAACAATGGATAAAGCAGAGACTGTAGACTCAAAAAGCTAACCTGGAGACCGGTCTGGAGATACTGAGTTTAATTTAGTATACATGGATCTCATGTCATGTTCATTCCACTGCTATGGCATTTGTGTTCTGGCCCCTGAGGAGGCATGTATAAGGATGTTTAATTACGTATTTTTTGTAGGGCGGGTGTGTTTGATAACCTAGGTATCTATCTCTAGGGAAATAGATGGGTTAAACATTGTGGCTATTTATAGAGGTAACAAATTAGAAATAGCATTAGGAAGTCTTCCTAGAGAGAGAAATCTTTCAAACATGGTGTTGAGAGGAAAAGGTGTGGTAACAGGACCTATTACATGATTTACTTAGGCAAATTTAATACAAACACACAACAAAACAGTACCATGTTTCAAATTACGTAAGTGGTCTAGGTAGAATGTTAAACACATTAGAGTAATTTCCTACAGATGGAGGAGTCGATTGGAGTGGAGATTGAAGTTAGGGAAGGATAAGAAAGGGAAACAAGATGGAGGCCTGGCATGGCCAGTTGGTGATGGCTCGGTAGAACTTGGAAAGTCTACCAACTCAGTTCTCTGCATTGCTCATTAAATAAGTTCCATTAAGTTTCTTGCTTGTACACCAGCTCCACATTAGGTACCTGGCCATGATGTTACTTATTGTTGCCAGGAAATAAAGTAGAGATTGTCCTGCAATTATTGGATCTCTAGAAGCCATTGTATACCAGAATTCTAATGTCACTATTAAACAAATGGGTACCTTCTTCCAAAACCATGTTTTGTTAAAAAGATTTATTTATTTATTTGAGAGAGTGGGAGGGAGAGTCAGAATCTTCAAGCAGACGCCCTGCTGTGCGTGAGCCCCACTTGGGGCTCCATCCCAGGACCCATGAGATCATGATCTTAGCTGAAACCAGGAGTCGGACACTCAACTGACTGAGACACATAGGTGCCCTTAAAATCATACTGGAAATTATGGATGGGAATATGTTTTCTTTTCCATTCTTTCTCAGAGGTGGTGTTTTCTGGAGAACCATAATCAGCTTCGTGTGTGATTTTACTCATTTGAAGTTCATTTTGCTCGTACTTTCTCACACCTTGTCAATGAGCAAAGTTAACATTTTAAAACTCTTGTGGGCTAATGATCAGGTTTTCACTAGTTTTTCCATTTTCTTTCTTTCTTTCTTTCTTTCTTTCTTTCTTTCTTTCTTTCTTTCTTTCTTTCTTTCGGAGAGAGAGAAAGTGAGAGGATGAGAGGAGTGAAGGTCAGAGGGAGAAGCAGACTCCCCATGAAGCTGGGTGCCTGATGTGGGACTCGATCCCGAGACTCCAGGATCATGACCTGAGCTGAAGGCAGTTGCTTAACCAACTGAGCCACCCAGGCGCCCCCATTTTCTTGAAAATGAAGTTCACAGAGAAGTTTGAAAGAATTATACTTTGGTCTGAGGATGTTTAAAAACTGAAGGTTTGGGGACGCCTGGGTGACTCACTTGGTTAAGTGTCTGCCTTCTGCTCAGGTCATGATCGCCAAGGTCCTAGGATCGAGTCCCGCATTGGGCTCCTTGCTAGCAGGGAGCCTGCTTTTCCCTCTGCCTGCCGCTCCCCCTGCTTGTTTGTTTGTTCTCTATCTCTGTCTCTCTCTCTCTGACAAACAAAGAAAATCTTAAACAAAACAACTGAAGGTTTGGCTGGAAATTTAACCTGGCTCAAAGCTGACCACACTGTGTTCACCTGATACAAAGTTCTGAAATTCATTTTAAGGCATAGGAATGGGAAGAATTTTCACGTAAACTCTCCTCTTACTAGGTCCATTTCCTTTCCCTTCTATAAAGCAAATTTACTGTCTTCCTGACGAAATTCTGATCTAATTTTTTTCTTTATTGATTGCTTATTGTGTGCCAAGACGCATATGTTATCCTATTAATTGTAGGTAAGTTTGCCTCGCTGGAGAAGGTCAATAAGATTTTAATGATGGTAAGACCAGTTAGTTGATGCTGATTAGGATATTGCCACTCCAAATGTGGTCTGAGCCAACAGAATCGCCTGGGAGATTTTCAGACACGCAGAGAGTCATGCACAGTCACAGACCTAGCAAATCAAAAGTTGTGTTACAGAACGAGATCTCTAGGTGATTGTTAGATAGATTGAAGTTTGAGAAGCACTGGGCATCATTCCTTGGCGTCTGGACAGTGATGTCAGGTTGAAGAAAAGCTGTTTTTAAATTAAATCCACTATTACATGGTTGCACTTGCTTTTCTGATTAATTCCACCATTCATTCATTATTTCATTAAGTCATGCATTCATTCAAATAAACTGTGTGAGTGCATATTCTATTTCGGGCTCTATATTAGGGATATACAGAGGCAACAAAACATGCTTAAGAATTTCCGGTTTTTTGAATGCCAAAATAAGTGCAGGAAAAAAGCACAGAAGCTGGAGTGAAATGTGCTTTTGGTCCTTTGGGAAGGGTTCCCAGCCCAGTGGTATGACGGTAGCGACACAGGGTCTAGAGACAACCATCCAGACCCTGTTCAATGGCATTGGCTGTGACATGGAAGCTCTCAGCAGAGCTTTCAGTCCAAAATCAGGCCCTGCTTGGCTGGGGAAGTTTGGTGTCTGGGCTCCCAGTCGGGCCTGGCCAGGTCCAGCTCTCCACCCCAGAGCTGGCACCCAGCACCCAGACCTGCCTTCCGAGTTTCAGGGATGGCTTGGTGGGCAAAGAACGAGGGAACAGAATCTGGATGACCGTGTGGGGTAAGATGTGTCCAAGGTGGGGTATCTTCTGTAAGCCTGTGTGGCTGGATTCAGATGCCATGGGCAGTGGTTTCCAGAATTAAGATGGAACAGGAGTGTGTGAGTGGGTTCCAATGGAGAATACTGGAAAACACTGCATCCGGCCTTAGTAACAAGGACGGCAGGCAAAGGAAATCCCAAAGGCAAGTTCTTTGATATTAAGTTTTATGGCATGCCAAAATTATGCTGCATTAGGATTTTAAAAACACTGTACATTGATTTCATAAATCGTGCTTCAGAACTAAGAGTTGAAGAATATCTGAGAGCCAGTCCCTTTTATGTGAACTAGCCACCCAGTGCCTTGCTCCGGAAGGAGACATGAGAAATGGCTAATGGCACCTGCCATCTGTCTACATCCAAATACCTGCATTTTTGGTCTTTTTTTCTTTTTCTATTTAGTGTCTGTTTCTACTGAGTTGGAAATATGGTTAAGAAAAGGGCCAGGAAAGCAAACTCCAGTTATGAGAAGAAAGTAGCTTCAGTGAGATGAGTTTCCTTCTTCCTTTCCAACCCATGATGCAGAGAACAGTCCTCAGGATCTGTCTACACGGTGTCTGATGGCCAGATGGAAGAGGAAGGAAGAAAACATTTGAAGTGTCTGACGGCTCGTTGGGGTCACTTGTGAAATAATGTAGATTTGGTTGTAGAATTGGCTGTAGTTATGGCTTTATCAAATCTTTGTCATAGATCTAATTTTGTTTGCCCTTGGATAAGCATTTGATATGTGTGAGGGTCAGTTTTCTTACCTGTATAGTGAAGGTAGTTAGGCCACACCAAGATTAAGTGAAGTAATGTTTATTGCCTTTAATTAGGGCAGTGACTGACACATGGCAACCACTCAATAAATTCTAGCTTTTAGAGTAGGGTCCAAATTTACGCATAATGACCGATGGATTTTTCCATAAGAAAATTCTTTTTTCTGTAATTCAGCACACTTTGTCCTTGAGTCTCCCAGACTGCCTTGACTTGACAACTTACTCTTTCCTCTTCAGGTATTTGCAGTCCAATCCATGACTTCTCAGCTAAATTCAAATATTATCTCGGTCAGCGTCCACTTTCCACCTTACCTACCCTTATGTATAGTCTCAGTTTGCCCTGTTGTCTTTGTGCCTCCTTTTTGTCTTTCTTTGCCATTCATAGGTGATCCATTTTCACAGAAGAGCTTATGTATTATTCTGGCCTTAGGAAAGTAATATATGGTCATGTTGGCTCTGCTCGCATTTTCTGGTCCAGCTTGGACTTAGGGCATCCGTTTCTGTCACTGTGGCCCCTGCAGTGAAGTTCCTCAGTGAACCTTTTCCCTGAGCTTCCTGACCTGGCATCCACTGAGGTGTCGTTGACCCAGCTGGTCTTGGGGTGGCTTGGTGGCAGTTGTCCTTTGGCTCTAAGTGTAAAAGCTCTCACATTGGCAGCTCTCCCTCTCCTGACCTCAGACATCTTCCTGCTTACCTGCCACTCCCAGGTAGAGCCCCCATATTAGTCTTCGTCCCTCCTGGGGGGCAGGGTCAAGAACTCTCGATGACTTTTTCTGCAGCACCCTGGAGTAGAACCTACATAGTTGTCCTTAGGCCCACCT
This sequence comes from Procyon lotor, assembly GCA_028646535.1. NCBI lineage: Eukaryota > Metazoa > Chordata > Mammalia > Carnivora > Procyonidae > Procyon > Procyon lotor. The sequence goes on along the minus strand of CM053607.1, from coordinate 115,720,884 downwards.
GCCCTCAGCTTTTGCTGCTCTCTTTCATGTTGAAGGTGGGACTTTTCTAAGAAGCTTGCTGTCTTCCCATATTAGGAGAGGGGAGGCATGAGCCCTGATATTTATCAGTTCAGGCCGCAACTCTCTGGGTAGTTCTTCTTTCCACAGGCTTTTGTTCTTGTTTGACCTTCTGAATAGCGATTGAGGAATCTTGAGTCTGGATACTTTCTGTCTTGCCTTCTGCTCACTGCTCCTCTCCTGGTCCCTGGGGAGGCTTACTGGGTCCTTGTAGCAGGAACTTCTTTACTCCCCACCCCCTCTTTCCTATCGTATGAGTCATTGTAAACATTCTGTGCTACAGTTGTCCATGCTTAGATCTTGACATAGAATGCTTGGAGTTTCTTAGAAAAATCCCCCCCCCTTTTTTTTTTTTTTGTCCTCCTTAGCTTGCCTGACTGTTACAAGTCAAAGAGAAAGTAGAAGGAAAAAGACATGAAGAGAACTATTTTAATAGCTAGTTAAGCAGAAAATGCTTAATTAATTGCTTATGAAATAGTCAGAGGGCCAGGAACAAACTCTTGGCTGAGCTTCCAGGACTCAGTCAGAGGAGTACCAGGAACTGCCCATCCTTGTAGCTGATGGGGACTCCGCCCCACAGAGGATTGTTTCTGGACCGTACCACCTCACACATGATCCAAACCATGCAAACGGATGCTCTGGTCCTCCTCCTTCACGTTCCCAATGCTAAGGGCCAGACATTGGTTCTTGATTGCTTCTGCTACAGAAAAAATCAAAGCCTTCTGTGGCTGTGCATGTCGGAGCTCACACCCTGTCTCCTGTCTCCCTCCCGCATCACAAGACATGCTTCTACTTGGTAGAGATCATTAGTGGATGAAAGCCAAGCTACACAGGGCCTGGGGTGTCCTTGGGTCTCTCTTCTCTATTGGACAGTACAGTACATTTCAAGAGGGCTGAGTTGGGGCTGTGGTAGAAAATCCACACTCAGTGCCACATGGTTGGGGGTAGTTTAAACAGTCGGTGGGTTAGAACTGTGAGATAGAATTTGCGTTGGAGATTGTGCATGGAGGGAAGGGTAAGGTTTTTGAGAGCACCCACCATCTGTTCTCCTTTTCTATTTTCCCCCCTAAGAAGTGGTACATTTATAAATATTCATGAATGCAACCTTCTTTGGACTACAACAGGAGCGAATCTCCTTCAGAGTCGAACAGTGGGTATATAGCCTGGATCCCGATGAATAACATTTGCATGTATTGGCTTCAAACAGATGTTGATTAAGTGAAGTTGGATTCCGTGAGTGTTGGTGGAACATGTACTATATATTTGAGGAGATTTACACTTACTTGTTTATTCTTATCAAGCTATTAAGTTTTGCTACCATGTAAGAAACTTAAGAGAAAGAGACTATTTACTTATTAAAAGTTGCCCAGAAAAAGAAAAAAGATCCCTGAAGCAAATAAAGAGCTACCATGAAGGATTTGCAATACTACCATTCCAAGTCTTCATTGTTGTTCCTGTTGGGTTGTGTGGACTCCCCGGCGATGGCCCTTGAAATCGTCCCCCTCTGCCCCGTAGCCCCAGTGACCCACAGTGAAAATAGGAAACTTTTCCATTCTCTAGCATTGGCTTCATGAAATTGGAATTTTATTACCTGATTTGTGGTTCTCCTTCTCTGTCAGGAAAGAGTCAGCCAGGTTCTTTTGGGGTTTTTACATAGGTCTAAATCGCCTTGTTTTCCAGCCCTGAGGAAAGGCATCCTTTTTCTTCCTTGAAACTCTGACCCTATAGCGCATTTACTCCACAGCATAGCCTTCCTTTGAGGACAAAAGACCCTATTTCACTGACCGAAATGGCTTGGCTGCCCTTTGCGTCTTGGCGAGGGGAGGCACGTGTTCTGGTATTGAATTATCCAGCCTCCTGAAAGGGAGCCATTGTGCTTGGTTGGACCTCCTTGATCCCACTTGTCTCTGCTCCGGTATGGTTATGTTCTGCTTAGTTTATTCGCCATTACAGCACAGGAAGGGGAGCCTGCTTAACAGTGCTGTTCAGGAGAAAAGAACTAAAGCTGATGCAGGACAAGTCACAAGTCCGTTTGTTCTGAAACATCACGGGCGTAGCATTTTACAGATGTAATACGTATTTTTCAGTGGGCAGTCTTTGCGCCTCATGGCTGAGGCCCACCCTTCAGAGAGTCTGCTTTCGTGCAACAAAGAGGTACTGTATATACTACAAAAGTTCCAAAATTGATAAATAGAAAATATTTTTTTTGGTATTTTATCCTGAACATGGAACTCTACTAAAGAGAGGAAAATAACAAAATGCATCAGCCAACGTTTTGATGGGTCAATCCTGAGAACCCATACGTTTTAATGACACAGATGACACGGATGCTTTTTTTTTTTGCCCATTCTAGAGTTTTGCAACCCACTTCTATCTTTTTAATTTGTTAAAGAGGTTATTTTTGGCGTGTGGAGATTCCCCGGAGGACAGAGTTTTACTATATAGAAGGATTCTCTGGCTTTATAATTGATTACTGCTTATCTGTTCTGGAAATCCAGGGAATGGATAGCAAAGGTTTTGTTTGTTAGTTTTTTGTGAGGGATTTTTTTTTTTTTTTTTTTTTTTGCTCCTTTTTGCTTGTTACCTATGATGCTTTTCTCAATGCTTGGATTTCAAGTTACTTCACTTTAGTGTGTTTGCATCAATACCATTCTATTTGGAACCAAATATGGCAAAGTAAAAATAAGTGAAGAGTTGAAATTACGATCTTGGTAGTTCAGTTGGCGGAAAAAATTGCTTTAACCTTTTAAAGTAAAGAGCTGGTTTCAAGGATACGTGATTATTCCTAGCCAGTTTGGTGCATGACTCTTTGTTTCTTTTGCTTACATCTCCATTTTAGGGGTTGACCTATACTCATTCTGGCCCTCTGGCATTACAGTCGTGTCTAAGGAACTCTTAATGAAATTCCAAGGCACAGACTGAAATGAGGTGTTAAAGATTGTGGGTCAGAATTGCAGACTGAGTAATTTGTAATCAGAATCCACAGTGTCTATTAATCTCCAAGTAGAAACAGATTCACTTAGCATACACATGAGTTCAGTCTTCAGTATCTTAATGGACTTAATGTCACCTGGATAAGGAACTTTTTGCTCGGAGCCTTGACTTTTCCACTCAAATACTAATACACCCTGGGCTATTACATGAATATTCTGAGAATTAGTCCCCAAGTGATAGTTGACCTACCTAGCATTCACATATTGGTATTATTCCTGAAAACCAGGTAGAACCAAGAAATTGATACATAACCGAATTAAGTAACAGCCCCTTGCACTTTTCCTATGGGGGGACATCTTTCACATTCTCCTGTGAGGCCAATACACTACAACTTAAGACGGCTTTTGTTTTCTAAGTGACAGTCACGTAGGGAAGATGTAGATTTCTGGCTTGTAGAAGAACTCCCCCGATCAGACACATTATCCACAATGAGTTTTGTAACAAGAGAGGCCTACAGTGTTGCAGCTCTGGGGAGACAAGGGGCAAGAACAGGTAGAAGGTAAATGTGAACTCAAGAGTAACAGGTCTCTGGGGTGAATACAGACACTGATAGCCATCATGATTGTGCTGATTTTATCAAGATGTCCAGTTACCTTTGATATCATTTGATTACGAACATGAAATCCATTTTGGAAAGTTTGCCAACCCAATAACTTAAATAAATAAAAATTAAAACCTTTTCAATACGCAAAGGGTTATACTCTCCATTATCTACAAAACTTGGCTTCCTGAGCAGCTAAAGGAGGAGACTGGAAACTAGCTCAAACTGGCTATATTTGATCTACAGATGTGTGCTTTCAGTGGAAGGGAAGCTTCCCGTATGTCACTCAACCCAGCTCCAGCTCAGACTGATGCCATTTGCTTTAGGACCACACCAGAAAATAAGAATGGAGATTTCTATATATTCATAAATAATTAAAAAAAAAAAAACTCTGTCCCCCGCCCCCCATTTCCTTTCCTTAGTTGGTTACTAGGATTTCATTTTCTGTGAAAGCTTAAAGAAATTGGGGTGCCTGGCTTGGTCAGTGGGTTAAGCCTCTGAGGCCTTCAGCTCAGGTCATGATCTCAGGGTCCTGAGATCAAGCCCCTCATCGGGCTCTCTGCTCAGCAGGGAGCCTGCTTCCCCCTCTCTCTCTGCCTGCCTCTCTGCCTACTTGTGATCTCTCTCTGTCAAATAAATAAATGAATAAAATCTTAAAAAAAAAAAAAAAAAGCTTACAGGAATTGTTAGCTTTAACTTTTGGTTTTATTCAAAACATTTATTCAAAACTAAAACTACATCTTCTAAAGTATAAAATGGGGATAAAATAGCAGAAATAATTGAAAGCATATAGATTTGAAATAACCCAAAGTTTGCTTTTTAAATGATGGCTTTTAATGATTATGGAGGATTAGAAGCGTGGAAAATTCCTGAATAAAAAAAATCAGTGTCCTCAATTTAGCTGGTGTGCAAGAAGCATGATACTCAAAAGGTCTTGACCAAAGAGCCCCCTTCTTTCTCTGGGACTTGTCTGTCTTTGACCAGGTGAGCAGTGTGGGGAGAATGAGCATGACAAATATGGGAGAGGGGGCTTGTCCAGCCACCTACACAGAACTCATCTTCTAGATCACTGGGGTGGAAGACATTGTGGTTTATTCTCTTTTTGTTGGGAATAAGAAAGTGGGCAGATTGTTAAACATTTTATTGAAAAACAGAATTTGTAAGAACTGAACAATATTCCAGTCTTCCTAAGTGTGTGCTATAAATTCTTTCCAAGTAAATGGCTTCATGTCTGTAAGAGGGATATTTACCCTCTGAGGCTCTATAACTTCTAGCCCTCCCCTTTGCATTTCGTATTGACTGTTCCCCACTGAGTTAGCTGATGTCTTCTTGTGTTCTCTCCACTTTCTCTTATTAAAAGTGCTCTCTGAAAGGGAACTAGGAGCCATTTATGTTAAGGGCTAAAACTAAGGAAATGAGTAGAAATTTGGGCATCACCTAGAAAGTGGAGGAAGGACATGGGGCTTTCTAACCATCTCATTCTTACTTTATATGGTATAGACTCATATAGACCAATTGTTTTCAAAGTGAGGGAGGGGAGCATGAGTATCTCAGAAGGTGCTCAAGATAATCCATGTCAGAATACATACACATTGGGGAGACCTGGGTGGCTCAGTCTGTTAAGCAACTGCCTTGGGCGCAGTTCATGATCCCGGCTGGGATCCTGGAATCGAGACCCATATGGGGCTCTCTGCTCAGTGGGGAGTCTGCTTTTCCCTTTCCCTCTGCCCCTCCCATCTGCTCATGCTTTCTCTCTCTCTCTCTCAAATAAATAAATAAATAAAATCTTAAAAAAAAAAAGGGACATACACATACATGTATAGACACACTTCCAATATCCTATTTTAAATTTACATTTCTGGGTATTGTTTTATACAGATAGTCTGTTAGCACTTAGTACAGGTATATAATATATAAATAAACATATAGGAGCCGTGATGGTTACTGGTATTTGTCAGCTTGAATGGGATGCAGGATTCCCACATAACTGGTAAAATACTGCTTCTGGGTGTGTTTGTGAGGGCATTTCCAGAAGAGATTAACGTGTGAATTGGTAGAATAAATCAAGACGATGGCTCTCACCAAGGTGGGTGGGCAATGTCCCATCTCTGGGGTCTTGGTAGATTGAGGTGGTGGAGGAAGGGTGAATTGGGTCTCTGCTTGGGTTGGCACATCCACCTCTTTCTGCTCTAAGACATCTGGGCTCCTGGTAGTTGGGCCTTCAGACACACCCAGAGACCTGCTCTAGTGCCCTCCCTGTTCTCAGGCTTTCGGGTTTGGCCTGGAAATACAGCACCAGCTTTCCGGGGCTTCCAGCTTGTGGAAGGTGGGTCAAAGGAATCTTCAGCCTCCACAGCTGTTTGACGCAATCTCTCATAATAAATATTTTTCTATATGTATATGAGTATATATGTATTTGTGTATATATATGTATATGTGTATTATATACATGTACATGTACTCATACATAGTTACAAATACACATACGCATATATGTACACACATATGCATACATATATGCACACACACATATATACGCATTTATGTGCATATATATGCATATATATGTGTTTGCATATACAAATACACATATATGCAAAAATTTATGTACAAATACATATATATGCATATCTATGTATATATGCACATATCTTTGTTTATATCTTTATGTTTATATCTCTCCTATTGGTTCTGTTGCTTTGGAGAACACTGACAGTTACAGAGGTCATGATCAGTAATTGTTTTTTTCTAGTCAGAGTGTAATTTCAAATATTTTGGAGATTGCTTATTTAGAGGATCATCTGTGCATTTGCCCATAAAGCTGTTACTGTTTTTTAAATATTTGTTACAGTACTTATTTAATGAAACCATTTGTCTTTATAGTTACTCCTTTTGGTGTCTCTGTTCTCACACTTGATCATTGGCCAAATGTCTTCTACTCTTTCAGATGGTGAGGGCTCTCCGGGTGATTCTTAGTTTGACTTCTGGAGCCACTCTTACTTTTTTCATATCTCACCTATGCCTATAAGGTGATGCGAGCTACATTTAATCCAGTATTTCCACGTGCTTTTATTTTTATTTTATTTATTATTTTTAAAGATTTTATTTATTTATTTGGTGGGGGGAGAGAGAGAGAGATCACAAGTAGGCAGAGAGGCAGGCAGAGAGAGAGGGGGAAGCAGGCTCCCTGCTAAGCAGAGAGCCTGATGTAGGGCTTGATCCCAGGACCCTGAGATCATGACCTGAGCTGAAGGCAGAGACTTTAACCCACTGAGCCACCCAGGCGTCCCTTCCACATGGTTTTATTTCTATTTTTTTTCCCCCTCATGGTTTTAAAAGATATATCATATATGCTATAATTCCAGAAATGGAGTATATTTCAATCAGGGTACATGCTTCCTTACTAGCTTTCTGTTTTGTTTTAATAGGCAACTGAATAACTTCATTATTACTTGATTTTTTTTCCCCCCAAATTCCTAACTATTATTATCTGGTCATTCTTTTAGGAAAATTGAGTGTTAATTTTGTCAAGGTCAAAAAGAAATTGCCATCGAGAATTTCATTATTGTGTCGATTAACATGATGATTGCAACACACTTGGAGGAGATATCCTCTAGCTACGTCCTTCTACCTCTAGTCAGAGAGCTACTCTGTTTCATATAAATAGAAATTTCGAAACTATCATTTCTTCCAGGTCTGGCACATATATTAATAAGATAGGGCTGTTAAGGACATTTTCAAATTTACAGAAAAGTTGAAAAAATTGGACGGTGCACTCCCAAGTACCCACTCCTTGCCTCTAACATTCTACTGTACTTGCTTTACCATACATCAATACTCCCGTCATTCTGTATTTTATCTTTTGCTGCACTGCAAGGCAAATTGCAGATATCAGCACACTGCCTGATGTATAAAACTTCAATGTGCATATCATTAACCAGAGTTCAGCCTTTGTTTACAGCTTTTATTCTCTTTGTTAAAATTTAGAAACAATTATGTATGAATCCTAAATGTACATTTACTGACTTTTGAAAACTGCGCACTTGAACCTCTATCAAGATATTGAACATTTTCACCCCATCAAGATACTCATCTTTACTGTCACCTTATAAATTGTCCCTATGCTAGAGGCAGCTGCTTTTTTTTTTTTTTAATTTTTATTTATTTGAGGGAAAGCCGGAACAAGAGAGAGAGAGAGAGACACGAGCAGGGGGGAGGGGAAGAGGGAGAAGCAGACTTTCCTACTGAGCAGGGAGCCTGACAGGATGAACCCTGGGATCATGACCTTGGCTGAAGGCAGATGCTTAACCGACTGAGCCCCTCAGGCACCCTAGAGAGCTGTTTTCATATGTCTGATTTGCAGACTTGATATACAGACTCGTGGTGTGTAAAGTGACTCTCTAGGTAAGTAATGCTTTTAGCTGCAAGTAACAAAAAACCAGATGTTCAGTGAATATCAAGTAGAATTAAATTTTGTATGTCACAGCTGGGAGATAGGCAGCTGTTGGTATTAATTCAGTGGCACAGTGATGTCAAGGGTGGTATCCCTGGGATTCACCTGATTTTTCTCTCTGTATTTCACATCGCTGGTGTAACTGCTGGCATTGTTCAACAATATTTATTCAGAAAACATCTGTGTACGTTCTAGGTACTTTCTAATGCTTGGAAGAGAGCAGCAAACAAGTACAAAAGCTCTTATCCCCCAAGTAGGAGTATAAAGGGAGACACAACCTAGGTCTGACTGTCCATTATGATGAAGGCAAAGCTTTCCCAGAACATCATTGATCCCTTTGGAAGAATTCTTTTTTTCTCATGGAATGGTGTAAACAAACAAACAAACAGCATTTGTATTTTCCAACCTCTTTTCTGAGAGGGGATTTGGGATAATTGCTATGGTGTCAGCTGATCAACACTGTTTGCCAGAGGAATGTTGGGAACTAATTTATGATCTACTCAATCTCCTGGCACCTATAAATTGTCTCAGCACTTATACTAGCATTGAGATGAGCGTGGGATGAGTTTTTATCACACTGGAGGGAATGGCATCTTTTTCATTTTCAAGAGTGATGGGTTTTATGCTCAACTTCTCCCTCACGCTGACAGTAGGAAAGTTATTAAAGACCCTCAGTCACCGGCATGTGGCCTTGGTTAGGACAAGAGCCCTGAATGGAGAATTGGGAGACCGGGTTTCTAAGGCCATCGTCTCTGGCTTGCTTAGTGTGAAAATGTAGGTGAGTTGTCTCACCTCTTTGGACCACTGTTTCTATGTCTATGAGATGAGTGGCTTTTTTGCTTTAACTTGGGAGTTCGACGGGGCAACTTTTGAAGTCTAGCCAACAGATGAAGCACCTCCCTATTGCAGAAATGTGGAGACTCTTAAGGGTGTCCATTTATGAAGAGAGCAGGCCTCAGCCCCACAAACATAAGAGAGAGGGACTGACCAGTACAAATCATGAATTTTAGTTGTGTGATGACAATATGTCATGCCTTTTTTTTTTTTGAGAACAAATGGTTCTCCATCTTCTTTGGTCTTTTTCTAGCTGTTATTCCCTCCCCTTTGGCGGTAGGCAGAATAACGGTCCTCCTGTATACTGTCCACATCCTCTTCCCTGGAGTTCACAGATGGGTTGTATAATATGGCAAAGAGGGAATGAAAGTTCTTAGCAGCTGACTTTGAGTTGGGCACATTATCTTGGTTTATCCTGGTTGATGCAATGTAATGTACAAGGATCCTTTAAAGTGAAGGACGGAGACAGGACAGTCGCTGTCAGAGTGATATGAGGTGTGAGAGACCTGGTGGTCATTGATGGCTTTGAAGAGGGATGAGCTGAATGGGGCACGTGGCCTGTAGAAGTTGAAAAAAGGTGAAGAACAGTTCTCTGCTAGAGCCTTCAGGAGGAATTCAGCCATGCTGACACCACAGTCTTAACCCAGAGACACCAATTCAGACTTCTGATGTCTACAACTGTGAGAGAATAAATTTGTGTTGTTTGAAGCTACTAAATTTATGGTAATTTGTTAGAGCTGCAGTAGGAAACCAGTACACTTTCACATATTACTATGTCTGATAAACTAAGTTTAAGAAAGCTAAGCAGAAGGTAGCCCAAGTGGGATTGTGTAAGCCAAGGCAAACATAATACTGCATTTCAGCAGGATAGAGAATGTAATATTAGAATATACGTTTTTATACATCAAGATACAAAGGGAAGTGAAGCCATCACCTCTAGAGAATCACATAAGATTTTCCCCCCCTCAAAGAGGCACTGTGCTATCACATAAATTTATTATAAGACCAGAGTTTTAGGAGGAAAAAGAACACTTTACCTAAGTGCTAGGAAATGGGTGATTTAGACATAATGAGAACAGCCCAAAAGCACTTGGCTGACTCTTCTCTGGTGGGGGAGGAGAGCCACAAATAAGGTAACTCCATCTCCAATTCAGGAAGCCAGAAAGGAAATGCGTCCCCTGTTGGTTATGGGTCATTGCGGAGGAAGCTGCAAACTTGAGTTCACATGCTACTAAATGGACAAGAGACGGAGATTTGGAATCCAGTGTTTTCATTTTCTAATCTTTCAACCTTATGTATGCTCTTAGATACCTGCTCTTTGCTTTGGATTCCCTGCATTCCCCAGACCCCACTCCCTGCAATCTTGAAAAATAGAAATTTCCTTATAACAAGTTTTCTTTTAGACTGTTGAATATTGTTTTGATGAGAACAACTGAAGAGACAGGAAAGCCTTCGCTGCACTGCGGAGTGCCTTAGAGAACACGCTCCATAGTATTTCTTGAATCCAGCTATGTTCCATCAACATGAATTTAAGGTAAACCCATGGAAAACAGTTTTCACTGGTGTCCAACATACTTCTTTTGTTTGCCTTTGAATGAGAGAGACTCATCCTGCAGTCCAAAGAAGAGATTATGTTCAAGAATAATCTTATATTGCAGGTCTTACCTTAAGAAAATCACTGAAGAGATAGTCACATAAATTCAACATTTCCAAGTGTTAAAACAAATGGTGAACTATGAGATGTGTTTGGGATTATGAAGTCATTCCTACTTTTGTGTTGAGTTTGAAGATGTGAATTCCAGGGTTCAGGCTGCATGGTTTCAGGAGTGTGCTGGGGCCTCCTCGCATTGGCTGATGAGTCAGTCCTGCACATCTTTCCCCAAATCTGTGTCCAGGGATGGCCTAGTGATAGTTTGAAATTGGTCATGGTGGGAATATGTGCACGATAGAAATGGGCAAGTGCTGCCAATCAGGACTTTTTGCCCATGGAGAGATGGTTGTGAAAGTTTGACCTGCACATGACTGATAATAGACCAAACCAAAAATAGACTATGGGCTAAAAAGTGAATCAAAGTGGCTTAAATATTTCGTCAGGGAGATGGGGTATAGCAAATCATTTTGTTCCTATAAATCGTCTTTGTTGGGGCTCAGGTTTTTTCCCCTTACTCCTAGTAAGGGTGCAGCTCTCAACGTGTACAGAAATTCTAGCCCTTTTCTCTTGGCTTGGGCCTGGAATTCTAACCTGTCTCCCGGTATTGGGAGGCTGCTCACCTCTGTGCTTAGCTTTCCAGACTTGCAGCTACTGTTTTCTGCTCTGTGTGTGTGTGTGTGTGCGTGTGTGCTATAATTCTGTACACATAAAGCCTTAGGCCGACTACAAAAGGGAGGTTGGTTGACAAAATTTGAAGTTCTCTCCTCTGTAGTCCCCTGATCTCTGAGACTTTGCCCTTATATTTTAGCCTCTGTGGCTGCCCTGACTTGGGCTTCTGCCTTGTCAACTCAGCAAGACCCCTGTTTTAGCCTGAGCACCGTTCTTTCCTTACCTCTGTAAAGTGAATTGCCTTAGGGGAAAAAAAGCGAAAGTGAGTGTAGAGTTCAAAGCCCCTTAAGTAGAGCCTGTGTTAACTGTCTATGATGCCTTCAAACAATTTTAAATTATGTTGTCCTGTTTCCATAAGTCTGTTCTGTAGGATTAGTCCAGTACCCTCTACGTGATCACAGCCAGAGCTAAAAATCTGAGAGAGCTTTTACCTATAAAAACATTGTAGAGTCTTCAGCAAAACTGATTTCAAAAGTTATTCAGGGTTAGATAATCATGGTTGGAGGTAGTTCCTGTTATTCAGAAAAATTTCAGTCTTGGCTTTGAGCTCACAAAATAGAAATGACATTTCTGCAAAGAAGACGTACAAATGGCTAACAGACACCTGAAAAATGCTCAATATCACTCATCATCAGAGAAATACAAATCAAAACCACAATGAGATACCACCTCACAGTAGTCAGAATGGCTAAATTTAACAACTCAGGAAACAATGGATGTTGATGAGGATGTGGAGAAAGGGGAACCCTCTCACACTGCTGATGGGAATGCAAACTAGCATTTTTACTATGGTTCAGCCATTCTGGAAGAGAGTAGGGAGGTTCCTGAAATGGTTAAAAATGGAACCAACCCTATGACCCAGAAATTGCACTGTTAGGTATTTATCCAAAGGATACAAAAATAGTGATCTGAAGGGACACATGCATCCCAATTTTATAGCAGCAATGTCCACAATAGCCAAACTGAGGAAAGAACCCAGATGTCTCTTAACTGATGAATGGACAAAGAAGAGGTGGTGTGTGTGTGTGTATCAAAAAGAATGAAATCTTGCCATTAGCAATGATGTGGACATAACTAGAGGGTATTATGCTAAGCGAAGTAAGTCAGAGAAAGACAAATACCAGGTGATTTCACTTATATGTGGAATTTAAGAAACAAAACATGAATGTAGGGGAAGGGAAGGAAAAATAAAATAGGATAAAAACAGAGAAGGAGACAAACCTTGAGACTCTTAACTCTAGGAAACAAACCGAAGGTTGCTGGAGGGGATTTGGGGGAGAGGTGAGGTAACTGGGTGACGGGCATTAAGGAGGGCACGTGATAAAATGAGCACTGGATGTTATATGCAACTGATGAAACGCTAAATTCTACCCTGAAATTAATAATACACTATATGGTAACTAACTTAAACTTAAATTTAAAAAACGGAAATGAAACTTCATCTCTACTAAACCGTGGAACTGCCGTATGGTACGACGTGAGAATACTCAGCTTTGATTCTGATGAAATGCAGAGAACTGACAATGGTTTAACACAGCAGCGTTCATGTGTCGTGAAATGTTCTTCGTATTTTTTTTTTTTACCGTTTAATAAGTTAAGAACTATTCTTGGCTCATGGGTATCACAAAAACAGGCCAAGGACCAAGGTTTTCCAGTCCTGGTATATACAGGATGAGTTTTAAAAATTCATTTTGAAATTCAGGAGCCAAGAATTGCACTTTTCCTCAAAGTTCACCCTGTCTCTGAACGCTAGACTTTCTCGATTTCATTCCCTGTCTCTCACTTGTGTGTTCTGTGATCTTGGACCAATTAGATAACTTCTGTATGCTTTGATTCCCTTACTGGTGAAATTAAGACAATTTATGAAGAATTTTTGTCTTGAAGTATATCGTGTATGATGTTGTTAGAGCCATTCTCATTCTCTTTTGATTCCTGCTTGCGTGGTATTGTTTTCTACTCTTCTACTTTTAATTTTTTTTGTCTCTGAGTTTAAAGTATGTTTTATATATTTGGATTATATTTTTAAAAAAATCTGTTCTACCAAAAATATGTATATTTAAAAAATATATGTGTATTTTAAAGTTATTTTCTTAGTGATTGCTCGGGGATTAAAATTAACATCTAACTCCAGACAATTTAGTTTCCACGAGTACCAGCTTAACCTCAGTGGAACACAAAACTTAACTTTCATTCGCAGTTTCATTCCGGCCCCCCCTCCTCTGTGCTATTCTCGTCAAATTACCCTTTCACGAATTATAAGTCAGTTGCCATTTTTACAGATACTGCTTTATGGAGTCGTCTTGTAATCGCATAGGAGAAGAAAGATGTTAAAAAATGTATTTATACTTTCAATGTTCACTGATGTAATTATCTTCACCATTGCTCTTTATTTCTTCTTATGGATTCAAGTTATTCTCCTGTTCTTTCCTTTAAGGAAGGAATCCCTTCAGTGTTTCTTTAAGTCACGTCTGTTAGTGATGAATTCTCTGTTTTTATTTTCTTGGGAATGTCTTAATTTCCCCTTTACTTTTGAAGGGTCGTGTTTCTGGGTAAAGAAATCTTGGTGGACCCTCTGTTTCTTTCAGCAGGTTGATTATGTCATTGGGCTGTTTTGAGGCCTCTCTGGTTTCGGATGAGAAATTTGTTGTTAATGTTCTTGAGGATCCCTTCGTATCCTGATTTGTCTCTCTTTTGCGGCTGCTTTCAAGATTTTCTCTTTGTTTTTGTCTTTCAGCGATCTAATTATGTTGTGTCTAGCTGTGGATATCCTTGAGTTTTTTCCTCCTTGGAATTCATTGAGCTTCTTGGGTTATTGATGAATCTTTTTCATCAAATTTGGGATGTTTTAACCATCATTTCTTCATATATTTTTTCTGCCCCTTTTTCTTTTTCTTTTCCATCTGAGGCTCCCATTAGGTGAAAGTATGCTTGATTGTTTCCTCTCTTTGCAGCTGTGTTCATTTTTCTTCATTCTTTTTATTTCCTGTTCCTCAGACTGGCTAAAGCTTGCTGAGTCTATCTTCTGCCACCGAAAATCTGCTTTTGACTCCCCCTCGTGAATTTTCCATTTCAGTTACTGTACTTTTCAACTCCAGAATTTCTAGTTGATTCTTTTTAATAATGGCTAATCCTTTATTTTTCTTTGCTTTTCTGTGAGACATTGTTGTCATTCTTTCCTTGTCTTATACAGGGACTTGACTTTTGGAACAGTCTTAGTTTCACAGAAAAATTGAGCAGAAGGTACAGAGTCATAGACTCCCTCCCATTCCCAGCAAATACCCTTCACCATCAACATCCTGCACCAGAGTGTAGACTCCATGAATCAACAGTGACACATCATTATCATCCCGAAGCCACACTTTACATTAGGTTTCAGTCTTAGTGTTATATATTCTAAGGGTTTTGATAAATTTATATTTTGACATATATCCACCATTGTGGTTTCACATAGAGTTTCCCTGAGCTGAAATCCTCTCTGTTCCACCTCTTCATCCCTTTCCCCTCCATACCCCTGGTAGCTGGTGATCCTTCTATTATTTCCACAGTTTTATCTTCTCCAGAATGTCACATTGTTGGAATCATATAGTATGCAATCTTCTCAGATTGTCTTCTTTCACATAGTAATGGGTATTTAAGGGTCATCCTTGTTATTTAGTGCCTTGGTAGCTCATTCTCTTTTGTGCTGAATAATACTCCATTTTCTGGGTGTACCACAGTGTATTTATTCCTTCACCTACCGAAAGACATCTGAGTTGCTTCCAAGTTTTAGGAATTACGACCAAGGCTGCTATAAACACATATTTTAAAAAAGCAGCTTTTTGTGTGGACATAAGTTTTCAACTCATCTGGGTTAAAACAAGGCATGTGACTGTGGGATAATATTGTAAGAGTGTGCTTAATGCTGTGAGAAACTCCCACGCTGTTCTTCCCAGAGTGGTTATACCATTTCACTTTCCCGCCTGCAGATGAGTGAGTTGCTGGTTGCTCTACAGTCTTGCTAGCATCTGCTGTTATTAGTGTTTTGGATTTCTACCCTGCTATTAAGTGTGTAGTCGTATCTCACTGTTGTTTTGATTTGCATTTCCCTGATGATGTATGATGTTGAGCATCTTTTCATTTGTTTATTTGCCATCTGTGTACCTTCTTTGGTAAGATAGCTGTTTAGATCTTTTGCTGAGTTTTCAGTTGGGTTGTCCCTGTTCTTATTGTTGACTTTTGAATGTTCCTCGTATATATTTTGGATAACAGTCTTCTTTTGTTGGTTGGTTGGTTTGTTTTTGGATAACAGTGTTTTGTCAGCTATGCTTTTTGCAAATATTTCTCCCAGTCTGTGGTTTGTCTTCTCATTGTCTTGGTCCCTTAATTCTTTATACATAGTGTTCCTTATTTCTTTGAATATATTTATATCCTAGCTAATTTAAAAGTTTTGTTGAGTACATCTAACTTTAGGGTCCCTTCAGATCAGTTTCTGATGACTGTTGTGTTCTGTATGTATTGGCCATACTTTTCCATTTCTGTGCAGTGGGAAAGAGGATGGGAGGAAGTCAAGTTAAAATTCCTGAAATTCTTACTGTGATTTCCCAGTACTTTTTGACTGTTTCCTGAACATTCCTGAGATAGCTGCAAGCCTTTGATTAAATCTTCATATTCTGAAAAGCTAATTTTGACAGCTTGTGCTAGGGTTTTCCCTGCAGACGCAGATTCATAGAGATTCTCATGCCATCATTCCATCCACCACTGAGTTTTACTTTCACTTACCTTAGTAGGAGTTGATTCTGTGATTGGCATTTTTGATGCCAATAAAATGTGGTTTTGATAGTAATGAAATAAAAATAATAAACCTGTTACCTATTTTAAGGAGTAAAACATTTAAGAACTGGCAATATGCTGTGTATTCATCTCTCCCAGAAGTAGATAGTATACTGAACTGTGTTGTATTCTTCTTTTGTTTGTTTTTCCTTACTGTTTATTATATATATAGTAAATTTACGACCTACTACACTATCTATATAGTATATTTTACAGTAAACTTACTATATATAGTATATATGCACATAGTATGTATATATGTATATGTGTATATATAAATATATAGTCCTTAACATACTGTTTAGTTTTGCTTATTTTTATGAAAATAGTTTTATAGTGAAGCTCCTTTTTTTTCTCTTATGAAATGCCTTCCCCTACCTCAACCTTGTTTCTAAGATTCGTTGATGCCTGCAAGTATAGCCATACATCTATTATTTTCATTTTCAATGTTGTAATAAATTTTATTGTAAGAATGTATAGCGTTGTGTTGTATAAAAGTGTTACATCAAGTTGGTTGATACTGTTCAGGTTATTACATCCTTACTCTCTTTCTGTCTAGTTCTGTCAATTATTGAAAGTAAGGTATTTAGGGCGCCTGGGTGGCTTAGTGGATTAAGCCTCTGCCTTCAGCTCAGGTCATAATCTCAGGGTCCTGGGATCGAGCCCCACATCGGGCTCTCTGCTCAGCAGGGAGCCTGCTTCCCCCTCTCTCTTCCTGCCTCTCTGCCTACTTGTGGTCTCTCTCTCTCTGTGTCAGATAAATAAATAAAATCTTAAAAAAAAAAAAAAGTAAGGTATTAAAATCTGCAACTACAATTGATGAATCAATAGGTATGAAGAATAAAGGAGATGATCCAATTTAAGGAGAATAAGAATTGATAAATTGATAAGTATAAAAATATAGGGCACATGTCTTAATCAGGGATAAAGAAAAATTTTTTCATAAGCTTGAAAATATTTCAAATTAAAAATGTTCACTGCGCTCTTCACCAAATGAAATGAAAGTAGCAACACATCTAGATTTTTTATGGCAAAATTTTGATTTCCCGTGATAGAAGAAAACCACTTGCAAGCTACCAGGCAGGAAAAAAGTGCTGTATTTCCAAGGGCTCAAGTAAGATGAGCCTCGATATTCCCTGCAATGCAGAACACTGAAAGATAACAGAGTATCTATCAAAGAGATGTGTGAAAAACATCTGTGCTTCAGGTATACTGTTGTTAGTGAATATGTTATTCACATGTATAAACAATAGAAAGACATTCCCTAATATGCAAAGATGCAAAAACACACTACTTATGTATCTTTGAGAAATTTACTTGAGCTCCTTGCTGATCAAAAGTGATGCATCAGCATCACCTGGGAGCTTGTTAGTAATGCAGAATATCATGCCCCTCCCAAGAACTACCAAAATTAGAATCTGCATTTTAACAAGATCCCTAGGTGATTCCTCTGTACATTAGAGTTTGGAAAGCACAGCTCCTAATGATCAAAAGTAAAAAACAAGAAGTAAAAATTGAGGAAATCTGTGTAAAATAAGACTATTATTCAATGATATAAGTTAAACATATAGAATTGTCTAGATAATTCTTGAACATTAAAAATTATCCTTAAAAGATACTATGTATAATATAAAATGTAATAAAACAGTAATTTGTGTTTAAATCCTAAATTATTTTGGCCAAAATCAGTATAGTGTGGAAAATAAGATTGTGCTAAATTCCTCACCTTTGTAAGAGTGGGGTCATTTTTCAAAGGAAATGGTATAAAGTGCTTTAGATGACACGTGAACTTATTAGCTATGGAAATTAAAGTGAATAGATAAAACCATTGTAGAAAAAAATACTTTAAGGAGTGGTGAAAAACATGTCTGGAAAGAAGAAGATGGGGAGCAATGATTTAGTCATACTACTTTGTGTTTCTTTTCCATGGCCTGCCAAAAATGATCACCATGTTTATATTGTCTCAAGCCAAGATCATGCTACGATTCATTTTTCTTTAAAGATTTTATTTATTGGGGCACCTGGGTGGCTCAGTCGTTAAGTGTCGGCCTTCCGTTCAGGTCATGATCCCAGGGTCCTGGGATCGAGCTCTGCATTGGGCTCCCTGCTCGGCAGGGAGCCTGCTTCTCCCGCTACCATTCCCTCGGCTTATGTTCCCTCTCTTGCTGTGTTTCTCTCTGTCAAATGAATAAAATCTTAAAAACAAAACAAAAAAAAAATTTTTATTTATTTATTTGAGAGAGATAGAGAGAGTATGAGCAGTGGAAGGGACCGAACAAGAGGGAGAGGGAGAAGTCAACTCCCTGAAGAAAGAGAACCTAAAGTGAGGCTTAATCCTAGGACCCTGAGATCCTAACCTAAGCCAAAGTCAGACACTTAACCAACTGAGCCACCTAGGTGCTCCTCTTTCTTTTCTTTTCTAATTGCAAGAAGGTAGGAATGAAAAAAAATACTGAAAGAATGCTCAATGAAATTCGTATTTCCTGTTAATTGCAAGGCTGAGTATTAGTGGACCATATCCTGTCCTCCTCCACACTCTTCCTGAATGTGGGGTTTTCCATAGGTCCAAACAGTCCTTGGGCTGACAGGTCATTAACACATGCCTTTTGTGCCCAGTCAGCCACTAGTAGCCAATCACTGCAGGGACAAGCAGGTTAATGTGATACTCTGAGAGTGAAGGCAGGGGCAAGCGGCAGTAATATATTTGGGGGGGGAGGGGGCGGTAAAAAAAAAAAGAAAAAGCATGGCCCAATTCTTTTAATTTGTTTTATTTCTGAATTGACAGTGTGAGTCAATGGTCTCTCTCTCTCTCTCTTTTTTTGCCTTATTTCAGGGACAGAAGCAACTCATTTCAACTAATTTTATTTTTCCTCTTCTTTAAAAACCAGTAATGTTACCAGGAAATATTTATATTTGTAGACAAGTATAGACAACCATTGGGAGCATATACAGATCTACCAATCAGATTTATTAAATCTTAAGCTTTTTATGCTCTTGAGATATTTTTAAACAAACAAAACATTGGAATTAGAGTTGAGGACAGCAGTATGCTTCTCCCTAACTTTATTACTTGGCTTCCGTTCCGGAAATCACCATCACTATGAATTTCATGTCTTTCAAGGTAATGGGTTTCAGAAATACTTTTCTTGAGGGGGGAGGGGCAGATGGAGGGGGTGAGAGAGAATCTTAAGCAGGCTCCATGCCCAGCACAGAGCCCATGTAGGGCTTGTTCTCAGGACTGTGAGATCATGACCTGAGCTGAAATCAAGAGTCAGAGGCTTAACCAACTGAACCACCCATACACCCCATTTACAAATACTTTTATACAAAGCTCAACCTCCATCAATGTTTATCTCTTTTTTGTAGATTTTGAAAGGATATGTTATCATACTCTGTGTTTCCTTCCGCAGTTCATTTTCTTTGACTACTTTGTTTCTGAGGACTCTCCATGTTAATTAAATGTGGCCCTCATTTACTCATTTTAATCCCTGCATGTTTGCATTGCGGCATATGGTATAATCTCTATAGCTTCCTTCTCATGGGGTATTTAAGTTGTTTCTTGAGTTTTGCTTAGAATACAGCATAGTGCAAATGGAAGAACATTCTCCTGCAGGTCTCCTTGAGCACCTGAGCACGCTGTTTCCCAGATGTTACCAAATTGCTCCAAAATGTATCTCTACCTATCTCCTCTCTCCAGCAGTGACTGAGAAGTTGTATCGCTCTGTATCTTCATCCATGCTTGGTATTGCCTGACATTAAAATATGTACCTATTTGGGACACCAGGGTGGCTCAGTCAGTTAAGTGTCTGCCTTCAGCTTAGGTCATGACGCTGAGGTTCTGGGATTGAGCCCCGCTGCAGGCTCCCTGCTCAGTGGGGAGTCTGCTTCTCCCTCTCCCCTACTCATGCTCTCTCTCTCTCTCTCTCTCACTCTCTCTCTTGCTTTCACTCTCAAATCAATTAAAAAAAAGTTTGCCAATTTAATAGGTGTAAAATTACATCTCCTTGCTGCTTTATTTGCATTCTCCCTGTAACTTTAGGGGTTGATCACCTTTTCGTAAGTTTATGGCTCCTCTAATTTTCTCTTTTATGAATATACTGCACATGTTTTCCCATTTTAAAAAATTGGCTTTTAATCTCCGTTTCTCATCCATTTGTAGGAATGCTCTATGCATTCTGGATACAGATTCTTTCCTGATTATGTATGTTTATTCTTTCAACCTGTGGCTTGATTTTTGTTGCCGTTGTTTTTTTTACAGAACTTTTATATTACTATAAAATCAAATAGAACAATATGAATTTTGCTTTGTCTCCTGTTTAAGACATTTTTTCCTACTTTAAGTTCCTGCAAAGAGTATATTTCACTTTTTAGTCTGAAAGTTTGTTATTGTTTTTATGTCCAGTTGTGAGGTAGGGATCTAATTTTATTTTATTTCAGGTGGATGAACAATGGTTCCCATGCTAGTTATTGATGGGACTATAATTTCTTTTCTTTGTAATGCCACTTCTGTTCTAAACCCAGAGTTATTTGCTGGAATGTGAGCTCTTTACTGGCAGAGATCTTGGTCTGTTTTGTTCACTGGTCTACCCCAAGCATCTGGGATAGTGCTTAGTACCTAGTACCTAGTAGCAATTTAATTTTATTAATGAATGGATCAATGTGTGAATGGGGTTTCTGGTGCAGAACATGAGTAAGCATGATTTCTAATCAAGGGGATTTTAATCAGGAGATTTAAGTGTTCATTGTTCTTTTCTGAGAGACAGTTCATGTCCCTAAAGGCTAACAGATACCTTCTAATACTGTATATGGGAACAAAACCCACACCAACCCCATCTTGTGAAAACGAAAAAATGGTTTCATTTCAGTAGTGTATGTCACAGTGCTCATTACCATGGGCCTTTGAAAGAGATCTTAGTGATAGTATTCAGATGTGAATGGAAGAGGGTAGGTGGTGCAATTTGATTGGTTGGGTATATCCAGTGACTTTTATCCCCACTTCCTGTTTCCTTATTTTGGGGATCATAATTGAACATATTATCACAATGGTTGTCCTGAAAGGGGATGACTGGCAGACAGGGAGGGAAGTATAGTGTGATAAACATGCTCCATAAAACAGTCATAATCTTATAGGAAAACGCTGTAGATATTTTCTTGTGGGACTTCATTCAGATCTAAAATTGAGGTTTTCTTGAGTTTACTCTGTATTGCTCGTGACTTGATGAGGGCTTCCTTAGGTGGTATAAAATTGTTAGGAGAAAGAAAATATAGTGATGGCTTCATACAATGTGATTCATTGAGGAAAATCAAGATTTTTTGTAACTTAAATGAAGACTTCCGTTGCTTTAATCAAGCATTTCTACCCAGTGAGATCACTGCCATGATGTCTGAGAAATTAGCACCATGAGGAGCTAGACTCTGATCTCTGTAGGATCATAGTTTCAGTGACTTTTCAGTTTGGCCAGTGGATCTCTCTGAGTCTCCTGGGTACACATAGGTGCACATCCCATCATGTACCTTGTAGCACAAAAGAAGGCACCTCACTGTGGTTTGGCCAAACCTGATGATATACCTATTTCAAGGGGCCTGGCAGAAAAGGGTGGATTGGGTATGCAGGACCTTAGCTCGTATCCTGTTCCTGGGCAATCTGATCATGTTACTGTGGTCACAGGTTTTAAGTCAACAATGAGATATTTTTTCATACACTGCTACAAGTGACATCATTTGATCCCCTTATCACTTTACTGAGGCAGAATCTTTACTTATGACAGGAAAAGCGTGAGTTCCTCTGTGCTTGAGCCTCATACCCTTCCCGTGTCCTCTTGAATACAAGTCAGGTTTCCCTCCTGTCTCCATCCTTCACTACTCAGATGGTCCTCTCTTAATATCCTTCTAATGAGTTTTACAAAGATTTGTGTTTCCTCTCCTCTCTTTTAGTAAACTGAAAGGTTTTTGAAAGTAAGGAATTTTTCAAATGTGTATCCATGGGGCAAGGACAATGGCTGGGTCCTAAAGGAAACAAGAGTATGTGAAATGCAATGAAGTAGAAAACTTGTTTCAGTCTACTGAATCTTTGATTTGGGCTCTACCAACTCTCTTGTGACCCAGACCAGAGTTCTCCAATCAATCAGCTTCCTTTCACTTCAATTTATATGAGTTGTTTTTCACTGTTGTTTGTGTTTTTCTGCTTCAAATTTTTAAATGTTTGTAGAACTTGGTAGAGTATGTATGTATGTCAGATTTAAAGAGTGACAATGTATTTAAGGCTCCTTCTTGTGGTCTGAGTCATTGGCTAAGAGCATCAGGACAATTTATAACATTAAAACAACTGGTAAATTCCAGGTGGTAATATCAAAAGAGATGGCCCACATTTTAAGTTAACCTGTGTCTCACAACTTGGATGTCAGAGCTAAAGCCCATCTGAACAACTTGAATTTTTATATCTAACTCTTTTAGTGCATTTGTCTTAGATCCGTTTCCTAAACACAAACTGTCCAGGGATGAACTCTGTTGTGAAGCTATTTCTCAGTAAAATCTGAGATCCCAACTCAGCAACATTTTACTGAGTCATTCACTGCACCTGGCAAGAACGGTCCCCCCCCCCCAAGTAATGATCTTCAGATGGATGACTGGATATTAGTCATATAGCAATGTGTAGGACACCAAAAAGAAAACAGTAAATAGGCAGACATTTAATTCTCCTATTTTTTCTCCCTTTTTTGCTGATATTTGCTGCTATTTTTGTTGATGGATTATATTTCTGGGAGAAAGGAGGTTTCTAGATAAGTAGTACTATTCTTTCAAATTGAAAAATATGAAATGTGTTAAGAGTTCCCGGGGACTTGACTGAATAATCAGTTCTAGGAGCTTTGTCTGTCTATAAGACCCAAATTTGCTTCCCTGCAAGAGTGTATTGGTCCTCGGGGGCCCCGGGAAGCAAATGTTGACAGGAGCGCTTAAATCAGTGTGCGGTTTTTTACTGCAGGCATTTTCGCCTTGTAGAGACTCCTGGTCATGGTGTTGTATGCTTTTCCCCCCCTTCTCATTGTAGATTACATTTTCCAGGTGAATAGAACTTGAAGCCCTTAGATGATATAGCATCCCTGTGAGAAATTATGTAGCTAGTATAGAGACCTATTCCCAAACAATTACCAAATAAAGCAGCCTTCAGAGCCTGCCATTAGACCACGGTTACACTCAGCCGGGCATGGCCATCCATATCATTTCCTAGGCGGGAAACACATCATTTCAAGGAGCGTGCTGTGGCCCCTTGTATCAGAGAGACTTTGGGTGCCGGGCCTGAATAGGTCGGATTTGCTCTTTTGGAAGTGCCTTGTCATTCCTGTGCCAAATGGCTTCTAACTTGGGGCGTGTGATTGGCAAATGCATGCCCTGTCTCCTTTCTTTCAGTATTTAGAAAGCCAAGAACCCTGCAAAAGTTTCCTTTAGTGTGTGCTCGTTGGAATACATATTTTGGTAAGTGCTGACACCTGTGTTTTTCAGGGCAATCAGCTGTCTTCTCTTTTGCTTACCTTGCTCCACTTTTATTTTTTAAAACCCGGTCACTTTCAGATGCCTCAGGGAAGGCAGGTGATGGTTCAGTGGGAACAGGGAGAGGAAGAGATTTACAGAAATGTTTTCTGTTTTTTATTATTTATGAATTCATTGGTAGTATTTGTTACCTTCCCAATAAATAGAGGGTTGCAATATTTTAACTGTTTTTGATATTTTGTCCTAAGCAGCAAGCTGAAATTGGGGTTTTATAAAAAAGGACCACTTGAGAAAGGATCCCCAAAATGGAACGTTAAGGAGCTTATTAGCAGCAATTCACTGACGTGTATTTTTGAATAAATCAAAAAGCAAAGATCACAAGCTTAGCTCATTTATTCAAAATCATTTTTGCTTAATAACAATTTCTTTTCTTTGAACATTCCCCAACAATTTATCCAGTTAGTTACCTAGTTAGGCCAGATAAATATTTTTTTTAAAGATTTTATTTATTTATTATTGACAGAGAGATAGAGAGCACAAGCAGAGGCAGTGGCAGGCTTCCTGCTGAGCGGGGAGCCCGATGCGGGGCTTGATCCAGGGACCCCGAGATCATGACCTGAGCTGAAGGGAGACGCTTAACCGACTGAGCCACCCAGGCATTGGTAGTTAGAAGAGATAAATGTTAATTTGGTTTCAAAGGCTTGAGCCCTCATCATAGTGGCTTATTTTGTTCGTCTCTTTGGTAATTCAGAGTTCATCAATTTAGTGCTCTGTGATGCTGCCTAATATTTGTGAGACTTTCCCAGCCTGGCACGCAGTGCTGGTGCCCTTGGTATGAAGAAATACACCATGTTGTGGAAAGACAGAATCACAGAAAAGGAAAACAAGAGGAAGAAGTAGCCCTGCTGAGCAACCTTGTGTAGTGTGAATGCACTTTACTGTGTAGACATCTCACCAGAGCCTCAAATGCAGTAAGGGAGCTGTTACTGCTCCATTTTGCAGACGACGAAACTGAGGCTTCATGAAGGTAAATCGTTGGTTGAAGACTAGGAAGCTGAAAAACAAAAAACCCCATGTTTTTGTGATGTCAAAGTCCTTACTCATTCCTTGCTACATCATGTTACCAGAAGGAATTCTGTGTATGAAGAGGTAGACTTGCTGTTCAAGGAGCGTATTATTTTGCATTTAGGATTTGCTTCCGGTAACATGAGAAATGTTGCTCCTTATTCCTCAGGATATAAGTTGAAGGTTTTGTAGAGAGGGTAGGAAGGAGGTTTTAGAAACGTTCTCTGGGCTGTATTATTTATAAACCTGTTTATTAACTTTACTGTCTTACGGATGGGTGGAGAGCTTCAATACTTTAGTTGTTATTTTGAATCATTGAGGGAAAGAGACGCTTGAAAAAATCCTCAGCCATGAAGTAGAACCCTAGCCTTCTTTTGCATATTCTCCTATAAAACACAGTATATCCAAAACATGACCTTTCGACCTTTTCATTTAAGAAGTATGGGTTTCTCCAGTTTGTGACCTGATTTTGCACTTCTTTTTAGTCTGACTCCTCTATCTTTCCGGCCTGATTATGTCCTGAATCTTACTCCAATGAATCCGAATTTCTGTGGGTGACACTGGGTCTAAGGGATTCCAAACTGCAGTGGGCCTTGGCTGGCAAATGGTATGTTAGAGGCTATCTGTTAGAGGCTCTTTGTGCTTTTATGATTGTATGGACTTACAATCTGCACTGTCAGTGACCTTTCAGGAAAAGAAATGTAAAGTGTACAAAGGAATTTTGGTTGCCTGAAAAACAGTTAAGAACGGTGATGACAGATGGATAATGAATAAACGGTTGGTGCCAAGTGACACTTTTTGCTTAAAATTTTTTTTGAAGCATCTTTATTTCATTGTAAACCAGAAAATTGTGACTGTTTTTCTGCTGTCCCAAGTATCTGTGTTAATCTTAGCAAGTTTGCAGTTGTAGCCCATTCATTTTTAATAGGAACATTAAATAAAGATGATTGGTGTTAGCTGGAATTTAAAATGAGGTTTTTTTTTTTAAAGATGTTATTTATTTATTTGACAGACAGAGAGAGATCACAAGTGGGCAGAGAGGCAGGCAGAGAGAGAGGGGGAAGCAGGCTCCTGGCCGAGCAGAGAGCCCGATGTGGGGCTCGATCATAGGACCCTGAGATCATGACCTGAGCTGAAGGCAGAGGCTTTAACCAACTGAGCCACCCAGGTGCCCCATAAAATGAGCTTTTAAGATTTATAACTTTTAGAGTCCAGATTTGTAAAATCCCCCTACTTCCTTTTTCTAGTACACTCTCCCTTCCCCCACCATCCTCCCCTACAAATTTTAGAATCCAAATAGTTTTGCAATCAGTCTGTATATTAGAGGATTGTCTAAGTGTGAATGCAAGCCTGGGAACAGTGACATTTTAAAGGTAATTGATTTCCAGATTTATTGCAGTGCCAACAGGTAATGTTATAGTCAGACTGACTGACCTTGAATCTCTCTGCATTCAGAGATTTAAACCCATGTCCGGACCTACTCCATTCCCTTCAGGCTGTGTACAAACATATGTCAACTTGGAAGAAATAGGTCACGGTGTAATTCAATACAGGTAGAAGCTGGGGGAAGTTTACAAAGGGAAACATAAA
The DNA here is from genome assembly GCA_028646535.1 of Procyon lotor. Taxonomy (NCBI): domain Eukaryota; kingdom Metazoa; phylum Chordata; class Mammalia; order Carnivora; family Procyonidae; genus Procyon; species Procyon lotor. Next base: position 115,694,733 of record CM053607.1, on the reverse strand, counting down.
GGTAAAGCTCCATAGACTTGGTTCTTCGAAAGCCATGTCGTAATTTTCTCTTCTCAGAAATCTTCACAGACCTGCCTATAGAGCATAAACCCATTCATGACCCCAGAGAATTCCAGGATCTCAAGGAACTTGCTGAACTACCTCCAGAGTCAGAAATTAGAAGAAGAAAGGTCAAGAGAGCTCACAAAAAGTCTGTCATCGGTTATTCTTGTCGCTTTAATCTGGCTCAATACTTTTCAGAAAATTCTGTAGATGAAAGAGTTTGTTCGATGCCTTTTTTGATTGAATGTTGTATCCTAAGGCCTGTCTTAAAGCTTGGCATTAGGTTGGCGTCCTGTGGTATTGTATTCATTTTAGTCTAAGTGGTATTGGTGCATAGAAGCTTCTCTGGGAAGGTATCCTGGAGAATTATCTAAGTGGGACTTTTATTTGTTTTTATAACTTTGGTTCAGCTAAGTACTCGCTGTAATTTCTTGTGTGCACAGAAAGAGAAATCCCACAGAACACATTAGTGTACCATATACGAATAAAATGAGTCGGACCACATGGCTTCGAACTTAGAAGGTAATCAGTACCATGCTGGGTAGAATAGTATTGAACTGCATTATTGGAAAGAACCATCAGCCTCAGACTCAGTGGAATTTTCAATCTGATCGGGAGACAGAATATACATAGATGTGACTCACTTGAGCCTTCCAGTGCATCTTGCAAACGAGTGGAGCCCTCTTCCTCCATGCTAGGAGACTCACAGTAAAGGTATGCAGTAATCTTCCACCCAGGAATACTCCCTAAAGGTGGTAAACCTTTCTGAAATTTTTTTATAAAACTTTACAAATTATTGTGCATGCTCTTTGAAAGTTTAAACAGTTCAGAGCTACGTATACTACTGGATATCACTTTCCCTTCCCATCCTTCTTCATACACATGTCCACCCCACTAAAGGTGACTTCTGCGAGCACTTCCTCTATACACACTATACATCTATTCAGATAGCTATCTTTCTGTGTATGTATCTCTGATGTCACACCGTAGGTATTCTGCAGTTTGCTTTTTCACTTGTCAGTATGTATCAGAGCTCTTCTCATGTGAGCATATGTGAGTGTGGGCAGATCTTGTCAGTTTTCTCTGAAAAATTTACATAGCAGAGGTATAGCATCGTTGAAACTTTCATTTCTTGTTTTTTTTTTTCTAGTCACGAACAGCAATGCAGTGAAGACCCTTGCACTCACTTCATTTGGTTATTCACTTGTTATTTTATTGACCACTGACTCTATGTCAGACATTGCCTTAGGTGTGGCAAAGATGAGCACAAAACAAGAATAATAAAAGTAGATAGCTCCTGTCAGAATGGGGACCAGGATGAGAAGTGAGGTAATGTTCATAAAATATGAACATTTTAAACAAAGCAGAACCTCTCCTTAACTTAGCTTAGTTAAGAGGCTATGAAAGTATCACAAACTTACTATTATTCACAAATTATGAAGGGAAAAGAAGAGTATTACAAGAGAGGCTCTTTGGCTAACTTAGATTTAGACGTCAGACACTATGCCCAGGTTGAGTTAGTTGGAGAAACCCAATCTGAGGTGAGCATTTAGAGGAGTTATTAGGGCATGTGCATGGGGTCAACACCTGGGAAGCAGGATTTGGTAGAGCAAGAGGTTGAGCTGTAATATTATTGTCTCATTGGAAACCTCAGGTGACCCCTTGGGGAGTTTCAAAGATGGGATGATGCCTCTGCTAAATTAGGATGAGAGGTCTTGGCTTGTAAATCCTCCTGTCATTAAGTCACTTGAGGTGGAATGCCCTGGGGTGGGGGTGTGCCTTTGGACCACGTGGCTTTCTTCAGTTAAGGAAGTTCCACCTAGGGCAGATCCACAGTGGAGGGCAGACTGCTGGTTGCAGTCCCAACAGTTGGGATAATGAGTCTTTCGTTCTTGAAGGGGGTTGCTGAGTGACGCATCAGAGAGATGATAGCATCCACCATGGAGATGATCTCCCACAGGCAATGAGACCTGCAGGAGAAATGATAGGAAATCCACTCAACAAATATTTAGGAAGCTCCTATTATATGATGGGCGCTGTTTTAAGTTCTGGGGAATGCAGCAGAGAATGAAGAAAAGGTTCAGAAAAGGCCCCATGTTAAGCCCTTTGCAATGAACTTGTAAACTAGGTCTAGTACTATTCCCATTTTACAGATAAGAGAAGTGAGATTGAGAGAGATTGTATCTTTCCCAGGGTCCCACCGCTGACCAGAGTTGGAAGTAGGATTTGAACAGAAAGTTTTCATACTATCAATTCCTCGATTAAATATTGCCTTATTATTGTGTATATGTTAGAGCATTTTTGTTTTGTAGAGTCTTAGAAGTACAATTGTTGGGTTAAAGTGCATAGGCATTTCTGAATGTTGGTAGATGTTGACCAGATTGATCTTCAGACAGTAACAATTTATATGCTCACTTAGGTTCTATGAAATTGCCCATTTCTCACAGTCTTGTCAATTGTGGATATTACTAATTCTTTTAGTTTTTGTCAAAACTGATGGGTGAAAGCAAAATGTAACTTATTTTAATTTTATTTCCCCTAATAAGCTAAGTTTTTCTCATGTTCATTGGCCGAGTTTTTTATTTGCTGTCAATTGCCTATTTATACTTTTGTGTACTTTTATTGGGTTATCTTCTTTCTCAGTAGTTTGCAGAAAACCCTTGCCTGTTACAGATGTTTCAAACATTTTCCTTGATGTCTTTGTCTTTTATTATTTTTTAAAAATATTTTATTTATTTATTTGACAGAGAGATAGAGAAGGGAACACAAGCAAGGGAAGTGGGAGAGAGAGAACCAGGCTCCCTGCTGAGCAGAAAGCCAGACACAGGGCTTGATCCCAGGAATTCGGGATCATGACCCGAGCTGAAGGCAGATGCCCAATGATTGAGCCACCCAGGAGCCCCTTTTCTTGTCTTTTAAATTCATTTATCCATCTTTCCGATTATAAGCTTTTTTTTAATAAACAGTCAAACCTGTCCATCTTTCCTTTACATATCTAGATTTTATGTCTTACTTCGAGAAGCTTTTTCTACAAGAAACATTTTATGTAAACATTTAAAAACATTTTATATTTTCATATATATATATTCATGTCTTTAAATGTGTCATTTTATATGAATTCATTGTATTATTTATAATATACAATATATTCCCTATAACTACTTATCAGAATTTTATAAATATTATATGCTGATATATTTGTAATTCAGTATATTCTATCTCATATATGAATTCATTATATTTTCTTCATATCTATGTATTTATCATAGATATGATCTATTTGGGATTTGTTTTTACATATGATGTGAGATAGAACTTTTTCAAGTGGGTGGCTTTTTGGCTTCTTCACGCATATAGTGATTTTTTATTAGATGTTAGACATTTTGTTGAAGTTCTTGGTTTTCTAGTTTTCCTTTCAAAGGTATGAGATTTTGTTTTCACCTTGATCTTTTCCAGGCTTATTTTAAGCTCTGTCATAGTGACCTACAGTAGCCTTTCCTTAGCTACTTTAGTCCTGCTATTCAGGTAATACTCCTTGGGGATCTTTCCTCAGTATGTTGGGAGATTCTTAGTGAGGTCTTTTCACTAGGACTTATCAGAACTTAAACATTTCTCAGCTCTGCATGGGCTTGGAGATTGTTTAGGTTTGAATTTCCTACACTTCTTTGCTGCCTGGCTTGGGAGAGTTTTGCCTTACTCATTAAGTGTGATTTGCTTAGATTCCCACTCTATGGTCTGTGCTCCAAAAAGTGTCTTCCAGCAGAAAGACAGAGTGACCTCATTTTTTTCTTCTCCTCAGGGATCACATTCATGTGCTACCTGTTACCCAGTGTCTGAAGATAGTTGCTTCTTGGAATTTTTCCAGTCTTCTCTTTATTGTGAGAGACCAGGTCTATTACTTTTTATTCCTTCCCTGCAGAAGTGGAAGTTTACTTCTTGGTTTTTATTTCTTTTAATGTACTGAATTCTATTGCTCATAATTACATTGATATTTGAAAACCTACTTTTTATGATCTTTTACTCATTTAATACATTTTTTTAGATAATGGTACTAGTATTTTAATGAGGGTTTTTGTGCTTGCATCCATACATGAGATTGGCTTATAGTATTTTTAAATTCTATTTTTTGACTGTAATATCACTTCTGGTAATTGGTAAATTTATTTAGGGCACTTAAAAGTTTTTAACATGTTCTAGAATAGTTTTAAAAGCATGGGATTTATACATTGTTTATTAGGTTTCCCATGAAAATACCTGCATCAGATGTCTTAGGAGGTGAAGAGGTTTGATATTTTCACTTACTTTGAAACATCTTTTATTAATAATTACTGTCATACTGGATTTTCTATCTCTTCTTTTTGACCCCTTTTGCTAATTTTTTTGCATTTCGTCTGTTTTAAAATTTGTCCCTATGTATTTAAATATATAATTCCCTCTACATAGGAGCCTTTCTCATTTCTAATGTTTTAAGATCGGTTGAACTTTTTTTCTTCTCTGCCTTTTACACAGTTGAGCCTTCTCAGTGTTTGTCTTCTTAAATCATACAGTTTGATATTTTCAAAGTGGATGAATGTTTTTAGTGAAGTTTAGGAAACCAGCTGGGCTGAAGAGGGAAGACAGCATTATGTGCAGAGAGTCAACACCCACGCAGGTGTGTGGGCAAGGAGGGAGAGCTGGGGCCAATAATTACATAAAAGAAGGGGGGTGGGATGAAGCATTATGAAGAGTATCTTAAAAGTTAGGGAAGAAGAGTGCCTGGCTGGTACAGTTGGTTGAGCTTCCATCTCTTGTTTTTGGCTCAGGTCATGGATCTCAAAGTCGTGTGCTGGAGCCCTGTGCTAGGTGCTACGCTCAGTGGGGAATCTACTTGAGGATTCTACCTACCTCTCCCTCTGCCCCTTCTCACACTTGAGTGTACTTGCTCTCTGTTCCTCTCTCTTTAAAATAAATAAAATAAAATAAAATAAAAAAGAAAAAAAGAAAATAGATAAAAAAATGAAATAAAGGAAAGTTAGGGAGGAAATTTCTGAATGGAAATATTAGATAATGACAGTAGTGCAATGTTTATAAGCTTGTTATAGCAGAACAAGACTTTGGATATATTTACAAGCTTTGGATATATCAACCTGTGCGGCTTTTGAAGGCAGAGATGTCTTCTTGGAGTGTTGCTGTGGAAAGTCAGGAGGGAACACAGGTTGGTTTCAGTGAGTCGCTTGGGACTCATTTGGGTCTGAAGACAGACCCAAAATGTGTTAGTGATGAGTATGTGGTATGTACCAACTCTGAACATGCATGTGTGGGGTTAGGGGTGGGGAAAAGGAAACTTTTAAGGAGAAGCCCACTGCAAAGTGGCAAGAGTTTGGGGACTGAGAAGTGGTGTCATTGATAGGGAGGAAGAATTGGGGTAGAGTTGCTTAATGGAGACTGTGCAGGGCTAGCTGGAGTTGGCTCAGGAGGTGTAGTTGATGTGAGATAGTTAATAACTGCACAATTATACAGATATTTCTGAGACATGAGTCAAATTGCGAGACTGTGGTCAGGGTCACTGGGGACCTCAAGGGTCTGGCTACCCCAGGCTTCAGAAAGCACTTCCTGGTGATGGCTTTCTCTTTTTGGCTGTTTCTACCTGAAATTAGAGTGGGTGATGACGTTTGCAGGTGTTTCTTACCATGTGAGAAAGGTCAGGAAAATTAAAATTTTAAAAAAGAATATGCTCTCTAGCACTTTTCACGAAGTGTATTTGAGAATAAAGGGGATCTTTATGAAAGAAAGTTCAGGGGCAAGAGCATGCATGGTATAGCTCTTCAGTTCTCTTTTGCCTTCTGATGACCAAGAGGAACATTCACTTTTGAAAGGAGGTCACCAGGCTGTGATGGTCCATTCCTTTATTCCCTGCACTTGCTCTCCCTAGGAGAACCAGCGACGGTCACCATAGCAGCTGCAAAAGCAAACATTAAGGACCAGACCCAGAACATGCTGCCATAACACTTTGACCTCACTGCTTTAGGCCCTCGAAAGAGCTGTTGTTTTAAAATGCAGCATCTGACAGCCCACGTTTTCCCAGTACTGTAGTATGTTTTCCCCTCCTCTAATAACTTATTTAAAGAGCCATTTTCCCAAGTTACCCATGGATGTTGGAAATAATTTCTGCATTTCCCCTGGCTTGTATTCTGGTTGTCAAAAAGTCAAAACACAAACACTAGCTGAAAAGACTCAGTTACATCTCAACACGGTAATTGTTAAATCACTCAGTCAGAGGAAAACCCAAAAAAAAAAAAAAAAAAAAAGTCACACAAGGAGTTATTATTATGCATATGCATTTTTAATGTCTGATTCTCTGTATAACCTTAAATTACAATGCAGGTTAAATTTCCCTTGCTGATTTATAAGCATAATGTAAACTCTAGACACAGTTAATGATATTGCGATGTAAAATCGTTCTGTTGCAAACTAAAGACCTTGCTTAGCACTGCAAAGCTCTGGGTTCATTTCAATGTGATCATTGAGGCACTATGCGGAGATTATGCATTTATTGTATTTTTTTCATGAATACATGAATGAATAATAAGTTCAACAAACAAGAGTTTCCTACTGGGAATGTCAAACAAATCATTCTGCAAAGTGCTCTGAATTTCAATCAATCACTCTCCGTAACACTTGTCCCGGTGAGGCCTTTGGCTTTGGCAGAGTCAGCATTTGGAAACACTCCTGTCTTGGTGGAAGGTACAGGGTGCATAAGATGAGGTACTAGCAGGCGGGGGTGGAGGGGATGGGGGGGTGGTGTGTCCCTGCTGAAGCCCCTCCACGTTGCTCTTGGACTGGTGGAGACCTAGGGTACCTGGTGCATCATATTCTGATTGTCTTGCTTCAGCCACACCCCTGCTGTTACTCCTGAGCTGGAATGCAGATTTAGGGAATGGCTTAGGGGCGGGGAAGTCCACTTGAGGTAAATAGGATAGAGCAACAGCAGGAAACAGACTGCATGCATAGTCATAACTTGTTTCAGGCCTGGGTCAATGGGATGATGGGGGTCCTGCGTGTGAAGCCTCCATATGAGATTTGTGCAGAAAGCCTCAGGTATCCTTGAGGTTCTGAGGCTGATTTTTGGTGCCTGTGTCTTAGATTTTCTTTTCAGCTTAGAAAATTAAGTGCTATTGGTAGAGATCTGATTTATAGGGCAGTGGGGGGAAGGAGAGGCCTGAAGAAGAATATAATCCTTGACTTGGAATTGTTTCTCCCAAGGATGTTTGAAGACAGATACCTCTTTGGATGGAACTGTGTCTTCTTTTTGTCCCTTTGCCTACATTGTGACCTGAGTCAAATTTTCTCCTGGAAGCTGAGAGTTTCCTGTGGGGGCAGTGGCGGGTCCCAGTTTGAGGTAAAGCTGCTCGGGCCTGAATGAGCATGCTCAGTGTGAAGAAACTCGCCCTGTACCTGCTGAGCACGCTCTGTCTGAAGAAACGTGCACTTTACCTGAGCAAGCTCAGTCTGAGGAAACTCGGCCCATACCAGAGGAACAAATAGCAACACAGTTTGTGTGAATTCCAAAGGCTGTGATAACCAGATTTCCACTTCAGTAGAAATCCTTGTCTTAGCACCTCCCGCGACCCCCCCACCCCCCCAGCCAACTAAATGTAACTAAACAAGACAGTTGCTGATGCTTTATTTGTAGCCCCTGAAAGAAGAATCTGATTGTTACTAATCCTTAGTAGACTCTTCTGGCCGCAGGATCTCCCATATTTGTGAGGCTTAGTGCACAGAGTACTGAGTTCAGTGATGTCTTAATGAAAGTTGGTTCCTTTTCTCTCTTCCTTTTCTTTTAGATTAAGCATTAAACCAGATACCACCAGTTGCAAATTCATCACGTTTTGTGACTTATGATGCTGTACCCACTATGAATCTGATATGAATAAATAACATGCCTCATTGCATTTTCTGCGGAGGAAAGTGACTGGATAAGATGCCACAAGCATGTCAGCCTTCAGGGCGGGCCCTGGATTATTCCTTTCGGGCTGGGGAATGTTTCCGATTGAAACGGGCTCTCCATTTCCAGCAATGGGCTGATGGTCCTGACCATCTTTGTGATAGAAAAGAAATAATAGCACCCATGAAAGCCTGTTTCCTCTTCTGCAAAATGCAGAAGTTGAACAGATTTGCTTCAGGGTCTGTCATGATAATATAGCATAATTTTTAGTATATGCACCCTAGTGCTAAGTCGTTGGAGGGTCCAGTTCCTGGAACTGTTACTTCATCTCTTTGTGCCTCAAAGTCCTCAGCTGTGCAACAAGGAATCCGAGGCTGGGCTCAAAGTGAGTTACCCAGGATCCCACAGTTAGTTAGGAAGTGGACAGGCAGGACTCCAAACCTAGGTCCACGTGTGGCCCTTTCTTCCTACATGGGTTCCCACCCAACCTTCCGTCTGCAGCTGGCCACAGGGACTGCACGACTGAGGAGCAAGGAGGAGGGTGCCTCTGCTCCCTCTGCTTAGCTTAATGTCAGACTGAAAAATAGTTTCTTTGGAGTTGATTTCCACCAGCTTCATTGCTGACTTCCACACTTGGTTTCGTACTTACTAGGGATCTCAACAACTTCAAGCTACTTGTTTTTTTCTCCACTAACCCATGATATGACCACTTGTTTCTGGACTAGTGAGGGGTTCAGTGTGCTGCTGTTGCCATGTTCCGCTGCTTTGTCACCTACTTGCCTTCATTGTCCTGTTACCTTTGCCCCCTGTTTTTCTTCTCTGCTCCTTCCTCCTCCCTGTGTGTTCCTTCACATGAATGAAAGGCAGAAGCAACCAACTCTGGCTCCCATGGTGCCCTTAGAGTTTTTCATTGTTCCCATTCCTCTTTACTCTGTGTGTGTGTGTGTGTGTGTGTGTGTGTGTGTGTGTGTGTGGCGTGGGGGAGGGTTCCCATCCCTTCTTTAGCTCACCCACCGGAAATATACTCAGTACTTGGGATGGGTTTTTGTGATGGCTGACAAAATAGCCGTTAATTCCATAGGAGTCCAAGCAGGCTTCTAAATCTGGTAAGCAAGAGATAAAACCGTTGCATATTTCTCTAAGTCCACTTAAGCTATTTATTGTCATCAAGACTCTGAATCAGAATTGGATGTCCGAGGGAGGGTGCCTGAAACTATGTCTCTGAGGATGGAGGGTCTGGTGCTTCTTCAACCAGAGGCAAGTGTGTGTACAGAGTGGAGTTACACAGGAAGATATGCTCAGCTACTGACTTTGGTGCTAATTTTAAATAAAATGCTCCATGTAATGCGTTATCAGATCTGATTGTCTGCAATCCTTTTGATGGTGTGCCCTGAGATTGTGACTCAAGAAGCAGCTTGCAGCTGGAAAGTATATCAGGTTATCGTAAGTGGCTTTACCTTTGAATCTCTGCATCGATTAGGCACAGGATTCTAATATTGTCCCCCTGTCCTAGCTCCACGGTAAGGGAGACAAGTCTGTGTCTGGGCCAGAAATCGGGGCAGGTTATCTCCCTTTGCAGTTCTCGCTCCCACTTTCCCTTTAGTCATTGGTATTCAGTGAGGTCTATATGTGTTTAGTATTCAGAGGGACATGCATGCATCAATATAGCAAGAGCTAATGGACAGGGCACCTTATTGGGAAATGGGGGTTTGGGCATTCGGAGTGTGTTTCATCATTTGTAGAGAGAGGAAAACACCCAGCACTTGGTGACCCCGCACAAATGTAAAGGTGAGCCACATTGAGATTATTACCTCTCAAGTCTAGAAATTATAAAAACACAAATCATTATCCAACAGAATACAGATAGAAGAAAAGCTTTCTATTATTCATCCCTCTTTGTGTCTGTGGAACACATTTTTGTGCAGTATCCGTTGGTGGAGTGGTTACTCACCCATGCTCTCCTGGTCTCTGTCAGTCTGATTTTGTTTCCTCTCACTCCTGTCTTCAAGGTGTGTCCTTTCCTTAGAGTTGGAAAAACCTGTGCTACCTTGCCTGTCTTGCTGTTCTTCCTGAGACATCTGTACACACACATTATCATCAGAAGTCTTCCCCTCCATATCTTTGTTCTTTAAAATGTTTGGTTTCTAGTTTGGGGTTTGGTTTGGTTTGCCCTTCATCTGTCATCTTGTCTGAGAAGCAAAGGCTCATTCCGTTCTGTCTATTGACATCACCCCTGGAATATCCTCAGGCCTCTCAAAGTCCACGGACTCCATGATTGATGATCTCTGTCCTTTCCTTTCTTGTTCCAGAACCCATTCCTCCTACCATGGTCTCTCTCCCAGTCAACAACATCTTCATTCTTTTCAACTGCTGCTGGAAATTTCTCCTGGAATCTTTGGTCTTATCTATACCTCTTCCTTCTTCTACTCATCTCTCTCAGCTTCTCCCCATTGCCACCCCCCACCCCTGCACACGCACTTGCCTTAGGTTTGATGTCCTCCTATTCCATATGGGCTGCTTGTCTCCCTTCAGGTTCTTACCTTCTCTTCACCAGTTTACTCCTATATCCTCCGAACTGGATATCCTGGGTTCAGCCTCTTCTCTCTTAAGTGGATCCTTCCAATCAGTACCAGAGAAATAGCTCTAAATTTCAGGTTGTTCTCACCTCATTCCTATTTCGAGATTCTAGTGATGGCTCCCCCTTTGCCTGAGACCACACTTCTGAACAAAGCACACAGCTCTTCTCATGCCAGAATATGTCCCATGTATCCTGCACCACACTAAACAATTGCTTACTGTTCTTTGAACTTATCATGACATTTTATGTCTGTGTTCATTTTTGCCTCAAATCCTCTTGTGTTTACTTATGAAAAATTGCAGCAAAGGGACCATGTCTGTCCAGTGTTGAATCCCAAGAACCGTGCACAGTATCAAGTACAGAACGAACACAGAAAGGGAAACTGATTTACCCCAGGACCCATAAATATTGGTAAGAGAGAGCTAGTGTTTGGATCTGTTGATTCTCAGCCTTACATTTTCTGTTTCAAAATGTTTGATGGTTTGAGGAAACAGATTTTTTGAGTGGTGTCAGGGAGATCCTTTGGCTTTTACTTGTTCATTCCTGGGACTTTATACAATATATATCAAATGTAAGTTGGCATTTTCCATGGGCTACAAGAAAGAAATAAAGATACTATGTTGGGTTTAATTCTTCTCTTTGGTTCTAACAATATAAACACAACCACATCATTGCTTTTCACATTTCAGTGTTCATATAAATCAGCTGGGGATCTTTTTAAAAAGTGGATTCTGTTTCAAGAGGTCTAGTGGTATCTGAGATTCTGCATTTTTCACGTTGTCAGGTGATGTCCACAGTGCCGACACCGGTGTGAAGTGGACTCACACTTCAAGTAGCAAGGAGGTAGATAATTATATACAGAATGCTCAGGTTAATGAGTTTATTTCTCTTTTGCCAAAGAATTTGGTGAATTTAAAGGTCTCTTCTCTATATCCCATGAGAGCAAAAGTTTATTATTCAAAATATTTAGAACAAATCATCTCGATGCAGTGTTATATCAGTCAAACCCAAATACAGATATATGAAAAACAAGATGGTGGTGGTATAACCAGTGTTTACCTATAACATGTCTCTTCCTGGACTCTATTTCAAAGACATTTTCTAGGGGTGCCTGGGTGGCTCAGTCGTTAAGCATCTGCCTTCGGCTCAGGTCATGATCCCAGGGTCCTGGGATCCAGCCCCGCATTGGGCTCCCTGCTCAGCGGGAAGCCTGCTTCTCCTGCTACCATTCCCTCTGCTTGTGTTCCCTCTCTTGCTGTGTTTCTCGCTGTCAAATAAATAAAATCTTAAAAAAAAAAAAAAAAAGACATTTTCTAAACCGCCATTTCTCCATGCCAAGGCAATGCTTACTGGTCAGTATTTCATTGAGCAAATCTTCAGTATAATTAAGGGGAAGATGTGTCAAAACTGATCTGGAGAATGCCCCAGGAAGATACCTTTGAGAGCACAGTTCCTTTCCATTTCCAGTTGTCTGAATCCACATAGTAACTCCAACAGGGTTGACATCATCTGTCACTACTTGACCTGCTGTCTTCAAAAGGGGCTAAATCCACACCTATGATCTCACTGGCACCCTGTGGACTTTGACTCTAAGGAATCCAGAGTAGTAAATGTATACCATGTCAAAAAGGGATATACAACAGCCCTCACTGGTCAGGGATGTCTCAGGGCCCAGATGGCAGTGCCATTGTTCTGTAAGCAGGTCAGTGTCCCATTACTGATGATTGATATTACATTTGGTTGGTGTAGTGATTGCATTCTGTTAGCAGAAAAGGTTGGTACATGCTTTAGTCATATAATGGCTACACACTCAGGTTTATTGATTTTTTTTTTTTTTGAACTATTAGCGTACGACATAGATAGTACGTAGCTTGGTTCCTATAGTGTTTCTATGTCCTATATTTAATCTATTAAAAATGTCTTATTGAAAGTTAAAATAACAGGACAATTTCCACTCTAATTGGCTTGATGGAAGAGTGGAGTTTACTGAGCCAGGGAAGGAATTAGGGTGATGAATCCGGGAGCAGATTCCTTTAATATATCTGGCTAATGACAGCACTCAGAACCTTATGAACAGTATTGGATATTGAATTATTAGATGGTTGGGAGATGATTTTATAACTTAATAACAAGTCCTTGTAAGCCTTGTATGGGATCCCCAATTTTCCAAATCCATAAAAGACGCGGTACTTCTGTAATAAACATAAAAATGGCCTGTTTTGGTAATATTTTTTTAAAAGATTTTATTTATTTATTAGAGAGAGAGATCACAAGCAGGCAGAGAGGCAGGCACAGAGAGGGAGAAGCAGGCTCTCCACTGAGCAGAGAGCCCAATGCGGTGCTCAATCCCAGGACCCTGAGATCATGACCCGAGTCGAAGGCAAAGGCTTTAACCCACTGAGCCCCTGTTTTGGTAATATATTAAAAATTAACTTTGTCCCTCCCCAAATCCCAAACTGGCAACTCAGGCATGATTTTTCAAGTGTTGGTTCAGTTTGAATGCCCTGAATTCCTATTATAATCCTGGTTTTGAGGGAATGTTCTAGGCTGGAGCTGTATTTGCCTTGAAATGAAAATCATGTTCAAGAGGAAATAGTTATTGTCCTGATGTAATTTACTAAAAATCTGTCTGGATACTTGACATTTCAGTGTTAAGAAAGTTCCTAAGGCTCTTTTGGGGGGAAAAAAAACAACGCATTTTGAGTGATTAGCCAGGTTTCCTTAAAGTTGATAGTTTATATCTGGGTAGATGTCTGGAATTTCACTTGAGTGATTTGGTTTAACACTTTTGAGAGGTGGTGGGTCCGGGGGGAAGCTCGTCTTGTTCATGCTGGGGGCAGATGGGCTAGAAGGGAGGGTGCATGGAGAGTGACATAATGTTGCAGTGTGCACAGGATGTGAGAGCCATACATCCTGCTTTAGGTTTCAGGCTTTTTCTCTTTGCCTTCTAGTTATGGCTGCTGGTGGAGGCGGTGGTGGCAGGATGGAAGGGGGCTTTGGCCTATGTGCGCTATGTTTCTCAAAGTGCCCTGGAGAAGATTGAAACATCCTTTTTAAGGCAATTTCTGTGGAGCCCATTTCAGGATTAGACACTCTTGGGCTCCATTTTGACTCTGATGGCACCAGGTCTGTTACTCTGTTGAGGTCAACCTCTCCTGTTCCGCGGTGATTCCAAGGGAAGTGTGAGTCATTGTCCGTGAAGTCATACTGGGAGGGGAGCTCTGTTCTTACACTCCCAGGCCCAGAGTTGGGTGTTTCCACAGTTGATGTCTGGACAGCCGATGAGCCCATGAAGATTTGAAAATATATACATGTTTTCAGTAAACACAAGCAAATTAGGTTTTAATTTGAGGGCTGGCCCAAGAACTAGGAGACCTGGGTCTCTGCCATGAATCTGGACTTTGCAGTCTTGCGTGAGCAGCTTGACATTTTGGGGCTTTAGTTTTTCTGTTTTAAAATAAGACCACATGATCTCAAAGGTCCCTTTTGGCAAGATGGTTGTATAATTTTCCTTTAATTTACCACCAAGAGAGGCGGGCCAGAAAATTCTCTGAAAACTTGTTTTTAATATACGATCAACCTCATGAATATCACCAGTGTAAACAATAAGTCATTAACAGGTGCATATGGTATTTGTTAGTGTTATTTGTTTCTTAAATGCTAATCTTTGGTAAATTGCTTGATCATTTGGTATGCAACATGCTGTAAATGTATTAAGTACTATACTTGTATTTTGTGTTTGGAAGTGCTATTGAGCATTGCATATGGTTGTTCTGAATTTGTCAATAATATTCCCTGTGTAATCCATATGGGAACAGCCATGCAATCCTTATATGGTGATATCTTGTTTACTCTTATCTAGAGTGTAATTAATGTTTCGTACAATCCCTGCATGTGTTTCTAATAGTCTTACACCTCCCCAAATTAAACTTTTAAGATGGAAATGATGATTAGAGCAGTACTGTATAGTAAAAGGGCTAATTTATCTGTCTATCTATCATCTCTCTATTTAAATACTAATTGATCCTAAAGAATATTATTTTCTAGAGGAGAATCTATAATAATGTTAGTAACTTTCAGGAATATTTTTGGCTAGCAAAATCATATATATTCAACTTGCACATTACCAAATCTTAGTTAATTATGACTTTTCAAATCTTATTTCAAGTCTTCCAATCTCATACTTTGATAAGGGCAACCTGTAGACTTGTGAGTAAATCTCTTTATGCATCTTGCATGTTAATGCCATTTGTATTGTGAAGTCTTAAAGAGATTGATAATTCATATCGTTTTGGCTTAAATGTGTATGCTTTAATTTATGAGGAATATAAGAAGTGCTCTATTCTGTGTGAGACAGCGTCAGTTTCTATTGTTATGAATTAAGTATGAAGTGGTCTCATTTCCAAAGAGTTATGCAGTACATATGCTTGCACATTCTGTTAGCAGCTAGGAATCCAAACGGAGAAAACCATTTCCACGAGCAAGTGAGTCATCTATTAAAAAGGATCCTAGTAATCCAGAGGAGACTATGAAAAACATTCCAGATAGTCCACGTTGATGAGACCCATTTTGAAATGTTTTAAATCAAAAGTCTACACTTGGCCCGTGATCACTGTATTTAGTTAATGATCTAACAGTTCCCCCAGATTATTGCCTTGTCAAATCCCGCCCTGTTCTGAAAAGCACATTTATTTGAGACAAAGGGGTCCTTCTCCATCACCGTTGCGTAGAGCTCAGACCCTGTATGCTCTGCTGTTCCATTCATTTTCCTGCCTTATCTTTATGTTCAAAAAAATTGCATATTTGTTTGGCTGTTTGCAAAACCCTTCAGTCGTTTTTTCTTCTTCTCACGTCTGAAATGGTTCCTATTAAAGCTTTCATAATGCCCTTCAGTTTCTGTGTTAAATCAATGTTGAAATTGGAAAGAGAGTAGGAACTTTGGCAGTTTCGATAATTCACTTCATCTGGTGGCCAGCTATGGTAACAATCACATCATATGCCAGCCCTCAGATGAGATGAAAGCAGCCCTCGGGGCCCTGAAGCGACATTTGAGGAGTGGAGAGAAAATACAGTTAGAATTCTTTGTTTCATCATTTCATTCTATAAAATGGGAGATTATTTTGACCGGAATTTGAGAGTGCTACGAGAACCATTTAAAGGTTATGTGGCAGGCTTAGCTGTGGAAGCTGAATGCAGATTGTTGATCAGTATGCTGGACGGCGAGTGTTGAGCCCCATGTCAGCAAATGATGTCTTTTATTCCCTGTGTATGGAGTGCTGCGAGGAAATGCTGATATTGTTAGCATATGAATAACATCAAAGCCCTACGCGGGAAGATAAACCTCCATCTTCTGAAATAGAGTGCACAGCCTCCCCTCAAGTACTGACGCTTCTCTCCTTCCGCCCCTGCATGCTGTCCGACCCCAAAGCGGTTTCTTCCAGAGCAGGCGAGTTGATATTCAGGGCTGGGTTGCTGGAGCATGACCACACATTCCATCACTTACAGAAAACATTTTCACGTCAGATTGCCTTTTTACATGAAGAGTAGGATTATTAGTTGTTTTTTTCCTTTTTTTTCCCTCCCTCCCTCCCTCCCTCCCTCCCTCCTTCCCTTCCTTTCTTCCTTCCTTCCTTTTTAACTTTTTCTTTAGAGTGACATTTTCTTTAGAGGTACCCTAAGAGGCTCACGAGTCTGATTATTATTTGTCCTAAAAATGAGAGACTGATGCAGCCAGGTGACAAGAAAGAGAGTGGATGTCTGCTCCTTCATCTGTGAATGTAAACATGAGTCTTTTCAATGCTGCTGGATTCTTCAATCAATACCGACATGCTGTCTGGACCCAATGTAAGAAAAATGCGCCAGGTGCCACCTTCTCTTCTGTGCATATTAGCGGAGCGCGATACATAGTTTTGTTCAAGTCTCTTCTCTTTCCACCTGTCCTGATGGTCAGCCCATGCTGCTTTTGCTCCCAATGGAATTTGAGTTTAGCTGCGGAGTTCCTGAGGCTTCTGAGAGCACCAGCCACGTCCAATTGGCTCAGGGATGACAAAGTGTATGACAGCCCATAAGAGAGAAAGTAATTCCAGATGCCTTGGATGTTTCATCTATTAGCTCATGGGGACATGTAAGGAATAGTCAGTTTCCATTAATGTTCAATTTCTTATTGGCCAAGATGCGGCGGGTATGATGCTGCTAGTCATTTTCTGTAACAACTTTATTTATACAGGAGGTCTTTTTCTGAAAGGTACATGCCTGGAACTTCATTTCTGAGCTCATATGTTATGCTGACCCAAAACGTCTGTCAAAACTTAGATCAATGTCATGGGTTATATTTTTGTTTTCATTACTCTCAGAGTCCTTTTTTTTTTTTTTTTTTAATTCCCGTTATTCCCGTTGCCAGCTGTTACGTGAACATTCCATCAAGTTTAGGTTAGCCAAATTCCAGCCTGTGGTTTAGAATTAAGCAGAGCCTAATGTTGACATGATTGATTTCCAGTTACTCCGTGTGGTTCCTCTCACGTGGTTAAAAACATTTCTGTGTACAAAAGCAGAGGAACAACACATTTGTTTTATAAAGAGCCAAGTGTACTCTTGACAAGGGAGCTGTTCAACAATCATCATAATAGAATACCTCCTCTTACTTGCTGTCGCTCACCCCGTTCCCCGAGTTATCGTTCTCATGTCCTCGCTGAGTGATACACATGGAGAAAGTGAATCTTGGTGAGTCAAGCTCATCTGATTGTTAGATTCTGGATGGCTTCCAAACGAGAGGTTGGAATCAAAAGAACTCACACAAAGGCTTCCGGGACACGTTAGGAATACCAAATATTATCACCAGATTTTCTAATTAGTTTTCCAGACAAATGCTCAGGAAGTTACAGCTATGTACTTGATCCGGCTCAGATTTCAAAACGAGGCAATTTTACTCAATTCTTATTCCTACATTTAGATGCTTCCACATTAGGCTTCAGGTTCCTTAGTTCTTAGATTTGAAGCCTCAGCGGTCATTTGTTTGTGTTTGTTTTTAACCCACATATTGATCAGCACATGTCATTGTTCTGAACTGGGTTTTCCTCCCTGAAGAAGAGGCAGCTTCCTGTCGACCATTCAGGGAAGGTAAAAAGAACACCATAATTAATTCATTAATGGGGAGATCGGTGCACAGAGCTGAGCATCATGGTTTGCTTGTGACCCTTGTAATTATCTTTTAGAAAATCTCTACACGTGTTGAAGAATACTTGATGGCAAATGTGGGAGGTCAGAGGTTGGAAGAAACCAAGCGATTTCACTGATAAAAAAAAATAGTGTTATTGAATGATGTCAGAGTTGGACAAACTAATAATGGCTTTAGTATGTCAGAGGTTTCAAGGCATCTAAATTATTCTCGAGTCATTGCCAGCTATGCTGATTTTGGCGGATGGCTATTACACATCGTATGCCATCGTTCACCCCCCTGCTGGCAGAAAGGATGGTCGGAATGGCCTGTAAAAATAAGAAACATCATACTGACAGATTAAGAAAAAAAATCATCTGGCCACATATTGTTTCAAAACTAAATAGAGTATGGAAAGGTTAAAGCCTTTGACTCCTTTTCGTATGAATGGTGATTCATTAAGGCTATATTTCTGTCCTGGATCAGGACTTGGATTGGAGAATTTGCCAGCAAGTCTAGTGACTAATTCTGTGGCCTGATGGAGCTCTGAGAGCACCTTTACTTGTTTCATTCTGTGAATAATATTAATAATCTCAATTCCCCCAATCCGGCCCTTTTGAGAATTCTTTCTTAAGGTCACAGGGAAATTCCAAATGTTAAATTATGAACCTCAAAAAGAGAAAAAGAGAGACTGAGAGAGAGAAAGGGAGAGAGAGAGAGAGAGAGGGAGGGAGAGAACAAGAGAGAGTGCTCATGTGATATGTTTCTGCAGGGATGAGCAGAATTTAGTAGAATAATAATTTCTAAGCCACCTTCAAAGTCTATTTTTATTCAGAAGCCTGCTGAGTTATTTCTACTCCTCTTATAAGGTAATTCCATTCGTTTTCTAGGAAACGTTACTATCTAGCCAGGATTTAGAAATCATTTTATTTCAAAGCAAGATAACAGCCTATGAGATAGCATACTTTAAATCTTCAGAAGCAGCTGTTTGATTATCTCAACACTTGAAAAATTGGTTGGAGGTTTTTTTTCCCCTTTACTCAAATTTTATGTTAATTGGTCAAATGAATTATTTGGGAGAGGTAATGACAAAGAAAAGAGTACAGAAATATCTATGTAGTTAAGTAACTAATTTAATGACATGTAAGGCTTGAAAATATGCTAACATAATTTAAAATATGTATATTACCCATTAAGTAGAAATTTCCCTTTATAGTAGAAAAACAAAGTCTCAAGGACTGAAGAAATGCTTTATAATGAAAATCACTTTTCTGGATTGAATAACTAGGAGGTTCATGAGGCCGGAGAGTCCCAAATAGATCTCAATGAATGCAAGTCAGTAGCCTTTCACTCATGTGTTCATTCTGTGCCATTGGAGGGTGGCAGATACGGAGTTGGGAACAAGACATGGAGTGGCAGACAGCCCATTGATGACGTGAGAAATGATAAAGGCTTGAGTGGTAATAAGGGGAGAGGGGATAGGAAGTAGAGGACTTAGAGATTAACCTAGAAGTAAGGGTAGATGGTAACTCAAACTGTGGAAGCACCAGCCCTCAGTAGCCCGAATGTCAGGATTGTGTATCTGAGATGGGTCCCCTTGCTATTTATGAGGCCAGGATATAACGCCATATGTGCTCAAGAAGAGGCACCTTGGGTCTTTGTTTGGGCCTATTCATCATACTTGCATGGCCTCCCCTATGAATGGTAGTTCTGTAGAAATCACTATTCCAGCTGGGCACTGGAGCTGCTGGCCATGGCCCACCATCAGCACCATCTTTCTGGTATGGAAGAGATCTTTGCTCAATGTATGGGCCCACGTATTTTCTCAGTTCCCCCTGGTAGAAAAGCCTTAATTAAAGTATTAAAAGGGGCGCCTAGGTGGCTCCTACAGTTAAGTGTCTGACTCTTGATTTCGGCTCAGGTCATGATCTCAGGGTTATGATATCAAGTCCTGCGTTGGGCTCTGCACTCAGCGGGGAGTCTGCTTCTCTCGCTCTCCCTCTGTCTCTCCCCCTGCTTGTGAGTATGTGTGCTCGCTCTTTCTGTAAAATAAATAAATAAATCTTAAAAAAAACCAAAGTATTAAAGTAATGCATATTAGGAAGCGCGAAAAAAAAAAATCCCAACTGTAGATTCCCCTATTGTTTCTCGCTTCCCCCAGCCAGACTTCCAGAGGTAGCCATTAAGGCTCAAGAAAATATTTTAGATTTTTAAGAGAGTATATGAATATGAGAGGGGTTTATATTTTGAAATATATTAATATTCTCTCCCATTTTACAGTTCTGTCTATGGCCCTTTCTCAGGTTAACTTGAGGTATCAAATTGCCTAGAGGAGTAGGATTAGAATTTTTACAGCAGAAATGCAAAGAGACCAAAATGGGTCTCTGTTCAGCTTCTGAAACTTAGCAAGGGGTAGTTGAAGTCAAAGCAAGGTGACAGGCTTGAAATCTACTGATCTCAGAGAGATAGAAACTTTCTAAATTCCCTTACTTAGTCCTCTCATACATCAAAAGGCAGGCTTGGTGGATGAGACCATAGAGACTTATATGCCTAAGACAGGGCAAAGGAAGGCCCATCTAGAAAGAGGGAACACCCCACACCCGTTCTTCTGGTTCCTCTAGGTTGACTGCTGAGTACAGGAGACAGCAGGTGATGTGACTTGATCTGTACTCTGTAGGCAAGTCACTGCAGTGGAGTGAGGTGAATGCTTGTTCCTTGATTGGGGCAATAGAACAAGATGTTCCATGAACTTCAGAACCAGTGTGGGCCTCTACAACACTAAAGTAAGCTCAGGGTCCCAACACAGTCGGGAGGATATAGCCAGGGTTTATATTCTAAGCAATCCTGAGTTCCCAAAGGAGATATGGAAGTTGGTTGAGTTGCAGACCTGGCACGTTGTGGCAAGGGGTCGGAGCCCCAACGGGAGAAGCCATGGGGTCCAGAAGCTATGAGAACCAGGATCCAAGTCAGGCACGAAGAAGAGGCTAAGGGAATTCCATATGTCTTTAAGAACTGAAGTGAGGCCACACCAGCCAGGGAACATCAGCAGTGATGTTCATAACATAAAAGTGAGGGCCTGGCCCTCACTTAGCCAAAAGACACCAGGAACAGATGAGAGCAGATTGTACAATACCCGGAGACGTGATAAGATCAGCCAATACGAGAGCAGTCCCAGGATCCCCCAATCCTAATCCTCCGCAGTAGAGATGAACACAAGTCTAGGGGACGCCCGTGGATGTGAAGAGTCCAGTTCTTTACAGAACTTGTCCAGTCTCATGCTGCCTTGAAGCCACAGATGTGTCACATTTTACCTTCCCCAGCTGCTATCGTGGGGGAACAGGGGGAAGGAGAGGAAATTAAAAGGGTGGAGTTTTACCCAAGGAACTTTAAAATTACTGCACTGGGTTGAATTTACTGATTGGGACTAAAATACAGATTTCTGCAACTGATGAGATAGGGTTGCATTAGGATGATCATATTATTTATCTATAAAAAAAATGAAGGGGCACCTGGGTGGCTCAGTGGGTTAAAGCCTCTGCCTTCGGCTCAGGTCATGATCTCAGGGTCCTGGGATTGAGCCCCGCATCGGGCTCTTTGCTCAGCGGGGAGCCTGCTTCCCCCTCTCTCTCTCTGCCTGCCTCTCTGCCTACTTGTGATCTCTCTCTCTGTGTCAAATAAATAAAATTAAAAAAAAAATAAAGAAGCCACTTTGAACATCTGAATGTGCTTTTGAGTAAATTGATTGGGTATTGGACCTCTTGAACTGATCATGAATGTCTGCTAACTGCTTTTTCTCGAATATCCCATTTTCTCCTTTTTATTCTACATTCTGGGAAAATTACTCAAAATTTTCTCCCAGAATTTCTATTAAATTTTAATTTTGATACTAATGCTTCTCATTTTGAAGAATGTTTTCTTGTTCTCTGATGGTTCCTGTCATAGCAGCTTCTGCTTTTAGTTAGTTTATTTGTAAAGGATACGATACAGTCTCAAAGACTTAATGGTAATGATATCACTGAGAATTTATAAAACACTTATCTTGCTCACTATGAATTATCTTTGGTCCTTCTGAGGTCACTTGTTCTGTCCTTCTGAGGTCATTTGTTCTGTTAGTTCATTCTGGCCCCTCTCGATGTTTATAGATGCATGTAGATGATAACTGCATCATGGTCAGGATTTGGCTTTTGAAGCTCCAGTTGGGTCCCTTTTATTCACTCCTCATTAAGAGTTAGAAAGTCTTAAATCCTACTTAACGTGGTTATGTTCTTTAGTTTCACATGAAGTAGGTAAATAGAGGAGAGATTGAATCATCATAATCATGTCTCCACTTATTTTCTAGATTCTCAGGATTTCCAAAATTATATTCTGGTCCAAATAACTCTCCTGAGATTCTGATGCATGTATCCCATTGCCTACCAGACATTTCTACTTGGGTGGAGGGATCTTACATGTAACGTGCCCAGACTTAAATAATCATAAGCCCACCTCTCCGAGTCTCCTCCTCCTCCTCCCATTTTTGTTATCTCCGTGGGTGGCCTGAATATCCACTTGGCTGCCCTCAGCCAGAAGTTAGAATCATGAGTTTGTTGTCTACTCTTTTCTTTATTCAGTCAGCCACCCTTTTCTACCCGTTCTGCTGCCAGAGTGTCCCCCTCTCTCTCTCTTTAAGATTTTATTTCTGTATTTGATACAAAGTGAGCACAAGTAGGCAGAGCGGAAGGCAGAGGGGGAGAGGAGAAGTGGGCTCCCTGCTGAGCAGAGAGCCCAATGTGGGGCTCGATTCCTGGACCTGGAGATCATGACCTGAGCCAAAAGCAGTTGCTTAACTGACTGAGCCACCCGGGCACCCCTATCCAGAATATCTCTTGAGTCTGTCCACTTTTTAATTGTCATTTCCCTAGGATGTGTCTACATCCTGACCACTGTTGCATTATGGCAACATTCCTTTCCTTAGTGCCCTACCTCTAGTCGCTATACAGTCAGTACTTTCTCTAAAGTGACCTTCCAAAATAAGAAATCTCATTATTTTACTGCATACTCATCATTGCCTATTGCAGTGGCTTCTGACTGATCTGAGGGCAAAACCCAACTGTCTTAATCTGTTTATAACATCCTTCAGGGTATACCTGAAGTTACCTCTTCTAACCTCTGCTAACCCACCTGGCTGGTCTTTCATGAAGCCTCACCTTCTATAACCTCCACGCCAAAGGAGCTGATGAAGTTGAAAAGCAAAAGCCCAGATTATCAGAACAAGTTGAAGAGAGGGTTTCAAAATAGGATAGCGGGATCCTGAGCATCTGGTACAGCTGAGAGGGAAAGTAAGAGAAGAATGAAAAGGTGCTTGTTGGTTTTTGTGAAAAGAAACCCACTATATGAATACAAAATTGTCTTTACTTGTTAAAATGAAACCACTGATCAGTAACTTTTTTATTTTTAAAATTAATTATTTGAGTCTCTGTCTTTATGTGAAAACAGACAATGACTAAATGGTATTTACTGTATGGAATTTCAAAGGTGATTATTTTATGAGCCTATTGAAATTAATTTTAGGGAAGCAGTGATAATGGAAGCTGGTTGCTATGGATTAAAAGCGGTTGTGAGGTGGGGAAGTGGAGATAGCTTTTGTAGACAACTCTTCTAAAATATAAGACTCCAGGAGCGCCTGGGTGGCTCAGTTGGTTTAGCGTCTGACTGCCGATTTCAGCTCAGGTCATGATCTCAGGGTGGTGAGATTGGGCTGACATGAGGCTCGGTGGTGAGTGCCGAGTCTCTTTGAAGATTCTCTCCCACTGCCCATCCCCCCCACTCTCTCACTCTCTTTGTCAAATAAATAAATAAATAAATATTTAAAAAAATAGACTCTGATGAAGAGCAGAACAATATGGTTTTAAAAGTCTTAATAGAGTAGGGTGTGTGTGTGTGTGTGTTTAAGGGGGTGGGGATATGAGCATGTTTATATGCAGACAAGAAGTCAAAGGCACACTAGTTCCTCAGAAAAAGATTGGTTTCTTTCATGCCTACATTCCCGGTTTTGCCAACACCCCCAGATGTTTCTCAACTCCAGGGGAAGACATAGTTTAGGTTCTTGTTAGGACCCTCTTCTCCCCATTCATAACTTCTTTGTCTGCTGACTAAATAGACTCTAGTAGTTCTGGATGGCAGGTTTTAGCCTCTCCCTCCCTTCCTGACCCCCCCACCTTCCTGCCCATCCAGGAAGCAGCTTCCTGTTAACCATGTGGGAGGTCAAGGATTGTCTCTCAGCCGTTCTTCAGTCACTCTACTCTCTGTACTTGTTGCCTTCACCACCCTCTCCTGGGGCCATCCCTGCAGCTCCTCTTTGGGGCCCAGCTCACTCTGCCAGGGTCTCTGCTTAGAACAGGCTTTTGCTAAAGGCTTAGGGGAGATGAAAGAAGCCATATCACATAGATAGGAAATGTTCACTTGCAATATTATTCTTGGAAATTTACCTACAGTTCTTGCACAGTGATGGCCCTCTGGGTCCCCTGGCTCTCTGCTGTGTTGTGGGCTACCATCTTCTTGGCCCTTCTTCCAGGTTCGTCTTCCAGAGACCCAGCCTCGTTCTCAGTGCACAGGTGGATAATAAGTTCTGTCTTACTTCATTACACAGAGTAACTTAAGACCTTTTCTCCCTAAAGTTTGTCCATATAGAGTGGGTCCGTCCTTCAGATGTTACCAGTTAAGGTAGTTTCCTAAAAAATAGCAACAGTTGTTTCTCTTAGAGGAGTACTGTAGTCTTTTCAGCCAAGTGACTGAAATGAAAGACACAGTTTATGATATTTATATATCTATTCCTTCCTTCCTTCCTTCCCTCCCTCCCCCCTCCTTCCTCCTTCCTTCCTTCCTTCCCTCCTTCCTTCCTCCCTCCCTCCCTCGCTTCCTTCCTTCCTCTCTTTCTTATTTATTTATTTATTTATTTTGAAAACACTAGATAAGGATACCAAAGAAGAAAGTCTTCCCTGTTGCGTATTTGCTATTAAAATTTACCTCTGTTAATGTGGATCCTCTGGGACAACAATATAAACCTCAAAAGCATATACATATTAAGTCAGCATTTGATTTTAGAATTATTGTATTATTACCTGACTGTTTCAAATTGGATGAATGGCAAATGTGGCTATTCGTTATTTTCTCCTATATATTTTTAAAGTGAAAAGGCAAGCTAGCTCTTCTCCCATTCCCTGTAATTCCACATTGAAGTTAAAATGATGAGACTTATATGGTCAAAGTCTGAAATTTCATTTGTGAGGAAAAGCAAATTGAAGGTTTACTAAGTTGGCAAACTATTGCTAGTAAGTAGCCAAGCACAATTTTGAAAGTGGAGGATTTTTTTAGCACAGTTGACTATTGGAATTGCCTGTAGAAGAGAGGGGTGTTGTGGCGGAAAATTTGGGTCACAGTGACTATTGTTAGGTGGCAAGATGATACTGGTCTCCTGCAGGGTTTTCCGATAACAGAAGGTGAGGAAGCAGGGGGTAGAATTCCAGCTTCCGGCACCTGTGGGCTTCTCACTGTGCTGGAGCATACGTTTCACTGGACAGGCAGGTGGGAACATAACCTTAGCTGAATTGTGGTCAAACAACTGGCTCTTGCTCTGGGAGGACAGTTCAGTTTGATCTTACTCGTGGTGCGTGATACTTGTAGAGAAACTGGACACAGAATCTTATAATCAATAGTGAATAACAATGTGTCTAAATTAACCAGCTTTATGTTTTATGATCTGACCAAGAAGAAAGTTGGACAATTTTAGGTAACTTTTCTTACTTTTTCAAAGATTGAGCCTTCCCAATTCCATCCAGCTGCTTGGTTCTTGGAATTGAATGAACTATGAGAAATTTCAGTGTAACAGATTGATTTTGAGTAAATGTTATCAATGATTTTCTCAAGAGAGTATCAAAGTGGACTCTGGCATTGAGTGCATCATTTTTAAACAACTGTATGTTGATACTTATTTTTAAAGGGACAGTCATCTTTGTCAATTTTCTTGAATTGCTGCAAATCTGTTCACACAAGTAGACATTACATAGATATGTTGATTAAACCATGTTCTAAGGTTTCCTGAACTGCTCCTGGCTAAGTTTTCCATTTGGTGATGACGTATTGCCATTTTATTCTTTTCTTTACTTGATTTTATTTTTTTGGGTTTTTTTTGTCTTTTTTGTTTTGGTTTGGTTTTGGGTTTTTGAGTAGAGTTGGCGCACAAGGTTACCTTAGTTTCAGGTGTACGGTTTAGTGATTTGACAGGTTTTACATTATTCTGTGGTCACCCCAAGTGTAGCTACCGTCTGATTACAGTATCATGATTACAGTATATGATTACATGATTACAACATCCTTGACTGTGTGGCCACTTTATTCTTGGTTCTATGGTTCTGACCCCTGTATTTTATTCGTTTGACTTATGTTGTTATCTGAGTCTGGAAAGGCCGGATGAAAGAGAAGGACTGAAGGCACTAGGAGCCACATATCTCTTCAAACCCTGCCTGCATTGCCTTCCAGCCATTTTTCCAGAAAAGGCACTTATTGCTGTTACAGTCAGTACTAAAGATAAGTTGGGATATTGGATGCTTTGGTATCCACATGTCTACATAATAGTAATTATTTTGCTTCTAGCTTTCTCTAATGTAATTTGGTTGTGAGAGCTAATGGTATTTCTGTTTCACTCCACAGTGAATGTAACTTTCACTAAATCACTAGGGTTGGGTCCTACAGTTATAAGAGTATTGATTTTTATGTAAACCAGCAGAAAATGCTAACACATCATATAAAATGTTTGATAGTTTATGGGGGCTTTCCTGATGGCCACTTTGCTTTCCGTTGGGCAGCATAAAGATTGGAGATATTGGATTGGGGTGGGTTGAATGGGTAGTGGGAGAGGGAAGGGGTTATGACAAATGCCTTGACATTCATTCATGCTAAATAAGAAGCTAGGTCATATTCACAATTGAAAGAGTGACAGAAATACTGTGCAGATTAAATGATTAGTTGGGGGCTAGTGTTCCTGATTGTATGATTTAGTAGCTACGCATTGGGTTTTATTATACACAGTGTGCTCGGAAAAGTCAACCAATAAAAAGAAAACATAGAATAACTTATTCTGTGTTTGGCTGTGGCTTCTGTTTCATTATGCCCAGTAACTTTAAAAACACTGGAGCACGAGCGTTCAAATGAAGAAATTAATACATATGGGGAATGCTGAAATAGTCCTACTATTTTGGGAAATTAAATTCAGGGTATCTATTGTGAGAATTCAATAAAACTTTTGGCCTTCAATATGAGATAGACCATAAATCAATGAAGTTTAAATAGTTCTGCTCTCTTGAACACCTGCTTATCTGTCTTGAGAAAATTCTGTAGTGTTTTAACCATCATTTTATGACATTAAAAAGTAATGCTCACTATTGCAGTACTTGGAAAGGCTATTAAAGTTAAGGGTCTGTCAGCCATTCCATTATAAACCCTGATTTCCAGGAGTTTAATATAACCCAGACATTACATGTAATAAACCCTAATGTAGGAATCTGAAACTTGGATCATTATATTCTCTATTTAAAGGCCAATTGCCCCACAAAGACTGTCTCTAGCCATGGCAAATATCTTTAGGAGAAGATATGATTTTAAAAATTTGCCAAATGCTATTTTTTCCTTCCTGTGATCTTTCATCTCTAAATTAAGAGAAACCCTCTGAAAGCCAGGCTATGTGTAAAAGAGCCTTTGTATGAATTTAATCTACATCTTTTCAGAGCTCCCCCCCAACCACAATGTGAACAGAATTTAATGCTTCTTTCCATAGAGAGGCTGCTTTGGGTTCATCAATATGGTGTGTTAGTTTTCTGTGGCTGTAATGCATGAGCACAAACTCAGCAGTTTACGGCACCGTAGATTTGTTTTCGTGAGGTTGTGGAAGGCAGAAGTCTGAAGTCAGTCTCCCTGGATAAAGTCAAAGGTGCCACAAGGCTGGTTCCTTCTGGAGGCTGTGAGGGGACAGTGGGACTCCCCATCTTTTTCAGCTTCTAGCGGCCGCCTCTTTGCTTTGACTTAAGGTCCCTCCTTCCATGTTCTAAGTCCATCACTCCCTTCTCTGCTTCCATTGGAGTCAGGAGTGGAAAAAATATCTTTGACTAGTTTATGAAGTCATTTGAGTCCTGAGTGGTGCTGCTGAAGGGGAATGAAAGGGAAACTTGAGGAACTGGCATTGGATGGTCTTTGAGAACTTCATACATGCCTCATGCATGGACCTGAACTTCAGTACTTTTTAGGGTTGTGGATTGATTGCAAGAAAAGCCCTCAGAGAGCATTTATATGAATGACCTATTCTGAAAATAGGTTGAGTTTGAGACGCACTTCTTTGTAAATCTGAGTTTCACGTTTGTGGGCTGCACAGAAAATGACTGCATATAAAAACAACTCATTTAGACCCACCTGGAACTGGGGAGAAAGGAGTACGTTTTGGAGGCATGAAGAAGACAGATGTGGCGAAGCAGTTCTATTTCTTGCTCACTGATGATCTTTCCCCATAGGCAGGGTAAGACCGCTGTGGCGGATCTTTATATTGTTTGCCAGCATTGCTGGCTGGCGTCACAGACCTGCACGCAAAGGAAGACAGTGGCCTTCTGATGGGTGTCCGGGGACTAGTAGTAACTGACCGGTAGTGGGAGGAGGTATTTGGGAGTTGAATCCCTAGATCTGTTGTTTTCCTTTCTCCCAGTCTGCCACAGAATATATTTTCTCCAAAAAATCATGTTATAAATAAGATTAAAAGAAGAAGCTTAGGGTCCCAGACCAGCATGCCAACATTGCTTTGTTCATCTTTTTTTTTTTTTTAAAGGAATGCAGGGTCAGGAGAGTGAGGACACAAGGCAGAATCAGCAGTGGTCGTAGTCAAATGGGGCATTGAAGAAGCCTGTTCTAATTAATTTCTACTTCACGATGATTGAAATGAGGGTGATTTTATTAGCTACGGAGAAATCGACCACTCTGTATCATTGTCTCTCTGAGTCCAGTATTTTCTAAATAATGAATAACCAGTTAAAGAACAAACTTTCAGAGGGCCGCCGGGCTGAAGGGAGGGGTATCTCTCTGTGCCCCTGTTGGAGGTTCTCAGGATGAGGCTCAGGCTTCATGATTCATGAGAAGGACTCCAAGAACTCAGAAAGGTTCTTGCACTTCTATTTATGGTACATTACAGAGAAAGGGTGTAGCTCAAAATCAGCAGAGGAAGAAAAGCACACGGCTAAAGTTCAGGGAAACCAGGCACTAGCTTCCAGGGGTGCCCTCCACGCAGAGGGGTACGGGGAGCAGCTTAGCTCTCCCAGTCCTGACTTGTGACAACCTGTGTCAAGGATTGCCCTCTGGGCAGCCTTCCCTGAGCCTTGGTGTCCACGTGTCTTATTAGGGGTTCGTCATAGAGCAGCGTTTGGCACCTGTGTGACCTCAGCCACTCGGTCTGTTTCTTGCCCCGTAGAGGTCAAACTGATACAGCATAGCTGGGGGGCTCAGACATACAAAAAACTAGCATTTGCCTTACGTAAGTCAGATGTAGGCAGAAACTATCTGGGCAAACTAATCAGGTGCCCGAGGCCTCAGACGTGCAAAACACTGTCTTCGAGCAGGATGTTCCAAGGCTCGGAAGTCATCTCCCAGGAGCTCATCAGGAGCCGGGATAGACTTCTGTCTGGTATGTGTAGGGCCCGAGCCTCCTGGGCCTGCTGAGTTAACCATTTCCCACATGATCCCTTCTGATGTACAGTTTGGCTGAGGCAGCAGAAGCAACCACCTAGGTACAAGGAACCTTTTGCTGCAACCTTCAGGTGGAGATGGTAGAGAGGGTGTATGTAAGGTTACAGTTTTGTTTTTTCCAAAGCCGATAATGGAAGGTCTCCAGTGTTAGATCTGGATGTTGGAGGAGAGAAAGGATTTCGTTACAGAATAAGCGTGGATGTTGAGTGGAGTGTCTTTCACCTCTGTGTTCCGCATGCTCTAGGAAGATAAAGCTTATGATGGAACATTGCCAAACAACTGCTGAACCAAAGGTATTTTTACCAGTGATGCTACCTTTTAAGCCAGTGGTTCTCAACCATGACTGCCTGTAACAGTCATCTGGGGGTGGGTTTGAATTACTCGTGCCTGGGTAGCGTCTTCAGGGCTTCTGGAGTACCTGTAGGGTAGGACTTGGGAACTGCTCTTTTAAAATTCTTTCTGAGGTGACTTAGAATGTGCAGAGACTGACCGCCATACAAGTGATCAAAGGGGAGAGAATCAGGAAACCTGTGATCTTTACAAGCCAGTGACCCACTGCCCTGATTGCGTGTCCGATCTGCCTAGGGGAGGGGAAGAGGTCATGCAAAGACTGACTCCCTTGCTCTGCTCTCAGAGATTCTGGTTCAATTAGTCTGGGGAGAGCTTGCCTCCGATGCACAAATCAGGGTTGAGCACTGCTGCTCCTAACAGTTCGTGTTTCTCTGGCCTTTCTTTACCCTGTTCACTGGAATGCAGTATCATCCGATTTAGTTACAAAAAACATGTCACAGCCTTTAGGAATCTCCGGGAAGGAAAAGTGCACACATTACGTACACACGGTCTCCATGGAGGTGATATTTGTTCTAAGACAGGAAAGATAACAGTGAAGCCAGTTATGAGAAGA
Source organism: Procyon lotor (assembly GCA_028646535.1). NCBI lineage: Eukaryota > Metazoa > Chordata > Mammalia > Carnivora > Procyonidae > Procyon > Procyon lotor. Next base: position 115,664,375 of record CM053607.1, on the reverse strand, counting down.
CCTAGGAGAGGGCCAACCATGCAGAATCTATGGCTGATGCCAAGGAGGTGAGAGAGATTGTCACCATCAATGACTAGAAAAGACATTGTGGTTGAAGCATGGCAAGTGAGGTTAAGAGGTGGGACACGCTGAAGTTGGGAAGGAACTTAGTTGCCAGATCACGCAGGGTCCTATAGGCCATTTTAAGGATATCAGGATTGATTCTCAGGTTAATGGGAAGCATTGAAAGATTTAGGGTTTGGAATAACATGATTTGTATTTTGAAAAGATTTTTCTGCCTGTGATGTGGATGGTAGATAGATTTTAGAGGGTAAGAATGAAAGTCAGAACACAAGCCAAAGAGCCTTTGTCCCGGTCTGAGCAGGAGTAAAGGTGGCTTGGACCGGGATGGGGCTAGACGGGGTGGAAGGAAGCGCAGGGATTTAGACAGATTCTGGAACATAGGACCGAGGTGACAGAGATGGTGAGCATGGGGTCTATCAAAAGGGAAGGATCAAGTCTGCCTAAGCCCTTTTGGGGATTGTGCAACTGGAGATAATGGAGGGGGTGTGAATAGAGGCCAGTAATCAAGAGTTTCTTTCCTTGACCTGTTAAAATTAAGATGCCTACTAGATAGCAAGTGGAAACTTAAAGTTTACAGTTCCAGATTAGCAAATACAGAAAAGCTTGGGCTGAAAGTAGACTTTGAAAGTAGAAAGTAGACAGATGAAAGTAGACATTATCAGCATATGGCGGGGGGTGGTTCAAGATACCAGACTGAGACCTTTTCAGGGAGAATGGAGCCAGAGAAGGTTGGAATGATGGAGACACAGAAGTGCTCACTGAGGTTAGCAGTGAGAGCATTCTAGTGGCAGGAATGAGCCCCTGGAGTCATGGATGAGTGAAGAGGAGGTGAGAAGGTAGAGACAGTGAGCTCAGAAAAGCCTACAATGGCTATGAGAGGAAGACAGAAATGGAGCCAGTGGCCAGAGGGCCAGTTGGAGTCATGGGGGGTTTTGTGGGTTGATAGAAATAACAACATGTAGGGTGTTGAGATTAATTATGGAGGACGAGGAGAAGGAGAAATAGAAAGATCCTTGAGAACATGAAAGGGGAGGGAACCCTGAGCGCTAGGGGATGAACTGAGATTGATAGTGGGTTTTGCGCTCTACCCAGGGGGAATCTAGGCATCTGCTTCTAAATACACCTCATGTAAGCCAGATACTGTATGTATTTTTTCTGCTGTATTCATACTTGTAAAAAATTCCATCCTTTCTGTCTAGGTTAGGATCGTACTCTAGCTCTAGAGCTAAACTGTTCTCACAACCAGTTGAACAGCTTCATGAATTCTTATCCTAAAATTATCCTGGGTTTTTTTTTTTTTTTTCTTTTCATCATAAGTTGCCTTATATGGCTTTCGCTTTCGAAAATTTTTTTAAATGGAAGGAAATACAGATAAAATAAACACATAATCACACAACCAAGAATTAGCAACTTTTGACATTTTTGTCCTTTCTCTCTCTCTCTCTCTCTCTCTTTTTTTTTTGTTTTAAGAAATGAAATATCACCGATAGAGCTAAGCGTCTCAACCAACACTTGTTGCCTTTCCCAGACTTCCCCATAGCACCCACTATCATGAGTTTGGTCCGTTTCTCATCTCTTGCTTATGCTTTTACCTATGTCCTTATTGCTCTTAAGCTGTAAACAGTAGGGTTTTTGTAATTTTAAATTGATATGCATGATACCATACTTCATGTAGCATGCTCTGCATTTCATTTGAAAATCGTACTGTTTTTTTAAAAACAAATCCAATCTTGTTGGTATACGTATATCTTATTGTTTTAACTGCTTTATGGGATTATATCATATAATTATATACCACATTTTAAAAAGATTAATTTTGAGAGAGAGAGCAAGAGCGAGGGAGCACATGCATGGGTGGGCGGGGATAGGAGCGGAGGAAGAGGGAGAGAGAGAATCACCAAGCAGATTCTCTGCTGAGTGTGGATCCCACACAGGGCTTGGTCCCAGGACCCCAAGACCATGACCCCCAGCCGAAATCAGGAGTCAGACACCCAACTGACTGAACTATCCAGGAGCCCTTACACGCCACATTTTATTTTTATATTTCGTTATTGATGGGCATTTCTGTCATTCTCCGTTTTCCACTGTTACGAGCTACACCGCAAAGTACATCTTTGTACAAGCTATGTATGTGATGCTATATTGCTAGATGTCCCTCGACTGCATCATTCCACATCCTGGAGAACAGATGGAAGAACTTCTCTCTGGTGTATTAGTAAATGGAATCCCTCCATTGTGGAATCCGGGTATTTGCACTCTCACCGGATTCTGCCCGTGGTTCTCTGGAAAACAAAACATTGTTTGTTGTTTTGATTTCATCTCCATGGATATGAGCGTGTTTCTTGGCCTTGGAAATTTCCTTCTTGAGGGGGAGGGTGTGCAGGGAGGAGTATCATTTTCCATTCCTTGGATTCCTTTCTGTTCTTTAACCTCATCTGAGACTTACTAGCTTTTCGAAAGAGTTGTTCATTTATTAAAGTGTTTTCATTTCTGAAATATTTGAACTCATTCCTGCCATGCCTCCCCTTTTCTTCTTTTTTTTTTTTAAAAGATTTTATTTATTTATTTGACAGAGAGGAGAGAGATCACAAGTAGGTAGAGAGGCAGGCAGAGAGAGAGAAGGAAGCAGGCTCCCTGCTGAGCAGAGAGCCCGATGTTGGGCTCGATCCCAGGACCCTGAGATCATGACCTGAGCCAAAGGCAGAGGCTTTAACCCACTGAGCCACCCAGGTGCCCCGAAGATAACAAAACTTTAAAAGACACTTAACAAAGCTAGAATTTGATAATGGGTATACTATAGTTTTCCATTGATGTACAATTTTGTTTTCAGTCATCCCATTTTTAATCATTTCTAATGAAACTAGTTTGTTTTTAAAATAAGCCCACTGTGATTAAACTTGGCTTGATTATCTACATAAATATAGTAAGAATCATGATTCAATGCATATCCTCAAGTATGACATTTCAGGCAAGGCTGTGATGTTAACCAAGGGGCTTTGTTGGTTCCATAGAGACAACCTTAGTGTTTTAAAATTGTGTGGTAAATTGTGTGGTAATAAGAAATCTCAGGTTAAATCTTTAAAGTCTCTTTAGGCTACAAAGTCATCCAAAGAATTATCTAATTGTGTCCAGCTACCAGGAGAACAGATTCTTACTGAACTTAACGTAAATACATATATTGTCATGAAAAACAAGAATATTTAATAAGAGTCTCTGAATTCTGGAGAGATCCAGTTGGTAGGAAAAGGCAAATATCTCAACTTTTGTTTCACAAAAGCATACTTTATCAAATTGTCATAAGTTAGAGAGATAGCTTAAAAGAGGAGAAAAAAGCATCCATTCAATCTGGAAAACAAAACTTTAAAGACTCAGCAGTGATTTAAATGAAATCACAACAATTACAATCATCTTTATTAGTTTATTCAGTGTCCTGTGATGAATTTTTGTTTTGCTTGATCATGGCTTAGCCGTCTTATGAGTCAATCCAGTTGTTGTCCAGCAGAGCCTTAGAAATTCTCCCCCAGTACAGTGTTAAGGTTATCAGAACCCTGCATTCTCCAGTACTTCTCAGGGTCTTTTCCTTGAATCTCTGTGAAGATGAAGCATGTCTACCTGTAGTTGATTATAAATCCTTTTAGACAAAAATCAAGGGTAAGCCAGGAACTGTGAGTTGCAAAAGACTTAACAGTGGGCAGGTTAAAGAGGTGGTGTGGATTCACCATGAAAATGATGCAGTTGAGAAGCAAGTAATATTTTTGTGATACACAATAATGTAAAATAATAACTGTCATTATAATTGATAACATTATACTAGGACATGCCAGGTTATTAGGGACTTCATATAATTTCTAGAACATTTACATTAACAATATATACCCATGTAAGTATAATATAAGGAGGTTAAACATTACTCTTCATTTGACTTTGTTTCCCATAAAATTTAATGTATTAAATAAACCCAAATCAATTAACATTTCTCTTTTATAAGGTGAAAGAAAAACTCTTTTGAGATCTTCCAGGAACCCTCTGGAAAATTTCTGTTAGTTCAAAGTCAACAATACTTCCTTCAGAATTTGATTTGGGAATCTTTGTTAAAAATGTCCAGAGATTTAAAATACTGGACCAAATAGGACCACAGGTCATTGTGAAACACTACTTGGTCATCCATTCAACCAAGGTGGCAGTTAAATGATTTCATAGGCAAATATAGAAAGTTACATAGTTGTAAAACACCTTAGTTCTTTTAAAATAGAAAAGTCTCAGTGTTTCTGAGTAATCTAAGACCTGATAAAGGTGATGGTGGAGCACAGGAAATATTTTCATAAGACAAAGAGTCCTTGTTTCCTAGACAGATTACATTAAATATAAAGATAAATATAAAAGTCTGTTATCTTTTTAAAAGAGTAGACCAATAATCTAAGAAATTTAGTGGCACTAACAGAGAAGAATGAAACTATCTTTTATTGGCACATTATTGGCCTCATTTAAAAAAATCCTTTTAAATAACTCAATTAAATTTAGCCAGCTTTGACCTCATAACATAAATTGCTTTTCCACAAACTTCCTGCAATTTTACAACTGTAAATTTTACATTTACATTTAGATCTTGTCTTGGTCTTTTTCTTTCTTAATCTGAAACAACTAGTGATTTTTATTTTATACATTACTGTCTTTTTCCTTCACGAAAACACATCCTCTTCCTTGCGTTTTCTTCATATAAAAATATATCCCATTTTCTTCCCATAGTTTGTATACACAGTGCTTTCATTTGCTCTAGTAAGAGCAGTTTCTAGTAATTTTACATATTGATTATTAATTTTAACTGTTAATGGCAGTTATAGTGAAAACTAGGAGCAGGCAGTTCTGAACTATCCCGTATGTGCATCTTGTAGGTTAACAAATTTCTAAATATCTAATTATAAAATGCATAATTCTTAGAGATATATGTTTTTCATAGTAAATTTTTTATGTGACCTAACACGCATTTGTTGATAGACCCAAATGTCTTTTGTCTCTCTGTAAAAAATTAAAAAGTCAAAAGTAAATAAACCTATGTTTAGTAATTGTCTCTGTATATTATCTTTCTTGGAAATGATCGAGATATTCAATGAATATCCATTATTTAGTTTAACTTGGCATAAACTTATCTTTTTTATGTCTATTTGATTTGCTTTTTTAAAAATTGTGCGTGGAGGGGCGCCTGGGTGGCTCAGTGGGTTAAAGCCTCTGCCTTCTGCTCAGGTCATGATCTCATGGTCATGATGAGATTGAGCCCCACATCGGATTCTCTGCTCAGCAGGGAGCCTGCTTCCCCTCTTTCTCTGCCTACTTGTGATCTCTCTCTGTCAAACAAGCAAATAAATAAATCTTTAAAAGAATAAAAATTGTACTTGGATTAGACATCAGACAGCTAACCATCAAGTTATTTTTCTTGTTGACCAATTTTATAGCACAGAGATAGCATGGGCTTATTTGACTAATAAATCCAGGCAGAAAAAGAGTTTTATATTTGCATTACACTTAATGTTGACAATTATGAAGACTCACCTGCTTTTCTTAAACTAATAAACCTAAACTAGCATTTATTTATCAAAGATGATCTCAGATCATGTGAACTTGGAAAACACTTGGGTTACTTTCCATATTTCTGAGAGTTTTAGGAATACTCAGTCGATATAAGCTCTTATTTTTCTTTAGGACAATTAAGTAGAACTGTTTAAAAATACCACTTCTACATATTTACATATGAAAATGTACATAAATGCATAGACAGACACAAACAGCCCTTAGAGCTTTCACTGAAAAATTTTAGCCATGTTTCAGGTACAATCATACAAATTTCAGAAGAAAGCTGGATCCATACTTTGTTTTCGGCAGATGGACTAGGTTCAGGTCATCTAAATTACCTAAGGATTCTTTTAGAGAAGCTATTTTTGGAGTCATTTTGTTTTTAGGTAGCTTCTTCAGCCCAATCAAAGTATGTATTCCAATCATCTCACAGAGGTTTGAGATTCTTGCTTTTCAAGGATTCCCCTGTAAGTGGATTTTCTTGCCTTAAGTTTAAGATTCCCCAAGGTGGCCTCAACAAAAGTTCATCCATGTTCCCAAAAGACAGAAGCACTATGAAAGCAGGGACTCAGTGGGCTCCTAACTAGCACCTGCTTGTTCACTGGCCTCAGGATTATTATTGTTATTATTATTTAAGATCTTATTTATTTATTTGACAGAAAGAGAGAGAAAGTATGAGCAGGGGTAGGGGGCAGACAGAGAGGGAAAGATGAAAGTGATCAGGAACCCTCACTTGGGGCTCCATCCAGGAGCCCGAGATCATGACCTGAGCTGAAGGCAGATGCTTAACCGGCTGAGCCACCTGGGTGCCCGGCCTTGGAATTATTGGGGTGGGGTCTCCTTTGGGTTCTACTTCTGATGCAGGAAACTGCCAAAAAATTGAGAAATAGCAAAATTAAAACCACCAAATCAATAGTATTTGGAAAGGCTTGTTGTGCATAGAAGATCTACTTGAAAACTGGGAGCCTTCAAATGCAAAGAATGACATGAAGCTCGGGACATGAAGTCACATGTTGGTCTAAACAGTGAAAATGAAGAAGCTGTTTACCCTTTACAATAATTGGTCACTACAATGGGGGTTTCCAGAAAGTAGGGGATTGGATACAAGGGATTCTTTCATACCATTTTTAGGACGATGATTTAAGTTTCTCTTATGATTGTCAGGGGTGTTTACAAAAAATAACTTAAGGTTTGCTTATGTTCATGAAATAAAATGGATTTAGTTTTGCTTACCATGGTTTGAGTGATCTTTTCTGCTGTGGGAATTCTCAAGTCTGGTCTCCATTTTGCATTTAATTTAAACAGAAGGTAGAACTGCTCCCTGTTAGTCCACATCGGCCCAAAGCAGTAGCGCCTGACAATGTTTTAAAGCATGGAAATGCTTCCATTTGAATGGCTATTCCATACAGTTCAATGGCTTATTTACCATTTATTGTAATTTTTTATGACTTAGACTCTCTTAACCAACCTCCTCATAGTTCCATCTGAGAAGACATTGTATGGAAAGATTTTTCCAAAGACTCGCCCCAGGATTCAAGGAAACAGTTCATGGTGTGAAAAAAACACAAAAATGATTAGGAACAACAATTTAGATGGTCCGTACAAGCTTTATATAACAGTTCATGAATAGGACAGTCTCCTTGGGAGGACTACCAAATGGAGGGGAAGGCAGGAAGCTCTCAGAGGATAAAGAATGAAAAACAAGGCGGAGATGAATAGAAAACACCAAATTGGTGGGGCTTTGTTTCGGTGATTAGGCCCAGGTTGGCTTGGCGTTTGGAGATTGGCTGCGTACACATGATGCGGTTCTGGTCAAAGCAGAGCATTTACAGAAACTGGAAGATCTGTTTCGGTTGGCCCACGTGGCAACCGGGGCTGGAGGGGCTCCATCTTGGGCCTGGAAAGTTTGGTCACCGACAGAGAAAGGAGTTGCTTCTTGCCACTCCTTGCTCTTCGGGATTCCTCTTCTCCTCCTCTCCCTCGATGCTGAACGACGGGGCAGGCAAGGTTATAAGGAGCCAGCGGAGCTCTGGGTAAAGAACCATCCTCGCTACTGTCAAGAAACCTGGGGAAAAAGTACGTGAAATCTTAAGCATGTGTTTATCAGGCGTGTGAATTGGAATGTTTCGGTTTGGTAAAGGAAGTAAGTGGGTTAAACTTTGTTGCCCCAAAAAGAGGCTGTTCAATGGCGGCCTCTCTGTTCTTACCCTGAAATTGGCTTGTTTTGGTGGGTAATTCAATCCCTCCAGCTTATGTTGGCGTTACAGGATTGGGGTAGTGGGTTCCAGTGTGAGCCTAAGGGGTTCTGTGTGTGATTGTCCCATTATGTCACGAGTTTAGAGCCGTTTGAAGTTGACTGCTTATTTTATTAGAAAAATACCTGGGCTTTTGGGAGAAAGCCAGCGTTTCTCATGTTCCATGGACGGTTGGACGGGATCGATTTTCTCTCTTGTAAATAGAAGCAGTGTCGATTTTATTGGTATTCACCAAATTTTCAAATGAGAGAGCCATAGATGCAGCACAGATGTCTGGTTCTCGCCCTTTGTTAGAGGGAGAACACAACGCCTAGTGATGCTGGGTGAGCCTTTCTGACCTTGGCCCCGAAGGTGTCTTGGTTACTGTAGTCTTCCAGCTACTGTGTCTGGGGACTCCTGACGTCCTGGCGGGGGTGAGGGAGGGGGCTTTCCTTCCTGTCCCCAGGGAATTTGGCACTCACATAGTTTCCATTCCAAGCAAGACAGGAAAACATATCATTTCGGATCAAAATAACCTTCCTTGACTTAAGATTCTTCCCCCCCGCCCTAAATCACAAACATCTGTCGTCAGTATGAGACCTGCAGGATTTATAAAAGGCATTTCCTTAAGGACTGTTGTGTGCGCCTCCTCCTTAACTGGTCTGGCACCGTTGAACCTTGGCCTCTCTGGACATTTGTTTACCTTGAAGTCTCCCTCTATGGTTTGTGGGCTATTTTTGGAGCCCCCAGGAGAAACCTGCCCATATGCAAGGCATCTCTCAGGAAGACCATGTGTTTTCGGTTGGTGAATCAAAGCCTTGTAACGGAGGCTAATGGGGAAGAAATCTGTGTCCCCATCTCCCTCCTCCTCCCCATCCCTCGCTCCTCTCCTTGGATCCTGAGCCAGGGAGACAGCTGTTGGCTCCCACACACTGGAGGAGAGGATGAATTCTCTACTGTGGTATCTGGCTGCCTGTCGGAACAATGGCAAACCACACACCTGTCGGCTCTTGGCATGCGGGGACGGTAAAATGACTAACGTTGTTTTCCCTGCTCTCCCTTCTGGAGGAGCTCGCCACCGGCTACACATCCCCCTCTCTCTTAGTTCACAAAGGCTTAGTTTTCTCCCTTGAGGCGCTGAGGGAATTAAGCAGTTTTACTACTGCTGCTAATAAACAGTTTCCTTTAGAGAAGGTGGATTTTCTTGCAGGATATGGTTTATTGCCACCTCTCTTCCCCCCATCCCCCCCTCTCCCCCACTGGCCTCCTCAAGCGCCCTCCCAGGAGCGCTGAGACAAGAGTCCTTTCTCCCTTTCTAATCACTGCTTTGCATCTGTAAGCATTTTTCTTCTGCGGGCCACTCTGGCTTCCTAGAGGCAATCTGAAAGCCCCTTCAGCTAATGGCTCATTTAGCGATCAATTTGTCAAATAATGTTCACAGATGTTTTTCTGATGGAGCAGCATGCCGTGCAGGTGATGAGTGAGTGAATGATCGCTTATGATAGGTGACAGGATCAAGGCCTGGCCTGACCAGGCAGCTCTGAAGTTGGGGGTTACTGGTCAGCCGAAGAGAGACACATGCTCCTTTTAATTTTTAAAGCATGACAACAGCTTTGTGATTCCAAAGTGCGATGGAGTCATGGGCCTGCAGCCTAAGTCGTTCTTTATTTGCACACTAGAAGAGTCTCAGTGATATGACAGCTAGGGGAATGTGACCGCAGCGGGTCCCTTAACTCTGTGGGTCCCGGTTTTCGAGCCTGGACATGCAAAAAAAGAACCACAAAAATACACGCAGTAATATCACAGTGGCTGGAAACCATCTTCCTACCTCTTGATATTGCCCAGCCTCCCACCCGATTCAGAATCAGTCAGAAGATACACGTCCTCGGCCTGAAATGTGGAAAACTTTGTAGCCCATTAATCTGGAATGATTTGTCAAAGATCTAGAAGAATGGAACCCAGCTGAACTGTAACCACCAAACACAGGACAGGACTGCGGAGCTGAGCGGTCTAAGATTCCCACAGCTGTGCTCACTGTGCTTTCTTTCATGGTCCTGAATTGTTTCCATTACCCTGAAAAGGGTTATAAAACCTACAATCAATTTCGTTTCTGGGGCATTGTGTTTTGAATACCGTTTAATAGGGTGTGACAAAAACACATAATTTCTCCACATGTTCTTAACATTGCCAGGAGATCTTACGTGGGGCTCGGCAGTGCACCGAGGAATGTGAACGGTACCGGAAGCTGGGGGATTGGAAGTTGGGAACAGCAGCAGCGGGCGGTTGTGTTCAGGGTCTAGGATGGATTTGAAACTTACTAGTTGCCCTCAAAGTGGTAACCCACATCTTTCTGCTCCTCTTTGAACTCAAGGTGGCATTAGCCGGAGATAAACAAATGTAATTATTTCCTACATTAAAAGGGAAACGGTGTTTCAGAAGGGGGAAAAATGAGCTTGAACACAGATGGACAATACATTTAATAAGAACATTAATAAGGAGAGGTGGGCTGAGTGTGGTGTGCAGCTGTGGGTGTTACAGGATAAGGATTTCTGCTTCTTTTGATGAGTGGGAATGAACTTCTCTTCCAATTTGATGCCCCAAACTCCCCCCCCCCCTTTTTTTTATTCTTCTGAAATGAGCAGGCTCATTTATTTTAATGAGAGTGTTTGACTAAGGAGAGAGACCTGGGTAGCTCTGCAACTCGTCGTAATCCATTTAGGCGCTGTCTGAATTTGTCTTTCATGGTGATGTTTTCTTCTAACGCAGCGTCTGCTTACTAAGGAATGGGATCTGCCGGGGCTTGTTAAAACTGCTCAATTTGCATACTCTGGAAATTTCATTATCTGGCGCACTTGTGATGTGGGTATGTTCGTTGACTTAGAGCAGACAGGAACACAGATTGCTGGGTTGTCATAGACAACATACGGAAACAGGCGAGCCCAAGGCTTGTCAGAGAGGTTTCCTCCATGGCTCCCCCCACAGGGGGCGCCGTTTCAGGGCAGGAGTGCTGTGCCTGTCTCCTGGGTCCCGTGAGCCGCACAGGGAGACATTAAACCGCCTGGGGGAGACATAGCTGGGCTCTTGTTTCCTTGATTTTGACTTTTGTGTGGAGAGTCCATGGTGCTGGAAGATTCTGTAGGGTCAGCCATTCACGTTTGGTTGCGAAGCTTGACAAGGATGTGTGAAAAGCTTTTCTGGGCAAATTGATTGCCATTTATTGAACTCCTTGAGTGAACACTGTATGAGCATTTTATGGATATTAATTTTTTTCTCAACAGGCCTTTGTGTGAGATGTTACTATCTCTATTTCATGAGTAAAGAATCTGATGATGAGAGATTTAAAAACTTGCCAACAAAGGCCGTGGTAGGAATGAAATCTTATTCCAAAATGCATGCCGTGGCAGGCTTTAATTAAAAGTATGGCGTAAAAAAATTTTAAACCAAAGATTTCAAGGAAAGTTAATCATTTCATGTTGATGATATTTTGGTGGATATGTTTCCAGGCAACTCACTAGATGTATATATATGCGTATAGACATCTACACTATAGGTTTGGGATTTCATGTAAATGTGATCATAATAAATTGGTTTAGTAACTTATTTTTATAGGAAGTAATGTTTTGAACAGATCTTTCAATAAATATTGTTACAGTCCTTTGAAAAAGCTTTATAATATCGGAATGTATATACCAACTAAATCTACTTAACCAGCCCCACATTGGTGGACATGGACGTTGTTTTCAGGTTTCACTTCCTTTAATCGATATCCTGGTGCATCTCTCTTCCCTTTTTCAGTTCTGCCTAATTTTTTTTTTCTTTTTAAACTGGGTTAAAAAAAAAACAGGAGCATAGTGGGAGAGAGGGAAAAATAAAACCAGACAAAGCCAGAGAGGGAGACAAACCATAAGAGACTCTTAATCACAGGAGACTAAGGGTTGCTGAAGGGGAGAGAGGCTGAGAGGATGGTGTCACGGGGTGAGGGGCTCTGTGGGGGGCACATAATGCGAGGGGCACTGGGTGTTATATGCAACTGACAAATCCCTCAACTCTACCTCAGAAACTAATAATACACTGTACGTTAAGTAATCAATTTTAAATTAAAAAATGGTAAAACAGAAGCAAAACCAAAAAAACTAGGGTAAAGACTACACGGGTTTAAATGTTGAGGTAGGATATAAGTATCTAATTAAGGAACATCACAGACCCTGGAATTAGTGTGTCTGTACTTGAATTCCTCCCCTTAGTTTGTGTGAATTCCAGAAAGTTCTTTAACGCTCGATCTCAGTTTTGTCCTCTTTAAAATCGGGATGAAAATAAAGCGCACTAAGTTTGTGGTGGGGACAAAACAGGACTTTGGATGTAGGGTAATTCACGCAGTGCCCTGTGACTGATGCCTAGTAAATTACCGTAACTGATAGCTATGTTGTTGTTATTGCATCTCTGCTGTAAAACTACTTCCTGGAAAAGTTTTACCTTTTTATATTCCCATCAACAGTTGTGAGACTGTCCATTTTCACACATCTGGCTGGTCACTGGGCTTATTTAGGCCTTTCAGATCTTTACTACAATAATATCACCTCCTTCCCTCTCCCACAAAAACGACAGATAGTTATTTCATCTATTTCATCATTACTGAGGTTGATATCTTTAAAAATGTTTGTTGGTCATTGTTTAATAAGTGTGTTCTGCTCATTTTATGGGAAACAATATGGTTGTTCTGTTTTTTGTTGTTTTTTTTTTAATGTGATGAGTTCCTTATAGATTGACAGAAGTAAGCCGTGCAAATATATTTTCTTATGTTCAAGTGTCCTTCGGCTTTCTTCAGCTGTACTTTTATCTGCATGTGTGTGTGTGCGCGTCTGTCCATGCCATTCCAGACCTTGACCTTTTAATGTAATTGGAATGGATTATTTTGTGGAGGTTCTGCTTACAATTTAATCCTTAGTAAGGGCTTTTTCATACCTAATTCAGTCACCCATGTTTAATTTCTGTATTTTCCGTGGTTTTACTTTTATTTACACCAATATTAAGTCTGTAATTCTTACAACATAGATCCTTGAAGTTTAAAAAATAGCTAAGTAATTTTTTTGGTAATATTTTCTTCATTGATACGTTATGGAGGAAAGCCTTTAGTATTGCATGTAGACATGTGGTTTTGATATAGGTTTTGGCAGATGCACTTTGCCAGGCTGAGGAATCTCCCTTAAGTTCCTGTTGACGGAAAATTTTTATCACAAGTGGATGTTGAATTTTTTTTTCTTTTTTCAGTTTTTAATTTAAATTTTAGTTGGTTAACATACAGTGCAATACAGGTTTCAGGAGTAGATTTCAGTGATTCATCACTTAAATACAACACTCAAGATCCATCATAGCAATTGTCTTTCTTAATGTCCAACCCCATCTAGCCCATCCCCCTACCTCTCCTCCATCAGCCCTCGGTTTGTTCTCTACCTTTAAGAGTCTCTTCTGGTTTGTTTCCCTCTCCTCTTTTTTTTTCCTTCCCCCCTACCCGCCTTCTGTTGTGTTCATCTCTTTTGTTTGTTCGGTTTCACATGTGAGTAAAATCATACGGTATTTGTCTTTCTCTGACTGACCTATTTCGCTTAGCGGTGTACACTCTAGCTCCATCCACATCGTGTCAAATGGCAAGATTTCATTCTTTTTTGATGGCTGAGTTAATAGTCCATTGTACGTATACACACACACACACCCCCACCCACCCACCCACCCACCCACCTCTTCCTTATCCATTCATCAATCGAGGGACATTTGGGTTCTTTCCTTAGTTTGCTTATTGTTGATAATGCTGCTGTAAACATTGGGGTGTGCATACCCCTTTGAATCTGCATTTTTGATTCTTTGGGTCAAGACCTAGTGGTGCAATTGCCGGGTCATAGGGTAGCTGTATTTTTGACATATAGAGGAACCTCCGTACTGTTTTCCAGAGTGGCTGCACCTGCTTGCATTCCCACCCACAGTGCATGAGGGTTCGCATTTTCCTGTATCCTCACCCACACCTGTTGTTTCTTGTGTTGTTAATTTTAACCACTCTGACTGGCGTGACAAGATACCTCATTGTGGTTTTGATTTGTATTTTCCTGATGAGTGATGCTGACCATCTTTCATTAGTCTATTAGTCATCTGGATGTCTTCTTTGGAAAATTATGTCTTCTGCCCATTTCTCAACCGGATTATTTGGTTGTTGGGTGTTGAGTTTGACAAAAATCTTCATGGATTTTGGATACTAACCCTTTATCACATATGGCATTTATAAATACCTTCTCCCATTCCATAGGCTGCTTTTTAGTTTTATTGAGTGTTTCTTTTGCTGTGTAGAAGCTTTTTATCTTGATGAAGTCCCAATAGTTCGTTTTTGCTTTTGTTTCCCTTGCCTCTGGCAGTGTGTCCAGTAAGACATTGCTATGGTTAATGAGGTTGCTGCTGGTGTTCTCCTCTAGGATTTTGAGGGTTTCCTGTCTCACATTTAGGTCTTTAACTCATCTTTGGATTTATTTTTGTGTATGGTGTAAGAAAATGGTCCAGTTTTATTCTTCATGTTTGCTGTCCAATTTTCTCAACACCATTTGTTGAAGACACTGTCTTTATTCCATTGGATATTCTTTCCTGTGGTCAAAGATGAGTTGACCATATAGGTGTGGGTCCTTTCTGGGTTTTCTATTCTGTTCCATTGATGCATGTGTCTTTTTTAGTGCCAATACCATACTGTGTTCATGATTACAGCTTTGTAATAGAGCTTGAAATCTGAAATTATGGTGTCTCCTGTTTTCTTTTCCTTTTTCATGATTATTCGGGGGTCTTTAGTGGTTTCATACAAATTTTAGGATTGTTTGTCCTAGCTTTGTGAAAAATGCTCCTGGTGTTTTGATAGATAGAGATTGCATTGAATGTGTAGATTTCTTTGGGCAGTATAGACATTTTAACAAAGTTCTTCCAATCCATGAGTGTGGAACATTTTTCCATTTCTTTGTGGCTGTCTCAATTTCTTTCATAAGTGTCCTGTAGTTTTCAGAGTACCAATATTTTACCTCTTTGGTTAGGCTTATTCCTAGATATCCTAGGTTTTTTTTTTGTGCGATTGTAAATGGATTGATTCTTTGATTTCTTTTTCTGCTGTTTCGTTATTGGTGTAGAAATGCAGATTTCTGTGTGTTGATTTTGTATCCTGCAACTTTGCTGAATTCTTGTATTGGTTCTATTCAGTTTTTGGTGGAGTCTTTTTGGGTTTTCTAAATAGAGTCTCCATGCAAATAGTGAAAGTTTGACTTCTTCCTTGCTGATTTGGATGCTTTTTGTTTCTTTTCATTGTCTGGTTGCTGACTTTCAATTCTATGTTAAATAGTGATGGTAAGAGTGGACCTTCTGGTCTTGCTCCTGACTGTAGAGAAAAAGCTGTCAGTTTTTTCCTGTTGAGGATCATAGTAGTTCTGGGTTTTTTGTATATGGTCTTCCTGATGTTGAGGTATGTGCCATCCGTCCCTACTTTGTTGAGGGTATTTTTTCAAGAATGGACGCTGTACATTGTCAAATGCCTTTTCTACATCTTTTGAGAAAATCATGTGGTTCTTTTCCTTTCTTTTATTAATGTGGTGTATCATGTTTATTGATGTGCAAATATTACATACAACCTTTCAGAAAATAAAGGCAAGAATATGTTTACTTACCAATATTCATGATGCTAGCATTGGCAGCATTGCAGTGTTCTTCTGCACACATGCAGAATGTATTTTCAAGTGGAGGAAGCTACAGACCAAACTGCCTCATATGCAGAAATGTAAAAATCCTTAATACGACCAAATTTGCCTCAAGAACAAAGAAAAATCTTGGATGCCTGGGTGGCTCAGTCGTTAAACTTCTGCCTTCTGCTCACATCATGATCCCAGGCTGCTGGGATTGAGCCCTGCATCAGGCTCCCAGCTCAACGGGAAGCCTGCTTCTCTGAGTCTTACTCCCCCTGCTTCTATTTCCTCTGTCACTGTGTATCTCTGTGTCAAATAAAAAAATAAAATCTTGAAAAAGAAAAAGAAAAATCTCAAGTAAGACAACCTAACCTTACACCTAAATGGATACATAATGTTTTCATTATTAATCATTTAAAATATATTATAATTTCCATTGTGATTTCTTCATTGACCTATAGGTTATTTACAAAAATGTACCTTAATTTCCACATAGTTGGGAATGTGTTAGAATCTCATTGGTATTATTTGCTAATTCACTTTCATTGTTATTGGAGGTCATATTTTGCCAGAATTCAAATGATGAATGTTGAATTTTCTATGCCCAGCACATGGTTTAACTAAACAAGCCTACCATGTGCACTTGAAAAGAATGTTATAAGTAGTGGGACATAACTGTCAATAAAGGTTGTTGGTTGATAGTTTTGTTTAAATCTTTTATATATTCCGTGGTTCTTTTGAATTTTTTTTTCTGATTGGTTACTCAATAGAATGGTTATAAATATCCAACTATAGTTATAGATTTTCCTATGTCTCTTTATATTTTTGATTTTTTTTTTTTTTTTTTTTTTGCTTCTTGTAGTTGGAATATCTGTTAGTAGGTGCAGATGCATTTAGATTTATTATGTTTATTATGTTTTCTGGATATGTTGGTGATTATCAGTGAAATATTATCTTTATCAAATATCTCTTTGTCTTAAGTCTACTTTATCAATATTAATATAATCACACTAGTTATATTATGCTTCCTATTTACATGGAATATCTTTCTCATCATTCCCTTTAACAACTCTATTTTTTTTTAAAAGATTTTTATTTATTTATTTGATAGAGATCACAAGTAGGCAGAGAGGCAGGCAGAGAGATGGGGGGGAAGCAGGCTTCCTGCTGAGCAGAGAGCCCAATGCGGGGCTCAATCCCAGGACCCTGAGATCATGACCTGAGCTGAAGGCAGAGGCTTAACCACTGAGCCACCCAGGCACCCTAACAACTCTATTTTTAAAGAATGTTCACTATAGGAAGGATAATAGCTGGATCTTGTTTATTTTTTTATCCATTTGATATTCTCTATCTGTATTTGGAATGTTTAGTTCAGTTACATTTGAGATAATTATTGATCTGAATGACTTTAAATCTATTTGATTCTTGTTACATCTGTGTTTTTATTTTATTTATTCCAAATAACCAGTATTCCTTATTGTTTAATTGACTACAATTTATTACCTCTAACTTTTTAGCTGTACTTCTTTGTAGGCTTTTATTGCTTGCTTTCAGGGTTAACGTATGTATAATTATTATAATTTACTTGGAATTAATATTATACTGTTTTACTTAAATAAGAACCATATAATAGTATAATTGTGTTTATATCTATTCATTCAGCAGTTAGTGACATTTATTTTAATCCTACATCTATAATCTCTGACAAAACAGTATTTTTTTAAACCTTTGCCTTTAATACAATCAGAAATTGAAAAAAGAGCCGATCTTTTATATTTTCCTATATTCTTAAATTTCCAGTGTTCTTGTTCCCTTCCTATGGATCTGAATTTCAGCCTGACATCATTTCCCTTCAGCCTGAAGAGGTTTCTTTGATTCCCTTGTGGTTTAGGTCTACTGATAACAAATTTTCTCTTTTTGCTTAAAAATGGTCTGGTTTTACCTCTATTTTTGAAGGTTATTTTTGCTATGTAGACATTTTTGAGTTCACAAACTTTTTTTCAGCATTTCAAAATGTTATTACATTGTTTTTTTCACCTCCACCATTTTGATGACAAATAGAATTCATTTGTGAAATAATTTTATTGGAAGTAATGTCTTTTACCTTTTCAGATTTTAATATTTTATCTCAAAAGATAAAGAAAGTATGTGCTTATGTCCTAAGTTTTTTGTTACTATTTGGAGGCTTGATGAGTTTCTTCAGTATGAAATTTGACTTTTTTATTGAACTTTGTACATTCTAAGTTATATTTTTCTCACAAGATTTTTCTATTTCACTTCTCTCTTTCTGGGACTCCAATTAAACATGGACCAGACTACTTGTTATTGTCTCACAGGCTACAGAGTCTTTCTTTATTGTCCTCAATCCTTTTGCCTCTGTTCTTCATATTTAATTATTTTTAGTGATCGGTCTTCAAGTTTACTGACTCCTTAATGTACAGTTTCTTATCCTCTATTACCCTATTTAGTAAATTTTTACATCCGTTAAATTTTATGTCGTTTCCATTTCTCCTCTGGTATTTCCCATCTATTAGCTCATTGTGCCTTTTACTTTAACTCTTTGACAATAATAGGTATGAAGATGCTTTCTACTAATTCTAACCTCTGTGTCATTTTGGAGTCTGTTTCTGTAGACTATTTTCTCCCTATAATGTAATGTTTTTTTAGAGTTCTTTGAAGATTACAGAGGAATTGAGAGGAAAGTATAGGGAGTGTCCACAGATCTGTGCCCCACACTTCTGTAGCCTCCCTCACTATGAATTATTTTACAACAAAGTAGTGCGTTTGTTGCAGTTGATGAACCTCTGTTGACAGATCACTATCACCTGAAGTTCATTGGGGTTCATTTCTGATGTTCTACATTTTTGGGCTTTGAACAAATGTATAATGACATGTATCCATTACTGTAGTGTTAAACAGGCTAGTTACACTGCCCTAAAAGTCCTCTGTGCTTTACCTCCTCATCCTTTCCCCAATTCCTAGCCCCTAGGAATCACTAAACATTTTTACTATCTCCATAGTCTGTTTTTTTTTTTTTTAAAGATTTTATTTATTTGACAGAGAGAAACACAGTGAGAGAGGGAACACAAGCAGAGGGCAGGTAGCTTCCTGCCGAGCAGGAAGCCTGATGTGGGGCTCGATCTCAGGACCCTGGGATCATGACCTGAGCCGAAGGCAGACGCTTAAC
This sequence comes from Procyon lotor, assembly GCA_028646535.1. Classification (NCBI taxonomy): domain Eukaryota; kingdom Metazoa; phylum Chordata; class Mammalia; order Carnivora; family Procyonidae; genus Procyon; species Procyon lotor. Next base: position 115,645,626 of record CM053607.1, on the reverse strand, counting down.
GACCGAGCCACCCAGGCGCCCCCTTTTTTTTTTCCTTAATGTCACATAGCTGAAATTAGGTAGTATATAGTCTTCTCAGACTGGCTTCTTTTCCTTAGTAATACGCGTTTAAGTTGCCTTCGTGTATTTTCTTGCCTTGGTAACTCATTTATTTGTGGAGATGAATAGTCCATTGTCTTGATAAATTATAGTTTATCCAGTCACCTCCTGAAGAGGATTTTGGTTGCATCTGAGTTTTGAGAATTTAATGAAACTCGTACAAACTTTTATGGGAAGGCTTTCATGTGGTCATAAGTTTTCATCTCATTTTAGTGAATACCAAGGAGCCCAATTGCTAAATCATATGGTATGAGTAGGTTTAGTTATATAAGAAATCACCTAAATTATTCCAAAATGGTTGTACCGTTTGGCAGTCCCCACCAGTAATGAATGAGAGTATCTGTTGCTCCACATCTTTGCTAGTGTTTGGTGGTGTCAGCAGTATGGATTTTGGCTGTTGTGATAGGTGTGTAGTGGTATTGTATTTTACATCATTTTCGTTATCACTTAGGTTGTGGAGCATTTTTTCTATACTTATTTCCCATCTGTATATCTTCTTCGAAATGGTATCTGTTAAGGGTTTGGTCAGTTCTTTTACTTAGATTTTATTTTCTTACTGTTCCAAAAATTCTTGGTATATTTTGTGTAAGAGTCCTTTACCAGATGGTTTCTTTACAAATATTTCTCTCTAGTATGTGGCTTCTTTTCTTGTTCTCTTGAGATTGTCTTCGGCAGAGAAGTTTAAATTTTAATGAAATAAAACTTAATAATTCTTTGATGAAACATGCCTTTGGTGTTGTAAATAGAAAGGCATTGCCAAACCCAAGGTTATCTAGATTTTCTCCTGTGTTATCTTCTAGAAGTTTTATAGTTATGCATTTAAATTGAGGTCTGTAATCCATTTTGAGCTCATTTTTCCAAAAGTCTAAGGTCTTTGTCTAAACTGATAATTTTTTAAACATTTTTTTGGGTTTCCAGTTGAGCATCATGTGTTGAAAATACTATCTTTTACTCCACTGTGCTACCTTTACTCATTTGTCACCGAACAGTTGACTGTATTTGATTGGGTCTGTTTTTGGGCGTTTTATTCTGTTCCATTGATCTGTTTGTCTGTTCTTTTGCCAGTACCACATTGCATTAATTACTTTGACTTCATAATAAAGTTGGGATACTGTTGATGTTTTGCCTTTCTGTGTTAGCTTCAAAAATGATTTGATGATATCGATAAAATGACTTGGTGGAATTTTGATTGAGATTGCATTAACCCTATAGATGAACTTGGGAAGAACAGACAGCTTGACAATTTGAGTCTTATCTGTGGAATTCATGATATCCAAAAAATGGAATATTTCTCCATTTATTTATTTCTTACTTGATTTTTCTCATCAGAGTTTTTTGGTTTCCTTACATAGACCATATACATATTTTACTATATTTATACTTCAGTATTTCATTTTTTGGGGTGCTAATGTAAATAGTAATGATTTTTTTTAAATTTTAAACTCCACTTGTTCATTGTTAGTATAGGAAAGTGAATAACTTCTGTGTATTAATATTTTATCCTGAAACCTTGCTATAATTACTTAGTTCTCACAGTTTTTTTTTTTCTTAATTCTTTGGTATTTTCTACATGTATGATCATTGTCATCTGCAAATGAAGACAGTTTTATTTCCTCCTTATCTGTGTGCCTTTTATTTCCTGTTCTTGTCTGATTACATCAGATAGGATTTTATACAGTGTTGAAATATTAATGAAATGTTATTGAAATCTTGAAAAAAATTACAGTAATTGATTTTTTAGTTTTGAGTCAGGCTTGCATATATGAGATATTCTCACTTTGTTGTGGTGTCTAATTTTTTAATACATTGTTGGATTTGGTTTGCTAACATTTTTTAAGGATTTTTATGTTTATATTCATTAGATATATGGGTATATAGTTTTCTCTTTAAATATTTTATTTATTTGAGAGAGAGACAGAGCATGAGTAGAGAGAGAGGCAGAGGGAGAAGGAGAAGAGGGATCCCTGCTAAGCAGGGAGCTTGACAAAGGGCTCAATCCCAGGACCCTGAGATCAAGATCTGAGTCAAAGGCAGATGCTTAAATGACTGAGCCACCCAGGTGCCCTGGTATATAGTTTTTTTTTAGTGTCTTTGGTTTGGTATTAGAATAATGTTGGGCTTATAGAATGATTTAGGAAGTATTTCCTCAGCTTCAGTCTGTAAAACAGAGTGTAGAGAATTGGTATAATTTCTTAAATATTTTGTCTATTTCACTAGTGAACCCATCTGAACCCAGTGCTTTCTCTTTTAGAAGGCTATTACTGATTCAATTTCATTAATAGATAAAGTCCATTTATATGGTCTATTTCTTTTGGTGTCAATTTTGGCAGATTCTGTCTTTCAGGGAATCCATTTCATCTAAGTTAACAAATTTGTGGAAATAGATTTCTTTAGTTATCTTTTTAAGGTCAGTGAGATCTGTAGTGATGTCCATCTTTAATTTTTTTTTTTTTTAAAGATTTTGTTTATTTGACACAGAGAGGGATCACAAGTAGGCAGAGGCAGGCAGAGAGAGTGGGGGAAGCAGGCTCCCGGCCGAGCAGAGAGCCCGATGCAGGGCTCAATCCTAGGACCCTGAGATCATGAGGTCATGTTAAAGGCATAGGCTTTGACCCACAGAGCCACCCAGGCGCCCCTCATCCAAATTTCCGTGTTTAATTTTGATTTTAGTAATTCATGTGCTCCTTTTTTCTTACTTAACCTTGATGTAGGGTGATCAAGTTTACTGATTTTTGCCAAGAACTAGCTTTTGGTTTCATTGATTGATTCCTCCCTGCCCCTTTGATTTTCTGTTTGTTTTCAATGTCCTGGACTTCTCTAGTTTTTATTACTTCTTTCTTTTATTTTGGATTTAATTCTTTTTTTGCTAGTTTCCTAAGATGTAAGCTTAGATTATTAATTTGTAAATCTTCTTTTCTAATATATGCATTCAATGTCTTAGCCTTCCCACTATGCCGTGCTTTCACTGAATCCCACAAAATTTGATAAGTTGTATTATTATCACTATATTTTAGTTTTTAAATTTTCTCTTGGAATTTCTTCTTTGATTTTTTTTTATTATATTTGTTTGAGATAGAATAAGACAGCACGAGCAGGGGGCAGAGGGAGAGGGAGAAACAGACTCCCCACTGAGCAGGGCGCCTACTATGGGGCTGGATCCCAGGACCCTGAGATCATGACCTGAGACGAAGGTAGATGTGTAACGGACTAATCCACCTAGGCACCCCTTTAACCCATTTTTTATTTAGAAAGGTATTGTTTAGTTTCCAGGCATTTGGGGATTTTTCAGCTATCTCCCTGTGGATTTCTAGTTTTATTCTGTTGTGCTTTGAAGCCAGACATAGTATAGTTCCTTCTCTTTTAAAGTTGTTCAGGTGGGTTTTATAGCCCAGAATATAAACGAGAATATGGTTTATTTTGGTGAATGTTCCATCTGAGCTTGAGAAGGTATATTCTGCTGCTTTTTGGGGGGAGCAGTATATAGATGACAGCTACATCCAGTTGATCGATTATGCTGTTAAGTTCCACTATGTCCTTACTGATTTTCTGCCCACTGCATCTGTCCATTTCTGATAGAGTGGTATCGAAGTCTCCAACTATCACTGTGAACTCATTTATTTTTCCTTGCAGTTCTATCAGTTTTTGCCTCATGTATTTTGACACTCTATTGTTAGGCACATACACATTAGGGATTGATCGGTCCTCTTGGAGAATTGAGTCTTTATCATTATGTAATGCCATCTTTATTCCACATAACTTGCCTTGCTTTGAAATCTGCCTGAAATTAACATAGCTCCTCCTGCTTTCTTTTAATTAGTGTTAGCAAAGTACATTTTGTTCCATCTCCACTTTGAATGTATGTGTACCTTTCTATTTAAAATGGATTTCTTCTAGATAGCACGTAGTTAGGTCTTATTATTTGATCCATCTGATAATCTGTCACCTATTAATTGGTATATTTATACCATTGACATTTAAAGTGATTATGGATATTGTTGCATAATATGCTGACCAAAAGGAACTTTTGTAAATAGGATTTTAGTAATTCTCTAGTCCGATGACACTCCGTGGGGTTTTAAGTGAACCAGTGACCCTGGGCTTTGAACTTCCCAAGTGCCTCTCAGTTTTTTCCAAATGACTAGAGGGTGCTGATATTAGGTAATTCCCTTCTTCCATGTGGAAGGCTAGAGGGATTTCAGTTCTGTATTTTCTTTAACTTGTATAGAAAGCTAGAGCTGGCTGGAGTTGAGTGTTTCCTTCCCCCAGGTTAGTTAACCTCTGAAAAAACCCCAGCAGATTCTGATCTGGTAAGATAGTTTATTTTAAGGGAAAGTCTTGTTAAAAGTTACATGAACGTTCTGGCATATTTCAAAATGGCTACTTTATCCTTCCTCCTGCCAGAAGCACAACATGATTTTTCTTTAGTATTTACTGTGTAAACCTGGTAGGGTTCCAGGACCTACAACTCAGTGTGGGAGCTCCTCTTAGATTTTTTAAAAAATCCTCAGACTTGTCTACATTGAGCTGCTGGAGATCCACCAATTAGAGTTCAGTTCTTCCCATCCCAACACTTGTTCCCATGGAGACTTCTGCTTGTGGATTCCTGCTCTAGTAAGCTGTGAATCTGTGTATCCTTGTTGGTCCAGTACTGAGGACGGCAGTTTGTCCTGTGACCTCACTTGAATGATGGATCTGCAAAGAGTTGTTGACTTTTCTGTTTGTTCAACAGCTTTTTACTTGTTGGGATCAAGTAGAGACTTCTAAGTTCTGTACGTGCTAGACTGGAAACAGGAAGTCCTCCATTAGCTATTTTATTTCTTAATTTTTGGTCTTAATTTCTTTTTTCTTCACGGCTAGTAGTTTTTTATTTTATGCTGGAAATGATAAACCTACATTTAAGGGAGAGAGGTTGAGTTTTATTCAGGCAGGCAGTCAAATTCCTAGCAGATCTTGTTGATCTTTGTAGGCTTATTTTGTGAAATAAAATTTTGTGTATCCATTTTGGTTTTGCTCTTAATCCTAAATCATGGTTCTACCATACAGTGTGGTCATCACTCATGTATGGCTTTCTGGGGTCTCACATGAGTGCCTAATGTGGTCAGGGATGTCTTTGTATTCTGGTATGTCCAAAATTTGAACTTGAATGTTTTAGCATTGCACAATCTCAGACTACTTTGCTTGGGCTAACACTTCTTGTTCCATGGTTCAGAAAGGGATCCAAAGCAGGAAAACAAGGTAACGGGGGGGTTCAGCTCGTGTATTTTTCTTCTGCCAGAGATCACAGTTAGATGCTGCTTGTTGTTGGCTCCCTAAGAGCAGTGGCCTCAGAGCTTTTGTCTGGTTTTAGGCTTATTCAGTGGGAGAGCATGGTTGATAGTGTCTATTCTGTCTTAGCTGAAAGCAGAAGACTAACCTATTAGCTTTACCATATTCTGGTATCTGTCACAAAGACACTTCTATGGCTTCTCCCAAACATTGTCATCACTTTCATGTTTTTTTGTCAGTATTCTCTCATATGTATTACTCCGGGTAACTTAGCCAGGTTAGGACACATTCTATTGTGATTTGATGGGACTGCATTAAATTTCAGCTTAATTTAGGGATAACCCACCTTTTTTCCAATATGAACTCTTGCTATTTAAGAAAATGATACAAATTTAAAAAAGTTTACTAAATAAAGTTTCCTTTTTTGCTCCTCAACTACTTTTAATAATTATGCGAATATAAGTTCTCCACCTGTAAGTTGGTTTTAAAATGTATTGTTTCTGAAAAAAAAATGTATTGTTTCTGTTGGTACTGTGGTTAAACCTTATACTGCTTTGTAAATCTCCATTATCTATATGAAATAAGTAGATTTTGTGTTTTAACTCTATAAGCAATTTTGTTTTCATTGTTTTCTACCTTTCTAGCTGGTTGTCTTGTGTTTTCTCCCTTAACCATCTAGGATAAATAATATTTTTAACTCCACTTTTCCAATGTACTTCTTTTTTATTTGTATTGTCTAATTGTAGAATATAAATATATATTATAGAATATATTCTATTCCATTCTATATAATATATATTATATATTTTATATAATATAGATATATTAATATAATTATATAAACATCATATATAACATATATTTTACATAATTACATATAACCTTATGCAATATATACTTAATTAATATTCTATTTTTATAGTTTATATTTTTATTCTTATATTTGTATATTTTTAATTTTATATATTTATTTATTTTTTATATTTATATTTTATATATTATGTAAAAATGTATAATATATAATTATACATAACTATATATTATACATAATGTAATATTGTATATAATGTAATATTTTAATATAATATAGATTTTATATATTCATATATAAATATATATGATTGTAATTTATAATTCATATACTTAGATATAATTATATATATTATGTGTATAAAATATATATTAAGTATATATAATTTATGTACATATTTATATATTAGATATATTTATATATTTTATACATTATATATTATGTTTAATATACATTATAAAATATATAATATATTTATTCTATATAATATATAGATTATGTATAATCTATATCATTATCTAAGAGCATTCGGTCACTAAATGGTATTTCAAAAATAAGTATCATGATACCTTAAAAAATTAAGTTGTATATACCCCTTCTACTAATTTTTTAAGTTACATTTTGACAAATGTTATATATAATACTTCTTTGGTCTTTTTTCATTGAATTATTAATTTGGTGATGGGAATAAAATTAGACATTCTAACATTTCATGTCCCTTGCATTTTTAGTAAGTCTCGCTAGATTATGCTGGCTTAAAAAAAATCCTGGCTTTATTTGCTAAGTATTTATTCCTAAGTAAATTTTTGGCCAACAATATATAAGTAAGTTTTATTTGTTACAATTTTATTGCCTAACTTTTCTGGATTTTAGGCTAGTGTTAGACTGATTTATTTTCTAAAATAGTTAAAATGACACGGGCAGTTTTTCTTCTTTTGATAGATTGACACAAATCAGCTTCTAGCTCATTGAGCCTATTGTTGATGGTGGTGGTGGTGGTAGGGAATGGAGAAGATGAATGACAACTGGCAATTTGTTCCTTGTTTATTATTGTTTCGGCTTTCTAACCCCTAAGTTTTTGAAATTCATAGATTGCTGAAAAAGACTCATTTCACCCAGGATTTGAATATATTAGCATATGCTTATGCAATATAATACCTCATGGTGCTATGTTTAAAAATTTTTTTAAAAAAAGAAAGAAGCAAGTGACATTCATTATAGGTAAAGTATCAGAAAACAGAGTATACAGAATCATGAAGATACTAATTCTTAATTTCATGATCCAGAAATGACCTCTTTTGTTCTTTTAAGAATGTTTCCATCCAAGTTTTATTGTTTAAAAACTGTACTGTTTGCCTGTGTAGTTTGTGCTGCTTCTAGGAAGGGGGTGATGAGTTGAACAGAGATCATTAAGTGTGCTCTGTGTTGGTGTTCCGAGAGCTGGAGATGGAGGTGGCAGAGCCTAGATCTAGTCCACTATAGTAGAAGCCCAGGAAAAATGAAAACAATACTCTGCACCTGGTTTGGAGAAGTAGATGGGTAGTGGGGAGTTTCACATCTAAGTGAGTGAGCGTAGAGATAGGAGCTTGTTCAGAAAAAGGGTTCTGTTGTCCAGGACAGAAAACACAAGGCAAATTCAAGGGGTAGAACCACTGTATGACAAAGAGGGGAGGCGTTGTTGGATGGCATATACATTCTGATGGAGAAAGAGTTAATTCACGTTCTGCGTTGATTCCAATGGAGAAGTCAGATTCTTTGGCTTTATTGTAGTGTGTTTTGGGTTTTGTACATGTAGATGCTCCTGCAAGCAGTGACAGAGCGGCTGCTTTTCAGGTTTTCCAAGTAAATACATTGAAGTGATCTTAGAGATTAAGCCAACTTTGGGACTTTGAGTCACTTGCCTATTTTTAGCTCTTTGATTTATAGTGTCTTTACATCTCCAAGTAGAGGATCAATTGCCTTCACATACTACCATTTGCTGTTTTCATGACTTCAGCTGGATTTTCACTTCTTGAGTTTGATGACTTTTCTTTAACATGCTGAGAGTCAGTGAAGTGACATACCCAGGAGGGAGAAGCACATGTCTGCTCCTCAGCAGTAACTGTACTGGCCAAAGCTAAGAGGAAACGGGATTGGCAAAGATGTCTTTTAGAGTAGGTGAACAAGGAGAAGTAAGTAGAGGGTCAGCTGGACCAAAATGCGTTTAGCACAGGCTTTGGAGTAGAGAGAGCTTCTGTGGTGGAAAACAGGTTGGTATTTCTATTCAGATGTGAACTGACTAATCTTTTACAATCCCTTAGCTTCTTTGAGACCTGATTCTTCCTCAGTAACTGAGGATACTCAGTCCTTTGTCTTGGGATTTAAGCTTCAACTTAGATAAAGAATATGAATTAAAAATTTAATTCAAAACATGCTGTAACTATTGAGTAACTTCTATGTTTGGGCTCCACCTAAACTAGTAGTTGAAGCAAGAATAATAAATGAGACAAAAATCCCTGGGCTTGGGGCGCCTGGGTGGCTCAGTCGTTAAGCGTCTGCCTTCGGCTCAGGTCATGATCCCAGGGTCCTGGGATCGAGCCCCGCATCAGGCTCCTTGCTCGGCAGGAAGCCTGCTTCTCCTTCTACCATTCCCTCTGCTTCTGTTCCCTCTCTTGCTGTGTTTCTCTCTGTCAAATAAATAAAATCTTAAAAAAAAAAAAAATCCCTGGGCTTAAGGGGAAAAAGTCCATTGGGGGAACTTACGGTTCATAATTGAATAGCAAGAATAGGCAAGGAGTCTTCCACTTCAGCAAATAGGGAAATAATAAATTGTTCTTAAGAATATAGGGAAGTACAGAGATGTATAAAGAAAAGGGAAAAATTGTAAAACTTTACCACTCTGAAATAACTGTTTTTACCATGAAGTAATCATCACTCCATGAATTCCTCTGTGAATATACAAAATAGAAAGTAGGATAGGTAGATACAGGCAGAAAGATAAATAGGCTCAACTAATGTGAAAATCATATCTTTTAAATGTTAAAAACAATTACCAAACTGACTTTGATTTGAGTGTAAAATGTAAAACTAAAGGGACACCAAAAGAATTGATGAAAATTGAAGGAATTTTTTTTTTCCATTGTAAATGATTGTAGCATTCCATAAGATCTCACTAGGGATGAGATGAAAGTTTATGCAAGTTCAGAAATTCAAGTCAGGTTTTCCACCCTCTGTATGTTTCAGATTTCATCAGTAATAGTTGACGTTTATATTATGAAAATTGGAACCGTTCATTATGAAATCTTTGCTACTTTTTTGTACCTTCTCTTTCCCTACTCCTGTCTTTTGGTTTATTTTATAATTATACTTCCAAGGTCACCCTCTCTTCTATAATTATAATTGCCACAAATGTTAAGTCTTAGTTTTATTTTGGCAGCTGATTGGAGTCTATATTGATCTCATCTACGTAGACTGCCATATTGGTGGTCATTATCAGTTGTTCTATAACTTCCAGTTTTCCTGTTTTGATTTATCTCTTGGATAAGTGGATACAACGCCCACACAAAATCCAGTTGAAGACATCGGATAGCTCCCAAACAGCGACGACATGTAGAGCCAAGAGGCTAGAGAGAATGAGGTGCAGAAAAGGAAGACTTAAATTCAGTAGTTTTCCTGTTGAGGCATTTGCTAAGTTCTTAAGGTACAGGAGGTGAGAGGCTGCGTTGAATTAAAATTTTGGCAGTTTCACTGTGCCAAGAGGGCCAGACCAAACTGGAGAGCATAATCTGAAAAGGAGGAGGAACCCTAGTAAACACTCCCAGTCATTGTTGAAATGCCTAAAGAGCCAAATGCTAGAAATGAAGGCAAACCAGAGGTCAAAAGATGTGATACGGTCTAGTTATCCTACTTCCTGATTACATTGAAATGCCCCATGTCACTTGCTCAGGAGATGTTAAGGGCAGCTGAGTTGGGAGCAAGATGTTTTCTTGCTATGTTGTTTATTTGTATTTCATGTGTCTTTCATATGTAATGCTAATCTGTTAATAAAAGTTGGCCATGTGCACCAAAAACCTAGAAAACAAATTATAAAAATAGATTAATAGATCTCCCAGATAACCGAATTCTTAAGCACAGACATTATTGTAACTGTGATTAATATGTTTAGAAAGAGGTATGGGAAGGTGGAGAATTTTACTAGAGAGGAATGTATTTTTAAAAAGATCAAATGGAAATTCTAACACTAAAAATGCCTCAGAGGAACAGTCTATAATCCCAGAATTTGAGATCTGAATCAATTCTCTCTTGTCTTTAGTGGAAATCCCTTTATTCCTTTTTAACCTATTTTCTGTTTCTTTTTTTCTAAGTGGTCATTCTCACTCTTCTCCATGGAAAAAAATGTTAACTATTCTTCAGTGTATTTCAAGACTGGCAAGGTTTAGTAACAAGCATATTAGATCGGTAGATTGGTGAGAGTTCATTCTGTTAAGGAAGAAAATTAAAAATTTTGCATGAACGTATGGTTGATAGGTATTTTCTTTAAAATCGTGTTTAACATTCTTGAAGTAAATGCTAACATTTGGAAGCCTTTGATTCTCCAAAAAAAAAAAAAAAAAAAAGGCCATCTTTCATTTGAACAATTACATCTTTTATTTCTTAAAACCCTAATTTTTAATAGAAACATTACTGAGGTGACATAGTACCACATTTAGGAAAATTGCAAAGACCTGGGAATTTTAAATTTGTTGAAAATCATAGGTAGTTCTTTCTGGTATCTCAGTTATTCTTTGTAAAGACAAAAAAAAATAGTAGGTGATAACATCGGAGCATCTGCTTAGTGATAATGTAGATTCTATAGTTGTCACCCAAAAGTTTGTTGGCCTACTTATTTGTAATTTCTGAAGCCAACATTTGCTGAGTACCTGATGATGAAACTGTCCTTGCTTTTGATAAATTCAAAATCAAGTGGTAGAGGCAGAATTTCTAAATTCAGAAAGGACAACAGAGGCGTTAGGTGAATATGAGCAGGAATGCTTCCTCTTACTGAGGTTCAGTGTGGAGGAAGGGAAGGAGTCTTCAGAGACGTCTTCACAGTGGAGGGTTTATTTAAAGGAGTCTGTTGGGAGACCCCCGTGCAGAAAAGGGATGAGAACATGTGCAAGGAACAGAGCAGTGCTGGTTTTGCTTTAGTTTCTATAAAGAATGCTAGAGACAGTCGTTCCTCCCTTCTAGGAAACGACCCTTTAAGGGACTCAGGGTGTTCCTCAGGGTTCCCTCAACTTGGCCTGCACTTGTTCCATAAAGATGGGGCTCAGATCTCCATCCGTGGACCAACTGAACTCTGTCCTTTACAGCTTCTCCTTCTATCATCTGGTCACAGAGTCTGTGCACAGACCTCTGTGCTTCACCATGAAGCTCAGCTCAGGGATGATGAGGGTTTGGGGGCAGATGCTTTCCTCCCACCCTCAAAGCCCCCTGCACTGCATCTGGTATTCCTGGAAGTTAGGATGACACAGTGAAATGCTGCTGACAGGAAGGAAAGAATAGGGTAGTACAAACACAAGAGGATATAGCCTCAAACCTGAGAAACACCCAGAGGGCTAATGAAACCAGATGTCCAGAGTTTCCAATATGGTAGTTGAGGAGCAAAGCTGATGATGTATTCCCAGGTGGTGCTGATGCTGCAGGTCTGGGGGGCACATGTGGGAACTGCTGCCTTAGAGAAAGTAAGTTTCCTTTACCTGAAGGAAGAAAAGCCTGGATTAAAAAATAAAAGCAATCCTCGGATAGTTCTTCTGGACTGACAGGAAATCTTTGGTAAAGCCTAAAATGTACATGATATCATTATGGCTTCTCTTGGTAAAGTGAGGTGTTAGAGAATGGTAAGCATTCTTCTTTTATTTTTTAACTAAGAGAGGGCGAGAGAGGGGCGCCTGGGTGACTCAGTCAGTTAAGCATCTGCCTTCGGCTCAGGTCATGATTCTAGGGTCCAGGGATTGAGCCCCACATTGGGCTCCCTGCTCAGCAAGAAGTCGGCCTCACCGTCTCCTTCTACGTGCAGCTCTGCCTCTTGTTCTCTCTCCCTCTCCCTGTCAAATAAAAAAATAAAATAAAATAAAATAAAATAAAATAAAATAAAATAAAATAAAATAAAATAAAATAGCAAAACTGGTCTGGCACTCACTCTCAACCTCAAGCCAGCTCCCCACCCAGCACGGAGCCTGATGTGGGACTTGATCATGACCTGAGCTGAAAATCAAGAGGTCTGTGCTTAACTGACTGAGCCACTCATGTACCCCAAGTCTTGAGCATTCTGGGTAGATAGGATATAAAATGGCTCAAAAATCAGAAGTTTTCAAACTTAAAATCTTCCTAAAAGTGAAGAACAATAGAGGCTACTTTGTGAAGAAGAAAAAAAAAACCCAATAGACTCTAAAGTTTAATATTTTCTACTTTAATTTTTCTCATAGGATTGGTATGTTTTTAAAACATAAAAATTTAGAAACAAACTCCCACGTGACCAGAAGCTCTGGCCATTTTTGGATGACTGACCTCACTCCGTCAAGCTCCCATGAAACAAGAATTATGCCTTTATATAACATGTGTGGCTGTGGATCTCAGGTCTTTCTGGACCCTACAAGCCCCTGAGGGAATCTGGATATAATGCATCTGTGGTCCAGGCCTCATTGTTCTTTGTAAAACTCCCCAGGTAATGCTAAAGTGTACCAAGGATTGAGAATGACTGGTGTGGTCTTTGAGTGAGGTGTAACCTCCATTTTAGGAGTCGAGCTATCATGGACGGTTTTGTCATGAAGCCCTTGTCAACTAATGTCTGAACAAGGGCTTTACGTTTTGCATATGTCTCAAAGAGCCCAAATTCCCCAACGTTGATAAACAACACTTCGAGATAATGCTGTGCTCCATTTCTTGCCAGTTGGTACAGAAATCATATTTATCTTTCTAATGAGTTTCATTATATATGCAGATGAGGAAGAAATTTTTTAAATTACAAGTCATGGCAGTGAGGAAACAAGACCGAGCGTGTTCCAGCAACATGACAGAAATGATGGAAGTTCTCACAAGCTTGCTGGCAGCACGTTCACTGCCACAGGGCCACAGATCATGTTAACGCCTTGTTGGCTGTCGTCCTGTGAGTGAAATTGAAGGGAGCTTTTGATGAAGGGTACAGTCCAACCCAGCTCAAAGTGGAAATGACTCCAGACACTTGGGTTTTGTTTAAAAAAGAGGAATTTTGACCTAGAAGGATGTAAATTACTCGGTGAAATAGCTTTCCATTTAGAATCCTAGGGATTATAAGAGAAATGGCACCAATTAATGGGTTGTGCTGGTTGCTAAATTCAGGATTTATTTTACTCGGGTCCCCAGATTGAGCTAATCAAAGTATAGGATGTCCAATTAAATGTGAACTTAACCTAGAAAGAAAGGATTTTTAATACAGTTGAATGGTAAATATGTCATAGGGCTTGCTTTTTCTAAAAAGTGACCTATTTTTTTCATTTGAAATTAACATTTAACAGGGCATCCCGTATTTTATCTTGCAAATTGAAATCTTACTTCAGCCTCCAGGGGGTTTTCCGCAGGATTGAGTAACAAGGATGCTGTAAGATCTCCTATCTTAGAAACATTAGTTCTGACCCGCACTTACCTCTTCCCCTCCGGCGTTCTCATCACCACAAAATCCACTCCTCTGCTTTACTCTCATAAAGTTAGGAAAATAATAGTAAAAGAGAGTTAGACACACCCAATACACCCAATGAACAGAGCTAAGTAGAAATCTCTTTATAATTGTCCAGCTCGTTTGTCCTCCATATTTATCAAGCCCCGCCCAAAACTCGACCTTCCCCTAGTCTCCGAGTTTGTAAACTCTTTATGATTACATTCTCTCTGTCCTCTTTTTCTCATCGTGGATCCCATGACTCATCTTTTAAACCTCATTGTCACCAGGGATCTGAAATCGTTGATTCTCATGGTCTGTCTGCTCAGGGATTCTCCTTGGGGGAAGGGAAGGAGTTAGAGTATTACAGGGACGTGGACAGCTTTTTCTAAGTAGACCTGCCCGCTCTCCTTTGGTGCCTTCACACAGAAAAGCTCTGGTCTAGAATCAGTGGGTATGAGAAAGCTACATTCTTCTCAAGTCCTCCTGGGGGAAAAAAAAAAACCACAAAAGCCCAATCATCTATGTGATTTGCCTTTTTGGAAGTTATAGTTTGCAAGGCGGCGGCACAAAGAATTCTACCTGGAAACACATAGTTGTCCCTTCTTGGCCCTTGTGACTTCCACTAAAAGGGAGTCACATCGTACACTTGAAACTGCTAGAATGTGATACGTCAGTTAAAAGAGGAGTGTGGTTTTGCCTTCTGTTCCCCGAGTGGCCTCACTTGCCTGTATTCAGAGCACTTGGTGCAAATCATGGGTAGAGTATCTGTTAACAGGATCAAAATTGGAGACTCCATTTCACAACCGTACTGAGGCACAAACTCAGATTATCACCTGTTCTCCCTTTGGGCACACAATGTACAATGAAAAATTTACAATGAAAAATATATTGCAGTTCACTTCTTGTTTTTTATTTTTTATTTATATCTTTTAAAGATCTTATTAGCATGTGCACAAGTGGGGAGGAGGGGTAGAGGGAGAAGCAGACTCCCTACTGTGCAGGGAGCCCGATGCGGCACTCGATGCCAGAACCCTGGGATCATGACCTGAGCCCAGAGCAGATGCCTAACTGACTGAGCCACCCAGACATCCCTCACTCCTGGCTTTTGTTGTCAGGATTTCTTTTACCCCATAACGGTAGAAATTTTTTTTGGTCAACACTGAAGAGGTAAAACATTCTAAAATATAAGTTAGCCTTTCAAACCATGCATTTTATTAGGTATTTTATTTAATTGTAATTATTGTAGGTAACTCTTCGTGTCTCCTGACATGTGAAACCTGACTCATTACTGAGCTAAATGCAATTTAAAGCTCCGAAGAATGACATTTGGTTCTACTTGTCAGGGGAGCTGGTTGATGAGGTAAAAACACTTAGTTGCAATGTAGAGCTTTCTCCTTGGGGGAGCAAAAGACAGGATTGCAATCGCTGTGCCATATCAATCCCGGAGCTGGTCACTTGGGCATAGATACACTCGTCAGCAGTTACTGAGCCGTGGTTGGCAATGCCCGGGGTGGACCCATGCAGTTGGAGACCAGGACGGGCTAGTCCTTGGAGCAGGGAGAGGGAGCGGAATGTTTCTGCGAGCATGTCCAGCCCATTGGACTTTGCCTCTTTGGAAACCAGCTTCTGTCAGGTGGATGCTGACACCACACCAAAGACACCTTATTATTGTGGTGTGATTGGGGTCGTGCCCTCCAGTCACTTGATTCTAGTCTGTGGTTGGAACGGAAAGGAAAACAGCCAGAGTGAGGTGTCTTGAGGACAAAGAAGCCTGTTTTGACTTTTTGACTCTCTGTCCCACGCAGCCCATGATGGCCTGGCCTGCGGGCCAAGGTCATTGTCTCTTTGCAGCTGCTTGCCCCAGCGTGGGTGGTAATCATGCAGACATGGGAGGTCAGAGCTTGCCCTGCAGGTGTGTTGCAGAATCTCGGACAGAAACAGCAGCTCTGTGCCAGGGGGTGGGGCCTCACAGGTGGGTCTGGCTGAGGTGCCTCCAGGCCCTTGGGCTGTGAGCCAAAGATGAGCCCTGAGCTTGCTGGGAGAGGCGGAGAGGAAGTGATGTCTAATAAGGGCTCTGCGCTTCCCAGAGCTGTAGTGCAAAGCTGCAGGAATGAAAGTAAGTGGTCTTTGTGCCCAGCAGGATGCCAACGAGGATTCCTAAAGGGCCCAAGAATATTTGTCCTTGGTGCCGGGGTGGGGGGTGGCGTGGTCAAGCTTATGGTAGAGGGGCTGCTGGGAACAAAGGCTAAGACAGGAAGCTGCGTGTGTGCGTGTTTCCAAAATGGGCCCAACCCTCAGGTCGTGATCTTGGGGGTAGTGAGATTGAGGCCTCCCCATCCCCCACATACGGGTCTGGGCTCAGCGTGGAGTCTGCTCAGGTTGGTCTCCCTCTGTCCTTCCCTGCCTCACGTGGTCTTTCTCTAAAATAAATCTTAAAAACAATTGGGTCCTACCAAGAATGGATCTTTCAGAACTGATCCTGATCTGTGCAAAAAAATTTTAGTAGAAGATTTTTATGAGTCTAATTTGATTGAGTTGTTTGAGGTAGGTAAAAGCAAAAATGTGGCAGGAAAAATGAATGGAAGGAAGTTTCACTTCCTCCTTGTGAACTAGGGAGTGGCTTCAAAAATCTCTAATGTAGAGATGCGGGGGTATAAGGTGGGACTACAAAATTCTTTATCTCAGGAAAGATTTCTCTATTTCTTGTGTATATATGCCCTTTTATGTTGTTATACCATTATATATGGTCAATGTATGTATTTACCATTATATATATGAACATATATATTGTATATATGTATACATATATGAACAACGTTGGGAACTAAGGGGTAGAGAAGGAATCTTTGTTGCTGATACAAAGGAAGTTTTATAAGAAAACAATGAGGGTCAAGTGTGTCACTTTGCCCTAGGAAGCCAAGATAGAGGTCATACTGTATAACTAATGGTTGAGGACAGCATTTTTTAATGTGTAATTCCGTGGTCCTCTGGGTTCTAGGGAAGCTTTACGATTTGCAGTTATAAATCTATATGCTGCAATCTACAGATGAACGCTTACATAACCGAGTTTATGTACCCACACGTGCATGTGCACACACACACACACACACACACACACAGAGCAATGTTCCCTGAAGTTGTGGCTTACATTGTGATCAAGTTCAAGAGTCAACAAGTAAAGCAGAAGTCCTATATTACAAGCTTATTCTTGGAAAGGTTGGAAGTCACTCATAAAAACAGCACACATTCTTTTGTTTTTATAGCAACACTCACATGTTGAAGTTCACTCACACTGAAGTTGCAGTTTGCACAAAATGAGCTAGTCTGAAGAAGGAATACAGAATCTTCATGCTGATGCTTGGGTCTTCAAACGATTCCCCTTGGTGTGGCAGACATCCACAATAGCTTTCAAGACCCGAGTGAGATGACGGGTGAATGATAGGAAGGGATGTCTGCCTTCTGGCGGAGTGGACTCTGTTTTGTCTTAAAAGTAGGGTTCTGTCCTCCTAATAAACACTTAATCTTTTTTTTTTTTTTGTAATGTTGAGTCTTAAAAGAGATGATGGTTTCTCTCAACTCATTGGGGTTAGGTTCCAAAGTTTTTGCAAAAGGTCAAGGAGTATGTGGTGCCGTTACACTTTATTTTGAGAAAATAACTGAGTGAAGGGGTTCTCTCTTTGGAAGTAATTTTCTCATTGTGCGTACTTGCTCGTACTCTTCATTGTGCTATGTGGACAGAAGATGGGTTTCATCTCCTTCAGTAAGGAGCCTTTGATGGACTGTTGGATCTCATTTACCATACAACTGATTTTCATTTTTTTAGATTAATTGTAAAGATTGTATTTATTTGAAGAGAGCACTCGCAGGGAGAGCGGTAGGCAGAGGGAGAAGAAGCCTTCCCATGAGCAGGGAGCCCTATGGGATCCCAGCACCCTGGGATTGTGACCTGAGCCAAAGGCAGGTGCTTAACCAACTGACCCACCCAGTCAGCCCCACTTCTGATTTTTAGAGATAGCGATAGCCCTATTGGTCTCTCTTCCCACAGTTCATCCAGCATCTGTGGTGTGTGTGTGGTTGTGTGTGTGTATGTGTGCAGAGTGTCGGAGTGTATCAAGACGTCTTGTGCACTGTCAGAGCTTGAGTGTGAGGAGGATACAGATGTGGCTGGCATTTCCTGGGCACTGTGGAAGTGGGCCCAGCCAAAGAGAGGCCTCAGGAGAGGAACTTGGTGGGAAAAGTCAACCTGAGCGAGGAAGGAGTCTGGCACAGAGAGGTTGGCCCAGTAGGAAGGGCTTAGTTGTGGTGGTTTGTAGGACCCGTTGGAGCCCAGGACAGTGCTTTCCCCTTAGGTCTGTCCCATAGGCTGACACTGGGTGAATTCTTTTCTAATGACTTCAGAGAGCAAGGTGGGCTCCTTTACTAGAAATTCTGTAGGAGACTGTGGCCCACATGACACTCTATTGGCAACCCTATGATAGGGGACAACTCCAAGGATAGAAGGGGACAGGAGCTGTGACCATTTGGCACCGTGAGGCCCGGCACAGAAGCCAGAGTCCCAGCAGGATGGACATGTCTTAGTGCAGACTCTGAGAAACTGGGGAGAGCACAAAACAGAGAAATTTGGATTATTACTGTTAACAGTATCCACATCTGTATCCACAGGCTGGTGAGGCTGAGAGAAATTCAATTGTCACCTCTGTTACAACACTTGATGTGAAATAATCATGTCTTGTTTACACTTCTCTGCTCCTCCGAGGCTTGGAGGCCCTGCATCCCAGAGGCTGTAGTTTGCTCATCTCTGTTTTTCCAGAATCTGGCCTTTGTTTCCAGGATGTAGTAGGTGCTCACTAAGTGGTAGGGGTTTATTTTTGTTGTTGTTGGCTTTTTGTTTTTGTTTTTTCTCTCCTGATGAAAGCGTGATTTCTGTGTTCGTATATGTTGATGAGTCTAGACCCAACCGTCCGGAATAGAAACTTAGGTTGGTGAGCCCGAGGAGGAGCCTGGGTCGTGACTTGACCTCCCCATTTGGAGCAGCTGCCTTCTGCAGGCGGTCGCCACAAACACGAGGGCAGAAAGCTGCCTTCTATTTTGGAGGAGGTCCCTCCACCACTGCCCTCAGACCAGAGGGGTCCTGTTGTTGCCCGGAGGTCGGGCAAGGGAGGAAGGAAACCTTCAGCCGCAGGCTTTGAAGGGCAGACAATGAGAGCGGAGGCACTGGCATTTCTAGATTGTAACCTGTCCCATCTGTCCGCCGCGGGGAGGGGGCGTGCGCAGGGGCCCCGAGAGGGAGGATTAGGGGGGTAAAAATAGAGCCAGTGTGACCGAGCTGCAGAGAGGGATGTTAGCAGTGACCCGGCCGAGCCATCTCGGCAGCTCTGCCACATTCCGCAGGCAAACAGCTATTAAAATCTGCGCACACAAAGCCTGGAGCAGGCTTGGTAACGACAAGCACTGTCAGCACGCTGTAATTAACACGGGGTGGTGTAATTTATAAGGAATGCACTCTGTAGTTCCACGCCAGCGCAGAGGGGGGAATATCTGTGGGTAGCCCGCAGAATCAAAAGTAGCCTTAGCTCTTGATGCAAGCATCTTGGTTTCCCGACCTGCCTTAATTTATTTTTTAACTCACAAAAGCCTTTGTCACACGGGGTTAGCTCTGTGCGAGGCTCGAGTAAACCTTGGAGGTGACCCTAAACCCCCCCCCACCCCCTCCCACATTAATCAAGAAGGAAAGCCTCAGCAGACTGTCTTTACTGTACATAATTAAGCGGTTCGGAATGCTCCGCGCAACTCAGATGGGTTGGCACCGAGCCTGGTAATAGGACAGTTAATGGGATGAGACCGGCACTTACTCTGCCTCTGTAATAAGCAAAGGTTTTGTGCTTCCCAACTGAGGACAGGAAGAGAAGGACGCAGTCACGCAAGGGAGCAGCAGTGACAACACGGGGTTCTTGGCACCTTTGTCTGCCTTTTATGATTGGCTTCTAAAAGGAAAGTGCACCCTAACTGGAAGAAATTACCTCTTAATTATCCTGGTTTGGGGGCTGTGATAAGTACAGGCTTTTACTTCTGCATAGCTGCGCATGGGTGGGAGAAGCTCTCCCAGAAAATAGCTCTAATGGGAAGGTTGCTACCTCTCTACTCTTCTTTCTCCCTCCTGTAAGACTTGAAGCTAGTTGTCATAAAGGTCCATTTGCCAGGTCTGTGGCTTTCCTCTGCCCCCCAGCAGACACACACACACAAATAGCATCTCTTGCCTTCCCCGAAAGAAACAAACGGGGGTAAAATTACCTCTGAGGCAAGACAAATACGGTGACAGAAATCAGTGGTTATTTTTAGACTTGCGATCTCTGTGTCCCACAATAAAAATGCTCCCTGGCTTTGTCCGTGGAACAAGTTGGTCAAAGACCAAAAGGAAAGGAAAGGACGGTCTTTGTGCTGTGGGAGCTTGTGGGGTAACTGGCATGATGCGGCCATGCAGTGATCCTGCAGGAGAGGAAACAGCGCGTGTGCAAGTGAGAGGCGAGCGCGCTGCACCAGGAGCCTGTCCTGTGAGGAGCCGGCTCGGCATCCAGAAGAAAACAAGGGACTCCTCTGAACCACTTCACTGTCGTTGTCCATGGAGAGATACTGGAAAGGGTTTGTCTTACTGGTCGGGTCTCCAGAAGGGAAGCCGGGCTGTGGCCGCACAGACAAGGCTCTGCAGAAAGCTGAGATGGGGAGTCTGGGTTCGTAATCTGGGCTCTGCTGGCCTTGCGGGCTGCCTCCGAGGAGTGCCTTGATTTCCTGAAGAAGAAAAGACAAACTCTTGCAGTGCTTTGAGCCTTTCAAATGCAGGGGAGTCGTCCGGAAGGCTGCCTGGTCAGCATCCAGAATTCTCTTTCTTTGGGGATTGTGTTCTAAGATGAGAGATAGCGTGTGGCTGCTGACAGCGTGTACTCCGGGTTTGGTGGGGGATGCCTGCGTTTTCGGAAAGGTAGCAACTCGGGGAACTGAAAACCTTCCCTTCCTTCCCATAAGGCTGAACAGAAGCCCTTTCATTTATATCCATCATATTTGATTTCGGATTCAGAAACCTTTTAATTTCAGCAGAAACCTCAGCATATGTTATCTTGCTCCCAAACAGCAAACGGTGGCCTAAAATACATTCATGCATTTCAAATGCTTGCTCTCTCAAATATATATGTATATTTCTTTCTCCAGTGGCCCATCTCTCAGCAAATTTGTGTGTATCTGTGTGTGTTTTCCCCTCTTCTTCTTCTTCTTCCCGTTGCTTGAGACCGTGCAGGCACAGAGTGAAGGTAAAGAGAATTCAAGAGCATTCTGTAATTCCTGAAAGGTTAATTGCACTATTTATAGACCAAACTGCGAAGCACAAACCCTCCATGTGACCCCCTCAGGGTCAGCGTCGTAATCGCGACCTCACCGGAGCCCTGACCGGCCATGAATGCCGGTCTGTGATACCGAGGACGCTGACAGTTCAATCACAGCACTGTTTCAATAGAGAACTCCATATATTTAAAGCGCTGATACTGTTTTCCCTCTAAATGACAGCCTTGACAGATGGGCCAAAAGCACCGCAGACGTTTGAACAAGGAAATAGAGCGGGAGCCTGCTGGAAGCTGGGCCTCATGCAGCCAGCCGGGAATGATGAATAGAGTGTGATTGTGTCTGACAGGTAGTAATATAACTATTCATTCAGCACAGAACACCTGGAGCACACTATATTAAACGGTACAAGACGGAGAGATGCTGTGACGACAATGGGAAGTGTGAATCCCAGGCTGAGTGGGGGCGGGGGAGACAGCAATATACAAGGTCAGGGGTCAGGCAATATCCACTGCCTCAGAGAAGGCTGTAATTAAATTATTTGCTTACCAAAGTGTTTCTAATGTTTTGCTAACACGTTGCCAGGATCATTGCTTCGGCATGTCTGAACCCTTCCAAGGCAAGCAGCTTCCCGGGCTCCGTCTGTGACTCCCTCTCCTCGAAGGCCCTGGTGATTTCCTATCTCCTCGGAAGCCTCTTGGTTTTTCTTTTTCCTTTCTCTTTCTCTGCTGGTGTTGCTCCTGCTCCGAGGAATGGGGTGGGAAAACTGAAGGAAGGGGTGATGAGCCCAAGGGTCCTCCTCACGGCGCCACGGTAAAATGTCCCCGTGCTGACCGAAGGGCATGGAGGCCAAGGCAGTGTCAACCCCATCACGGGGTGGGGGGGACTCCTCACCAGGTGCAGGGTAGAGGGGGCCGACCTCATGGAGGGAGAAGCTTGTGTCTGCACCTGGTGCCCTTGGCCTCTGACGATGGCAGGAACTCTGCGATGGCCCTGCCAGGTGGAACTCTTTCCAAAGCAGAGGGTGAGGAGGGAGCCCATGGGTTTTGAGTGCGTCGGAGGATCGTTTGTAGAGCACAGGACCTCTCCTGCAACTTGCGGGGCACGCGTGGCTAAGCGTTTCTGCACCTGCTCTGCTCTTACTTTCTCATGACCCGCTCTGACGGTGGCATTCTAAAAGCTGGATTCCCGGGGAAGTATCAGTGTGGCACGATGGGACGGAGCAGACTCTCCAACATGGCATTTTACCTTCGGGGGGAGCCTGCTCTGTCATCCTGGATGTGCACAGAAGGAAAGGAACATGTGTGGGTTCGTCTAGTGCTCCCCTCGATGCTGTGTGTGCAAGCGTGTACCTACAACACGCTGAGCTGAGAGTCCCCCTCAACAACCAGGAGCCTGTCCTGGAGCCTGGCTTGTTCCCAAGAGCTTGGAGAAAGGAGTCCCTCGGTGGTGGCTCTTGCACGGGCACCTGTTCGTCAGCTGCCACCACCAATTAGTTTTGCTTGTCACTCTGGTCGTTCACAGAGCCCCGTGATGGCCCGGTGACAGCGCTGCCATCGTGGGCTATTTGGAGGGTTCCTCCGGGACTGGGGACGCTGGTCACTTTTGTCTCTGCGCATTCCAGTTTCTCTTCTTGTCTTTGTGGCTGGTTTGGCCTCTAGGAGGATGACTCCCCGACAGCAGGGTCACTGCCCGTGTGGAAAGCCCTGTGTACCCGACTTGATCATTTCAGATTTTCCTTTCTCATGAAAATCACGTGTCTCATAGGTGCAGTTCTCTTTCCCAGCCTACTGCAGAGTGAAAGCAGGCCTGCAACACTCAGAGAAGGATTTTGCGTGTGACCTGTCTGGTGAGCTGTGGAAAACAAGAACACAAAGTCCACTGAGCCATCCCACTCCCCCAGCCCCCATCTCCCCTCAAGCCCTGCTCCTTCCCTCCCCCACACCCTCTTTTTCCAACTGATCTTCGTCAGCTCTTTTCAAATACATTTGTTACTGATATATGGACATGGGTATTTCTACATTTTCATCTGTATGTATTTTATGTATATATTTATATACACAAAATATACATTTTCATCTGTGTATATTTTATGGATATATTTACATATATATCCATAAAATATACATCTGTATAGATTTCATCTGTATATATTTCATCTGTATATATTTATATATTTATATA
The DNA here is from genome assembly GCA_028646535.1 of Procyon lotor. Taxonomy (NCBI): domain Eukaryota; kingdom Metazoa; phylum Chordata; class Mammalia; order Carnivora; family Procyonidae; genus Procyon; species Procyon lotor. The sequence goes on along the minus strand of CM053607.1, from coordinate 115,622,284 downwards.
GATTTTACATCTATATATATTTTATGCAACTCGTCTCATGAAAGACTATTTCACTGCCATGAGCTCTCTTCCAGACTCCCAAAGAAGGAGTTTTGGGAATTGGGCAAACGTGCAAAATCCTGTCTGACAGGTCTCTTAAGAGACCCCCCAAATGAAAAGTTCTGATAAAAATCTCTCATTTTTTTCTACCTCTTGATAAGATTTCTTCTCCCTATTCATCTTCATTGTGGACATTTAGTGCATATGCCTCTTACAAGCATGAACCAAAATGTTGCTCCCAGTGTTGCAGGACTGCCTTCTTGTTCAGTGAGCCCTGCCGCATTTAGGAAAATGAGCACGGTTGTTGTGTGTCCCTATATCTAATGCATATCCTTTTTCACTCCAGTTGAGAGTCTGCACAATGCCTAGTGCTGCCAATAAGGGGAAAGAAACTGTTTGGCAAAATAAGCCAATTGGATTATCTAGGGAGTAAAAAGGCACTCTGTCTCTCCCCCCCTCCATGTAAATCAGGAAAAGCAATTTACTTGTGAAGAGAAAACCCACACCACTGTTAACCCCTCCCCCATCCTGGCGGGCACTGGGAGTTCATTATAGGTGAGGAAAAGGAATTTGTTAGCACCCATACGGTTGGAGCCCGTAATTAACTAATTTGCTTCCACGTTTTTTGCAGTTTAAATATAAATACCATGAAAAATACTCTCTTGAAGAACCCTAGGTTTTTTTACGTTCTATTTGTAGTAAGACAATGAAATGAACAACTTGATATCTCGAGTCTTCAGCCTTCGTTAAAGAAAAAAGCGATATGCCAATTCGCCCAGTAGTTTAGAATTTTTAATTAATGAGAGTCAGATGTGTTTCAACGTGGTTTCTTTTAGGAAACAGTGGGTCAGGGTTGCCACGGTGCCGATTGGGCCTGAAGGGCCATGAGAAGCCCCATCACTTCTTTGGTCTGTTGCAGAAACTTGCTAATTTTAAGAATGGTTTCCATCTTACTAGTTACTAGATGGAGTAAACCGGAAATGCAGTCAATATTAATAGTAGCAGTTTAATAGTCTTGGATACTGTGTGGATTAGGGCTCCTTTAGTCAGGGTTAGGAGAGAGTTACAGAATAGCAGAGCTTGGAACTTAGCAGTCAGTTTGTCCTGTTCTTAGTGACAAAGCCCAAACGTCAGTGCTGCATGCTGGCTGGACAGAGCCAGCACCCAGATCTGCCCCTGTCTATCAAGGGCCTTTCCCCTCATAGCAGCGAGACGAAAGGGAGGCAAAAATACCAACTTGTTCAAGGAAGCATCACCCAGAGCTGCTGGAGATGGCACGAGGGAGCTTTATAATGTCTCGTTGGGAGCTGATTTAAAATGTATAGCAGACATCTGTCGAAGATGATTCACGCTTATTCTTACCCGATTTTTCTTTTAGCTATGTCAAAGGTGGGCATTAGTCTTTTTCTTTCATTCTGTTAGTCTAGTTGTCAGTCCTAGGGTAGCTCCGTGTAGAAGAACGAGAAGGTAAATGGTAAAAACTCTTACAGGAGGAAACAGGTGATTTTTTAAAAAAAAATTATTTATTTATTTATTTGACAGAGAGAGAGAGAGAGAGAGAGAGAGAGGGATCACAAGCATGCAGAGACGCAGGCAGAGAGAAGGGGGGCAAGCAGGCCCCCTACTGAGCAGAGCCCAATGCGGGGCTCGATCCCAGGACCCTGAGATCATGACCTGAGCCGAAGGCAGAGGCTTTAATCCACTGAGCCACCCAGGTGCCCTGGAAACAGTTGATCTTAAAAAAAAGAAAAGGGGGGGCAGAGGTATAAACTAGTACTCGTGTTTGTATTCTTGTTGAGGGCACATGGCTAACTTGGTGAGGTTTCTTTTCTTTTCTTTTCTCTTCTCTTCTATTTTCTTTTCTTCCTTCCTTTCCAGGTTTTATTAGTTTGAGAGAGAGAGCAAGCGAGAGTACAAGTAGGGGGAGCAGCAGGCAGAGGGAGAAGCAGACTCCTCACTGAGCAGAGAGCCCGATGCGGGGCTAGATCCCAGGACCACAAGATCATGACCTGAGTCGAAGGCGGACGCTTAACCAATGCAGCCACCCAGGCGCCCCCTTCATTAGGTTTCTTCTCTCCATTGCAGACATGAGCATACACACACACACACGTGCGGACCATGGCAGCTCGAGTTCAGTATCCCACATGGGAAGCAATGCTGAATGCTTCTTGGGCACCTCCAGGAACGTGCTGATCCTCGGGCTGGATATTGGGAGCAGTATTTCTAAGCACAGATTCTGACTGGTACACACATTACTAAGGAAGTGGTCTCTGCAGTCCTGTGTCTCAGAGACAAGCCACCGTATCCCCAGGCAGAATGAAGTCAGGACGATAAAAACAAACTGATCAGACAGCCAGTAAGAGCTAAGAATCTTATCTTCCCGTAGTATTAATTTATGGAGGCAAACTGTAAGGGATAAACTAAGAAGAAAAAACAGACTTAATGAGGCATTTTGCTTAGTACTCTATTTTTTTTCTTTTTTTAAAGATTTTTGTTTTTTATTTATTTATTTCACAGAGAGAGGGAGATCACAAGTAGGCAGAGAGGCAGGCGGAGAGAGAGGAGGAAGCGGGCTCCCCGCCGAGCAGAGAGCCCGATGTGGGGCTCGATCCCAGGACGCCGGGATCATGACCCGAGCCGAAGGCAGAGGCTTTAATCCTCTGAGCCACCCAGGCGCCCCCTTAGTACTCTATTTTAAAGTGCAAATGGCATGCTTGTAATGGAGAGAGGCAGGGAGAAAAAAAACCAAAACACCTAAAAACACAACCCTGGTGAAAGAGCATTGTGCTGATTCCTGCAGGTAAATATTAGGAAAAGCTTGGAAATGAAAAGCTGCATTTTGGAAAAGTGTCATTGGTCGGAATTTTCTCTGCAAGTTCCATTTTAGGACACATCTATAGGAATTCTTCCATACAATAGAGGCTTGCAGCCCCCGTGTCAGGATCCGCCTGGCTCGGGCATCAGACTTCAATTAGATAATGACCGTGGCAGGGAGTGAATAGTGGGAGAGTCATTCATCTTCCTCCATACATGACACAGTGTAACGGGTGTTTCTGACGATCCGTGCACATTGAATTAGGCCATTGCTGAGTCTGTAGGCCGTAGAGAGACTCTGGGCATTTCCATGTGATGATCGCACCCCACCCTCTTTCGCTTCCCAGTCCGGCCTCTCAAACCTCGTCTATTGTTCCCGAGCCCATGTTGGAGGGGGAGCCGGGATTTATGTCCGCGGATTATGAGCAAGGGACACCACCGCAGTCCATAATCAGCTCATTAGCATTCCGCTCATGGGAGCCAGTATGAGTACAATTTTCAGTGGCCTAATGTGACAGGTAATCATAAATTAGTATTTGCTTTAAAACAACAGCAGAGTCCACAGCCTGCATGCTTAAGGAGAATGACTCAGTAAGTAGTACAGCTCTGTAATGAAGTGGGAGCTCATTAAACAGATGCTATGTACTTCACTGAGCTGCACCAGCAGCAAACAAACCAAATGGAAATGTTTCAACAGCACACTGCAGTCAACGTGGACTAGTTCAGGTTCATTAGCCAGGGCACCATCTCCAGGAAATAGTCACAGAAGTAATTAAATAGTTGCTTGCTAATTTGTCATTTTACATTTGTTACTACATTTGCATAATGTGTTGTGTTGTTTTTATGTTTTTGTTTTGGTTATTCTTTTCTCCGCATCTCTACTTACCATTAAAATGCCCTCATCGGCGGGTAAAGCCTGAAAACTGATGGGGGCCAAAAAAATAAAAAGACATCGGAAGTGGTGAGTATTGGGTCGTTGGTTGGTGATGACCTTGTTGTTGGCTTCTGATACAGAAGGTGTGCCTCCCTTATGATGTTGGCATTGTGTCATTTTAGTGGTCTGCACTAAGGGGGTTGTCCCGGAAGGAGCTAAAGACCCCACGCTTGTCTTAAAGCCTGGAGGTGGCGAGCTGGATAAAGCAGGAACTCAGCAGCCAGTGTTGCTAAAGGAACCTGCTGTTAAAAAGAGCTTGGCATGCAACTCTGTCATTTCAGGGTCCAAAAATAACAAAGCCATGGAGGGAGACTGAATGCCATACAGAGGTCAGACATACAACCCATGCCTCTCCGTGGGTTCCCCTGGGGGCTGTTTGGGGAAGATGTGTCCTTCCTGAGAAACAAATTCATAGGGTCTCTTTTATGTGGCTCTTGGTCGCTTAAAACCTGTGGAAAAGGACTGCATTTCACTAGTTAGGAAGCATTGGAGTTTTTTTAAGGGAACTACTAAAAACCGTGGGGATGAGCACTAGAATGACCCAGAGGCCACAGGATTCAGGGGGCGGGGCGGAGGGGAGGGGAGGAGCAGGGAGAGCCAAATCAAAACTGGAGGGAGACATGCTGCTCCTTACATACTGGGGCTGTGGTGGCTTGGTTGGTGATGCGGTGATAAATTATTCAGTGGAACACCATGGAACAAGGACAATTTTTCAGGGTTTTAATTAATTATCCCTTATTGTTATTGATATGAGGTCCCTTTATAATGTAAAACAAACCATTGAAGGCATTCTTTGTATTTGCATTCGCTTCCTTCTCGGGGAACTTAGGGGCAACCTAGAAAGCATGTTTTGGGAAGTGAGGGTGATTTCGAACAAGCTGGGGCCCCATGGCCCCGGAGGAGAGACAGAAACGCGATAGTGAGGCAAACACCAAAGGCAGATTTTACTTACTCGCTATGTTCAGTCAAAGGAACAATACAGCCAGAGAACTGGCTTTCTCTCCTTTCTCCCCTCTTCCTCTCTGTCATGACCATCGGGAAGCCTCATGTTTCTAGCAGTGCCAACTAATGGGGAATGCTGAGGTGGTAGCATCTTCGTATGAGCCTCTGTGGGTGAAATCTAGCTCTTGGGTGCACCGTGAGAGAAGGTGAAGACACTGGGAAGACTGGTGGGGTCAGTTAGAAATGAAGATGCGTAAGCTGAGGAGAGACGGGAAGCAGGTTATGTTCTTGACAGAATAAACAGTGCAAACTGCCATTCACTGTGAGGGCAAGGGCCATTAGAGCTTTCTCAAGAAATCAAAACATAGGCCTGGGTGTGAAGAGTCTCACAAAATGCATATTGCTTCTGTTCTGTCAGCAAATTTAAGGTAGGAGGATGTTAGTTGTTAAAAATGTTAAATTCAGTAGAGTGGTCACGCAAACATCTTTTCTGTTTGGTGGCATCTTGTCCTTCCAGAAATTGTCCCTCCTCTGTCCAGGGAGGATATGAGCCCCTGGCCCCATGCCGGAGGCCCCAGGAGTGGGCCTGCTCCTTGAGCTGGTCCCCAGAGGGTTCTGGGGTCTGGCCCCAGTGACTGGCTCCCGCGAGGCCACGTGACCCAATTAGAGACTAATCAGAACCTTTCCTGAGAATTTTGCAGGACTGGAGGAAAGAGCACTCCATTTCAGTGGGCGTAGCGAGCTATAAAGATTTCGGCTGCCATGGGCTATCCTTGATACTACCTGGCAGAAGCTCCTCTAGGAATGAATCCAATGAGGATAAAAACCGAAAGGAGAGAGAAATAAGAGGAAGCTGCTGGTTTCCCTTGTTGCTTAAGACATTTGGTGACGGTTGTCGAGGACCCATAACTGGGTCCCGGCATCGTGAATAAGCACGTACGCCTTTCTTTATTTTTTGGTGTTAACCGCGGACGTATTCTGGAAATGCATTGTCTATTTACTTGCAGCCCTGGTCCTTTTCCTCTTGGGCGCAAATGAACCTAGTTTAGATTAGTTCTGTGATCTTAGTGGGTCTGTATAAGTCACTATAATCATAACAAGTAAAAGGATCTATGATAATACTAAAGATGAAGTAGTTGAAGAAAATGTACTTGGGCTCATTTTCAGAAAATCACATTTTCCCTGTGCTTCGGTCAACCTCCTCTTAGCCACCTCCACACTACCTTTTAGCCTTGTTAGGCCCTCCCTTGTCTTTCACCCCTCTACTCTGATGAACTCAGCTTAGAGCTGTCTTCCTAAGGAAAACTTCTCCCATGCCCCAGCCTTTGGGGAGCCAATCCAGCTATTATGTGGCTCATCATTTCCTTCTCTTGGTGTTTAGTGTTTCTTTCCACTATGTCTATTTGATTAACGTCAGTTCCCTCTGCTGCTGGAATTTATCACTTGGGGAGCAATAGTATTGGTTTTCCACCACTGTATCCCCAGACCTGATAGTATGTTAGAAAAAAAATCAGGATTCATTTAATAAGTCTCTCTGTGTATATGGTTATTCTATGCATTTAGTAGGGTTGAATCGTTACTAAGTGAAAAGCTGTCATAGAATAAGAAATAAAAATAAACGAAATCTCTGTTGCTGGTCTCTGGCACAGACATTATAGAATCTTTAGAATATTCTCTATTCTCTGTTAGAAATATCTTCATTTATTCATAAGGAGGTATTTTTGGATCACACTGGGGCTTTCATTGATGAGATGACTGAGGGTCGAGAGCCCAGGAAGTCTCAAGTTGGGGCTGGTCACCAGGTAGTCCAAGTGACGAGAGGATTAGAACTCGCAGCCCCATCTACCTGCAGGAGGCAGGGAGGGGGATCTGGCAGACCTCCGTCTATGAATCTCTTCATCTGGCTCCTCGTTGGTACCCTTTGTGGTAAACCAGTAAGCCTAAGTAAAATGTCTTCCTGAGTTTTGTAGGTTGGTTTAGCAAACTGTTGAACTTGAGAACAAGGTCATGGCCCCTCATCGATAACCAGTGGGTCAGTAGGTGGCCTTGGACTTGTGGCTGGCACTTGAAGTGGGAGCAGCCTTGTGGGACTTAGTCCTTAACCAGTTGGGTCTGTGCTGACTGTAAGGAATATCCTCACTGAATTGAGGTGTTGGATGCGCTCTTGGTGTTAGTGAATGGAAGAATTGGCTGATATCAGAGAAGCTCCCAAGAGCCTGATCACATAGAATGTCTTGATAAAGTTGCAATTAATGTTTCATTAAACAAGTTTTACATTTCTCAAAGTGCTCCAAATTTAGCTAATAAGTGCACTGTGACAATGTTGATCTATGAATGCCAAAGTTTTCATTAATTTGCAACATTGGAGATAGTGATGGGCAATGCCAGTGACAGTGGACTAATGATAGTTGCTGTGAGCTGGATCCACGGTCATCTCAGAAGCAAGAAATCTTGAGTAATGCTACCAGCTCAGCCTGGAGCTAGGAAATATTCTAGGAAATAGGCTTGGCATTGATCTGAGTGTTAAATCAGTGAATTTTTTAGAAGGCCAGTTGGAATAACTCATCTTTGCTCCCTAAGAATGTACATAAAATTACTTGAGACAGTGCCAAAGGATAACTTACTTTGACTGCTTGGTTTAAAGAATAGGCAAGGGATTTGGAAGGCCCGGAATGCGTTTTCAATTTCAGCTTAATTTCACCAGTGCTGTCATTTTTAGTTTCACATTCATAAAATTTGGCTTAATACTGCCTTCCTATAACTTCATGGACAGTGAGGACCTAAGGTGGCTTTTAGCAAAAATGGTAAACCCAAATTAAAGATAATCAGCAGCTATAGAGTTTGTATCCTCCCATGTCTATCCCCAAGGAGAACTAGGCACTACCAGAACGGAATTAGCCATTGTGTCTAGATTTAAAAGGCATAATATCCCTCCTTTACCTTTCTTGAAAATGTTGCTTCTGTGGACACTCGAGTGACTGTCAAATACGGCCAACACCTAGGTTAAGGCTCTATCTTTCCCGAGGTTCAGGACCGTCCAATCATAAGACAGGATAGGATACATCAAGGAGAGTTTTAGCACAGTCAGTGTTATGAGGGGGGTAGCGAGTTAGCATCTGAAACATACAGACGTAATGACGAAGAAGCACAGAACCACTTGCATGGACAGAATCAAGTACTATTTTACCTTAAAGGCCAGGGTCTCCAGTCTCTGCCCCATTTCTTTAACACTAATTTAGAGCCCATGGGAGCACAAAGGAGAACAGTGGAACATGGCCACAACTGATGCCTTGGATAGTTACGTAGGACTAAGGATGAAAATCTAGTCATCATTCTCAGTCTGGTTGTATGTTTTCATTTTTAATCATCTCCACATGCTTTTCCCTCCCCCCACATAAACTATACTTACTGGTCTCATAAAAACTGTGTAATAGGGCAGTAACCACCATTGCTGACAGATCTGAACTTCACATAGCTGCCGTATAATCTATAGGCTGTGAATTGAGTCACCATTGCCCGATATAAATAAATGGAAGGAAGGCAGAGCTTGTTTAGCTGGTCACTTAGTGGCACTGACCCAGGGCCATCGTTTAATCCTAATTTGTTAGGGATGAAAGGGTTCAGTGGACAATGTGCTTGAGTACTTGCTCTACTTTCCTAGACCAGGAACATTGGAAGAAGACAACTACGCTTGACGTCTTCAAACATACTTGGTAACTGGTTGACTATTTTGTCTGAAATATGTCCTGAATATGTATGTCCTGAATATGTCCTACTTGGAAGCCTTGTCCCACTTTTGTGACAGAAATTCATGAGAAGATCTGCATGGACAGTATGCTGGTTCATGTCTAGTAATGCATTTTTTAAAAGATTTATTTGAGAGACACATAGAGAGGGTGTGTGCTTGAGTGTCAGGGGAGAGGGAGAGGGAGAGAAACTCAAGCCATCTCCATGCTCAGTACAGAGCCTGATGTGGGACTTGATCTCACGACCCCGAGATGGTGACCTGGCTGGAACCAGGAGTCAGATGCTCAACCGACCGTACCACCCAGGCATCCCACTAGTGATGCATTTCAAAACATGAACAAACCCATGTGTAAGATAAGCCATTATTGAGGACAGTTTCCTCTCTGCAATCTGTGAGAATTTCCTGATATTCCAACATAGACATCGCCTCTGCCTGCATTTTGACCTAACACCTCATGTGTTTGTAAGTGCCACAGGTGCTTAGCACCTGTGATACTCATGTCTATTTTTCTAAGCCCTGAACTTGTTTTTGGTACATTGAAAAGTCTGTGGCCATGAGGATTTGGATGTGATGAGTTTTCTATTGAGATATGATGTCCTTGCAAGCAGTTTGAATTCCCTGTTCTCTTATTTACAACCTATGTATTAAATACATAGGTTATGAATTTGCTTCATTGGATATTTGTACTTTCAGACCATGTTGAAAAATAAGTAGGACAATGAAATCTGTTTGACACCCACCCTATATTGAATTATTAGAAGGGGATGGTAGTAATAATTCTGAAGATATCTAAGGTGAATCTGTTTCTCAGAGTTCTCTATGTCCCCACCCTAGAAAAAATACAAATCACTTCCCTTGTTTGGAGTTGACATTTTGCTCCATATGAAATAGATTGTGTGGGCACTCACATTTTACATACTCATGTACACACATAGACACACACTGACAACTGCATTGTTGAGCTGAGCAGCAATATAGAACTTCTTTGCTTTGATACCATATTGTCACTCTCTGCTTTACTTTTGGAGGGTGACTTATGTGCAAATATATTCCGGAGGAAAATCGATGTTACTATGTCTTTGACCAAGTTTTTTATTGTCAATTTTTGTTCCTAAAAAAGCCACAAATTACCTGATGTCCTAAGAAAGCAGATGGAGCTTTTGGTCTTACGGTGTCATCTCAAAGACCCTAGCCAATCAATTTTGTGCAACCCAATTTATCTGCCTTCAAAGGGTGAAGGACTGAGTTGAAGCTTTTGAGATTGGAATCTCTGGTTCCAGGGAAACTTGAGTATTTTGACCCCGAGGTCTCTACTACTAAGCCAATCCTCTAGAATCTGACAGTTCATATTTGTTGAATTCCATAACCTTGATCCTGGCCCTGTTTCCCTTGTGAAATGTGTCATCATTTTTGTTGGCTCCTGAAATGCACAGCACACGAGGCAAAATGTATCTTTTCAGTGGTGAAGGCACAGGAGTTCTGCAACTCGTGTGACAAAAATGGCATCTGCCAGGAGTTGAATATGTCCACATGAGCAGCTTTCCTAGGGGCAAGTCCACCTCCCCTCCCAGCGTTCACCACAAGAGCAGTTAACAGTTCTTGGTGATTTCCATTATCTCCGTCCATGGAGGTGACCTTCATATTCATAGACCTGAATATCCTGGTCTCTGAGTTCCTTAACCTCCTTTCTTCCAACGACATGGCCCATGACAAGCCTAGTTCACTCCACTGGGGATACCCGAGAGCTTCTCATGATCAGTCTCCTCCACTTTTCCACATTCACCACTTCAAGTCTCTCCCTTTCTGGCTACAACTCACTTTTTTTTTTTTTAACCACTCCTTCCAGGACCATGACTCTTGTTCCTCCTTCTCCGGGACACATTACCCGCTGTTCTTACAACTTTTGCATTAATTATCCCCCACTTCCCCTTCTATATCCCAATTTGTATCCTGACTCAACTTTTGTCCACCTCTGCAGCGCTCTTTTGCATCAGCGCCCCTACTCCCCTCCCTCGTCTTATTTCGGTGCAGAATCACCTAGCAGACCTTCCCTGGTTAAATCCCACTCTGACCAACCCCAACCTGTACCTCTTCAGATCAGCAGGGCGAGGAGAAAATATGTAACTCTGCCTGCTGGTCTCCCTTACATTCCATGGTGCTATTTCAGTTTGGCTCCGACTGCTTACTGGCAATCCTATTGCATTGTACTCTCCCACTATTTGAATGGCTGTTTATGCCTTTTTTTCCTCAAAGCTCTAACCTCTTCTGCCCTGTGATCGCTTCCAGTGGTCAGTTGTGTATTCTGCTTATCTGGGAAAATAGACGCCCCAACGCGGAGAATTTCGACTACATCATCCCACTTACCAGCATCTGTGCCTATGCATCTGTAGACTATTCTTTCTGTGCTATTAGTAGGGATGTGTTGGTCGTGATCCCCTACTTCATCCATTGATGGACAAGATGCCATTGTGGTTCACCATTTTAGGATTCTCCCTCTCTTTCTTTTATAGAACCATTCTTTCTCTTCTTCATTGGCTCATTTACATCTGCACTTTGTAAACTTGCCCATCTTAAAACACTTGCTCTTAGTCCTCTATCCCCTTGAGTTTTGCCCTTTCTTGACTCCATTTTGCAGCCAAATTCCTAAAAAGCTATGTTTCCAGTCAGGATTTCCAGTTCCCTTCCTTCCATTTCTCTTAAGACCATAGGATCAGGACTTATCCCCTTGGATTCCCCCAAACTTCACTCCTCAAGGTCAATGATGACTTCCTCATGGCTAAATGCACCAAAAACTGCGGGTCTTCATCAAACCTGGTTCGTCTGTACTGTCTGCCATGACTAATCACTCCCTCCTCCTGGCAACACTTTCTTTAGTCCCGGGACCTCATGTTCTCTTTCCTTTCAATTCACTGGCCTCTCCTTTGCTAGTGCCTTCTCATCTCTGCAATCCTCAAACAATGTTGAATGCCAGGAAACGCTTTGAACCTCCTCTTTTCTTCATCAGTGGTCACTCCCTTGGTGCTTCTGGGTTGCTTCCTTTTTTTATAATTGCTAGGCTTTCATTTTTTTAGAGTTTTAGATGTGTAGAAGGATCGAGCAGATGGTAAATAACAATCCATACACCCATCTCTGACCTCACCGCTCCAACAGTTTCCCCTCTGGCAACATCTTACATTAGTGTGATATGTGTGTTAGAGTTGATGAACCAATAATTTCTGAATCCGAGAACGCAGCCATATTACGCAGCTTAATGTGGACGAGGGCAGCCAGGAGGAACCTCAGGCACTGCCGAAGAGTCTGGTCTCCAAATTAGGAATCTGTTTGAGGAGGGATGAAAAGGGAGGAACAGTGGAAAAGAATTGCTGATGCTGGTGGAACAACTAGTCAGAACATCTCTTCCGACTTTTGTGACCTCGACAAGGCCACGGACTGTACATATACAAATACCACTTTAGAAGGCATGAGGACCCCGGGAATTTGACAGAAAGAAGTCATGGTCTCTGTTAATTAAGTCACTTCTGAGAGTGGGACCATCTACTCCATTTTTAAACTTGGGTTTTTAGTGCTGATACAGTTTTTAGCATCTATATATTGTGTACATATGGAATATATACAATATGCATATGTATAAAATGCATAAATGTGTATAGTAAACAAATGTGTATAGTAGACCTACAAAACACCCACATATACACTAGATACAAATACAATACAGAATACAAAATATAAAAACACCAATGCACAAATACAAGATAAGTACAGTACACAACTGTATGTGTAGTGAAAATATATTGATGGAATGTCCTCTTAAATATGTTGGATAGGACCTCTGAAACATTTTATGTATATTAATAGATGCCGCGTGCAGCAGGACAGCTCCCAGTGGCTACATTAGGGGAGCAAAATATTAGAATTTATTACTGATAGAGGTTACGAAACAGAGCTAGATCGAGAAAGTCAATAAAAATAAAAAATAATGAAAAATAAATTTGAAAAATGGGAGTAGTTCCAAGAAGACATGGTCCTTGTCCCTTCCAGCAGTCTGACCCATTGAGGGAGGGAGAATGGGTGGAGAGTGATAGAGAGGACTCATGGACGAACACCCGGAGGATGGGACTCATGGGCTTCCCATCTTGTCATGGTGTTGACGTGCCTCTGCCCACCATTTAGCATGATCAGGAACATCCTCCGCAGAAACCTTTCCACCAGAACCCTCTGGGTTTGTGCCTATGGGATTGAGGGAATATGTCCAGGAAGAAGTATTTAACAGCATCACCCAACTAGGGGAGGGCCCTCAGAAGCAAGGGAATGATCTCACAGAGATCATTATTACCCTTGCAGAGGGTAGGAACGTGATGACCTCAGGCAAGAAGCAGCAGCTAGAGACAAACAGGAGAGTCTGGAGATAAATCAAGCTAAAAAGAGGGTTGAGCAAAAATTCTGTTCTTCCATGCTTATCCCTGCCTGCTGAGTCTGCGGAATCATAGCATGGGAGGCTCCAGCCAGCTCTGGGTGCTGGGAGCACCCGGAGGGCACATCCCTTCCCAACTCCACATTTGGTGAGATCACACAGGGAGCTTGGGATCCTAGAAGTATTTAGGATTAATGCCATAGAAGTAGGCAAATGTTGTAAAATATGAGCTTGTTTTTTTTTTTTTTTTTTTTTTAATGAATACTTCTAAGACAACCTGATATTAAGTATTGACCAGCACACCACTGGATCCCAGACTATTTGGTAGGAGAAGTCTGAACCTCACATATTGAACTGTGTCATGTCTTATAGGGAGCTCTTTCACATCTGTCAGCCTGCTTTGTTGACACAGAGACCAGCGTGACCTTCTGCCAGAGTGACTGAAGGAGGTCTGTCTCATTAAACTACCATGGCCCGGTTTGATTCTGTGTCCCAAGCAGGCATTTCTGCTCTGGGGATGTGCTCCGACTCCAAAATAACCCCGTCATGAACTTAGTGCCCTGGGCATTTTGTTGCTTCGGAACTGCCGGATTATATATCCGAGGGCGAGAAGGTTGGACAAAAACAATAGTGTTGCCCTTCCTGACCTGCACTGCATGCCGGGACGTCTGTGGTTGGCAGTCGGCTGCCTTATCCCAGGCTTTCAGGGGATCATTGCTAAATCAGAAGTCATTTCTAGAAACTGTACTCCCTAACAGCTCCATATGGATTTGATAAGTGATTTGACCCTCGTCAGGTTCCGTCAGGACCTCAGCCTGTGATTATGCACACAGCCATTAGCTGGGGTTTTGATACTGTTGCTTAAATAATGGGGGAAAAAATGACTGCTATTTGTAAAAGGAAGACCCAGACGGACAATAAAAACAAACATTTACCTTTCTTAGAAGAAGTCTATGGCACCCAGAATAACTCTCCTGTTTTCACGCCAACAGGGAACTATGAGTGTCTGATAGAAGAAGGAAATAGCTTCCCCTGTTTACGGCTAGGTGAAATCACTTGTTGAAAAATACGTTTATCTGAATGACCCCCGAAGGAGGCAGTTAGTGGGTGGTAGACGATATGGCCGCGTCCAGCTGACTGGATGCGGGAGAAGTGTAGGTCATACTTCGGAATGAGAAATAAGAGGGTGGCTAGTTGACTTATGGACCCCACAAAATGTGAGAGTGGATTGGTGAGGAATCCTTGTAGGAAATTTGCTTGTAAATGTAGTCATCAAAACACATAATCATTGTCCTGGGGGCTCCGGGAGCTCTGAGATTTGTCTGTGATGTTAGCATCATGGATGTCCTTGAAGTGGCCCGAGTCATCAAGGTTTTTGTGAGATCTCACAGCAAGAATTCTCCAGTGTTGGACAGGGGGTGCTGTCCACTTCAGCCTGCCATTAAGCCACGTGCAGTTCTCCCCAGTTCAGCAGGATGTGAGGGACTGTGTGGTAGAAGCGCATGGAAGCCAAGCTCTGCTGTACATACCTGATGCGCTTAGCTATTCAGGCATTTATCTTCAGAAACGTGTGTTAAGGAAGTTTAAGAAAAGGCAGGATTCACTGCACTGAAAAGGAGAAAGAATGATGATGCAGTGAAAATCCTAGAGGGAGGGAGTATTACTAAGTCATAGCTGAAGGTCCACGTGCTCACCAGAGATGGAGCGCACCTTAATTCTGAGCTTCTGGGGACCTGCACTGATGGCCAAATAGGATTGCTTCCATGTCTTAGAATGTCTTTAAAAGGAAAACCAACCAGTTACCCAGGGGTGGGGCTCGGCAGTGGGCGAACCCAACTCCTCCTGCCTCTAAGAAAGATTTCCCCTCTGGGTCCCCTTAAAGAGAGAGTACTTTCTAGAATACCAAGCAGAATCCTCAACGGCATCTTCCGAGAAAATTGCTGAAAGGTTTGCGTAGGGATCTCCCTCACAGTGCTTGTCTGTGTGAGGTCATGGCCCTGCACTGCAGTGGAATCAGGGACACCCGGGGGCCAAGCCACTGTGATGCCAGCAGGCCCAGAGCTTTCTGATACTGTGGCTTGATAAGGAGCAGATGTCTGAGGTTTTAGTGAATGGATGCACAGAATGGCTAGATGGAGTATCCTCGAGATGATTCTCCCTAAATAATGTATCACACAGATGAAATTTTGATGGAGTGGTTTAGTAAATTCAACATTAGCTTCTCTGATGGATGTCCAGATTATAGAGATTTTAGATGCCATACTGCTTTTAATTTTGCCTTATTAATTGCCCTTGGAGGTACATTTTTTGTTATTCCCATTTTATAGAAGAGCAAGTTGAGATGCAAAATTGATCTGTTGCTCAAAATCACTTTGCTAATAAGAGCAACTTAGGTTTGAGTTGAGGTCTTTTTACTCCAGTGCCCTTTTGTTTTCTTTTTTAGTGTGTTTTAGTAAATTCCAGTATAGTAAACATACAGTGTTGTTTCAAGTGTATAATATAGTGGATCAGCAGTTGCATTCATCACCTGGGGCTCATCACAACAAGAGCTCTCCTTAATCCCCATCACCTATTTCACCCATTCCCCTCCCCACCTCCCCTCTGGTAACCATCAGTGTGTTCTCTAGAGTTAAGAGCCTGTTTCTTGGTTTTTCTCTCTCTCTTTTTCCTTTGCTCCATTTTTTTTTTTTTTTTAAGATTTTATTTATTTGACAGAGGGAAACACAGCGAGAGAGGGAACGCAAGCAGAGGGAATGGTAGCGGGAGAAGCAGGCTTCCTGCCCAGCAAGGAGCCTGATGCGGGGCTCGATCCCAGGACGCTGGGATCATGACCTGGGCCGAGGGCAGGCGCTTAACGACTGAGCCACCCAGGCACCCTCATTGTTTTGTTTCTTAAAGTCCACATATGAGTGGAATCGCAGGGTATTTGTCTTTCTGTGACCGATTTACTTGGCTTAGCGGAATACCCTGTAGATCCAATCGTGTCATTGCAAATAGGAAGATTTTGCCCTTTTTTATGGCTTATTACCATTCCACTGTGTGTGTGTGTGTGTGTGTGTGTGTGTGTATACACACACATACATACCACCTCTTCTTTATCTATCTATGGACAGACCCTTGGGCTGCTTCCATCATTTGGCTATTAGAAATAATGCTGCTCTGAAGGTCAGGGTACATGTATCCCTTTGAATTAGTGGTTTTGTATGTTTGGGGTAAAATACCCAGTAGTGCAATTCCTGCATCATAGGGTAGTTCTTTTTTAACTTTCTGAGAAACCTATATACTGTTTTCCACAGTGGCCACAAGAGCTTGTATCCCCACCGGCAGTATAAGAGGGCTCCTTTTTTCATATCCTCGTCAGCACTTGTTTCTTGTGTTTTTGATTTTAGCCATTCTGACAGGTGTGTCCCAGTAACTCATGGTAGTTTTGATTTGTATATCCCTCATGGTGAGTGATGTTAAGCTTCTTTTCACGTGCCTGTTGGCTGTCTGGATGTCTTCCTTGGAGAAATATCCGCTCATGTCTTCTGCCCTTTCGTTAATTGGATTATTTGTGTTTTGAATGTTGAGTTGTATAAGTTCTTTATATATTTTGGATACTAACCCTTTATAGGATATGTCATTTGCAAATATCCACTCCCAGTCAGTAGGTTGTCTTTTAGTTTTGTTGATTATTTCCTTCACTGTGCAGAACCTTTTTATTTTGATGTAGTCCCAGTAGTTCATGTTTGCTGTTGTTTCCCTTGCCTCCGGAGATATATCTGGAAAGATGTTGTTACTGTCAGAGAAATTACTGCCTGTGCTTTCTTCTAGGATTCTTATGGTTTTGGGTTTCCCACTTAGGTTTTTAAACTACTTTGATTTTATTTTTGTGTGTGGTGTAAGAAAGTGCTCCAGTTTCATTTTTTTGCATGTAGCTGACCAATTTTCCCAACTCTGTTTTTTGAAGAGATGGTCTTTTTCCCACTGGAAAGTCTTCCCTGCTTTGCTGAACATTAATGGACCATATAATTGTGAGTTTTTGGGTTTTCTCTTCTGTTCCATTGATCTATGTGTCTGTGTTTGTGCTGTAATCAAAACACACACTGTTTTGATTATAGCAGCTTTGTAATATATCCTGAAGTCTGGAATTGTGATGCCTCCAGCTTTGATTTTTTTCAAAATTGCCTTGACAAATCAGGGTCTTCCATGGGTTCCATATAAATTTTAGGATTTTCTGTTCTAGTTTTATGAAAAATGCTATTGGCATTATCATAGGGATTGCATTAAATGTGTAGATTGCTTTGGGTAGTACAGATATTTTCACAATATTTGTTCTTTCAGTCCATGAGCATGGAATGTCTTTCCACTTCATTGCATCATCCTCAGTTTCTTATATCGGTATTTTATAGTTTTCAGGGTACAGGTCTTTCACCTCTTTGTTAGGTTTATTCCTAGGTATCATCTTATTTTTGGTGCAATTATAAGTGGGATTGTTTTCATGGTCTCTCTCTCTCTGTTTCATTATTAGTGTACAGAAATGCAACAGATTTTTACACATTGATTTTATATCCTGCGACTTTACTGAATTTGTTTATGAGTTACAGTAGTTTTTTTGGTGGAGTCTTTAGGGATTTCTGTATATAGCATCATATCATCTGCCAATAGTGGAAGTTCTCCTTCTTCCTTAACAGTTTGGATGCCTTTTGTCTTTGTTGTCTAATTTCTGTGTCTAGGACTTCTAGTACTGTGTTCATGAACAGTGGTGAGATTGGACGTCCCTGTGTGGTTCCTGACTATAGGGGAAGAGCTCTCACTCAGTTTTTTCTCATTAAGGATTGTAATAGGTGTGGGTTTTTCATTTTTCATAGATGGCCTTTATTATGTTGAAGTATGTTTCCTCTAGATGTACTTTGTTGAAGGCTTTTGTCATGAATGGATACTATATTTTGTCAGATGCTTTTTTTATGTCTATTGAAATCGTCATGTAGTTTTAAATCTTGTTTGTTTTTGTGTGATTTATTGTGAATATGGAACCAGACTTTGTGTCCTTGGAATCAACCCTATTTGATTGTGGTGAATGAATTTTTTTTTAAGGTATTGTTGAAATTGGTCGAATAGTATTTTGTTGAGAATATTTGCATCTGTGTTTATCAGAGATACTGGCCTATAGTTCTCCTTGTTTGGAGTGTCCTTATCTGGACACTCAAGGTAGTGCTGGCCTCCTAGAAGAATTTGGAAGTTTTTGTTTCTATTTTATTTTTTTTTTAGAATAGATTGAGAGGGCATAGATACTAACTCTAAGTGTTTGGTAGAATTCACCGTGAAGCTGTCTGGTCCTGGACTTCTGCTTGTTGGGAGTTTTTTGATTACTGATTCAATCTCCTTGGTGATAATTGTTATGTTAAAATTTTCCATTTATTCCTGCTTCAGTTTTGGTAGTTTATATGTTTCTAGGGCCTTAGTCATGTCCTCTAGATAGTCCAATTTGTTGGCATACAGTTTTTGTAATGTTCTCTTAAAATTGTTGGTATTTCTGTGCTGTTGGTTGTTACTTCTCCTCTTTCCTTTTTTTCTCTCTCCCTCCCTCCCTCCGCCTCTCTGTTTTTTCATGGGTCTGTCTAAAGGTTTATCAATTTTGTTGATCTTTTCAAAGAACCAGGTCCTAGTTGCACTGATCTGTTGTTTTCTTTTCTAGTTTTTATATCACTTATTTCTACTCTGATCTTTCTTTTTTACATCTTTCTGCCGGTTTTGAGTTGTGTTTGTTGTTTCTTGGCTCTGTAAGGTGTATGGTTTGGTTGTTGGAGACTGTTCCTGCTTCTCGAGATTGGCTGGTATCGCTATAAACTTCGCTCTTAGAACTGTTTTTGCTGCATCCCAGAGGTTTTGGACTCTTGTAGTTTTATTTTTGTTAGTTTCCACATATCTTTTGATTTGGCCTTTGATTACTTTGGTTGACCTATTCATTGTTCATTAGCATGTTATTTAACCTCCATATATTTGTGGCCCTTCTAGATTTTTTCTTGTGGTTGATTTCTAGTTTTGTAGTGATGTGGTCAGAAAAGATGCATGGGTGGCTCATTGGGTTAAAGCCTCTGTCTTTGGCTCAGGTCATGATCTCTGTTTCCTGGGATCAAGCCCCGCATCAGGCTCTCTGCTCAGCGGGGAGCCTGCTTACCCCTCTCCCTCTGCCTGCCTCTCTGCCTACTTGTGATCTCTCTGTCAAATAAATAAATAAAATCCTAAAAAAAAAAAAAAGGATGCCTGGTACGACCTCGAAATTTTAAAATTTGTTGAGGCTTGTTTTTTGGCCTAAAATGTGATCTCTTTCGGAAAATGTTCCCTGTGCCCCTGCAAAGAATGTGTATTGTGCTGTTTCTAGATGGGATGTTCTGAATATATCTTTTAAATTTGTCTGGTCCAGTATGTCATTCAAAGCCACTCTTATCATTTTCTGTTTGGACGATCTGCCCATCGATGGATGTAGGGTGTTAAAGTTCCTCACTGTTAATGTATTACTACTGATGAGTTCCTTTATGTATGTAAATAATTATTTAATGTTTTTGAGTAGTCACATGGTGGATGCATAAATATTTATAACCGTTACATTTTCCTGTTGGGTTGTCCTCTTTATTAGTATATAGTGTCCTTCTTTGTATCTTTTTACAGACTTTGCATTAAAGACTTTTTTTTCCTAATGTAAATATTGCTACTCTGGCTTTTTCTCCCCACACTTGTGTACATGAAAAATATTTCCCCACCATTGATTTTCTTCTTTATTTTATCTGTTAAATTTTTTTTAATTAATTACCTTAATTATTTATTAACATATAATTTATTATTTGCCCCAGGGTACATGTCTTTGAATCATCAGGCTTACACATTTCACAGCACTCAGCATAGCACATACCCTCCCCAGTGTCCATAACACAGACAACCTATCCCTACCCCTCCATACCCCCCAGCCACCCTCTAATTGTTTGGTGAGTTTAGGAGTCTCTTATGGTTTGTCTCCTTCCAGATCCCATCTTGTTTCATTTCCTTCCCCCAACCCCCACAACCCCCCGCCCTGCCTCTCAAATTTTTCATGTCAGAGAGATCATATGATAATTGTTTTTCTCTGACTGACTTATTTCGCTTAGCATGATACCCTGTAGTTCTATCCACGTCTTTGCAAATGGCAAGATTTCGTTTCTCTTGATGGCCACATAGTATTCCATTTTGTGTGTGTGTG
This sequence comes from Procyon lotor, assembly GCA_028646535.1. NCBI lineage: Eukaryota > Metazoa > Chordata > Mammalia > Carnivora > Procyonidae > Procyon > Procyon lotor. Next base: position 115,602,180 of record CM053607.1, on the reverse strand, counting down.
TGTGTGTGTGTGTGTGTGTGTGTGTGTGTGTGTGTGTGTGTGTATACCACATCTTCTTTATCCATTCATCTGTTGATGGACACCTAGGTTCTTTCCATAGTTGGGCTATTGTGGACATTGCTGCTATAAACATTCGGGTGCACGTGCCCCTTCAGATCACTACATTTGTATCTTTAGGGTAAATACCCAGTAGTCTGATTGCCGGGTCATATGGTGGCTCTATTTTCAATGTTTTGAGGAACCCCCATACTGTTTTCCAGAGTGGCTGCACCAGCTTGCATTCCCACCAACAGTGTAGGAGGGTTCCCCTTTCTCTGCATCCTCGCCAACATCTGTCGTTTGCTGACTTGCTCATTTTAGCCATTCTGACTGGTGTGAGGTGGTATCTCACCAGTTTTGATTTGTATTTCTCTGATGCCGAGTGATGTTGAGCACTTTTTAATGGTTCTGTTGGCCATTTGGAAGTCCTCTTTGCAGAAATCCCACCACTGACTTTGAATCTGCATGTGTCTTTAGGTCTGAAATGAGTCTCTGTAGGCAGCGTATGGAAGGTCTTGTTTTTTTTTATCCACTCTGTCACACTTTGTTTTTTGATTGCAGCATTTAGTCCCTTTCTTTCACACTAACTGTTGATAGATACATATTTATTCACATTTTATTACTTATTTTCTGGTTGTTTTGGTAGTTTTTCTGTGATCCTTCTCTTTCTTTCACGGTTTGCTGGCATTCTTTAGTGATCTACTTGGATTTCTTACTCTCTTTTTTATATCTTTTACGGTCCTTGGATTTGTGGTTACCATTTGGTTCATATAGAACACCTGTAGATAGCAGTCTATTTTACGTATATCAAGTATAAGATTAAGTAACCATCGTTACTTATTTTTAAACTCATTCTTTACTCATATCTTTACTTGTATTCCCTCCATGATTCATATAGTTGGTAGCATATTTCATATTATTTTATTTTGTGCCTCTCTTGACATACTTTCATAGGTCCATTTTTTACTTTTGTGCTTCCTATTTTTTTTTAGCTTTTACTTACAGTTTTGGTTTTCCATCACAAAGTCCCCCTTAATGTTTCTTGTGGGGTTGGTTTAATGGTCATGAAATCTCTTACCTTTGTTTGGGAAACTCTGCCTTTCATTCTGTTCTATGTGATAACATTGCTGTATAGAGTATTCCTGGTTACAGATTGTTCCCCTTTAGCTGTTTGAATATATTTTCCCACACCCTTCTAGCCTGAAATTTTTTTTCCCCAAATGTATTTTATTTTTTCAGTGTTACAAGATTTATTGTTCATGCACCACACCCAGTGCTCCATGCAATACGTGCCCTTCTCAGTACCTACCACCAGTACTCACCCAACCCCCACCCCCTCCCCTCCAAAACCCTCAGTTTGTTGCTCAGAGTCCACAGTCTCTCATGGTTCATCGCCCCCCTCTGATTTCCCCCCATTCCCCTTTCCCTTCCTTCTCACAATGCCCTCCATGTTTTTCCTTATGCTCAGCATGTAAGTGAGACCATAAGATAATTGGCTGTCTCCGCTTGACTTACTTCACTCCGCATAATCTCTTCCAGTCCCGTCCATGTTGATACAAAAGTTGGATATTCGTCCTTTCTGATGGAGGCATAATATTCCATTGTATATATGGACCATATCCATTCATCTGTTGAAGGGCATCTTGGTTCTTTCCACAATTTGGTGATTGTGGCCATTGCTGCTATGAACATTGGGGTACATGTGGCCCTTCTTTGTACTGCATCTGCTTCTTTGGGGTAAATACCCAGTAATGCGATGGCAGGGTCATAGGGTAGCTCTATTTTTAATTTCTTGAGGAATCTCCACACTGTTTTCCAAAGTAGCTGCACCAGCTTGCAATCCGACCAACAGTGTAAAAGGGTTCCCCTTTCTCTACACCCTCTCCAACATTTGGTGTTTATTGTCCTGTTGATTTTTAGCCTGAAAATTTTTGCTGAAAAATCAGCCAATAGCCTTATGGGGTTTCTTTCATACATAATTGTCTTCCTTTCTGTTGCAACCTTTAAGGTTTTTTTTGTTTTGTTTTTTTTTCCCATTTTAATTGCTATGTGTCTTGGTGTGGACCTCCTTGGGTTGAACTTGTTGGAGTGTCTCTGTGCCTCCTAAATGTAGCTCTGTTTCTCTCCTCAGCTTCAGGAAGTTTTTAGCTATTATTTCTTCAAATATGTTTTCTATCTCCCCTTTTCTCCCTTCTCCTTCTGGGATCCTTTTATTGAAAATGCTGTTATGCTCAGTGGAGTCAGTAAGTGTATGCTTATTATGCAGTATCTGTCTCTCATCTGTGCAGCTTCGTTCCTTTCCATTACTCTGTCCTCCAGAGCACTGATACTTACTATACAGCCTACTATTTATTTTAGATATTATATTTTTAATTTCACTTGTTGAGTTCTTCATCTCTATTATTTTTTTTTCTGTTTTTCAAGGGTCTCATGATGTCCTCCACCCTTATCTAAAGTCCAGTCAGTATCTTTATGATCATTTTAAATTCTGTATCAGGTATAGTACTTAGGTCTGTTTTGCTTAGATCTCCTGCTTGATTTGGTCATGTTCTTTCATTTGGGGTGTATCTTTCTCTTTCCCCATTTTATCTTCCTCTCTGTGTTGGTGTCTCTGTGTTAGCAAAGTCAGCTATGTGGTCAACCTTTGCAAGTAGTGGCTTTACAAAGAAGAGGTCGTATAGCGTGCTGTAGCACAGTGTCCCCTGTTTACTCGCACCTGGCTCTTCAGGGACATCTGCTACCTGTGTTGCTTGCATCCTGCGGTTGTGTCTGAGTCACTTTTTCTTTCAGTCAGGTGTCTGCGCCGATTCTCTGCCTATTGTGGGTGATGCATGATCTTCCTGTGGTTAATTATAGGCAGGCTAGCTCTGAGGGGAGTGACCACAGGAAGGCTCGGGAGTCGGACATGAGTGTTAGCAAAATTTGTGCAGAGCTGCTAGTCCAGTGCTGGATCCCTGAAGCACAGTGGTCACCTGGGGTGCAGTATGGGGTGGTGCCAGTGACCTGGGCTCCTGGCACCTTTGTGCATGAATGGGCTGGTAAAATTTGCACTGAGCCCAGGGCTGAGGCCAGAAGGAGTGGACAAGTCCTCAGGAAGACGCATGGGTGGGACACATTATTAGCAGGAGAGGTAAGGAGTGTGCAGGGCTGCCTCTTATAGGTTGCTCTGTGTTTATGCAGGCGGAGAAAAATGGTGCCTGTTCGTGTTTTTGTTCCCAGAGACGTGCACTGACATACTCTGTAAACGGGAAACAGATCTTGTATCAGTTGGCATTAGGCTTCATGCAAACTGTTGCTTCTTCGTTGCCTTTCCATGGGCTGCTAGTCTCTCTAAGGGCGGGGACCCCGCTATCACTCTCCCCTCCCTGCTTACCCAGTGCGGAGACTGCTGACTTTGAAGCTCCAGGCTCTGAGTTTTCAAAGCCAGACTTTATGGGAGTTCATCTTCCTTGTGTGGGATCCTGGTGTTTTCCCCTCTCAGCACCTGTAGCCCCCTCCCTCCTGGGGGCCGCTCCTGATTACCATTCCTGCCCTTCCTCACCTCTCCTAGGCAGCTTCCTCTCTACGTGTAGGTGTGGCGCTGGTTTTGCTGGTCTCCAGATTGCTCTCCGGTTTATTGACATGGACGGTGAGTGATGTCTCACGGTGAACGGGGGGCAGAGTGAGCTTAGGGTTCTCCTCCTCTGCCATCTTCCCAGGTCCATCCACTGCCCATTTCTGGAGAAGTGAACTTTTTGCTCTTCCCTCCCTAGGATGTGGTCAGTGAGGGAAAAGACCCCAAAAGCAACATGGCGGGGCCATGAGACCCTGCGCACTCTGGGTCTTCTCCAGTCCCAGTACTAGACCCGCTGGATCTCTAAGAAGGCACATCTGGCAAAGTCTAGGGTTTGGACCACCTCCAGAGAAACAGTACGTCCTAAGCATTTTTTGTTAGATAACCATAGTTACACACCCATACCCCCATGTGTATGAGAAGTGAGTACTTTCAAACTTGCTCAGAATGTCCTTGGGGGAAGGTAGCGGGTGGGAGAAGCTGGTAAATAGAAGCTCCCAGTTGGGAAACCTCCACTTCAGGCAGCTTTTTCCAAGGTGAGGTTACTCGGTGTGATGATCACAGATCAACAAAAGAAAGGCAATTTTTTTTTTTTTTTTTTTCTGCGCAGCTTCTCTGAGCATTTAGAAGGCTAATGGGTGTGTGAGAGGCCGCAAGCACTTGCACCATCAGGAACTCCCTAATTGTACTCGGCACAGGACCTCTCTTTGCAGAGGATCCTACAGGACCAACACTGTGCTTGGTG